>JAHDVF020000053.1:0-1200000 GCA_022606425.2 Lepidostoma basale | reverse complement strand
CTGTTAAGAAAAAATGTATGCCAAGGACAACATAACGCTTCGTGCTATTGGTGGGAAAACTCTGCGCGATCGTGTTAGTAAGACTACAATCAAAAAGTCCTGTGAGGTTCAAGATATGGTCAGATGGGGGCAACAGTGTCGATGGTACTAGTGCCTACATGTAAAAAGAAAAAAATTCACCAGAAACCCGTACAATGCCTAGAATGAAATACCAAAAGGATAGCGTCCACCAGGAAAACCCCCATAACGATGAAGATATAACTGTAGTTCAGCATTACAGGAGGAGAATCATGTAACAACAGACTATCAGTTTAGTTTAGTTTATCAGTTTATCAGTTTATTTATTCACTCAAAAGACATTACAAACATAAAAACAGTTTAAGACATTTATTTGAGAAAGGGTAAATAATCAGAAACGCACGAGAGATGGTTAAACTTTAGGAAGACAAGATACTCTCTAAAGTTAAGAGTATTTTTCTTCTGAACGTACTTTCACTTATATGAAAGACGTCGATCTCCGAGGTAATCTTGTTCAACAAACTGATTGATCTTCCCACCAGCATTATTAGAGACAGGTTGGTTCTCGCGGCCGGAAGACAGAACAATCTATGCTGGCCCTGTCGGAGATATCTGTCGGGAACAAAGAGTGAATAAAAAGAGAGAATAAAAAGACTTCCTTCTTTTGAGTGAATAATAAGACCTACACCCTCCAGCACGGCTGAGTTTTCAAAATATCCTCTAATTAATCTAAAGAAATGGGTTATGAGAAACCCATCTCTTCGAAGCTGCAGAGAATTAAACCCCAACATTCCCAAAAGAAACACTATGGGATAGAGCCATGGATAGCTACCATAATCCTTCATGTAGAGATACCTCAGACATTTTTTCTGAACCCTCTCCAGCATAACGAAATATCTCGACTCGTGCGGACTCCATATCACAGAACCACTTTCGAGTTTGCTCCGGACCAATGAATTGTATAGTACTCTGAGCACATTGGGATCTCTGAAAACCCTTCCGGTCCGAATGATGAAGCCCAACATCTTCAGCGCAATGCCACAATATCTCTCAACATGAGCGTGAAAGTTAATCTACTCTCATAGATGACTCCGAGATCTCTCATAGTGGATACATGTGCCAATTGCTGGTTATTCATCGTGTATCTATGATACATAGTTCTCAATGCTCTCGTAAAAGATAACATTACGCACTTAGAGACATTGAATTTCATGTGATTACTGTGATTCCAGGTAACAATATTATTAATATCCGACTGAAGGCGTAGATAGTCGTCAGGATTATTTATTTCTAGGAATAATTTCAGGTCATCGGCAAATAAAATAAATCGCGAGAAGTTTATTACCTTCGCAATATCGTTTATGAATGTGTTTAATGAACTAGTTAGTTAGTACTAGACTAGTTAGTGTCTTTAGCAAATTGAAAATGAAAACATTTCATTTTATTTATTTTTTTCACTATTTTATTACTTCAACCGTTTTTAAGAAAATCTAATGATTTTTCCGAAATCTCTTGATATTAGTTGGTATCTTTTTTGTTTAAATAATAACTGAGAAAGGAAATCAAAATGAAAAATAGCCATACCGATATTCTTGTACTTCATATGCAAATTCAATTAGATTAGACGTCTAAACGCTAAGATAATGAACATATATTCGTATTATAAGATTAGCTGCCCATTCCAAATTATGGGAATTATATGCAAAGGTTTACGAAATTGCGATCATGAATTATTGTAATTGACCTCAAGTGTGTGTTTATGAAAATATTAACTAAATATGAGGGTGTTTTTCAAGAACATAAACATTCATGGGTATTCCTAATAATTGTGATTTCTCCACTATACCTTAATCATCGTGATTTCGTGAGATATACAGCTTCCTAATCTGATTAATTAATTACAAATTTACATTTCATTTTATAGTGGTCTAAATAAAACAGCTGGTTTCGTTAGCAACATAACCAATTGAAATAGTACGGGAACTCATTATTTAATGAACAATGTTTTTCAACTTTTAAAACAAAACGAACTTAATTATAAATATTTTAACAAAGTTTTCATGAATGTGGTCAGTTTTAAATTTTGCAAATTTATTGTTTCTTGAACAATAAAAAAAAACTGCATATTAAATAATTAATACTAACAAAAACATCTGTTTTCGTTGGTATTAATTATGACATATTTTGCCTTGCTAAGGCTTTAACTTCTTCTTCTTCTTCAAGTGCCCTGTCGGGTCCTCCCAACGTTGGCGATCACCTCGGCGAACCAGAGAAAAAATACAGAGAACGCGTTATGTCCACATTCATTCTGCGACGGCCTGTTCTAGATAATAAATCCTTTTAAAATGTTAAAATACTACTTTAAGCGATCTTTCGTACGTGAAGAAATATAGTATTTACATGTAACGAAGAATAACTATACCCGTTTTTTTGTGTATATTATTGAACAATAATGTAAAATTCCTCATTAAATAATTTATTTGAATGGAATCGTAAATTTTATTTCATTTTATAGGATTGACACGTTTTATCTTGCTAAAGCATTATCCAATGTTAAAATAAAAATTCTGATAATGTCTTAGCATACCAAAACGTGTGATTCCAGTATAAAATAATTAAATTGAAAATAAAGGTTTTTCAAAAATCAATTGTATCTCAATAGAGACGAAGATGCAAATTGGAAACAGAATATGGTTGATCAAGGTGTTTACAGGATTTATGACCAGTCATTGGTTGGTTCGTCTACAAGTATTTGTATACATTCAAAATGTTGTAACAAACAAAAACTGGTCAAAGTTATAGCATATAGATTGGAGTGACATCTCCAGGCGGTTTCTAGCAATGCGCTTAATGGCGGTAGCCTTTCACATTGTGTTAAAAAGATCTTCGGCTTATTGCTTAAAATACAATCTTCATAGTTGGCGTTAGTGTGTAGATTGAATAAACTACCATGCAAAGGGTGGTGTTGCAGATTAATATATATACAACTTCCAAAAAATTTGTCGGACATGGTGGTCATAAGAAAAAAGGTGGAATTGGGAATGTTGTATTACGTAAAGCGTGCGCTTAACCCAACCAATGACAGGTCATAAGTCCTGTAAACTCCTTGATGAACCATATTCTGTTTCCAATTTACATCTTCGTCTCTATTGAGATACAATTGATTCTTGAATTGATAGCCCGCAATGGGGAAATCCAATTGTTCGTCTACAAGTATTTGTATACATTCAAAATGTTGTATAAAGGTTTTTATTTATATTATGCATGTCTAACACTGAAGTAAAATATAATTATAGCACTGTTGACATATTTATCAAAATTTTAATGCATTTGTACGTAATACGTGTAAAATTAAGGCTCATTTGAGTTAGTTTGTTTTGATATGCGTGTTCGTTTTAAAGTTTTCTTTTCTAATTTGAATAAAACATAAATAATAATAAATCACTTTTTACTAACAAAGTGTGTAAAAAATAACTCACCAACGCTCTTTCTAAAAATTCAAAATATTAATTAATAATTCATTTTTCTCTTGTTATTTTCAACCCCGAGTGTTCTGTTTAATTTTATTTTGATTAGTTCAATTAGTTTTTTTAATGACAAAGGCTTAATAAAGACAATGTCTTAATTTAAATTATGATTATGGAGTTCTACAATGTTAATTCCTTGAGTTTATCCGTCTTCTTCTTCTTCTTCGAAGGCCCAACAGCCCATATCGAGCCTGCCTCCATCATTACTCGCCTCCAACTCCTCCTATCCTCCGCTTCGACCCTCCAATCTGACACTCGTAATAATTTCGCCCCATCTCTCCCAACTTTACCCTTCTATCGTAGCCTTGGTCGTCCAATCGTGGTGGATTGCGGCATCCTCTCTACATGTATGTTTATCAAAATTAACTAACTAACTAACTAACCATCATGCCGTCTCCCCGAAGGGGTAGGCAGAAATAATGGACTGCCACACTTTTCTTTCCTGACATATTTCTCTCGCTTCCTCAACATTCATACATCGTGTAATGCACGCGCGTCGATTTCTCTGACTCCTCACTTGGCCGACATTCAATATTTGATTTATTTGATCGTGCCACGTTTTCCTCGGTCTTCCTCTATTTCTGGTTCCATTTACATCATTAACGTATAATTTTTTTACCATTCTTTCTTCATTCATTCTTTCCATATGTCCAAACCATCTTAATGATCCTTTCATTATTTTGTTCATGACACCATCATTCGCACCGCATTCACTTCTTATATTTTCATTCGGCACTCTATCATACACAGAGTATCCACACATTCTTCTAAGAGATCTCATTTCAACTGCATTTATTCTACTTTCATCCTTCTTTTGCCAGTTCCATGCTTCGCTTCCACACATAAGGGTCGGAAGAAGAACACCATTGTGCACTGCCATTCTAGCTTTTTCGGATAGGTTTTTATTTGCGATGACAGCTTTAAGTGCACCATTCACTTTGTTGCCTGCCCCAACCCTTCTTTCAATATCCCTCTCCACCCATCTCATCATGTTTATCAATAATGAAGTAAAATAGTTTCATACATCTCGTATACTGTTTTCTGAGAAGGCGGCCGCTTTGCTTGAAAACATTTTTTTAGTTATAAAATTACATTTGATTAGCGTTGGTTGATAAAACGATAAAAAAAATTCAACTTAATATTCACTCTCGCAATAAATCTCTATTATTGGAGCGGAGATCGAAATTACAATTAATTAAATTTAAATGGATGTACAAAATTTTCAGCTCCAAATCACGAGAAAATTCCAATTAGAATATATTAAATTTCGGAAAAAACCTTTATCAATAAAGTAATTTAAATTTCATCTGCAAAACTTGTTTTTTCCAATCTAGATCTTTTGAAGAAAAACAAATTTCCCTTAAAAGTTTCTGAAACTCTAAATTTAGTGATCCTGTATCTATAAAAAATAACGTGTCTGTTTTGTAATGATTTTTGTTAAATCACCAATATCAAGCAATACCGTGTTATGAGCTAAAGCAGTTTTTTTTACCCATGGCAGATATATAACCTTACCTTGGACCGTCATAAACAAGCCATACGACCGAAGAGTTGGTTTGGAGCAGACTCAAAAGTGATTCTGTGATATGGAGTCCTCACGAGGCGAGATATTCCGTTATGCTGGAGAGGGTTCAGAAAAAAATTATGAGGTATCTCTACATGAGGGAGTATGGTAGTTATCCGTGGCTCTATCCCACGGCATTTCTTTTGAGAATACTCAGAACCAATTCTCTACAGCTTCGATGAGATGGACATCTAATAACCCATTTCTTTAGATTAATCAGGGGATACTTCGAGAACTCGGCCGTACTGGAGGATGTTGGTCTTTTTGTCCCCGATAGATATATCCGACAGGGACAACACGTATTGTTTTACCTACCGGCCGTTAGAACCAATCTACCTCTGGTGACACCGGTGGGAAGAGCAATTAGTCTGCTGAACGCGGTCTCCTCGGAGATTGACGTCTTTCATATTATTAAAAGTAAGTTCAGGGACAAATACTCTTGACTTTAGAAAGTATCTTGTCTTCCTAATGTCGAACTATAAATCGAACTAAATCGAACTAAACTAATGCGTTCCTGGTATTATGTTGTATGCATCTAATATTTGACCTGTACTCAATAGCCTTAAACATTTATGCTGTTTGTAATGTCTTTTGATTAAATAAACTGATTTGATTTGATTGAACTAAGAGGAAGAAGATGAAGAAAAATACCTAAGCAATAATTGCTTAATTTATTCTAGCAGACGAACAATGACTACCGATATTGTAAAAAAACACAGCAAAGCTAAAATAGCAGTAGGCGGGGTATGTGGCGAGATAGGATGAGCTCAGGTTGTCACCTAGAATCCAGAAGTGGAGACCTTGAGGAATAAGAAGACCACAAAAAGGTGGACGGATGATGTTATCCAACTTGTGGGTCATTGGTGGCAATAGATAGCCCAAGATAGAAAATGTTGGAAGATTTTAAAAGTGGCCTATACCAGCAGTGGAGTTAAATTAGCTTAAAAAGAAGAAGAAGAAGACAGATTTAGTCTGTTACTTGACACTTATTTCCATTATCTGAATAGGAGTTAATTTAATTGGCACGATGTAGCGAAATTTGGTACTATCATATCAATCAAATATTAAATATCGGTCACATGAGGAGTCGGAGAAATCCATGTGCATGCATGATACGGTGTATTAATGTTAAGGAATCGAGAGAGAGAGAGATGTCAGAAATGAAGAGTGTGGAACCTTTTAAGACACGGCGTGATGCCAAGTTAGTTTGTTATTATAAAATTTTTTTTATACAAAGGGTCGTTTGAACCCATTTACCGAGTACAATTTGTTTTAACTATTTTATTGATACTTTTGGTAGCTTATCTATCTCCATTTTATTACCACGCGAATTCTAGCCCAGACTAGAGACAATCTCCCTGCCTGTGCCACAAAGGTCGTCAGTTATTATCGTCATTTTGAAATAATGATAACTGTACAGAAGTTTTCTGTATTAATATGCAAAATGTCTCGTTTTCTGTTTTTTCAATGTTCCCCTGTGAAATTCAAACTGATTTGCATATTGTATGATTTTTCTGGTATGTTAACTTTTTGTGTGAACCAATTACTGGTGAGCGTAGTGTGCAATATAAATTCATGGGTCGAATAACACAGCGAGTGAATTAAGTAAAATGAAAAAATATGGTATCGTGTATATCGTTATGTGAGAAAATAGTGTGATGCAAAAATAGAATAAAAGAAAAGGAGATTGAAAAATGCGAAAGGCGCGATGCGAAGTTAACAAGATAGAATTTATTATTAGAAGCATATCTTCACGCGATGGATTCACATCTCTAGTCTAAACGACATTATTTAAATATTTTGTTTTCGATTTTGAAATAATATTTTCTGATTGCTCCGAATGAATTCTACTATATTATATTTAATTAACCAACAAACCATCACGCCGTCTCCCCAAAAGGGTAGGCAGAAAGAATGGACTATCACACTTTAACCGATGCAGCACTCAATCCTTCTCTTTTCGCCCCGCGGGTGATGCGGTGTGCACCAATAGGCATCTCCCGCGCACATTTCGATCGTCCAACATCCAGAAAAAAATCTAAAACAAATAATATAATAAATGATTTAAAAGAAAATAACAAAATAAAAATAATTTATCACAAAATGTTGTTTTTAGATGGTGCACATTTTGTCTATTTAATTTATGATCCACGTATCCAGAGTTTCTTTTTAAATTAGCAGTAATTAGGCACTTAAAATTAACCAACACCAGCAAGAACTTTAAAATAATTTTGAAGAAATTATTCAAATTGTCATTGGAACAAATGAAAAATTTATTTTTACACCTGTCAAAAATCTTGATATAAACGAATTTATATATATATCTATAATTTTAACATCAAAACAATACAAACGTATTAAGTATCACAATTAACTATTATATAGTGTGGCAATAATCAAAATGACCAAAACATTTCACTTATACACGAAATATCTCCAAATTTACGGGAGCACCACATGAACCAAACCAAATTTTCAAAATCAGAACCTGACTTTCTTTTACATAACTTTTTATATTCTTGCTATTTATTAAACAATATATACATTTAACCCCTATTGATCGGCTGCCTTCATTTGCAGTAAAAAATATTGATCTTGAACTGCGGTTGGCTATATCTACATCTCAAACAGATAGTCCCAGTTTATCATAGTATTAAAATTAAGTAGTAAGAAACTAAAGAACAAAGAAGTAACACGAATGTTAACGTTTTTTTAGAACTTTTATTATAATTTATGTGAAAGTCATGTTTCGCCTACCTAAGGCACTGTCATACTTCAAAAGAACAGACATTTTCCTTATTTCATATGGAGTTTTACCTCATTGTTCAAGAAACGATAAATAAAGAAAAAAGTTTTTTTATGACAAATTCAAATATGAGCTGCAAATGTAGTCTGCCGCAGTTCAAAACTTTTCTTTTGGTGGGGCATATGTAGTTAGCCGCACTATAGGGGAATCAGCGGATCATACTAAATCAGCACAAACATTACCAGTAACGTTACAGCGCATTTGAGACCTGGCATCCTCTAGAGTTTTTCGTCATTCTTCCCGGTCCATCGCCCGTATTATCCGATCCGCGCCATCCGGGGCGGTACCACCTCCCAGTTAACGCTAGACCTTTCCATAAGGGTGGTAATGTGTCCAGGGGTTATTGAGGGGCTTTGAGGCATTTTAGGGGGGGCGGTCGTGGCGTAATGTATTTTAATAAATAACCATGAATTCTTTTAACAACAACGAACAATTTAAGAAACTTTCTAAGTATAAACATTTCTGATACATTCAAAACTTTATTTTTATTTTAACTTTGTGAAAGAGGGAGGCGTTGGAATATTATTTTCTTATGAAGGGGGTAGTCCAGAAAAGGTTAGGGACCTGTCGTTTAGATCTTCTCACACTTCTTCTGTCTGGTCGCGTGTCGAGAATCA
Source organism: Lepidostoma basale (assembly GCA_022606425.2). Lineage (NCBI taxonomy): Eukaryota > Metazoa > Arthropoda > Insecta > Trichoptera > Lepidostomatidae > Lepidostoma > Lepidostoma basale. Next base: position 1,191,468 of record JAHDVF020000053.1, on the reverse strand, counting down.
TTTTTGGAATTCCGTTTTCTTTCATTCGCTGGAGATGTTCCAACTTTCTGAGGTGACATATTTTTATAAACCTTTCAGTTTGGGTTTATTGGAAATTTTTTCTAGTTCATGATTGTGACTACACTGACTCTACATTCCACTTTAAAATAGTGAATTAAAGAAGTTCACGAAATAGTTTAATAAATAAACTTATTGATCGTTCTATCAAAAATTGCAACTATTAATTGCAGATCCGCTACATTGAAATAGTTTTTTTTTTTTTTTAATAAAGAAAGACAATGTACTTTTAAAACAAAACGATTTTGGCATCGAGCTATCGAAAACGGTCGAAGCCATACACTAATGTGAAATTAAACTCAATATATATTTTTTAAAGGTAAATTATTTTTCTTATTTTTATTATTTATAATGAACTTCTATCATGAAATCTCCAATAATAACATTTTTTAATTTGTCTATAAGATAACAGTATACTCTAAATGGTAAAACAATAAAACTTCGAATCATGCGTTCAAAAATACAAAATAGAAGAAAAAAAATCATAAACATTAAAAATTTTGGTATTTGAAACTAAAATATCTCAAGCATGAAAGGAAAATTTTCTTCTAAAGTATTTAAACATAGTTTATATTACAATTCGTTATTATTTATAGTTTGTTTTTCTCAGCCACAAATCACTTTTAATGTCAACCGGCTTCGACAGCATCTAAAAATTTATAAGCGAAAACACCGAATGGTGCCTTTGAAAAATGATATATTTTTCGATTTACGTAATTAGAATATAATCAAATATCGAGATTGGTTTTAGGATGATGTTGTGCTGTTCATTTAAAGATAAATTACACAAAAACATTCTGAAATCTAATCTTAACTGTAAATATTCGGTTGCTAATAATTATATTCGGTTACCAATTATATTCTCTTTTTAGTACCAAAAATATTAATTTAATTCCAAAGTGTAATTACGATTTTTTGCGTGTGCTTAAATACAATAAATATTTAAAAATCATGCATTCATTTAATACGAAATTTAAACGCTTTTAAAGTTATTTATATACATATACATATTCAGTTAGTCTGTTAACAAATTATTATTCAAATGAAGCAATAGGCCATACATTTATAAAACCTATGACGTTAAGCTTTTTATTTATTATTTATTCGCCATCACTTTGTGTTGTGGATTAATATTTAAATAAATATAATAACACCTGATATAACAACACTTTATTTAACTTAAGACATATATGTTTCGGTTATAACGCAACCTTTATCCAAGTATACAATTTTAACACGTTGAAATTATGTATAATATATTGATAAAGGTTATGTTGCAACCGAAACATGTCTGTGTTAAGTAAAATTAAGTGTTGTTACATCAAGTTTAATCATATTTATTCAAATTTAAAGCTTTTAATATTGATATTGTACAATATTTTAATATTTAATTTTAAAAATATATGATTTTATCTAATTTAGATTTTTTAAGCTACCATCCATCGTCATCATTCTACCAATCTTTCAAATCTCCCAACTTGGTGAGACTGTTACAGTGTTAATCCTAATAAATTTCTCATATTATTTTATATTCGCCTTTACTTTGTGTTGTGGATTTGTATTTGAATATATATAACTACGCTTAATATTATAACACATTTATTTCACTTAACACAGACATGTTTTGGTACATATCCATGTTATAAATGAAACATGTCTGTGTTAAGTGAAATTAAGTGTTGTAATACTAAGCGTAGTTTGGTCTTTCTTGAGTAATGATGTAAACTCCATATTAAATAATTAATATGAATGAAAACTTTTTCTTCTAGGAGATTTATTATATTTTAGATGGAATGACATATTTCGGCCTTCTAAGGCATTATCAAATGTTTTTAAAAACATTTGATAATGACTTAGAAGGGCGAAACATGTCATTCCATCTAAAATATAATAAAGCTCCTACAAGAAAGACATTTTCATTTATATTCATTATAAAGTGTAGTTACATTTGTTGAAATTACTTCTTAAGTCTTGTAACCGGACATTGGCGATAGTAGGTACAGCGAGAGCCTGGAGTTATTCGGCTGATTTCCCTTTTCTACAACAATGGCGGTGTTTCTCCTAGTTTTAGAGAGGGGAAATACCTGCCAGAGTTTATACCTTTATACTCGTATATGCAATATCTTCTCTAGTGGTGTTGGCTGTTAAGAACCCGTGATGAGATGGCATGTTGTGTTGAGTGCAACATCCACCTACTCATCGTGTCTGGATTTACTTCACACGGGACATGCATATTCGCCAGCTGAGTAGCACAAAGCTTTTCTCGTTTTCGAAGGACTGTTTGGGGTGTGCTGCACAACTAGTATGTTAACTTTCTCAGATGGTATTTCGGGAGTTCACTTTTTGTTTCACATTTTGGCAGTTATATTTGGTCTGAGTTGTAATAATCAACATTTTAAGAAAATAGGGACCGAATATTGATTGCCAAACACGAGTGCTTGATCGGAAATACCAGATTCTCAAACATGTATGTTAACTTTCTCAGATGGTTATTTCGGGAGTTCACTTTTTGTTTCACATTTTGGCAGTAATATTTGGTCTGAGTTGTAATAATCAACATATTAAGAGAAAAGGGACCAAATATTGATTTTGATTGATCCTAACTATACCACAAGTATACTTTTTGAAACTTTTTGAAAAAAAACGTAACGTAATTTTACAAATTTATATTTCATAAATACAAACAGAGAAGGGGGGGGGGTGATACCTAAATATAATAAATTATTTATTAATTTCGCGAATTCCAAACGCAAGCTTGGAAAGGTTTTGATAAATGGGGGTTAGAACACGATTCTTAAATGGTCGGAAGATTCCGGTATTTAAACGTGAAAATTATATAAACAGGAGTAAAACATATACATTTACTAGCTGACCCGGTAAACGTTGTTCTGCCATATAAATTATTTGTAGTGAATATTATGGTTGTTAAATAAAAAATAACGAATGTATTGTATGTGTGCGGGGATGGGATCCATGACAAAAAGAGGAATGGAGCGCTGTAGACGATGACCGTCGATAAAAAATAGAATACACCAACCATCCATTTTCTCAATTCAACGTATTTCATTAAAGTAACGGACATATTCATTGTTATATCTCTTAAAAGTTAAATGTGAAGTGAATAAAAGTCATATATTTTTTATCCTAAAGTAGGAAAATGAAATTAAGAAAATCAATAATAATTTCGAAGAGTAATTAAGTGTAGGATATTTTTTGTCAGACCGTCTTTAGCTTACACAAATAATCTCGATGGTTTGACCACGCGAGAACATGCCACGTATAATTGTCCGTGTGAAAAACATGGTGTGCCCAAATCTAAGCCGCAAACAGACATCGTTTGACCTTGCGACTTATTGATTGTCATTGCGAATGCCAATCTAATAGGAAATTGAACGCGTTTGAATTCAATTGGCACGTCAGTGGGAATCATTGGAATTTGTGGCAGCAAACCATTTTTGGCTCGGAATTTTCCATTCAAAATAATGGCTTCGATAATGTTTTTCATCATTTTTTTAATGACCAATCGCGTGCCATTGCACAGCCGTGGTAGATTCAAATTCCAAAGTAAAATAACCGGAGATCCAACTTTCAGTCGTAGATGGTGTGGTGACATGCCTGGCAAATCCAGTGAGCTCAAAAACTCAGTTGGATAATTTACAGCTTCGTTGGCATCGCACACTGTATCGATCGATTTGTATGATACCAAGTCGCACACGATTAATGTCCTTACCGCCCATGAAGTAGATTTGTAGACATTTGTGTCGTTCGTTTGGCATTGGAAGCAATGAGTTAGTTAGTTAGTAATGTACACGAACAAAAGGGTAGGCAGAAAGAATGGACTGCCACACTTTTCTTTCCTGACATATTTCTCTCGCTTCCTCAACAATTTCTCGTCGATTTCTTTGACTCCTTACATGGCCGACATTCAATATTTGATTTATTTCATCGTGCCACGTTTTCATCGGTCTTTCTCTATTTCTGGTTCAATTTACATCGTAAACATATAATTTTTTTACGATTCTTTCCATATGTTTTTTGCCCAAATTATTTGGTATATTATTTAATATATTCCTTTATACGAAGGAAAACTTCTGTTTTCTAGCTATGGTAGTTTATTTAATGAAAACAAAATAAATAAAAAATGGTTTAACGCAGTGTTTAATTTTCTTTTCAATTTAATATTTTGTTCAGGAACCCACAATATAATTTAGATATTATCTATTAATGCGAGTTTAGCACTTTTTTACCTCTCCCACTATCAGCATTTTTCATTAAGCAATAAATTAGCTCAAAATGAAAGGAAGGGAGTTTTTTTTTCATTTAGTTTGTCGACGAACAGGTTAAAAGATTTTTTTAAATTACGCAACGAATGCACGTAAAGAACTAACAATTGACATTTTATCAAAAATTAGTACGGAATTTTTATTTATTTATTATCATTCAGTTTCAGAGAACACTGACGTGTTTTTTTAAACATGAATATCCATTAATTGCGTACTACTCAGTGGCGTGCCTAGGGTCAACCAGTAAGGCAAGCCCGTCCGACTTTTTTGTGTTATAATATTAGAAGAGGGTCACGATAATGTATTTTTCCGGATTAAAAGAGTTTTGTCTTTCTAAATTAATTGATTTTAAATCCCATTTTAGGCGCATTTTAAATCTATACAAAAAAAATAATTTTCTGCGTCACCAAACTCACGTACTTTTATAAAATAATAATGTATTTACAAATACAAGATTAAATATAATTAATAAGAAATAAACTGTTAATACACAATAATAATAAATTTGTTAACACCGAAACACGAATTATAAATAAATGTTCGTAAAGAAATGACATAATCTTTCTTTTCATAACATTTCTGCACATAACCTAAATGACAGATAACATTCTGACAATAGAAATGAAGTTCGTGACACATCGAATAGTAACATACTTCAGAAAGATAAAGCCCGGCTTCAAATCCACACAAAAAATTGTAGATATCTTCTGGTATATATGCACCTAGCTATATGATTACAAGCCAAAAATACACAAGTCCGACAAAGACTGTTTTACATTTTGCAAGCCCAATATGAAGCCCATCGAAAACATAAAACAAAACATGTGGACGTAGGCGATATCGTGGGCATCTCACCTACGGTACGTATGAGTGAAATAAAATACGGCGCGTATGAGTGGAACAAAACACACACTTAGGTCATTTCTGCGCATGTCAGCGGAGTCATTTACGCAACGAATTAAATCGCTTTAACTCGCGCGAAAATTCAAAATATTATTTTATTCGTAGACGACTCAAACGCGCAATAAACATTGTTTTATTATAGATTTTTTAAGGCCCGGCTTTTCGGCTTGTATGGAAGAACCGCCACTGGTACTACTGTATAAATTAAACAAACTAATATTACACTAGAATGCCTAAGTCAACGTGTTGCCAGTGTCTGGTAAACATAAAATAATATTACTATAGAGAACACATAACCAATGTTCCATGATATTTGGTTTATATTCCAGAACAAGATTAAATTAACGCACTAACCACGCCATCTCAACGAAAGTGTTTGACAGAAAGAATTAACCTTCGAGCGTTCTTTTTTGACACACTTCTCTCATTTTTTAACATTCATACATCGAATTAATAAGATAACACAACAATGTTGGAACTATTGAATACTTTTTTTTTAATGATTAAGTATTTTTGAATTTGTTTTTTATTAATTTATTGGAACTTAACATAACCTATTTTTTTATAAATATATGTGAGCGGTGTTATTTAACTCCTTAAGACAGGGTAATAGGGAAATTTAATACAAAGATTAAAAAAAAGACAAAGCGTTAGATTGTATTTTTATCGGTCGGAGCTTTTGTAAAAAAATAATGTTTAAAATTTAGAATTATTTTGTGGACGTTAAAGGTTTATTTTATGGTTTTAAATTTAATCAGGTGTTAACATAGGTTGACGAAACTGCTGTCGCATAAAATAAAAATAAAAATACAATTGTGATATATAAAACAAAGTTTATTAATTGAACAGTATATAAAGAATTTAATGTTTTTGTTTTACAATCACTTTTAATGTCATTTAATGTCCGCGTCAGGTGCTCGGCCAGTAACACATCCAAAACAGATTTTTAGGAAGTACATAAGTTACTCGCTATACAGGGTGATCTATTATTACAGTATTTAATATAATATTTTGAATGTCTAGCGGCACAAAAAAAATGTATTCCTGCTTTTCTTTGATTTGTTAAAAAAACGCATGGCATTAAATAAAAATATTTTAGTAAGGATTCATAAACATAAGAAGGTTCATTTATATAGCGCCGTTTACCCGAGTGACTCACTTCAAGATCGCATTTATAATGTTTAATGAATGATGAGATGTAGTTTTAAATTTAAGATTGCACTAATTTTTATATCCAACGCAATATATGCAACGTATGTAATAGTCCAATATATGAAAATAAAAAACTATCAAATTAAAAGCCCCATTTCCATCTCAAACACCAGCAAAGTTATTGTATTTTGAAGCAAACCAATTCCCAGGGATAAGACAAAACGTTTTCTTTACTGGTGTCCTAGAATTGCGACCCGAAACCCAGGACGTCCTCAACTTCGATGGAGGGACGACATTAAAGAGACCGCCGGTACAACATGGATGCGTGTTGTCCATGATCGATAAACATGGAAGCACACGGAGAGCTTACGCCCAGGAGTAGACGGATATAGGATGATGATGATATTGGTGAAGATTATATTGCACAAATCGGTTGTCTCTTCTTCTTCTTCAAGTGCCCTGTCGGGTCCCCCCAACGTTGGCGATCACCTCGGCGAACCTGTCCCTGTCCTGCGCCGCTCGGAACAGCTCCTCCACACTTCGGATGCCGGTTCACTCCCTCACGTTTCGAAGCCAGGACATTTGTCTCCTTGCGAGCCCTCGGCGTCCCTCAATTTTTCACTCCAATATCAGTTGGAGAAGGTGGTACTTTTCCCCACGCAGTATAGGTATAACCCAGATGTGAGATATTTCGAACGTTGATAGTTGATAACGATTCCCTGTCAACTCTAGCTCGCCTCCGGACTTCGGTATTGGTAACGATGTCTGTCAAGGGAACTCTGAGCATTCGGCGATAGAGCCACATTTCAAATGCTTCCAGTCTGTTCATTGAGTTAACTTTCAAGGTCCAAGTTTCACACCCGTACAATAAAACAGACCACTCATAGCATTTGATCATTCTCTGGCGGAGTTTCAAATTTACGTTATCATTGCAGAATAGTGATTTCATTTGTCTCTAAACAACCTCATAATTGCGATAAGATATGGTACATATTTCCCAAATACAAAGAAAGATTCTTGCTTTTATGCAATCCAAAGAGGCTTATTGTTAAATTTAACATATTTTAAAAAAATACGAAGCGTACACCTGTATTTGCAAATAAAAACGTATTTTTATATAATGCAGAGTTCTTTAACCTGGTCTCCGCAGAACTCTTGAGTTCCGGGAAATTTACAAAGGATTCCGCGAGAAATTATAATTCTACTGTAAAATGATCTCTAAGAAGTTATATCCGTATCAAGGGACAAGAGTGATGTTTAGACACCTGTTTGTTTTGTTTGTCATTATTTTTTTATTTTGTTTTGAAATGCTGAATAAAGAATATAAAAATACCATTTTATTATATTACTATTATAATTTAAAACACAAAGCTTAATCATGGTGCTGAAAGAACCTTGAATAGTATAAAAACATTCACTAAATATTATGCAGGGTTATTGGTTATTGAATACATTCCTTCGAGAAGGTTGTAGGGGAGGCTATTCACGATGAATTATGTCATGTCAGGCATTATGCAAAAGTGAAAAAATTTTGAGATGCATAAAACGAATTCAGTTTTTTTTTTAATATATCGAGGTCAGGTGTTTTAAAAATTAATTTAAAAATATCTGTTTGTCACAATCAAACTTTTATTATTTTCCTAATTAGTGAACATAACAGGTATTTATTATCTATACAAAAACTTAAACCGTCTGTCTACATTAGGAAATACCAGATGGAAATATCATACATTTTTATTATTTTTATTGACATATTCCAAAGCGAAGGCGATTTAAAAATAAAACGTGCATTAATTTTTCTTGCAAATTATTTAGAAAACATCTACAAAGATTTAACTTTCAAATGAGGTATTTTAACTAAACATCGGTTTTTAGATTACAGAGAAATCTACATTACACTATAAGCAAGTAGAAAATCACCTTATCATACAAATCATCAACAATACGAAATATGTACACACTTTATTTTTTTAAATTGTTATATTTAATAATTGGCTTATGTGATCACAATTTCTATGTCTTTTTTTTAAATTATAAATAAAACACACAGGCCTTTTATAATTTTCTATAATTTCAGATATTTTTTGTTTGTGATAATGAATCAAAAACCACGAATAAAAATCATAATGTAATTGCCCACATAAGTAAACCGCTAAAATTTAAATTGCTTCTTTAATTACTCGTGTACAAAATGAATATCCGCTGTGATACACCCCTGTATGTGGTATCAAAGTAAATTTACATAATTCCCACACGATTCCTCTCTCTTTCAGTGACATTCATGAATTTCACATACTGTAAAATTTTCGCAACATTTACTGCCAGATTTATTTTTCCTGTTTGCACCGGATATAAGATCCCCCGTAACGTACGTGACAAATATAATTTTACAACAAAAGCATTACCTGTTAAAACGGTAGTTTTTTTAACAAAAATAAAAATGTATCATTTAAAATACCTATTTCTATAAACTCGCTGTTGAAACATGAAAAACTGATTTTTTAAACTTCTGCTACTTAACACCTTCTTCTTCTTCTTCTTTAACAGCCTTTATCGTCCACTGCTGGATATAGGCCTCCCCCATACTTCTCCATGTATGACATGTCATACGGGGGGTGGTTGGCATTACAACACCACGCATGCCAGACGGGTTGGCGAGGTGTCCTTCCATGTTAGCCTATGCATCAATATTATCCACCGAGTTAATTAACACTCGATCTCTAACATTTCGCATAGTTTCCAGGGGACACCAAAGTCGAGGAGGTGTGAATAGGTACTTGGGATCAGATCAATCCTCCAGCGTAGCATGGCCATCACCACGGTGATGGCCATGCACTGCTCGAAGAGTCGATAGGATCCCCCTTACTCCCCCTTAACTTAACACATTATCCGCCAAAATTATGTAAAAAAAAATATATATATATTTCTTATGATGTACGAGTATATCAGAGGTCCTTTTTTTGGCCCGTAGACCACGCGCCGATTTTTTTTTGTAAAGACCCCCGCTTTCTCGGGAAAATGGTTATCCGCTGTGATACAATATTAGTATTGTTTTTTTTTTTGCAAAATCATCATAACTATAAATTTGTTTTAAAGTTGGAACAGAGCTTCTTTGATAGGGTTTACTGTAGAAAAGAAATCATTAAAATAAAATAAATGTTTCGTTTATTAGTTATTTATTTATTAGTTAAAACGAAAAACAGATGGAAATCCAACATTTTAAAATAAAATAAATACACAAAAACTCAATAATATAATAGAAGGGACAGTTTTATGATATACATAATAAATTAATGTAGGTCTATTATGAGAAAGTATTGCTAAGTACTTATATATGTACTATCTGTGAGGAGGTAGATTATTACATTTACGGAAACTAACATTTTGGTGACGGCCTACCTAAATGGGATCCACTCTTGTAGACCCCCATTTATATCTCATGGAGCCCCATTTTTTTTTCATTGACGTGGATTCCTTGCAGGTCGGAATCGGGGTCGATATACACCACTTTGGGATTGCCTAATCTATGTTAAATGAATGAAAGTGAATGACTGAACGGTCTACTTTAACTCGTAATCGCAAGCAAGTCTTTCCAAAAAAGTTAAAATGGCAATGCACTATTGTTTTTTTTATACCTACCCTTAAGTACAGATGTGAAGCATGGAACTAGCGAAATAATGCATGCAGTAGAAATGAGATCACTCACTCTTTCATGTAAATAGAGTGTCAAATGCAAATTAAAGAAGTGAACTCAGTTCCAATGAAAGATATATGAACAAAGTAATGATAATATCATTAAGATGATTTAGACACAAGGAAATAATGAATAAAGAAAGAATATTCAATAAAGTATATGTTATTTTTGTAAACGAAACAAGAAATATATGATGACTGAGGAAAACGTGGCATGATCAAATAATTCAAACGTTAAATGTCGACCACCCGAGAAGTCGGAAAAATCAACGTGTGTGCATGAGATACGATGTATGAATTTTGGGGAAGCGATATAAGTATGTCAGAAAAGAATAATGTGACGATTCATTATTTCTGCCTTCTTTTTCAAGGAGACGGCGTGATGGTTAGTTAGTTAGTTTTATGATTAATATAATATTAAGCCACTAAGCGATATCTTTTTTTATAGACATGTCAAAGAACATTTTTTGTGAATGTATTCTTATACCTGTATACGAATCCTGGATTTTATCCATGGGTGATTAATTCATGAAATTTAATTGTATCTCAATAGAGACGATGATAGGTCATATGTCCTGTAAACACCTTGATCAACCATATTCAGATTCCAGTTTGCATCTTCGTCTCTATTGAGATACAATTAAATTTCATGTCAAAGAATGTTAAACTGTCCAGTAGAACAAAAAGCCAAAATAACAGTAAAATGAAATTATGATAACTCATATTTAAACAATTAACATTAAATATGTTGCCAATTTTAAGATAAACTAACTAACTAACTAACTATCACGCCTTCACGCCTTCACGCCGAACTGCAACACTTTAATCGATGCTGCACTCCATTCTTCTCTTTTCGCCAACGCGAGAGACGCGGTGTGATGGGTTGCGAACCTAATCGCCACCAGTAGGCATCTCCCGCGCAAACTTCAATCATTCAACGTCTACATAATAAATCTAAAACAAATTATACAAAATACAATGATATAAAATAAAATAACACATAAAAATAATTTAACACATAATGTTCTTTTAGATGGTGCACTTGTCGTCAGCTGGACGATCCGGGCATTTGTGTTTATTTAATTTTTTATTCCACTGTTTTCATTTTAATAAGGCACTTAAAACAATCCAACACCAGCAATAACTTGAAAATTTGATTGAAGAATTTATTCAAATTGTCATTGGAACAAATGAAAAATTTATTTTGACACCTGTCAAAATTATTTTTATAAACGAAAAAACTTGTATTATTTTAACATCAGAAGAGTGAAAACGTATTTTGTGTCACAAATAACTATCACAAAGTGCGGCAACAATCAAATTGACCAAAACAATTCACTTATACAAGAAATATCTCCAAATTGACAGGAGCACCACATGAATCAAACCATTTTTTTAAATCAGAACCAGTATCAAATATAATAAAGTGTAAACAGTTCAATACATTTTTCTTTGTTTTATGTTTAAACCACTTAGCACTTTGGGCTTTTTAAGATAAATACGACGTAAAGAAGAAATAAAACATGTTATTAACCTGGTCCTAAATAGCCTATATTTCTCTTTAACACACGAGTGACCCTGTATCTTAGAGCATTTTTTCACGTAATTATTATAAAACAAAAAAAGCATAAAAATTGGAGAGACATCTCCAGGCGTAATCTAGTACTGTATGATTTGCAGAACCTTTCACAGTGCATTAATAAAGATTTTCTGCTTAATGCTTCCCAAAAATGTGAAGAGCAGTGCAGCATTCTAGCATATATATTCATCTTCCAAAAATTTGTCAGACGTGGTGGTCGTAAGAAGGGTGGAATGGGAAATGTTGTTAAACATAAAGCGATCGCTCAACCCAACCAATGACAGGTCATAAGTCCTGTAAGCGCCTCGGCCACCATATTCTGTTCCCAGAAAGCAATTTACATCTTCGTCTCTATTGAGATACAATTAATCCTTATAAAAATAAAGCAAATCCATAAATTTCAAAATATTAGAATAAATAATAAGATAAAACCGTTGTACAATATTTTGAAATGTCAATCTTGTCAGAAAAATAATTATTGACACAATGTATATTGAAGCCTTTTTAAAATAATATAGGAAAACAATTTTTGAAGTGTACATTTCAATGCAAATACAAATCAAAATGATTTGAATTCAAATGTCACCGTGTCAGCCATACAGGCAATGTTACAAATAGTAATGGTGTCAGCCATACAGGCGATGTTACGACAAGTAAAGCCATAGAAATATAGAAGGAAAATATATTCATTTCTCTAAATTAATATCGCTTGCTTGATCGGAAATTAATATACACCTGTAAAATAAATACTGGGAGGGGGCTCAAAGTTTGGTAGGGTCACGGTGGTGCATATTCCGCTGGAAAATATGTGCCTATAAAATGCCGTGTAACGCCACAGTTGCATTCCATCAGCAACACTACCAATAGTCCTACTCCCTAGCGTCCACGAGTGGTCTCTAAGGCCCCGCGAGCCCCGGGCAATGTGGCCACTGGCATTAACAACAGCCATAGCAGATAGGGAGAGGATGAATGGCGAGTGTCCGGCGCCACAAAACCGGACCCCCCAGCTAAGGGAAGGTGACCCCTACAGAAAAACCCATCAGAGAAGGCAACGGGAAACCACTCTGATTATCATTCCCAGGAAATCACTATGGCGAGAAAAACAGATGTCCTGGCTGCGCAACATTAGAGAGTGGACCGGAATGAGGACGGAGTGATCGCCAACGTCGGGGGGACCTGACACGGCACAGGAAGAAGAAGAAGAAAATAAATACTCCTTATTTTGACAGTGTACTCCTAATTTTCTTCTAGATCACTTTTTTAAATAAGCGAAGGCATGCTTGTTTAAACTTTAATAAATTTAAAAATTAAAATTAATAAATTTAAAAATTCGGCTAAATTTATTAAAACTCATAAATTTAGCCGAATTAAAAGCCTTTTACTGAAATAATCAAATGATTTTACTGAAATCTCTTGATGGAAGTTCATTTTAAATAATAATTAAATAAAACGAAGTTTTTTTAACTACTTCCACTTTTGTCTTTATTAAGACAGCATCGACAGTCTGTCGATGCCAGCGAGCCTGGCGAAACCGGTCGATGTCTAAATAAAGACAAATATGGAAGTAGTTAAAAAACATCGTTTTATTTAATTATTATTTTATTGAAATATTTATTTAACTTTGTTTATAACTAATAGGTTGATTTGATTCCGAATAAATTATTAAATTTTATTATACACAAATGAGATATAACAAACGAAAAACAATAAGGAGACTCATTTGCACACACAACGGTAAACGAAAATACAATACCGACATGAAACTAAGAAATAGCATATCTCAGTAGGATCCCAAATATGTTGTAGTCGACGTTAGTGAGGCAGTACCAGAAAAGAAAGATCCAGAATTGATAATATTTTTTATGAACAATGTTTCACTGACACTAAAATTGTCCAAATCCGAGACAATGCAATTTAAAAAAACAAGAAGACCACAAAAAGGTGGGCGGAAGATATTATCTAACTTGTGGGTCGTAGGTGGCAATAGATAGACCAAGATAGAAAATGTTGGAAGAGATCTGACAGTAGTGATACGGGCCAGGAGTTTTCGACTTTTTTGCGCCGCACAGAACTCTTTTTTGCGCCGCTCTTGAAAAGAGGAAAAGAAAATTATTTGTATTAATCGATAGGTTCAATAAAAAATACAACGGAGTTATTTGAAGCTCAGAGCGGCCTTTTAAGAGCAGCTTTTTACAAAACATAGCCAAGTATGCGTTGTTCCATAGCGGTTTGTTCACTTGTTAAACATTCCGGTTGTACATAAAAGCCTTTGTATTCAAACAACCTCCGGCATAGTACCAAAATGTTATTGCAACGTAAAGAAACGCCCACATTTAGATTTACCATAATGCTTTATTTTAGGGTTTAAAAATAATTTGAATTCATGACACATTTTAAAATACAGTATAACTCCAATTATCTGAATTAAGAAAAAGAGTTTTTAATTAATTAAATGAAAAGGCAATTTTTTTTGTTACAACTTTTATATAATTTGTTTTTGAATGTATACAAATATTTGTAGACAAATACTGGATTTTACCCATTGCGGGTTAATCATTTTTAAGGATTAATTTTATCTCAATAGAACCGAAGACGTAAATTGTTTTTTTTTTTGGAAACAGAATATGGTGGTCGAGGCTTTTACAGGACTTATGACCTGTCATTGGTTGGATTAAGCGATCGCTTTATGTTAACAACATTCCCCATTCCACCCTTCTTACGACCACCACGTCTGACAAATTTTTGAAAGATGTATATATACATCTTTCAAAATTTGTCAGACGTGGTGGTCGTAAGAAGGGAAAAATGGGGAATGTTGTTAACATTAAGCGATCGCTTATCCCAACCAATGACAGGTCATAAATCCTGTAAAAACGGCTCGACCACCATATTCTGTTAAAAAAAAAAACAATTAACATCTTCGTCTCTATTGAGATACGATTAATCCTTACAACTTTTATAATTACTACAGAACGAATGTACCGTACTGTAAATTAAAGTTTGCTGAACAGTGAACGGAACAGACTTCACGGAGAGAAGGACAATAGCGCGCTACGTTTCCGTCTTAATTTTTTTCTGAAATTCTGAAAGCGATTCGGATAATCAGTGATTCGGATATTTAGCGATTCGGATAGTCGGAGTTCGTATAATTGCAGTTCTACTGTAGTTCAGTTAAAGTTTCAATATAGTATCTTAATACATAAAATTCTTCTGTACGTGTGTATATCACTCAACTCCTCACAAATGGCAGCACCGATTTGGTGAATTTTTGTGTGTGTTTGAGTGGGTTCCAGGATGTTTTATACTAAATATAAAGTTTAACGCCACTTTAAGCGAAACCGGTCGAAGTCATAAAACCAAGTGTAATTATACTAAATATATGTTATAAAGGAATTTTTAATGAAATATTTTAATTTTCATTATTTACAATGAAAATTTACCAAGAAATTTCAATTGACAACAATAAAATTATTTTTTATAGAGAAGGTAAATAAAGTAATATAATATTTGCTCCGGTGATATTCAAACAAATACACGATTGTTCGGCAACAAAAAAAAAACGTTTTTTATAAGGATTAATTGTATCTCAATAGAGACGAAAATGTAAATTGTTTTCTGGGAACAGAAAATGGTGGCCGAGGCGCTTACAGGACTTATGACCTGTCATTGGTTGGGTTGAGCAATCGCTTTATGTTTAACAACATTCCCCATTTCGACCTTCTTACGACCACTACGTCTGACAAATTTTTGGAAGATGAATATATATGCTAGAATGCTGCACTGCTCTTCACATTTTTGGGAAGCATTAAGCAGAAAATCTTTATTAATGCACTGTGAAAGGTTCTGCAAATCATACAGTAATTCTGACCTTACTGATTATTCATATACTTGTTTTTTCATATTATATCCTTGAGACAACCTGAGAATAGAAATATTGTTTCTTGGAAATCAATACATTTTATATTATAATATTGTTTTTGGTTGGTTTCTTAATACGAAGAATATGTTTTTAAATTTGAAGTTTTTCTAAATTGAATTTCGGGCAATTGTGGAATATTGGAATAGGCTCTTTAAGATTTAACATATATCATTTATTTTCTTAACGAATTCATAAAACATATGTCACTTTTTATGAAAGGTGTCAATCAGGGTTGTGTAAAGTCCCCGTGGTTGTTTAATCTATACATGGACAGTGTATGAAAAAATTAGATGGCATAAACGCTGGTGCAAAAATGAACGATACGTCCATCAGCTGTTTGCTATATACAGACGACGCTGTTTTAATCGCTGAGAGCATGGACGAACTACAAGTCCTAGTGTCAAGAATGTACGAAGTATGCAATAAGTATGTGATGAACGTGTCAAAGTCTAAAGTTATGGTATTTGATATGGAAGAATGTATGACGGATTGTGACAAATTGCGAACGGTGAGAAATTAGACCAAGTTACCGAATTTGTTTATCTGGGAAGCATGTTTACAAGATATGGAAGAATGGAGAAAGATATCGGAAGAAGGGTTGGAGCTGGAAACAAAATAAATGGTGCACTCAAAGTCATTACCGCAAATATGAATATATCGACTAAAGGAAAGATGGCAGTGCACAATGGAGTTCTAGTTCCGACCCTCATGTATGGAAGTGAAGCTTGGAATTAGCAGAAGAAGGATAAAAGTAGGATAAATGCCGTAGAAATTAGGTCACTAGGAAGAATGTGCGAAAAAACAATGTATGATAGAATATCTAATGATGAAGTAAGAAATGGAAGGCGGTTGAATGCGTGAATAATAAAATTAAGAAAGGGTCACTAAGATAGTTTGGACGGGAGAATCCCTCTTCTCCCATTCATCAAGTAGGGTGAATGGGAGAAGAAGTCGAGGAAGGCCAAGGAAGACATGGCATGACCAAATTAATACATTACTGAAAGGCGACCATGTTCGAAGAAGGAATAATCGACAAGCGTGCATGTCACGATGTGTGAACGTTGAAGATGTGCGAGAGTTATGCCAGGATAGAACAATGTGGCAATCCATACTCTCTGCCTACCCCTCTGGGGAAACGGCGTGATGGTTAGTTAGTGAGTCAGTTTAAATAGGTTAGTTTAATTTGGAATCTCGACATAATGATTTATCAGTTTACTTGAATATAATTTTGAACTAGCTTAAAACTTAAATAATTAAAATCTAGTTATTCCTTAACATAACATTTAACACAGCAAAATTATAAAGTTTTACAAATATAATGAAATTACCTAGATTAAATTATTAATCCCGACATGTCTTGAAAGCCTTCTATCTAAGGAAAAAATATGTTTGTTAAAAATAATTAAATGACGTTTTGATTTCAAATAGGGAAATTCTTCTCTACTTTATTCGCCATCGTTTTGTGATTTGAATTCGTATTTGAATAATTTTTTGAAAATATTTTATTTTCACGGGCCAGACTTAATGATATAACACAAATACTGACTAAAGGGGAACGCCCCCAGAAATAGTTAACATAATCAGGCAACTCAATTCAAATTCTGATTCCAAAATTATAATAAGACAGGGCGATAGTCTGAGTAGGCGAGTCCGTTCCTCTTCAACCTTACAATGGATACGATTGTGGAGGAAATTAAAACACTGTATAAAGGATACAGACTGTTAGAAGAGATCATAGACATTGTCTGTTATGCGGACGACCCTGTCATATTTGCCGAGACCGAGGAAAACCTGCAAGTAATTTTGAACGCATTCCATCTTTCTATTCAAAAATATATTATACCATGACTATATTCATAGTAGTTTCTCGGCACTTTGTGCCACAAGTGCCGAGAAACTACGAGTTACCCAAAGAGGCATGTTAGGAATAAGCCTAAGAGACAGAGTCAGAAACGATGCGGTGAGAGAAAAAACAAAGGTCACTGACATCATCCACCGGGTGGCGACTCTAAAATGGCAATGGGCAGGTCACGTAGCCAGAAGCTCAGATGAAAAGTGGACACGAAGACTGCTGACTTGGAGACCGTAGACTGCAAAGAGAAGTGCAGGGCGACCGCAACTCGGTGGAAGGATGATCCGAACAGACACGTCTGAATAACCTGGATGCAGTCTGCACAGGACAGAGTGACATGGAAGTGAATGGAGGAGGCCTTTGTCCAGGAGTGGACGGAAATAGGCTGAGGAAGAAACATAAGCAGATATTGATAGTAAAGACTTAGAGTTTGGTAATTTTTCTAGCTCCGGTGAGTTTCTTAGATGATTTTCGTATTTCCAATTACGCTACATTTATGAATCAAACTAAATATAGAAAATTATTTAAGTTAATTAGTAATCACTTAGAAGATTAATAATTAGCCAATCACCTTTCAAGAAAATATGTAATCAAATGTCTGCTAATAAACAAGTGTTTTGTTTACATTTTCACTTAAAATTATAATGAAATAACGGCGCGCAATAAAATATAATTAGTTTTCATTTTAGACACAATTTTAGAATTTTAATAGCACAAATATGCTAGCGATGCATAGTATAACTACTTTTATGAGAAAACTCAAATATATAACATACGTTTTCATAAATATTATTATGTGTTCATATTTACTCTTGTAAATTATTTAAAAAAATAGTACTATGGGTATTCTAGGCCGAATTAATTATGTCTTTAAATACTTTATTTAATGAGATGGCCCATTTTTTTATAAAAAATATATATACGAGTATATTCGTCCAGTGAATAATTATTACCGAAAAAATATGGGCTGATGATATCACTCCAGTCGGGGGAACAAAATGGATGAGAGTTGCGCAGGATAAACGAAAATTGAGAATGTTTGAAAGGGCCACCATCCAGTAGTGGAAAGATAGCTAGCGAGGAGAATAAAATAAGATAATTTCGTCCCTAATGTATTGTTATTTAATATGGTAAAAAGGATTTGATATTTTATTGTACGCAAATCCAAAAAGAATTTTTTTTAAATGAAACATTTTTCTGTCCTCTTAAATGAATCCCAGGTGCCTTTTATTATCATGAATTCATATAAAAAAAATAAGGGGAATTTTATTCAATTTGTTTTTTTGAGTGTATACAAATATCTTAGACAAATACTGAATTTTTACCTATTTTACTTTTATTAAATTTTTCTTCGTTTTCACTTATCCTTCTAAATAAAAAGCTGAAGGCGGAAGAAGGGCTCAAAATGGCAAACGAATCCCAGGTAAATATAAAAATGTTTTGGAAAGAAGTGAAAAAAGACCGAAATCCATTTTTTCAAGAAAAATATTATTTTTTTTTTACTTTTTTCCAAAACATTATTATATTTACCTGGAAATTATTTGTCATTTTGAGCCCTTCTTCTTCCTTCAGTTTTTTATGATAACGACAATCAGCAAAAAAATATATATGTTAACGATGTCAATGGAACTAGAAATTTCTAGTTCTTTTCTAGCTCTGACAGAGGAAAACGTGAGACAATCAAATAAATCAAATATTGAATGTCGGCCACGTGAGGAATCAGAGAAATCGACGCGACTGCATGACACGATGTATGAATGTTGAGGAAGCGAGAGAAATACGTCAAAAAATAAAAGTATGGCACTCCATTATTTCTGCCTGCCCTTTCTGGGAGACGGCGTGATGGTTAGTTAGTTAGTTAGTAAGATATGTTATTATTATTATTATTAATTTGTTGAATCGCTCTTTACATCATGACAGCATGAGCCAAATCGATGTAAAGGGTATTATAGCTATCATAGTGATTCTCGTGACATGTGATAGTTAGCTAATCTATCGCCATTTTATTGTCACGTGAATTCTACACCAGACCAAAGACAGTGGGACAATCACACTGCTCTCGCCGGGAATCGAACCCGGAACCTTCGGGGTGGCAGTCAATGCTCGGCCACGAAGGTCGTTTCAATATTTTCATTAAACGATCTTCAATAAATCAATTCTACAATATTCCGTTTAATTATTATAATTTTATACGTCAAACGCATTTTTTTTATTTTAACGTAGACGTATTCCGAATATAAAAAAATGCTTTTTGATTTTTAACAGCAACGTTAATGAATTCAGAATCTAGGAATAATATTATACGTAATTATACTTTTGTCATAATATTCTTTACACCGTTCACTGGCCCGAAGCAGATAAAAAAATGAAATCGCACAGCTGTAAAATAAGAAAAAAAAAATTTTTGTATCTCTTTTTATTCGCATTTTTGAGCATCTAGCAGATTTCTTCAAATGCTAGCTCATTTAAGTTTTAGATTGTATGCATTTATTCAATTGCAGTCATAGATAACGATGGTTTTTAGCCGGGAAAGTCATCCAAATGTCCAAATGCACTTAAGGGTGTTGGTATCGAGAGGGTGAAACAGTTCAGGTACTTGGGAAGCATCATTATTGAGAAATTGGACCCTGATACCGAGATAAATGCAGAATAGAAGCGGTACGAACAGCTTTCAATAAAATGAAAAACCTTCTTTGTGACGACAATATTAACCCTAAAGTTGAGACAAAGAATGGTCAAATGTTACGTATGGTCGGTGTTACTTTACGGTGCAGAGGCGTGAACTCAAAGTTAATATACTCGTAATAAACCGCTTTGAAGCGTTTGAAATGTGGATCCACCGAAGAATATTAAGAATATCTTGGACCGATATGATAACAAATACTGATGTATATCGTAGAGCCGTCGGGGAGTCCCGGAAGGACACATGAAGAAAAATAAGTGATAGATTAATATTCAGTTCGGGTGTTGTTTAATTACCTGGTGAGAATTCGGCTAGAATACAGTTCCATCATTTGGTCACCGCATAAGATCGGATATTTTTTGATGGTGAAGCGGGTGCAGAAACAGAATTCTGCACTTTCTTTATCTTGTCTCTCCTATAATCTCAAATGATATGGAGACTGTTTCTTTATTTTAAAATACATTTTTTTTACCAAGTCAATGAGAAGTATAGTTTTTTTATTATTATATATTTTTCATGACAATAAAATACGAGTACTTGAACAAAAAAACACTTTCGTTTATTATTCGATCAATTTGTTTTTATTTTATCAAGATAATTTTCGTCTTATTGGACAACTGAACCGTGAATATGTTAAGGCATTAACATAGAAATAAACAACCAAGCATTATATTGATGGTTTAGGTACCTATTAATTTTGTAAAACTCCATTATTAATTTATAATCGTAAACACGATTGTTAAGTGGTTTTACTTGGATTTAATTTATATATAAACTAGCTGAACCGACGAACTTCGTACCGCCTCAGAATCAATTAATGTTGTGTTAACTTATTAGCTAAATTTAATTCACCTTTTTATTGAATTACAATTAATGCTTAAAATGAATTAAGTTCATGAAATGTGCAAAAGTCAAAATTAAAATTATTAATTACAATGCAAAAACAATGCAGTGGAAGCATGCATTAATACTTAAAATGATTTATAAATTATTAATTAAAAACTTTGTTTTATGTATCACAATTGTGCTTTTATTTTTTCGCGACAATATATTCAACCAAAGTGGAATCCACCAGATTAATTGTGAGGATTGTGATGCCGTGTATATTGAAAAGACGGGTCGATCATTTTGAAGAGGTTATATGAACACAACATTTAATACAAAAACAGAATCATTGTGTGAATTTTGACCATCATTTCAATTCCAAAAACACATTTTTTTGCATATAGCAAACAATTTAAAAAAAATTGAGAAATTAGAAAATTTTGACATTTTTAAAGCAAAGGCACGTGAATTGAATGTTATACTCGTAAATAACCAAATTCCAGTTTATTCCCCCTTAATATAATAATAATAATAATAAATTGGATAATTTATAAAGCGCCATTTTTATGAATTACTCATCTCAAGGGCGCTGTAGAAGGGCCCTTAGTATATATGTAGTACATTAAAAACTTTTCCTTTATACAATCTACGGAAAAAATATTAATACTACCTTCCACTTTTGTCCCTTTCTTACTAATGTAATCTGCTTCTTTATAATGTTTATCGTCTTTAATATATTAGGATTCATGGTTTTTGACTCTATATTATGTATGATTGTTCCTTCTAATTACTGTTTTAATTATTATTATGATTATTATCATTCTTATTATTTTATTATTATAAATAACTGATTTTAATACAACAACACAACAACAACAGCAACAAACCATCACGCCGTTTCCCCTCAGGGGTAGGCAGAGAGAACGGATTATCACACTACTCTATCCTGGCACACTTCTCTAGCTTCCTCCACATTCATACATCGAGTCATACACGCATGTCGATTCTTCCGGCTTCTGACATGACCAACCTTTAATATTTGATTAATTTGGTCATGCCATGTTTTTCTCGGTCTACCTCGACTCCTTACTCCATTTATATCGTTAACGTATACTTTTTAAACTATTTTTTCTTCACCCATGCGCTCCATAATTCCGAACCAACGCAACGATCCTTTCATAATTTTGTTCATAATACCTTCTTTCGCTCTACATTCCTTCCTAATATCAGCATTTGAGATTCTGTCGTACATCGTTCTACCACACATACGTCTTAGGGACCTCATCTCTACCGCATTTATTCTGCTCTCATCTTTCTTCTGCCAGTTCCATGCTTCGCTTCCATACATAAGGGTTGGGACCAGAACTCCATTGTGAACGGCCATTTTCGCTTTCATTGATAAATTCTTGTTTCCAATAACTACTTTTAAAGCTCCATTCACTTTGTTACCCGCACCAACCCTTCTTTCAACATCACTGTCCGTTCGGCCATCCGCTGTGAACATGCTACCTAAATACACAAATTCCCTCACCTGTTCCAAGTTCTCTTCATTTACACTTATATTACAAACTGTCATTTTCTCTTCCCTTTCAAAAACTAACACCTTTGACTTTCCGACATTCATCAAAACACGTTAAAACAATTAAATAGCAGACAACATAATTTTGAATAAGTGTGATCCATCAATGAACTCCGTTTTCATCATTAGCATCATCACATTCATCATCTGAAGAGTTTGATGATTCAGTGTCCCTATCAATTGAAAAAAGAAATTCCTCGTCTTCATCTAGCCAAATATTTCGTTTATTAAGTACTCGCGGCTGCATTTCCCATGGTAACAATTCTCTGGACCGAATGTACACAGATTCACCTATAAAATCAATACAAAATATACAATACGTATTTTTATTATTATTCACTAATCATAAATCGGTTATTTAATCTCTACGGGTAACAACACTCATCTGTCATCTTTTTCGAATGGAATTGATGGCGCAAATATTCTCTGCTCTCCTTCACAAAAGGGGTTTAACTTTTAGAATAGTCTCTCTTATACTGATTTTTATAACTTTGGGCATTGTTAATCTAAGATTAATAAAGAAAACCAAAAATCCCGGCGACGATTCAAACATAACCTCAAATCTTTCACATTGACATTTGGCGTTTAGTTCACATTTGCAATGAGGAACAATACACCACCTACGGGCGATACCGAAACTAAAATATACGCCATTTTGGTTTTTATACTAACTAACTAACTAACCATCACGCCGTCTCCCCGAAAGGGTAGGCAGAAAGAATGGACTGCCACACTTTAATCGATGCGGCACTTCATCCTTCTCTTTTCGCCATCGCGAGAGACGCGGTGTGATGGGTTGCGAACCTCATCGCCACCAAAAGGCATCTCCCGCGCACATTTCGATCGTTCAACGTCTACATAATAAATCTAAAATAAATTATCTGTAATACAATAATACAAAATAAAATAACAAAGAAAAATAATTCAACACATAATGTTATTTTAGATGGTGCACTTGTCGTCAGCTGGACGATCCGGACATTTGTGTTTATTTAATTTTCATTCCACGTTATCCACTGTTTTCTTTTAAATTTACTGTAATTACGCACTTAAAACAATCCAACACCAAGCAAGAACTTCAAATATTATAGAAGAATTCATTCAAATTGTCATTGGAACAAATGAAAAAATTATTTTTGCACCTGTCAAAATTCTTTTTATAAACGAAAAAACTTATATAATTTTAACACCAAAACAGTAAAAACGTATTTTTTGTCACAAATAACTATTATAAAGAGCGGTAATAATCAAATTGACCAAAACAATTCACTTATACACGAAATAAATCCAAATTGACGGGAGCACCATATGAACCAAACCAAATTTTCAAAATCAGAATCAAATACGTTTTTATACTATGGTTTTTATACTATTTAGTCAAAAGTCAAATTTAGTCAAATGTATGACACATTTTATTAATTGTAAATCATTTAGGTGATTTTTTCAAATGTTTTAATAATTATTCTGTTATCCGGAACGGAGACAAATCCAGCAAATCACAGATCTTCAAAATTGGTCCAGCCGTTCTTGAGTTATAAATGGAGTAACTAACACGATTTTTGACTTTGTTTTATATATATAGATTATATAAATAGTGAGAAATTTGTTTCGCCTTGGGAGTGTATTCTCAAACTTAATCTAATCGCCAATCAGTGAGTCCTTTTATTGATTTAAAAAAAACTTAAGGTTGGGGGGATATAATATAATGCAATTTTTTTGAGTTTAGAAGTACCTATTATAGAAACGGTATTTTCGAAATAGTTTTAACTGTTTTAAATAAAATCTCGGTTGTAAAATATCACAATTGATTGTTTATCTTTCTAAATTATCACGACAGCTCTTTTGCTAACCGATATTAGCATCGTCAGGTGTTACAATCAACTATAAAGCGAAACAGATGTCGCGACAATTTCGATAGAAATATATAGTGTGTGTGTACAATAAATTGTGATATTTTATTATCTTGAAATATCAAAGTGTTTCCGCCAAACAATGGATTATCGAAATTGTTTTATTAACTTTTTTAAATTTTTGTTTAATTAATAAACATACATTAAAGATTAATCGAATTAAGTAGTGGTGATGATATTATGTTTATTTGTTCATTGAGTTGTTTTATAACACGCATGTACGCACGCACGCACGTAACAACTGATTTCTTTTGTTCCGGGTTGTTTATTTGGGTCTAACTTACTTTATAAGGCCATACAACACTTAAAGAGTTTTAGCCTACTTGATAATTATATTTCAAGCTCCACGATCCTGCCCGTTTTACGCCTAGCAGTCCGTTTCCCTCAATCTAGCCAGATCAACAAGAACATTATCAATTAGGCGCTATTTAGGCCCTCCTAGAGGTCTTACTCCGGATGGTCTTGACGCGTACAGGGTCTTGATTGTTCTAATCTCTCCGGCTCGGCATACGTGTCCAATCCATGCTAGGTGACCACCTCCTACTCGGCTCGTTATAATAAACTACTGGGTCAATGTACGAATTTCTTAGTTGTTCCTACACATCTAAGTTCCCGCTGCAGGTCCGGATTTCAAGATCATGTTTACTATCCCATTCTTAAACCAGCAGATTCTTTGTTGTTCTTTAAGAGTTGTCCATGACTCAGAACCATATATCGCCACTGACTGGATGGTGGTATTAAATTCCAGCTTGGTGTTTCAGGATAGAAGCTTGGACTTTAGGAACGTCCTCAAGGAAGCAACAGCGCGTAGGTTTTTTTGAACTATGTGTTACAGTTCCGCATGCATATCATTGGTTTCGGTCATAACCGTATCGAGATTAGTGAACTCTCTTACGTGCTCAATTTTCATTTCATTTATTTATTTTTAAACATATCTAAAGCATTACAGAATCTTTTTTCCAATACACTTAAGATACAAGTTAGAGATACACAATAATATACATAATAGATACAATACATAATAGATTAATAATTTTATCTACCTCCATGCAAATATCTCTCAGTGGTGAGGCTAGGCCATTATTCTTTCTGGAAACACGAATTCACTTGGTCTTATGGTATGAGTATTGATTTGCATAGCTATTCAGGTTGCTGTTCCTTTAACTTTGAGTCCGTTACTATTGAATCATCTATATCACCAGTCAGCACCAAATCCTTTGCAAATCCAAAGACGTTGTGAATGCCACCAAGAGTATTGCTCAGCTCCATTCTTACGACTTTAAGGCGATATTTAACTGCATGGGGGGAAATACGGTCACCCTGTCTGTGGCCGATCTTAACTTCAAATCCCTCTGTCATTTTCCCTCCAACTCTCACCGCGGCTTTTGATCCAGAGAAACACGCTTTTATGACTCTGTTCAGCTTATCTTGGATTCCATATTCATTCAGAATATTCCATAAACTATCTCAGTGATTTTTTTTTCTCTGGCGCTACAACCCTTGGTGGGTCTCAGCCTCCTCCAAAAAACGATTTTCTTGAAGCGTTCGTAACTTTGGTGGTTTTACAAGGTTAGGTTATTGGCCTAACGCCCAACCTCCTTACTAGGAGGACCAAGG
Organism: Lepidostoma basale; assembly: GCA_022606425.2. NCBI lineage: Eukaryota > Metazoa > Arthropoda > Insecta > Trichoptera > Lepidostomatidae > Lepidostoma > Lepidostoma basale. The sequence continues at coordinate 1,165,416 of JAHDVF020000053.1, read as the reverse complement.
CTTTTCTGTAGGGGTGTTACTTCCCTTAGCTGGAGGTGACCAGTTTTGTGGCGCCAAAAATCGCCATTCGCCCTCTCTCTGTTAACTGTGGCACATCAACATACGAGTACGTTCAATATGCCGCACCCAGGGTTTGCGGGATCATAAAGATCACCCGTGGACGCCAGAGAGTCGGACTAGATGGTAGTGTTGCTGATATTATGCAACTATGGCGATTCATGGCATTTACTGGTAGGGGAAGGGGGGGCTAGTTGTTACGGGGGCAAGTTGTTACATTCTAAATAACTCCCCCACCACTAGGTTCTGTGGCGTATGTGTCGCACAGTACGAGTATGTCTAGGTATCGTGTCCGCGGTGCTCAACGGAACGTCGCTCTTTCCGGTCGTGCGTAATTCAAATAAAACCGATTATAGTGTATTTCGCATCTGAAAGTAACTTTCGTTGACTGATTTTGAAGTTTAATTATTCACTAACTATAAGAGGTAAGTTGATTCTAAGTAAATTGGTAAAACTCTACATGTCTTTGCTTACATTCAGATAATATATCGAAATAATAACACTTTCCGTGTTAATGTTATAGCAATTTGTTTTTATCTTGGGTCAGGGGGGCTAGTTGTTACAACGATGGGGGGGCAAGTTGTTACTGTAACAACTAGCCCCACTACGTTTCCCTTTAACTTCAAATAGCATATTTATATAAAATTATTAAACTATGTACTATTATTGTTCTAGATTTTATATAACAATGGTACGGACATATAAAAAAAAACAATAGAGGTAAAATTTCCGAGGAAACCTACAAAAGAGCAGCTAAAGAAGTAACAGAAAAAAAAATTATCTATTCGAAAAGCTGCCGAAGCATACAAAGTAAATTTTATGACATTACATCGTTGCATAAAACGTCAAGAGAATGGTCCAACCACATCTAACTTAGTGGGTTACAACAAGCCTTGGCAAATATTTTCTGTCGATCAGGAAAAGGAGCTTACATTATATATGTATACTATATGGCCATATAATCGAGATGTCTTTTCAGAGGAAGACTTTGAGCCTTCCGAAATTACCGATTGTCCAATGCCTAAGAACGTTAACACTGAAAGCGTATCAATAGATAATACCAACTAAACCATGGCAGAAACCGTTTCTGTAGTCAATGAACCGCATTCATCTTCTCCTTTATAACTTGCAACCTCCAGTTGTGAAGCTCTACCTCAAAAACAAGAAGAGCAATTATCTATTTTCATGGAACCGCAGCCATCAAGAAGTGGCATCAATAAAATACAGCATACCACGCCTGAACAGATAAGGCCATATCCTAAATCTGGACCAAGAAAGGGAGTTAATTATTCCAGAAGAAAAATGTAATCAGCAATTGCACTGACACCCCGGTTAAGAACCAAATCGAACTGGAAGAGAGCTCGAGAAAACAAAAACAGGCCGCTAAATCAATTACAAAAAACATTTCAATGTGTGCATTTAAAAATAAAAAAACAGTAGAAGAAACTGAAGTAGAAGCAAGTACTGGATTCTTCTTCCGACTCGGAACATGAAGAATGTCTGTGTTTGGTATGTATGGAGAGTTTTGATTGCTCTAAACCTGGACGGGAATGGATCCAGTGCACCGCATGCAATAAACGGACTCACATTTCCTGCATTCGTGGCGATTAAGTTAATTTTACATGCCAAAATTGTGATTCGGACATAGATTTAAGCGATTAAATATGCAAAAATTTTATTGTACATGTTATTATATATATTCCACATATTATTGTTAACAATTACATACATGTTTAATTTTTGTTTTAGTTCGTAACAACATGCCCCCACATTGTAACAACTTGCCCCCCCGTGGGGCACATTGTTACACTTTGATTTTTTTTTTAAATGTTATAATTATTTTTGTGGACTTTCTATGAACACGTGTAAATTGTTTTATTATATTTTAATACGTGTACTTTAAGATATAATCAATATGATGTCTCTCAAAATAAACAGTAATCAGATATTTAACTTTTAATTTTTTTGTAACAACTAGCCCCCCCTTCCCCTACACATACATCCCAGTACGATGTCCCCCCACGGCCCTTACTTTTAATTCAAACCCCAAGATCTCCGCGAATGCTGTCATAAAATTGTTTGAAGTAAAGAAAGAGGTTAAAAACATCTTGTCCGTACTCAAAATTCTTCTCAGGCTATTAGCTTACAAAGAAAACTTGATCAGTGATGGTTCTTTCTCTTTTGAAAAACACGTTGAAAGTCTCCTAGATTAATCTCGACGTACGGTGAGTTTTTTGAGGAGAGTATGTGACAAAACCTTGTAGCATGCCGGTAGCAGTGCCCTTTATATTATAGTTGGGACACTTATTTTTGTGCAGCGTATAAATGATTGCGGTGTAGGTACCATACCGTTGGAGTCTGTTCTTTTTAAATGTCAGGAGTATTAGCGTAAAATTCGTGTTTCCACGTTATGCTCACTATATTCAATGAGTTCTGCGGAGAATCTATTCCGGGCGCTTTATGTTTTTTTGGGTGCTTAATTGCAGATCGCACCTCCTCCTCGGTGAAATCTGTTATCTCCCTCTCCGCTGCGCTGTTTAAATTTGGTAACTCTCTGCGTTACATGGTTGATTAGGCGAAATTAAAATTATGTATAGACATAAAATAAAAATAAATTTAATTGTAAACATATTTTTTGTTGGTAAACGTTTTTTTTATTGTTCCTTTGTATTTAACAGAAAATATTTTCTTTTGAAACTCTCATTCTACAATACTTATAACAAATAATTTATGTAAATCCCATTTAAGCTTTATTATAAAGTATTCATATTGTTTGTTAAATTAGATAAGTAGCCATACGAAAATGCGTATATGTATTGAACAATTACTTCTATTGTATGTATTTATCCAACCGTAAATTAAAGATTATACAACAAGGGTTCCGTCCTTTTGATACAATATACAAACATACTGTCATACCGTTTGAAATATTGTTTTAAAGCTCTTACAAATACCGATCGTTCAACTCCATATTCTGGTGAAATTTTCGTAATACTGAATTGGTTCAGCATTCATAATTTGTCATTTGTATGACAGGCGAATTTGGCTGTCGCTGATACACATGGGTGAAGATTGAACTTGGATTAACCGAAACGCATATTTTACCAAATGTCACATTTGTTGTGTTCATGTTTAAATATACATACCACTTTATTGTTAGGGTGGCGTTCTAGAGGACTGGCTGAGACTAGATTCAAAAGGAAAATTCTGTACTATCAGCTGACCCATGGAAACGTTCACATGGAGGTCAAAAGGAACTGGCTTAAAAACTTCACAGATTCGTTAAAAGCGAACCTTCAAAGGATAGTTATCGCTAGTAAATGCTGGGGAAAAACTGCAGAAGACAGACCTAGGTGGAGAATAACAATAAGCACAAATGCACTCAGGACTTTAAATTACAACGCAGAGACGATGCCGTAGAGAGGATAAGAAGAGACCTTCGGGAGACGCTAGCGGCTGCATTGCCAATGTCTTCTCCTGCTATAGATATCCCAACGTGTATAGGTCCATGATTGGACTCAATAGTCACATCAGAACCCACAACTATAAATGACAGTCTTTCTCGGATACAAACGACATCCGATGATGGTGATGGTGATCTAGAGCACAGAATGCTTGGATCTTGAGTAATTGAATTAAAACTTGGATACGACTCGGTTCCTTCTTTATGAAAATGAGCTATTCCTGCTCTTATTGGAGATTGTACAATAAATTCAAATACCATTGAGTTAATACAACAAATGACGCGGTGATAAGTTATTAAAATGTCTTAGTTTTAAAATAAATATGGTTTTGAAAATGTGGTATGTTTTAGGGAACTGATTTATAGGATAATTGTATGTGTAACCAATATCCCTGACGTAAAATTTAATTCAGTTTGAAAATAATAGATGTTTTAACAGAAGACTACTACATTAAATTCTTCGTCAGCTTGTCTCCATCCACTGCAAGACGTAACCCTCTCCACTCCCACGCCATTTCTCTCGGTCTCTCGCCAGTGTTCTCCAGGCCCTGACTATATAAAATATCACAGTTTTATTGTACCATTCGCCCTTATATATTACAAATTTGTCTCTAGGTAATTTTTAATTAATTAAGGACGACTTTTGGGTTGCACAACTCTCTTAAAATATGTATTGTATCAGCCTGTTGTTGAAATGATTATTATAACATATAAGGACGTGTCAATAAACAAATTGAATGTATTTATACAAGCAGATAATACTCTCAAATAACAGAACAACACACCATAACACAAGCAGAAAAACAAAAGTTTTAATACAAAAGGGAAACCGTTATATATAAACTAACATATAACTAACTAACTAACCATCACGCCATCTCCTCGAAGGCGTACGTAGAAAAAGTTAACTGCCACACTTTTCTTTCCTGACGTACTTCTTACGTTCCGTACATCGTGTGATGCACGCACGTTGATTTCTCTGACTCCTTTTGTGACTGCCATTTAATATTTTGAACAGATTGATTTGATCGTGCCACGATTTCCTCGGTCTTCTTATTTTCTAGTTCTGTTCACTTTGCTTACGTATACCTACTTTATTTACCATTATTACTTCATTCATTCTTTCCATGTTTCCAAACCATCTTAATGATTATTATTATTATTATTTTGTTCATAACACTTTCATTTGCACTGCATTCACATTTTATATTTGCATTTGACACTCTATTATTATTATATTTATCACACATACGTGTTATAGATATATCATTTCATTTGCATTTATTCTTCATTCATCCTTATTTTGCCAGTTCCTTCCTTCACTTCCATACATAAGGGTCGGTACATGAACACCATTGTAAGCTGCCGTCTCAGCATTTTTGGATAGGCTTTTTTTGCGTTATGTATATACTCGTATATAAGAACATATTTTTAATAATAACAATAATATAATAATATTTTTAATATTTTTATTTCTAATAACTTACTAACTAACTAACCATCACGCCATCTCTCCGAGGGGGTAGGCAGAAATGATGGACTGTCACACTTTTATTTCCTGACATATTTCTCTCGCTTCCTCAACATTCATACATCGTGTCATGCACGCGCATCCTCGCGTAGCCGACATTCAATATTTGATTTATTTGATCGTGCTACGTTTTCCTTGATCTTCCTTTATTTCTAGTTCCATTTACATACATCGTTAACAAACATTTTTTTAACCATTCTTTCTTCATTCATTCGTGCCTTACTCGTTGTCCGAACCATCTTAATGATCCTTTCATTATTTTGTTCATAACACCATCATTCGCACCGCGTTCAATTCTAATATTTCCATTCGACACTTTATCATAATTATACAGAGTATCCACTCATTGGTCTAAGAGATCTCATTTCTAATGCATTTTTTATTCTATTTTTATCCTTCTTTTGCCAGTTTCAAGCTTCGCTGCCATACACATTTTTAATATGTGCAATTATTACGATACTTATTATTCGTTTCATAAAAAAAATGAATTTATTAAAATCGTACTTTTGAATTTCGAAAGTATTCTAATCATATATTTTTTTAGTTCCAGGCGGCCCTTCTTCAGCGCTGGAGTCTCCCAGCGTTCATGTGCGCCTTCTGCCCGTTCGTTCAGGTGCTCAGTGTCACCGTCAGCGTCTTCACACTGACTGCTATAGCCGTGGATAGGCACAAGGCTATATTGGACCCTCTGAGGTATTCCGCTTTCTCTTTTTTTATTTAATTTTTTTTTATTGTATACAACAGGTCTTTAGAATCCAGTTAGTGTATACATTTTACATTTACAAAAATAACACAGACACAATTGTGGTATGTACCTATATGATCCTTAAAGGACGCATAGGTCATTTGGAGAATGTCACATCGGCTGACACCTCTTTCAAGAGCACCATACCCCGGGTCATTGTATGCTGCGCCATGACATTTGTTTTGCTATGCGGTATGCACAACAGATCGTGTCTTCTAGCGCGAGCATACCTTATTCGCATAACATTTATTTATTCGATTCTATATTGAAGTATAGTGAGAGCATTCTCATTATCAATCAATCAATCTTTCTTTTAAACATCGTTAGAGCCAGTACACAGAGTTATTATAAATAAGTGAAAATGTATACATAAAATAACTTAAAACTAACTAAACTAAACTATTACATACGAGTATGTCACAAATTACAGCAAGATATTGAAAATTTACATACAGCAATACATTATCAAATTAATGTTTTTGCATATTGTTAACTTATAGTTATTTTTATTCGGATAAATTATTATATGTATTGTTAACAATTATTATTTTTATAATTACTATTAATTCTGCTACAAATATTTATAAGTAAGTAGAAATGGTATGTTTAAGAACTTTTAATATGAATAATCTAGAAAATTTTGTTCACATTTCCGAATAGCAAATATTAAAATATATTATAGTTTGGTTCACAAGACTTAATATTTGTGTTATCTCTTTTCCAACTGATATTCCTATCCATCCCAATCCTGGACCCACACACTTTGGAGCATCTAAGGCAGGGGAAGGCATTGGCAGCTGAGATACCACCGTCTCTCAATAGTCTCTTTTCTCCTCCTCCTCTCTGCGGTGTCTTATCTGCGCTATGCATCAAAGTCCTGTGTCCCTCTATGTACTGTTATTCTCCACCTAGGTCTGCCTTCTGCAGTCTCTTCTCAGCATTCGATTTCGATGTAAGTCCTTTGGTGGTTTGCTTTTAGGGAGTCCGTGAAGCGTTTCCTCTGACCTCCGTGTGAAAATTTCTCCTGGGTCAGCTGAGAGTACATAATTTGCATTGTGAGTCTTGTCTCAGGCATTCTAATGATATGGCCAGCCCTGATGAATATAGACCTCTTCCAAAGCACGCCATCCATCCATGGCCACTATTATCCATACAGGTCCAGGAATCCTTATAACATCGTCGGTCCAGCGGGCAGGGAGACATCCAAAATTATGAAATCCTGTTCGCGGTCTCTGGATAGCGAATATATTTTTAGTTTTTATTGTATTGGTTAGTTTTCATCTTCATCAGTCCACTGCTGGATATAAGCCTCTTCCCTTCCTTTCCACTCGTCTCTATTTTCTGCCAGCTGCAGATACATTTTCCCCTCCACGGCAGCAATGACGTCGGCCCACCTTTTTTGCGGCCTGCCGACGCTTCTCCTATTTTCCCATGGTCTCCACCTTATTATTTTTTCGGTCCATCTATCCTCACTTTGTCTCGCCACATGACCCACCCATTGCCACTTCAGTCTCGCTAGTCGTTCCATGATGTCCGTTATTTTTGTTCGGCGTCTAATCTCCTCATTTCTGATTTTATCTCGGAGACTGACGCCGAGCATATGTCTTTCCATGGAACGCTGCGTGACTCTTAATCTCTCTACATTTCTCTTGGTGAGGGTCATAGTCTCCATCCCATAAGTCATCATCGGCAGTATGTATGAATCATAAACTTTTCTCTTTAGACATATTGGAGTTTTTTTTTGTTTTCAAAGACGTGTTTTTGTTTGCCGAAAGCTGCCCAGCGCAACCCTATTCGCCCCGATATTTCTACTGTCTGGTTTACTTTCCCTAATTTAATCTTGTATCCCAGGTTAGTTTTCATACAATACTTTAATTTTATACGCTTAAGCATGTTAACATTTTACCGCTACTCTCTATTAATAAGAACTTTCAGCCTTGATATTTTTTCTACAATAGAATTACACATTCTGTCTTACAAGGAAAGGGTTTATTCTTTGATTTGTATCGAAAATTATTACATTACATGTCGAAAAGCAATTCGTTATATGAACTGGTAAAATGGATCGAGTTTATTTTTTTTCAAGATTTTCGACCGGCGTGTGTTTCCTATTTTTATATTAAATTGTTTAGGTTTCGGCAATTTTCGTTTTAGTATAATAAATTTTCCAATTAATAGAGGCACGCAGTTGAAAACGATATCGATGTTTCGTAAGAACATTTAATGGTACTTAGTTAATACGGCCTAATACGTATTTACCCTGTTTTAATGTTTTAAATGTCGTCATGAATATATAACTATAACACTAAACTAACTAACCAACTAACCATCACGCCGTCTCCCCGGAGGGGTAGGCAGAAAGAATGGAACGCCACACTGTTCTGTCCTGACATACTTCTCTCGCTTCCTCTACATTCATACATCTTGTCATGCACGCACGTCGATTTCTCCGACTCCTCACGTGTCCGACATTCAATATTTGATTGATTTGATCGTGCCACGTTTTCCTCGGCCTTCCTCTATTTCTAGCTCCGTTCACGCCGTTTACATGTACCTTCTTTACCATTCTGTCTTCACTCATTCTTTCCATGTGTCCAAACCATCTTAATGACCCTTTCCTTATTTTGTTCATAACACTTTCATTCGCACCACATTCACTTCTTATACTTGCATTTGTCACTCTATCATATACAGATTTGTCACACATTTGTCTTAGAGATCTCATTTCTAATGCATTTATTCTACTTTCATCCTTCTTTTGCCAGTTCCATGCTTCACTTTCATATATAAGGGTCGGCACAAGAACACCATTGTGCACTGCCATCTTGGCTTTTTTGGATAGGCTTTTGTTTGCGATGACAACTTTAAGTGCACCATTTATTCTGTTGCCTGCCCCAACCCTTCTTTCAATATCCTTCTCCACCCTCCCATCCTTTGTAAACATACTTCCTAAATAAACAAATTCATCCACTTGTTCCAGATTTTCACCATTTACACTAATGTTGCAGACTGTCATGCTTCCTTCTTTTTCGAAAATCATTACCTTGGACTTATTCACATTCATCATCAAATCGTATCACTTGCATACCTCATACATACTAGACACCAGGGCTTGCAGTTCTAAAACACTAAAACTAAAACACAGTGTTATATATTTAAACTACTTTCAATGCGGTTTACTTGATGTTTGTAATATATAAGTAAATTAATATATGCATAAAGATGTATGGATATGTATGAAAGTGAAGCAAAGAACTGACAAAAGTAGGATAAAAGTAGAAAAAAATGCAGTGGAAATGAGATCTCTTAGACGAATGTGTTGATACTCTGTGTGTGATAGAGTGCCTAATGAAAATATAAGAAAGGAATTCGGTGCGAATGAAAGTGTTATGAACAAAATAATGAAATTAACATTAAGATGGTTTGGACACATGGAAATAATGAATGAATAAAAAATGATAAAAAAGTAAATGTTAACTATGTTTATAAAACTAGAAATATAGGAAGACCGAAGAAAACGTGGCCCGATCAAATAATAAAAAAATTAAATGTCGGCCACGTGAAGAGTCGGAGAAATCGAAGTGCGTGCATGACACGATGTATGAATGTTGAAGAAACTAGAGGATTATATCAGAAGAGATCATGCCACATTTTCCTTGGTCTTCCTATACTTCTAGTTCCGTTTACGTCGTTCACATATACTTTCTTTACCTTTATTTTTTTTATTCATTCTTTCTATGTGTCCAAACCGTCATAAGAGTCATTTAATTATTTTATTCATAGCACTTTCATTCTTACTGCATTCACTTCTGACATATGCATTCGACACTCTATCACACACATATTTGTCACACATTCGTCTAAGAGATCTCATTTCTCCTTAATTTTTTCTAATTTTATTCTTCTTTTGCCACTTCCATGCTACACTCTCATACATAAGGTTTGGTACTAGAACTCCATTATGTACTGCCATATTTCATTTCTCCTCATTTTTTCTATTTTTATTCTTCTTTTGCCAGTTCCATGCTACACTCTCATACATAAGGTTTGGTACTAGAACTCCATTATGTACTGCATATTGCCTTCATAGAATATATTGACCGTCTTTTAGTAATTTATTTATTTTATCATGCCATGTTTTCTTTAGATAAGAAATGTCCATCAAAATAATCCAGTAATTATAACGTCTTAAGAATCTTGAGATTTTATATTAATATGGGATAATATTTACTAATTCTCGTTTATTATAGATATGGTCTTAAGGTTTATCATTGCAAATATTTTACATTTAATTTTCCTTCCCCTATATCCCCGACAACCGTCGAAGTTCTCTGCTAAGTCCTTCTACGCAGGTGTCCTCTGTAACACGAGGGCTTAAGCACATTTTCCTAAATTATTTTCGTATCGCCACCAAGTATCTTACATAATCCCTCCGTATTACATGTAAAGCATACATATTTTATATAATATTTGTAGGTACTCTCCTTTTCAAGTTCAAACTATTGTAATAAGCCATACACGCTATTCTGAAACTATTACTGTAAGCATTCTCCCATCACATTTAAGGGATTTTTTTTATAATAAATTTGTTTGCGAACTTCATTAATTTGTTGTTAATTTTTTGAACGTTGATGTCTAACTCCGTATTAAATAATTAATGGGAATGAAAAAGTCTGTTTTGTAGAAGTTTTATTAAAATTTAAGCGAATGACATTGAATTTCAAATTATTTATGTTGTTGATTGAAATTTCTTGGTAGATTGAAAGTTCATTGCAAATAATGAAAATAAAAAAAATTATTACGAATTTTTCTATGTTTATTTTTAGTGTAAAATCTTCTTATTGATTTTCGTCTTCGACCGGTTTCGGCAGCTCGCTGCCATCTTCTGGTACCTACATCAAACTTTGTTGTCCTTATGTAGGGGATGCTAATGGTGGGGGTTGAATTGTGAACGATTTTACCTAATCCATTATTTCCAGGTATTTCTAACTGTAAATTTGTGTATATAATTAAAAATGTGATTTATAATATGACTAATGTTGGCAAAGATACAATACAGAGAATTTCGAAATGACATAGAAGATGGCAGCGAGCTGCCGAAACCGGTCGAAGACGAAAATCAATAAGTAAATTTTACACTTAAAATAAACATAGAAAAATTCTTAATAATTTTATTTTATTTTCATTATTTACATTGAATTTCGTTTATCTAAGACATTATCAAATATTTTATAATTCCTTAGACAGGCGAAACAGATGTTTTCATTCGTATTAATAACGAAAACAAACGTCTTTTTTTAAGATTTATCAAATCGTCACATGAGTGAGAGTAAGAAGGTTTCAAACTGTCAAAGGTAAAAAGCTGAGAAAAATGAAGTTAAAGTTTTGTTGGTTTCGGGTGTGTATCTTGGAATGAAAGGGTTCCATGTGAAACAGATGAAACTCTTTTACCGAGAAGCGTGTTAATTTTCTCTGGCGACAGTTGGAATAATAAAGTTCTAAGTGTAAATGAATCCTTCTTCAGTGAATCGTGTGTTTTGAATGATCAGATGGAACTTGATTCTTTTCGTAACATCAAAATGACGATACTATTACATGTTTTTTTTTAATTGTACGTATAGATAAGTTTAGTAAGAACCCTTTTCACGAAAAAAAGCCAAATATGAAATTTTGTTAGTTGGTACCCTCTTACTCTTAGTAAGAGGGTTAAAAATCAACTCAACAGCTTAAAATGATATCTAAAGGAACATCCTGTATCCATGCATTGAAGTAAAAAAAAAACATTTCATATTAGATTATGAAATATGTAGAATGTTAACCCAAAAGAAATCTTACGCTTTCTTAACCAACAGATTAAAATTTTATCTAAAGGAACATCTTGTTTTCATGCATTGAATTTAAAAAGGCATTTGATATTAGATTATGAAATATTTAGAATGTTAACCCAAAATAAATCTTACGCTTTCCAAAATACCCAAAACATGTAACCTGGTTATAGAAAATCAACCCATAGAACAGGTCAGGACCTTCAAGTATATAGGCATAGACCTGGTGGGGGGAGCTGATCTGCGGGAAGAACTATAAGCCCGAGTAAACAAGGCTAGTGCAATCTCCGGGGCTCTCAAATCCACAATATGAAAAAATAAAGACATGGCCATTAAGAGTAAGACGAGAATCTATAAAGCATTCGTAAGACCAATAATAACATATGGCGTCGAAGCGAGGGCAGACACAGTAAGGACCAAACAAGTTTGAGGACTTCCGAAATGAAGACACTGAGGACAATATCAGGCAAGACACTGAGGGATCGCGTGAGGAACACCAAAATAAGAGAGATTTGTGAGGTTGAGGATTTTATAAGATGGAGCAGACAGCGAAAAGGGGACTGGTACGGTCATGTTCAAAGAATGGACACCACCAGACTCCCCTATATTGCATTGCATAATCAACCTCATGGGACTCGTCCTCGTGGAAGACCTCCTAAAATATGGAAGGACAGCTGGGAATCTACCTCACAGGAGGAGCAACACTCTGGAGAACAGACCACATAGGTCTACAATAAGGAAGAAGAAGAAGAATAATAAGCTTTCTAAACCAACTGCTTAAAATGTTATCTAAAGGAACATCCTGTTTATTTAAAAATATATAATTTATATGTTAGTATTAAATTTCCTGATTTATGAAGTGCCGTTTTTTTATAAATTAATCATCGCAAGGGTGCTATTATTAAACATTTACCCCTACCAAATTAAAGGGATTAATTTTTTTACACCTAATACTTTTTTTTCCTAATTAATTTTACACCTGATTTAGACAAAATGAAAGAAAGCAACACTTCTAATTCAGTTAATTTACGGCAAAAACTTCTTAATGATGGTTTTGGTTTTTATTTTAGAAAACTCAATTATAAAATATATAATGAAAACGCGATTGCTAAAAGCGAAAAAACTATCACGTTTTCATTACTATGTTTTCGAAAACTTATATGATTTAAACTTATGTTAAACTTATGCTGACTTGGAGACCGTGGACGGCAAAGGGAAATGCAGGGCGACTGCAACTACGGTGGAAGGATGACCTGAACAGACACGTCGGAATAACCTGGATGCAATCTGCACAGGACAGAGTTACATGAAAGCAAATGGAGGAGGCCTTTGTCCAGGAGTGGGTGGGAATAGGCTGAGGAAGAAGAAGAAGAAGAAGAAGGGTATATAAATTACTTTCTTCTTCTTCTTCTTATACGGCCGATCCACTCACTGCCGGACATAGACTGCCTCCATGTCAGTCAACAGCAATCATCATACCATCATGGAGTGTCCGTCTACTTCTTTAATCTTTACGAGGTCTCTATTCCACCATTTTTTTAGTCCATCGTTGGTTTCGTAGTCTGTCAAAATATCTCACAAATGACCATGCCTTAGCCACATTTTTGACCAGACCTTCTGCGTATCTCAGTGTTTTTTATCCGGTCTGAGAGTTTTATATGAGTTTTATATGTATTTAAGAAAGGCTCTTTCAAGTATCCTCTCCGCTTCGCGGAGCTTCCTCATACTCAATTTCGTCAGTCTAAGCGTTTCTGCTCCATAAAGATAAATAAAGACAAAACAAAGTTGCTGACTGTAGGCCGAACGCAACAACAGATAAAAGTAGTGATGTCAGGAGTTCCACTAAAGAACACCAAGGAGTTTGTCTACCTCGGGAGCAAAATAACATGGGACGGTCGGTCTAAGAGCGAGGTCGACAGCCGTATACATCAGGCTAGGCTTGCATTCAATAAAAGGTCGAAAATAATAGAATCGAATAATATAGACCTAAAATTGAGAATACTCCTCATCAAGACCTATGTATACGAGACATGGTACCTATCCGAAAGAGATAAACGGAGACTTGAGGCTTTTGAGATGTGGTCCTGTAGAAGACTATTAGAAATTTCCTGGAGAGACCACATTACAAATGAGGAAGTTCTCCAAAGAATCGAAGGAGGAAGGCATCTGCTCAGGACCTTGTCCGAAAGGCGTACAAGATGGATCAGCCATGTAATACGACAAGAAGACCTCTTGCATGCCATAATGGAGGGTATGACCGAGGGGACAAACTCTAGAGGACACCCACACCGAGAGTACCTGGAGGACCTGTTGGTGGACGTGCGCTGCTCATCATATGCAGATTTCAAAAGCCGCACAAGACAGGGAATAATGGAAGAGAGGAATATAGGAAATTTCTGCAAACCAATCCCAGGATTAAAACCAGAGAGAGAGAAGCGTTTCTGCTCCATATATCAATATTGAAAGTACGCCTTCATCGCACATTCTGCGTGCGAGACTTTAAGGACTCTTTCTTCTATAATTGCCTTCAATTTGTGTTTTGGATTCATATTTGAATAAATATAATTCTTTGTATTACAACATTTTTTATTTCCACTTAACACAGACATGTTACGATCACAAGTGACCTTTATTAATGTATACAATTTGAAAATGTTTCGACATGCTTCGGTTACAAGTAACCTTTATAAATGTAAACATTTTTTAAGTGGTAAAGGTTACTTGTGACCGAAATATTTCTGTGTTCGGTGAAAATAAGAAAGTGTTGTAATAAAAAGTATAATTATATTTAATGAATGTTGTTTCAAAAATTGACCTATTATAAATTCAACTTTTGAGCCTTTAATTAGCAAGTACCGCTAGAAATAAAGTAATATTGAAGTCAAAAAGGTGCCATTCTTAGGCCATGTGCTAAAGGAATAAAAAGTTTTCTACCCTTTCAGTAAAGATCGTAGAACTTCGCGTCGGCTGTGGGAAAAATCTAAGGTTCGAAAAACATTAAAGAGTACCAGCTTGAGAGATGTAGAGACGCTATTTAATATAACTGAAGAACGAGAAAATTTCGCCGTAATGATCATATTTTTCATGAAACTGAGAACACGAAATTCGAAAAATAAGATCATTTATACTTTATTATCATCTTGAATATATATATATATTATAATTAATTTGTATACATGTTTTGTATTATAAATTATGTTTCTATTTTTTTTGTTATGTATACAAATACTGTAGACAAATACCGTAAAAACCAAATGTTGTATAAAAATTGGTCAAAGTTAAAAGCATATACAAATTCGAGAGTTTTCTCCAGGCGTTGTCATGTAATGTGTGATAATTCGGTTGATATCTTTTCACATTACATTAATAAAGATTTTTGCTTAATGCTTACATAGAGTCTCAATAGATGGCGCTAGTGTAGATTGAACTTAAATATGTGAAATGTTTCTCAACATGGTAACAAATATACAACTTTCAAAAAATAATTGTCTGACGTGGTGTTCGTAAGAAGGGCGGAATGGGGAATGTTGTATTACATAAAGCGATCGCTTAACCCGATCAATGATAGGTCATAAGTCCTGTAAATGCCTCGACCACCATATTCTGTTTCCAAATAATTTACATGTTCGTTTCTAGTGAGAAACAAATAATTATTATAAAATTATTTATTTTTCACTTTATCTAACAGTTTGTTACTCATTTTATAGTGAATAATTACCTAATTAATTTTTCCCTACAAATATTTGGAACCACCAAAGTACAAATTAATTAATACGAATGAAAACGTATGACGGGTGGTGGTCTAGGGGATAGAACGCTTGGTTCCTAATCCAGGGGACTTGGGTTCAAGCCTGGACACGACCAGATTCCTTCTTCATAATAATGAGCTATTTTCTGCTCACATTGAAGCTTGTAAAATAAATTCAAATATCATTGATTTAAATCCTTAGTATTGTCTTTTAAAAAAAAAGTTATTTAAAAGATTTATTAATTATAATTTATGTGAATGACATGTTTCGATTTTCTTAGATTTTTTTTATTCCTATTAATTATTTAATATGGAGTTTTATATCATTGTACAAGAAACAATAAATAACTGTTAGTATTTCTATGTGAATAGAACTAACCTCATATTGTTTAGTTTTAGTAAATTTCATAAATATTTTCATCAGATTCTCATAATGTTTTAAGTAGGTATTTATTTCAAAGCTGCCCAGCTGCCCGATAGGGCCGAGATAACCAAACCGCAGAGCTAAAAAGAAGAATTGGACTAAGCTAGGCAGCTTTCGGAAACATGGGTTACATCCTTAAAAATCGGAAAATATTGATCAACATGAAACGAAAAGTATATAAAGCCCGTGTTCTGTCAGTTTTTACTTATGGTCTTGAAACTGTAACATTGTCCAAACAAAGTGCCGAGAAACTACGAGTGATCCAAAAAGCCATGGAAAGAGCCATGTTAGGAATAAGCCTAAGAGAGAGAGTCAAAAACGATACGGTGAGAAAAAAAAACAAAGGTCTGAACACTGACATCATCCACCGGGTGGCGACTCTAAAATGGCAATGAGCAGGTCACGTAGCAAGAAGCTCAGATGAAAAATGGACAAGAACACTGCTGACTTGGAGACCGTAGACGGCAAAGAGAGATGCAGGGCGACCGCAATACGGTGGAAGGATGATCTGAACAGAAATGTCGGAATAACCTGGATGCAGTCTGCACATGACAGAGTGACATGGAAGAGAATGGAAATATCAAAAACGAGCGACCTATCATGATACTCATATATAGATTTTAAATTGAATACATTCTATAAATAAAATTAAAAAAGCGTAATTATGGAATTCCATAGTATTACCGCCTCTTTATTGAACAAAAATATAAATTAAATATCTCAGAACTGGAAAGTAATTTGAATCATAATACTGCTGAATATAGAATTAAGTTTCTATAATATTCAAATAACGATAGTTGGAAATCTTTTTTATTAATGGCGTGAAAAATAATAACAAAATATTCTTTGGTTGAAATTAGATTTTTTATATTACAAGTTTACACGTTTTGTCTAACACGGGGCATTTACGTAAGGAACGTGAAAATACTCTTTCGAATATTCGTAAAAAATACTTTTTTTTAGAATTTTATTACTAGAAACATTTTGTCTTGTCTATAGTCAAACCCACACGCGTCCCTCAAATAAGCGGGCATCCATTTTAATTTTCGAAATAGATATGTTACATTTTTTTTACCATAAGTGCATCATAATATTAGGACCCGTACCTTTTCCGGACCACCAATCCATAACATTTAGATTTATTTTGTGGATGTTGGACGATCGAAGTGTGCCCGGAAGATGCCTATTGGTGGCGATAAGGTACGCAACCCATCACACCGCGTCTCCCGCGGGGCAAAAAGAGAAGGATGGAGTGCCGCATCGGTTAAAGTGTGACAGTCCATTCTTTCTGCCTACTCTTTCGGGGAAATGGCGTGATGGTTAGTTAGTTAACTTCATTATTAGTGAGATTTTTGTTGTTGGATGCAAGATGCCATTTTTTTATATCGGGTTCATAGCTGGTAGCTTTTAATAGAATACTCGTACAAGCAGTAGTACTTTCGTCTGTAAGGTTACTTCTTATGTCTGATTTAATAAAGTTCATTGAAGAAAATAATGATTCACAGGAATAAGTCGACGAAAGTTTGTTAGAATGCCCATCGCTATTTTTTTAAGACAAGAAAAAGTTTAAAAGTGCCGGGGGCGATGTTTATTACAAAAAGTTCACCTCGGGGGACAAGCACCGCGAGGGGAGTATTAAACAGTGCGATCTATTTATGCATAAACGTTGTCATATTCTTCGTTACCGTCGTTCGTGAAACTATTGATGAACGAAGAAAATAAACACATGGCTATTTAAATATTTTTTTGAAGTGATTGGTTCTGATTTTGAAAATTTGGTTTGGTTCATATGGTGCTACCAATATTTGGAGATATTTCGTGTATAAGTGAATTGTTTTGGTCAATTTGATTATTGTCGCTCTTTATGATAGTAATTTGTGACAAAAAATACATTTTTACTGTTTTGGTGTTAAAATTATATAAGTTTTTTCGTTTATAAAAAGATTTTTGACAGGTGTAAAAATAAATTTTTCATTTGTTCCAATGACAATTTGAATAAATTCTTCAATAATATTTTTAAGTGCTTGCTGGTGTTGGATTGTGTTAAGTGCCTTATTACAGTAAATTAAAATAAAACTGTGGAAAACTTGGAATAAAAATTAAATAAACACAAATTTCCGGATCGTCCAGCTGACGACAAGTGCACCATCTAAAATAACATTATGTGTTAAATTATTTTTCTATGTTGTTTTATTTTATATCATCGTATTTCAGATAATTTGTTTTAGATTTATTATGTAGACGTTGAACGATCGAAGTGTGCGCGGGAGATGCCTTTTGGTGGCGATGAGGTTCGCAACCCATCACACCGCGTCTCTCGCGATGGCGAAAAGAGAAGGATGGAGTGCCGCATCGATTAAAGTGTGGTAGTCCATTCTTTCTGCCTACCCTTTCGGGGAGACGGCGTGATGGTTAGTTAGTTAGTTAGTTAGTTAGTTTTTTAAACTATTTCCAATACTTTTTTGAGTTTTTTGTATAATCACTTATTTTTTTCTCTTCATTCGCGTGCCATGCAAAATCGTCTCGCGTGCCACCTGTGGCACGCGTGCCATAGGTTCGCCATCCCTGATGTATTTGATTGTGTGAATTGCATGTTTGCATACCAACTATAACAATCGCTATACTCCCTCTTCCACAAAATACAGAATTACATACCAAGAAGGGAAAAAGTTATGATGTACGAAGCATATGTAAAAAAACCGACTGACATATATGATTCCCTTCTGGGGGACAAGAAACCAAAAGGACATCTCCAGACTCCAAAGACAACAAAATAAAATAATAAAATTAACAAATAACATTGATTACCTTACCCCAACCATACAAGTTTACAGACAAACAAAACAAATGGATATATCAGACCTGACCAAATATAAGACCTTAAAAATTGTACACAGAGTGACCATAGAAAATACAACAGACAGCAGCTACAAATTAACTTAAAATTCAGACATTCACAGACACTGGACCAGGAACTGTGACAGATATCACTTGCCGATTGCACGAACTAAGACAGGACAATCAAGGATATTGAACAATGGACTGAAACTTTACAATGAACTACCAAAAGCCACAAGCAATCTCACTACAACTCAATACAAAAAATATCTGAAACAATACATAATTAATAGTAAAATCTAAAAATGTAACCATATAACCCAATTGGGTTTTTAAAAAAAATAAATTAAAACTTGAAAATACTGGTCACCAAGAATTCGAAACATAATTATGTATTGTATATCTAATGATATTTTAAAATTATTATTAAGGCGACAGCAATCAGTTGAAAATCCTCGATTTAAATTACATAAAAAGTTAATGAAAAACTGATTTTAACACACTTTATTTTGTATTCTGTATCAACTGATTTTTTGCTTCAAGAGGAGCTTCATAAGCGTTAAAAGTAAACTGTTTGTTAGTTTTGTTTTGTAGCCCCAATGAAATTAGTAGAATAAATTAATAAAATAAACGGGCGTTCAAAAAACATATTCATGTAATTAATTTATTTAAAAAATCTCAAACTACAAATTCAGTGCTTCATACGTCATATTGACGGCCCTGCGTGCATGAAACTACGTATGAATATTAGGGAATCGAGAGAAGTATGTCAGGGAAAACAGTGTGGCGGTCCATTATTTCTGCCTACCCCTTTGGAGAAACGGCGTAATGGTAAATAAGTAAATTAAATCGGAAATAACTACTATTTTCTCCGTTAAATTAATTTTGTTACATTTCAAGAATCACAAAGAATCAAGCTACTCTTTAAGATATCAAATGAAAACTTTTATTCAGATTGGTACATCTCATTTTTCAATTTATTTGTAATCTTATAAAATTCACTGGGAGTATTTTATTATTTCCTTTGACCGACTTATCGAACGATGCTTATAATACAAGTCAGTATCCAATTGTTGAGATCAAGTAGGATCACAGAAAAGAAAAACGTTTTTTTTTAAGGAGAGACGGAAATAAAAGACGTTTCAATGAATGACTGAAGCTAACATTGTTTGTATCTAACACACGTTCTTTTGATTATCGTTTCCTAGAAGGCTGTTCCTTTTACCAGCTTTGTTTTCTTCTAGCAATTCTAGACCTTTCTATATAATAAATTACTTTAATATTGTGTTCTCTAAATCAAGAAAAAAAAATATTTTATCAAGAATAATGACAATACATAATACCGTGATAAAATTATAAATGAGGAGATAAGACGTCGAACAAAGGTAACTGATATTTCTGAAATAACAGCAAAGCTAAAATGGCATTGGGCGGGGCACGTGGTGAGACAGGATGAGCTTAGGTGGTCACCAAGAATCTTAAATTGGAGGTCTTGTAACAAAAGAAGTAGAATAGGAAGACCACAAAAAAGGTGAACGGATGATGTTATCCAACTTTCGAATAGAAGATGTTATTGACACTCTTGTAGAAACGTACACTACCTATCATCAAAGCAATTAATAATCTTAACAGTAACAATGCGCATTAAGATAAAAAATGAGCTCTCAAGAGAAATCCCAGCTGCTGTAGGCATTAGACAAGGAGAAAGCTTAAGCCCATTCCTATTTAATAATTATGGATAAGATTATTGAAGAAGTCAAATCAATGGACCTGGGTTACACAATGCGAAGCAAAAAAATAGATATAATATGCTATGCAGATGATGCGGTGCTAATAGCAAACTCTGACGATCATCTACAAAGACTACTGTACAAATTCCACATATTATCATCTCAAAGATTAAACATATTTAATCGATCGCTACAAACGGGTGTCTTTCCGGAACTTTGGAAGATTTCTAAAATCTCTCTAGTTTTCAAGAAAGGCACAAAATCATGTGTTGAAAATTATCGACCAGTAGCAATTTTATCTACACCTGCGAATGTATTTGAGGCGTTAATACATCATTTTATTAACCCAAAGATAGAACCATTCATAATACAACTAAATTAATTGAAAACTATAACATTATTGTATTAATCGTGTTGATTTAATTCGTATATCAGATGTAGAATATTTATAACGCCAAATATGTATAAACAACACTTAAAAGTAAAATGATCTCTTTTCCAAATTTTTTCAAATTATAAAGGAAGTATGTGATGCACATAATATGTGGTGTGGCATTATTAAAAATAAATTTAAAAACACACTTACTAGTTTTTATACCACTTTATTTTTGTCAAAACCAACCGGTTTTGAACTTCGTCAGGATTATAAAATAAGCTATTTTGTAACGGTGGGAGTGAAACCGGTTGGTTTTGACAAAAAAGCGGTATAAAAACCAGTAAAAGTGTTTTGAGAATAAAATGTTGTATCAACCATTAAATTTCTTGAAAAGCATGTACTTATTTTATTTATTGTGTTAATTTAATTCCTGTATCAGATGTATAATTATATTTATTATCTCACCGTCGTAAATAAACAGCTTAAAATAACTAAAAAGTGGAATTTTCTAATTTATTTCTTATTTTCAGCGCAAAGCCTTCGAAATTAGTGGCCAAGCTAATTATCGGGGGTATTTGGCTAGCGGGGGCGGCTGTAGCGACCCCTATGGCTGTAGCGCTCCGAGTCATAATCGTGGAGGAGAGCGACTTGGGTAAGGCCAATTGTTCATTTTCTTTTGATAAATAGCTTGATTTTATCCGTCGTCCAGATGACACTAATATACAGTTCTATCTCAACTAAAATATTTATTTCGTTGGTGGTTCAGGCATGAAAATTATAGAATTAAATTGTTAATTTGGTGGAGCGTTTATGGTACACAGTTAATATCAACTGTTTATCAAATATTTTATATAACATATTTTAGAGATGACCTCCATCCTTAGGTGTAAATATAACTAAATATAAAATAATAGAAATGCTTATAAAATAAACATAGGTACCATAATGATTTGAGTGTGCTAACGGATTGAAGGCAAAATATAATAATCACATTTGTAATACAAAATAATTATGCATCTATTAAACAGAATAAATCAATTAAAAAATGGTAAACTTATTACATAAACGAACCTAATCAATAAAAAAAAAGTTTTATTATCGATCTTATTGGTGGGGTTGGGAGCTTGGGAGAAATGGTATTCAAACCAATCACTGAGTTCTAATCCGACCATATATTTGATATAAAAGAAATGACATTTCTATATACAATTAATGACAGTACCTAGCTTAACGAACTCTAATAGACAGACATCATAAAATCTGTGGAATTAGGAGAAAATAATATTAATAACCAGATTCCTCCCTTTTTTTTACATACCTTTTCAACTTTCCAAATTTATTGTACCTTTAACCATTTAAAAAACTAACTTACTAACTAACCACCACGCCGTCTCCTCGAAGGGGTAGGCAAAAAGATTGAACTGCCACACTTTTTTTTCCTGACATATGTCTGTCGATTTCTCAACATCGTGTCATGCACGCGCGTCGACTTCTCTGACTCCTCACATGGGCGACATTCAATATTTGATTTATTTGATCGTGCCACGTTTTCCATTTATATAATAATTTATACCATAAAATTATATATACCATTTAAATAATAATTTATTTATAATAATCATAATTTAAATAATATATTCATACCATTTAAATTATAATTTATGCTTTAAAAATATATCTTCTTAACTTTGTACGTTTTTTCCTAAATATATCTATTGTAATTTATTATAATCTAAGAATAAGTCATAATACTCGTATGGTAATTTACTTTGTAAGTCTTTCTGTACTTTTAGTTTATTCATGGTATTTATATACCTGAGGATAAAGGTCATCTTCGAAATACATCATATTAATATTTAATAACATTTTGGAAACATTTTTGAGGTGGCCGAGTTCCACCCAGGACTGTAGAGCCAGAGTTTTGAAACTCTTTAAGAAAAATTAAAATAATTTTGTCTTCTAAAACCATGCGATTTAAACAGTTTAAAAGTTAAATAACGCACATTTTAAGTGAAAACCATTAAGATTAAAACAAACGTAATTTGGTAATAAACGTGAATTAGCTGTATTTCAAATGGCTCGAAAACTTAATTAAGTTTGTTAATAAAATGTTTTAAGTAAGATTTGAATTAGTATTTTTTTTCCAGCAAATCCTGAGATTATACACAAAAAGCCCTTCTGTAGTAATGTTCATCTGAGTGCGACTGCCATGATAAGCTACAGAATTGTTCTCTTCCTGCTTCAAGTAAGTAAAATTTGTATATTTTAAACTCTTTATTTATTCTTCTATGTTCACAATATCTTTGTATTGCGGATTCATAATTGAACAAAAAAAACTATTTTAAATACAACACTTCATGTAAAATAGAAAAATAAATTATAAACCTTTAACACAAATATATTAAGTGACACAGAAGCCCTTCATCAAGTTAGTTTAATATAATATATACAAAATAAATATTTAAACAACTTTTATCATGAATAACTGTCAAAACTTATCACATTCATGATAAATTTTGTTTAAAGAATTTTTTTTTATATAATATTAAACTAAACTGATGAAGGGGCTCTTTAGAATTTTTTTCTTTCTATTTTTAATAAAGGGTTTTTTACAAAATATAAAAATATTGTTCAATTCCATATTTATTCCACTTAAATGTGTATATTCTAAACATGATCCTCAAACAATTCCTTATTTTGTTTTACGCAATTCATTTTAATCATGTTACATTGGAAATATAGCTATAAATGAATATAAAATTCGTCTTCTTCTTCTTTGATGGCCTTGCAGCTCATATAGAACTTTCTCCATTAATCCTCGTCTTCAATTCCTCCTATTCTCGCTACGTTCATCTAATTCTGTATTTGTAGCAAATGAGTGACTTCCCTCCTAATTTCATGTTACCATTATAGCCTTGGCCTGCCCACCTTCCTTTTTCCACCAGGACCCACCCTTTCTAGATCGTTTTAGGTGCCCGCGGTAATGGCATTTTCTGTGTACATGTCTGCTCAATGTGACATGCACAGATAGCCTGAGAGCCTTGTAAATATTATACAGATCATCGTTTTCTAAAGGTTTCACCATAATGCCTGGTTCCAAAAATATATAATTCATTCAAGTTTGAGGAGAGATTTCCATGATTAAAAATCGCTTGAACTTTTTATGAATTAAAACTCTGTTTTTCCACGTTTGAGTTTATATTTTTCTCGACATGTTTCGAAATTTTTACACCTTTCATCGTCAGGTGAACGATATAAACATTTTATGCCGTTCTCCTGATGATGAAGGTGTAAAGCATTCAAAACATGTTGCGAAACATGTTGACGACGCGGTGGCCCTTCAAAGTCGACTCTCCGACGTTTGGTGGCTAAATTCGACACGACTACTTTGGCAAACAATCAGCCAACATCTATGCGTGAAAGGAACGCCAGATCGGCCGAGAACATCGCACATGTTGAGAAAAATAAAATCAAAAGTGATAGAAAACAGTGTTTTAATTCATAAAAAAATCGTCATTATGGAATTCAGCAGTACCTACCTACTAACGCCTTAATCTAACTAACTAACTAACTAACCATCACGCCGTCTCCCCGAAGGGGTAGGCAGAAAGAATGGACTGCCACACTTTTCTTTCCTGACATATTTCTCTCGCTTCCTCAACATTCATACATCGTATCATGGTGAAAATTTGGAGCAAGTAGTTGAGTTCGTGTATTTAGGTAGTATGTTTACAAGAGATGGGCGAGTGGAGAGGGATATTGAAAGAAGGGTTGGGGCAGGCAACAAAGTGAATGATGCACTTAAAGTTGTCATCGCAAACAAAAACCTATCAAAAAAAGCTAGAATGGCAGTGCACAATGGTGTTCTTCTACCGACCCTTATGTATGGAAGCGAAGCATGGAACTGGCAAAAGAAGGATGAAAGTAGAATAAATGCAGTTGAAATGAGATCTCTTAGAAGAATGTGTAGATACTCTGTGTATGATAGAGTGCCGAATGAAAATATAAGAAGTGAATGCGGTGCGAATGATGGTGTCATGAACAAAATAATGAAAGGATCATTAAGATGGTTTGGACATATTGAAAGAATGAATGAAGAAAG
Source organism: Lepidostoma basale (assembly GCA_022606425.2). NCBI lineage: Eukaryota > Metazoa > Arthropoda > Insecta > Trichoptera > Lepidostomatidae > Lepidostoma > Lepidostoma basale. Next base: position 1,140,577 of record JAHDVF020000053.1, on the reverse strand, counting down.
AATGGTAAAAAAATTCTACGTTAATGATGTAAATGGAACCAGAAAAAGCGGAAGACCGAGGAAAACGTGGCACGATCAAATAAATAAAATATTGAATGTCGGCCATGTGAGGAGTCAGAGAAATCGACGCGCGTGCATGACACGATGTATGAATGTTGAGGAAGCGAGAGAAATATGTCAGGAAAGAAAAGTGTGGCAGTCCATTCTTTCTGCCTACCCCTTCGTGGAGACGGCGTGATGGCTAGTTAGTTAGTTAGTTAGTTTACTTTCGTTAAAGCGAATTTGAATCATGAAAATCTCTTTCGATATGTATGTTTCAAATACGAAACGACATTTTTTAATTATTCATTATGCACTTTGAGAATAAACTCACCATTAACACTTATGAGTTTATCTAGAAATTATTATTTTATAAGAGATTTATATTCTAAGCATAAAAGTTTCTTAACTAGAAGCGTAACCGGATATATTATTATAATATTAGGCCAAAGTTGTTGCGGAACTCAAACGTTTATCAAAGGTTGATAAACGTTTGAGTTCCGCATAACTGATAGATAGTTCGTATTATCTTTTAACTAGGTTTAAATAGCCTCCGTCTGATTACTTGACCTGTCTTAAAACTGACTGTTCAGAGCGTTGATCGGGTTTCCACTCATGTTGGATGTAAAGGTCTATACATTTAGTTGATAATTGCTCAAATCACTTCTCATTACGCACACATTTAATGGGAGAAATATTAAGTTATATGATGGATAGCTTGATGCACGGATTAAAGAGATATAAACGAAAAGTATACAATCCGCCTTTATAACGAAAGTTCATAATTATTTCATCGTTTATTTTTTTATTATTGTTACGTATGATTTGTTATTAACTTTAATCGAAATATATTTTTTTCGTCAGTAAATTCTTATATCCAAAGATTCTTCTATTCGTTATATTGTATGAACAAAAATATAAATATAGTTAAAATAAACGGGGCTTTTTGGTTAGATTTGGCGTCAGTTTTTGGTTAGATTTCTTTAAAAGCGTCAAACAGGGTTAATAATAATAATAAATTAAATAATATGTAAAGCGGCATTTTGTATGGATTAATCATCTTACAGGTGCTGTAAAAATGCTCCACGTTAAAATCTAGTGATAGACCAAATATTTAGTAAACGTAGGGCTTGAAGTAGAAACACAGATCTGAACGTTTTAAGTCTCGATCTTAACCTTTCCCTTACGGTGCTGAAATAAAAACGCGCGTTCCGGTGTTGGGTGGTACCCGATCAAAAATTAGTGATTTTAAACCGGAAAAATAAGAACATTCATTGCTAATCCCCTTAATTAATTATAATTAAAGTCGAAAATGATAAAAATTGAGATTTATTTGCTGAAAACATAAAAAAAACATCTGGCAACGCTCACGGAACGGGCATAGGTCCACTCTGGTTGCAAATCCGAGAGCTACTGCCGGCGGCAGTGAGAACATTGAGCTCCTCGCGCTTCCACAGTGAAGTATGCAAGAGTGAGATGCGAATATAGTATCGCGCACTCACAGCGCTGTTTATACACGCATTTGTTTCCGATGTTCGGACAAAATACCTCCGATGTACCCGATAAATTCTGAGTATTATTAATATTATTTTTAAAATCAATGCGTTAATGTATTGTGGAGGAATATCTAAAATCTTAACCTTGTATTTATTATATTTATAAATATATTGATGGTTGTTAGAAGCAACGTGTATAAGATACCCATCATAGGAAAGGGAGAGTTAACTCTGACGGGCTCTCAATGTCATTGAGGCATGAGGGAAGATTATTCCAGGCGTAAGGGCCAATAACAGTGCAGGTTCGGTTGCCTTAATTTGTGCGAGGACAGCGTTTCTGCTCAGATATGCCCATCACAGAAGAAACTCCTGATTGCAATATAAATTGCCCCATATTCAGTCTCTTCGTGATACAGAGTTCCAATATGTAAGCTGGTTCCATTCATTGCAACGCCTTAAACCTTTCGAATATTTAGATATGAATGACATTTACGAAACATCATTTTTCAATTGGTAAAACATCTAATTTGCCGATAAATTATTATTTTTTGTATACCCTAATAGATGACACTGGTAGTCCAAATTTTGACATAATCTGAAAATATTTGAGAAATTATAAATGACCCTCAAGCATGAGATCATACGCTATCTGACCATGTATTCAATAACCCCACGACTAGGAAGGTTTGCATGGAGAGGTTATAATAGGCAAACAGAGATTCGTTAAAAAAATGTGCACGATCCCCTAATTTCATTTTTTTAAATAAAAATCACAAACATTACAGACATATAATTGCAGATCGTTTACAATTACATAATAAGAATTTATAAGAGAAGCATAAAAAAACCTAAAGAGTAAGAATTAGAAAGAATTATAAGATTGATATTGCATCCCTGAGGCAACTCTATCACGAAATATGTCGACCTCCGAGGCGACTTGGCTCTAATAATGTTTAAAATAGCCATTTAGGTATGAATGTCGAAAAACCTCCCTCTATATTCCTGTATGAAATCGAATATATGAATATAATAAAACACAAGGAATGTAATTTAAAAGCGTCCAATCTAAAGATCTTTAATTTGAAAGGAAAATATAAAATACGGTTTTATCCTCTATATTTATTTAATGTTTGGACAAAATAAAAATATTATTCAAAACATTTTTTACATATAAATATACAATTGTTTTATTATATTTTGTTTTATAAATATAAATAGAGAAAAATTGTGGAAAATATTGTCTGAATTTGGAATAAGTACAAAACTGATCACGGTAATTAAGTCGCTATACACGGAAAGCACTGCAAGTGTCCGAGTAAATGGAGATCTTACAGCCTGGTTTGATATCAATAAAGGTGTCAAACAGGGTTGCGTTATTTCCCCGTGGTTATTTAATTTATATATGTACAAGTGTATGAAAGAGCTGAAAGGGATGGATGTAGGTGCCAAAATGAGCGGAGTGTCAGTAAGCTGTCTCTTATATGCGGATGACGCTGTCCTACTTGCAGACAACGAGCATGAACTACAAGTCCTGGTGAATTGTATGTATGAGGTATGCATGCGAAATGATCTGATGATGAATGTAAATAAGTCCAAGGTAATGATTTTTGAAAAGGAAGAAACCATGACAGCCTGCAACATTAGCGTGAATGGTGAAAACTTGGAGCAAGTAGTTGAGTTCGTGTATTTAGGTAGTATGTTTACAAGAGATGGGCGAGTGGAGAGGGATATTGAAAGAAGGGTTGAGGCAGGCAACAAAGTGAATGGTGCACTTAAAGTTGTCATCGTAAACAAAAACCTGTCCAAAAAAGCTAGAATGGCAGTGCACAATGGTGTTCTTCTACCGACCCTCATGTATGGAAGCGAAGCATAGAACCGGCAAAACAAGGATGAAAGTAGAATAAATGCAGTAGAAGTGAGAGAGTAGATGAGACGAATGTCTGGATACTCTGTGTATGATAGAGTGTCGAATGAAAATATAAGAAGTGAATGCGGTGCGAATGATGGTGTCATGAACAAAATAATGAAAGGATCATTAAGATAAAGAAAGAATGGTAAAAAAATTAAAATATATTTAATGATGTAAATGGAACCAGAAAAAGAGGAAGACCGAGGAAAACGTGGTACGATCAAATAAATCAAATATTGAATGTCGGCCACGTGAGGAGTCAGAGAAATCGACGCGCGTGCATGACACGATGTATGAATGTTGAGGAATCGAGAGAAATATGTCCGGAAAGAAAAGTGTGGCAGTCCTATCTTTCTGCCTTCCCTTTCGGGGAGATGGCGTGATGGTTAGTTAGTTAGTTAGTTATATTAACACTTGAGGATGGAGGGGATCACTTCCGAAACATGTAGAGTATGATATATTTTCTTCGAAATTCTATACTCTAAAAATATTATTCAATTTTGATATATTTATTTTGTAAAATATTTCAATGAGATCTCTTAGACAAACGTGTCGATACTAATATTGAAATTATAAGAAGTGTATAAGGTGCGAATGATTGTGTTATAAACAAAATTATGAAAGGATCATTATGATGGTTTAGACGCATGGAAAAATAATGAATGAAGATAGAATGGTAAAAAAGTATATGTTAACGATGTAAATGGAACAATAAATAGAGGAAGACCGAGGAAAACGCGGCACGATCAAATAAATCGAATATTGAATGTCGGCCACGTGAGGAGTCAGAGAAATCGACGCGCGTGCATGAAACGATGTATGAATGTTGAGGAAGCGAGAGAAACATATCAAGAAAAAAAAGTGTGACAGTCCATTTTTTCTGCCTACCACTTCGGGGAGACGGCGTGATGGTTGGTTAGTTTAAAAATAATGCATAAAATTCTCCTTTCAAATTGTTAATGAATTTCCACGGTGTTAATGACTTAACATTCAATAAAGTGATCATTACATATTTCAATTAATGTATAATTTCGCCCAAAGAGTTTTAGATGTACAATTATTTTTATTTTTGAACCTTTGATAATTAATCCAAAGAGAAAATTTTATGAAACGTTTTCACTGTATTGTATGACATGTCAATCTTAGTCGGAAGTAGTGAGCTTACAAAAGGGGTCTGACGGATAAAAGAGCCCGAGTGTTCGAGATATCAGCAATTGAAATGAAAAAAAAAAATACTTTCAAGTTTTTTCTTGACGTAACGTATTTTTTCAAATACCATTTAAGAAGAATTCGTATTAGCCATCGCAATCAGTTTATATTACCTACAAGCGTTTTTTTTTAAATGGAGATCAAATGTATTTTATTATATTAATCCAAAGATGAAATTTTATGAAACGTTTTCACTGTATTGTTTGATATGTCAATCCGAGTCGGGAGTAGTGGGCTTATGAAAAGAAGCCTGACGGATAAAAGAGCCCGAGTGTACGAGATATCAGCAATTGAAATGAAAAAAAAAATACTTTAAAGTTTTTTCTTGACGTAACGAATTTTTTCAAATATCATTTAAGAATAATTCGTATTAGCCATCGCAATCAGTTTTTATTTTATAGCGTTTTTTTAAAAATGGAGATCAAATATATTTTATTATAATGACAATTAAATTGTTCTTTTATTTTTTATTTGAAAATAATGTTACTTACATGAAAAATTTTCACTTAGCTACGAGCTTTACGATTTCTAAATTAGTTATATCAGATTTTTATTTAATGAGTAAAGTGAGAAAATCTGTTTATGATAGCAATCTATCATAAACAGATTTTCTAAATTTAATTCATAAAAAAATCGTCATTATGGAATTCAGCAGTACCTACTAACGCATTAATCTAAAATTAAAATAATTACTTTCGTTGTCATCGCAAACAAAAACCTATCAAAAAAAGCTAGAATGGCAGTGCACAATGATGTTCTTCTACCGACCCTTATGTATGGAAGCGAAGCATGGAACTGGCAAAAGAAGGATTAAAGTAGAATAAATGCAGTAGAAATGAGACCTCTTAGACCAATGTGTGGATACTCTGTGTATGATAGCGTGTCGAAGGAAAATATATGAACCGAATACAGTGCGAATGAGAGTGATTTGAACAAAATAATGAAATGAATACTAATATGGTTTTGTCACACGTAAAAAATGAATGAAGAAAGAATGGTTAAAATAAAGTTTATGTCAATGATGTAAATGGAACTAAAAATAGAAGACGACCGAGGAAAACGTGGCACGATCAAATAAATCAAATATTGACTGTCGGCCAAGCGAGGAGTTGGAGAAATCGACGTGCGTGCATGACACCTGATTGTCTCTGCCATGATTTTCTGTAACATAATACATGACAAAGAGCATTTATTTTAGGTTGCAAAAGAAGAATTTCTGTTCGTTCCGTAGATAAAGTACCACATTACAATGAAAGCTTTTAAGCTTCAACAAATTTATTGACTATAACGAAAAAGCTACATTAGTGTCCTTTTGAATGTGCACAAAAGATATCTACCGTACTATTGTTTATCACCCTTAATTACTGAGCGTATCGGTAAGTCGTTTATGTTTAAAGAGAGAAAAATAGTATTCCTAATGGTACAATTGAAATAGTACAATTGAAATTTGTACAAAAGGTTTTCTTTACCCTTATATTCTCACATAAGCTGGATAAGTAAACTAAAATAATATCTGAGGATTGATCCCATGTATTTCATATCTTCTTCTTCTTTCGGTTCCGTGTCAGGTCCCCCCAACGTTGGCAATCACTACAGCAAAGGAATCTCTATCCTGCGCCATTTGGAACAGGTTCCGAATTATTGTTATTCGCCATAGTGATTCCTGGGAAAAGGTGACCAGAGTGGTTTCCCGTTGCCTTCTCTGCTGGATTTTTCTGTCGGGGTTACCTTCCCTTAGCTGGCTGGATCTGTTTTGGAGGCGCCAGAAACGCCTTTCATCCCCTCGTTATCTGCTGTGATCACACGGTTATGAGTGTGATCTTATTGCCCGGGGTTCGCGACAGGGGCGCTAACGTGTTGGACTTGTCAGTAGTGTTGCCGGTGGAATGCAACTGGGCGTTTCGCAGCTTTTTATAGAATCACACCCTCCAGCAAGATGTGACTCACCGCGACCCTACTGACAATTCGAACCCCACCATTTCATATGAGGATAGCAAAAAAAAAAATTCAACGTTTTAAGTGTTAAAATATTTTCCAAAGAATTAAACTGCATAAAAAGTGATGATTCATAAATAAAGTTCCATTTCTGAAAATTTTGGTTAAGACTTATAGATATAAAATAATGAAGCACTTTGTATTTAACCACATACCGAGCTTAAGTACAAAGTGTTTTATTTTTTTATATCTATAAGTTTGAAATGTCTACCGCAAGGTGAGTGCTTCATATAAAAATGGCGATTTGAATCGGAAATGTAAAATATTTTTTTATTAAATTAGTTATAAATTCTCGGTATTTGAATAAATTTTTCAATACTATTTTTAAGTTTTGCTGGTGTTAAATTGTTTTAAGTGCCTAATTACAGTTAATTAAAAAAAAACTGGATAACGTGGAATAAAAAATTCAATATACACAAATGTCCGGATCGTCCAGCTGACGACAAGTGCTCCATCTAAAAGAACATTATGTGCTAAATTATTTTTATTTAAATAATGAAAATAAAAAAAATTAATTATGAATTTTCCTACGTTTATTTTTAGTGTATCTTCTTCCAGCGTGCCATCTTCTGGCAGCGATCTGCCGAAACCGGTCGAAGACGAAAATTAATAAGTAGATTTTACACTAAAAATATACATAGAATAAATTCATAATAATATTTTTTTTTTCATTATTTACAATGAACTTCTACCAAGAAATTTCAAACAACATAAATAATTTTTATTTGTTATTTTATTTTATATCATTGTTTTTTGTATAATTTGTTTTAGATTTATTTTGTGGATGTTTTACGATTAAACTGTGCGCGGGAGATGCCTATTGGTGGCGATGAGGTTCGCAACCCATCACACCGCGTCTCCCGCGGGGCGAAAAGAGAAGGATGGAGTGCCGCATCGGTTAAAGTGTGGCAGTCCATTCTTTCTGCCTACCCTTTCGGGGAGATGGCGTGATGGTTAGTTAGTTAGTTAGTTTAATAATTTCTCAAATATTTTATATTATAAATATAAAATATTTGAGAATATTTTATACTATAATATATTATAAATATTTTATATTATATTTTAATAGTTTAGTGGTTAAGAGTTTAATCGCCAATCATGTTTAAAAAAAACATATTGGATACGAATGTTATTAATGCAAGAATAATGATTAACTCGGTATTTTAAGGAAATTATTTCGATTTGAAATGATTTCTACAATATTCACACCACCATTTTTCTTGAAAAAAGATGAGCTTGGAAAGTTCCAAGCTCATCACATATTTTTTTTATTATTAATTTTTTTTATTAATACGCAATAATGTTAATACTCATGGGACAAAAACTAGATTACTTTGCAGAAAAAATTTACTTAAAAGTGTAATGGTTTTAATTTTAAGAAAGTTTAAGCAATAAAATATTTTAAATTAATTCCATAAAACTGACCGATAAATAAGGTTCAAAGCGATTATTAAAATTAGAATACTTCTATATATGAAATTAAAATTATCTATTTGGCTCAAATAATTCCCATATCATAATGGTGTTTTCGAAATGGTACTTAAATCCGCTGCCCTTAATTTTCCCAGCCAGTTTTATAGCGAAATAATCTTATTCTGGCCCGGTTTTGGATATGAATTATTAAAATCACGTTCGCATCAGTAGGGGAGCACGGGTAGAAGTGAGCCATGGGGAGGAGTGAACCATTCACCATATTACTGTGAAACACGATTCGAAACATGTTCAAACTTGACCAACGTGTCGCATACTCGTGCTCGTCCAGCACATCCAATTGCCGCCTGAATCTCCTCACGGGTTCACGTGCTGACAGTATCGCTCGCGCTTTTCGACGCTAAAGTAAAATTTACGAACATTTTATGAAGGGTTTGACACCTTGCTGTTTAGTTTTAAACAACGAAAGGTGACTCAAAAGTAAGTACTAAATTATATTGTACCTAGAACTGTGTGTTTGTGGTGCATATTACATATAAATATTTTTTTGAAAATTATTTAACTTATTTTGGGTGCTTGGGGAGGACTGAACCAACTTCGATTGGGGAGGATTGAACCATGGTTCATTCCTACCCCGCAGTCACTTTAATCTAAAATATTTATTTTATTATTTCTTCTTTGTGTGCAGGTAACAACAATGCCTCGAATACATAAAAGAAAAACAGAAAAGGCAAGGACTACCGAAACTGAAATGAAAAATGCACTGAATTTAATAAAGGCAGGAAAGAGTTTACAGAAGTAGATTTCTTGTGCACTGTTACAGACAGAGCTATGCATATAGAAGAGTCCATCTCTTCCGCAACTCATCACATCATTTCGTCTTCTCAAGCTGTCGGACAAAACGACATTGTTATCATAGCTGATCAGCCGTCATCATCTGGTATATTTATTTGTTAGCCCTCAGAATTTCAAAGGCAGGAAAAAGGAGTGACATAAGAAAGGGAAGGAAAAAAGGTCGACCAATGATTGCTACGGATACTCCTGAAAAGGAGGAAATTATGGACAGGTCATGTAATGAAAAGCTGGCTAAAAAACCCAGAAATATTCATCAAGACTTGATGATCAGCGAAGATGAATCAGAAGAAGAACCAGTATTACAGGATTCATCAGATTCAGATTGTGAATTTGAAGACTTAATTATTCAAAAGGACGATGTACATAATGATTTCAATAGAGATCCTGGTGAAGGGAGCTTCGTCTTAGTTAAATTTGCTATTGCTAAAAAGTCTAATATATACTATGTTGGGAAGGTAATAAGTTTTGATAATGTAAGACAAGAGATTACCATTAGTTTTCTGCGTAAAAAGGGTATTTTTTATGATGCCAGGGACATTCCTGATATTTCTACGGTAGCTCTAAATGATGTTAGATTGACACTTTCCCAGCCAAGGTATTCAGGCACAACAAAAAGACAACACTGCCATTACAAATTTCCGGTTCAATTTGATTGTATTAACGTTCGTTGATTTTTCGACTTTTTTTATTACCTTCATTAATTTGTTATAATATTTTAATACTTATTTCTCTTCATTTTTACTTTGATTACATTATTTTTATACTACCTTGAGTGAAATAAATATTTAGGCTAAACATTGTTATACTTTTAGCTGGTTTTATTTTAATAATACCACCATAATGTAAATGGTTCAACTTAACCCACTACTTGGTTCAATCCTACCCGTACACGGGTAGGAGTGAGCCAGTAGGTGTCTTGCTGTATTTACTCAAATTATAAAAAACCTAAACATATTATCAAATTTGTTTTATTACCATCACATAAATAATAAACGTAGCTAACATAGGGAGCTTACTCTGCTGGTTTATCTTGTTTCTTTTCCCCAGAACAACGGTTTTAAAAAAAAGTGGTTCACTCCTACCCGTGCTCCCCTACTAATACTGACCACTTCAAATTCATTGCTTCAACAGTAATACGTGGAATTCGAAATTCAAAAATGACACCGAAAAGGGCAAAGGGAGTGTTTATAAAAAAATAACACAAAATTATTTTAATTATTGCAATTCAGTTAATAGAAATAAATGTATTTCTTTAAGCCAATTCGTTTTGAATTACTTTGGATACAAACTTTATAAAATTACCTTTATTTTATTTTTTGGATTTCTTGAGTCCTATGTGTTTTTCTCGTACATTTAGCTGGTGATTTATAACTTATTATATTTACAACATTCGTCGACCTTCGTGGCATGGTGGTTAGAGCTTTGATTTCCATACCTAAGGTCCCGGGTTCGATTCCCGGCGATGGCAATGTGATTGTCACACTGTCGTTGGTCTGGTGTAGAATTCACGTGACAATAAAAAATGGCGATAGAATTGTGGCTACCTATCACATGTCATGAGAACAAATATATTAGCTAAAATAAATAATAATGTGGAGAGCAACGGGAAACTACCACATTAACGGCCCAAGTGGCATCCCAAGAACCAAAAAACTTGTTACACTTTGCTGCAAACCAATCCCTTGGATTGATACTAGTGAAGTGATATTTACAACTACTGGAATACCTGTTACACCAAAATCGGACAGACCCGTATCTCTAACACATGGTTTTCAGGGGAGTCCAAAGTCGAGGGGTGTGGCCGCTCGAAAAGTCAATATGATCCCTACTATAACTAGTGACAGAAGATTCCACAAATCACAAGAAATATCATACTTAAACAAAAAAGAAGCACAAAACTGAATTTCAAAAACGTTGTTAAGTTGACTGGTCCAAAATATATAAATACTAGCGTAATTGTTTAGGAGCATACCATTTTTTCTGACCTACGTCTTACGAGATTTTATCAATGATATTGGACGAATATAGGTATGGAGGCATCATAGCAACCAGTTTGAAGGCTGGTGTTTCTGCTAAACTGCAAAATAGAGAATTGTAATGATGTAGGCTGTAATGTTGTGAAATATCTGAAATAGCTGATAGATATTTCGGATGAAAGTCTGTTGCCAATATTTAGCAATACTGTGGACAAGGGCCACTAAACACTCAAGGGAGACAAGCGCCATATAATAGATCAAATATCAATACTCATTATATAGTAAATAATACATAACTCAGGTCTCCTCGGAGATCGAGGTCTTTCATATTAGTGACAGTGCGTACAGGGGACCAATACTCTCGACTTTAGAAAGCATCTTGTCTTCCTAATATCGAACCATCTCTAATGCGTTCCTGGTGTTATGTTGGATGTACGAGTATATAATATTTTACCTGTACTCAATAGATGCCGTAAACATTTATGCTGTTTGTAATGTCTTTTAAATAAATAAACTGATTTGATTTTGCTATGGCTTAGTCATTACCAAGATTTGTATCCAAAAGAGAAATCTGGAAGTCTTTCAACTTAATGTGAAAAATATCCTAAAAATCTAGCAACAAAGCTGATCTGAATGTATTTTATATTATTAATGGGCATAATTTCCGAAGAAGATCACTGACTTTTGTGTTGTTGCCATAGAATGCATGATTAAATGAGTTCAGGAGAATCTCAAAGAGTATCAACTCGGTGTATAAGTTATTTATTATATTGTATTGTTTTTTTTACAACCTTCTAAAACTCCTTCTTCTTCCGGTCTCATGTCAGGTGTCCCCGATGTTGACCATTACCCGAGAGTTGGCGTCTCTATCCCTAGCAGCTTCTCAACGCTCCTCAATCCACTCCAGTCCCTTAGTTGTGGAACCAAGATATTCGCATTTGCTAACACCTTGTTGACTCTCAATTTTTTCCTCAACGATCAGGTGTAGTAATTCATATTTTTTTTATCTAATCACGTGATCTAAATATGCCACCTTACGGGTTTTAATACTGACCAACAACTCTCTATCAGCACTGGCTCCCTGGAGAAAATATCGAAGGTTCCGGGTTCTAGCTCTGACCGCCATACCGAAGGTTCCAGGTCCGATTCCCGGCGATAGCATTATGATTGTCATACTTTCATTGATCTGGTGTAGATTTCACGTGACAATAAAATGGCGATAGATTAGCTACCTATCACATGTTATGAGAACCAATATAATAACTATAAACAAATTATATACAGTAATCGGGTTAAAATGACCTGTTGTACATATAATATTACCTAATATATAGGGTGTATTTTTTTAAAGGTTTGTTTTTTAAACTGATGACATTGTTTCTACAGACTGTCAATTCAACAGTTGATAGTTGATTTGTAATCAGTACGTTTTGTCATTTTATTATAAATATACTGAGGTCAGAACAACTCTTGCAAATTGTGCAAATTTATTTTGAAAATCTGGTTCGGTTCGTCAAACTTATCGTGCACTATGTCCATTTTACGGTCGACATAATAGTCCATCCGAGCAAGTTATTCGGAAAACCTTGGATCGTTTTCGCACCACGTATACTCTAGTAAATAACACGCATCCACAAAGAGGACAAACAGTGCGCACAGAAGAAGTTATTGCAGCTGTAGAGCATATTGTTGAGAAGAATCCGAATGAGTTGATTCGCTATCGTGCACAGCAATTGGAGCTGTGCCCATCCACTTTATGGAAGATTCTGAGGAAAGATCTTAGCTTAAAAGCTTACAAGATCCAGCTAGTGCAAGAGTTAAAACCGCGTGACCATTATGCTCGTCGTAGGTGTGGTGAATGAGCCGAAAACAATATTCAGCTTGATCCTCTTTTTCAACGCAAAATTTTGTTCACCGATGAGGCACATTTTTGGTTAAATGGCTATGTCAATAAGCAGAATTGCCGAATTTGGAGTGGAAAAAACCCAGAAGCCAGACCACAACAATATCGTCGGCCCATCTCTTCTGTGGCCGACCGACACCCCTTTTGTTTTCCCATGGCCTCCACTTTAAGACTTTGGGAGTCCATCTTGAACTTGGCTATCTGGTTGGACCATTTGGAAGTCAACATTCGCCGTGTTATTGCCGATATACGACCCCAGTGGCTCGATAAAGTTGTCGAATATTGGACTTCACGTTTGTGCTTCATTCGAGCTAGCCGTGGCGCTCATATGCCCGAAATCATATTAAAACACTAATGATATAAAATTTCTAACTAACAAAGTAACTAACGATCACGCCGTCTCCCCGAAGGGGTAGGCAGAAATAATGGACTGCCACACTTTTCTTTCCTGACATATTTCTCTCGCTTCCTCAACATTCATACATCGTGTCAAGCACGCGCGTCGATTTCTCTGAATCCTCACATGGCCGACATTCAATATTTGATTTATTTGATCGTGCCACGTTTTCCTCGGTCTTCCTCTATTTCTGGTTCCATTTACATCATTAACATATAATTTTTATATGTTAATGGTGATATAAAATTATCTATTTAATAAAGTCAATATCATAGACATTCACATAATTTTAATGTGTTTTTATTTTATTTTGAATTTGTATACCTCTAAAAAAACACCCTTTATAAAAAATATAATGTTTCATATCACAATATAACATTTTTCGTCAAAAAGAGTAAATGATAAATTCAATACATTCACTTCTGTATCGATGGCTTATTCCATGAAAATAATTATATGAAATTGATATTTTCGACTTGTCGTTATTTTCACAAAATGATTGAACTTATTTCTATTTAATCCCAATGTGCTCAGAGTCCTATACAACGCATTGGTTCGGAGCAGACTCGAAAGTGGTTCTGTGATATGGAGTCCTCACGAGGCGAGATATTCCGTTATGCTGGAGAGGGTTCAGAAAAAATTACTGAGGTATCTCTACATGAGGGAGTATGGTAGCTATCCTTGGCTCTATCCCACGGCATTTCTTTTGGGAATGCTCGGAACCAATTCTCTACAGCTTCGAAGAGATGGACATCTAATTACCCATTTCTTTAGATTAATTAGAGGATACTTCGAGAACTCGGCCGTACTGGAGGGTGTTCGGCTTTTTGTCCCCGATAGATATCTCCGACAGCGACAGCACAGATTGTTTTACCTACCGGCCGCCAGAACCAATCTGCCTCTGGTGACACCGGTGGGAAGAGCAATTAGTCTGCTGAACGCGGTCTCCTCGGAGATCAACGTCTTTCATGTTAGTGAAAGTACGTTCAGAAGGCAAATACTCTTAATTCTGGAGAGTATCCTGTCTTTCTAATGTTGAACCATCTCTTATGCGTTTCTGGTAGTATACTATATATAATATATTATTTTACTTGTTCTCAATAGATGCCTTAAAAATAAATTTTGTAATGTCTGTTGATGAAATAAACTGATTTGATTGATTAATTGATTGATTTAACTTTAGAAATTTCACGTGATAACCAATAACCTTTCCTCTTATTACATATACGATAGTTACGAAACAAAGCAGGGTTCAGTAATTACGATATTGTATATTTAACAGGGGCGTGAATTACTGAGAACCTAATCAACTCGGAGTTATTTACTCGAGACTAAAGAGGAGATCGCGAGCCCTTTGATAGAATGTTGTTTGTGGATGAGTAATAGAGAATTCTTGAATATTCAATTATTATTTTGTTTAGATACTACAAATAAAGACCTTTGGCTGAAAATGTCGTATCACGTTGATAACATTATATATTTATTGTTTCTTGAATGTTGATGTTTTATATTAAATAATGAAAAAAGTGCAAATTCTATACTTAATAATTAATAAAAATGAAAACGTCTGTCTTCTAGATGTTTTATTATATTTTTGATGGAATGACATGTTTCGCCCTTCTAAGGCATTATCAAATGTCATGACTTTTGATAATGCCTTAGAAGGCCGAGACATGTCATTCCATCTAAAATATAATAAAACTCCTAGAAGACAGACATTTTTATATGATTTATGTAGTTCACTTCAGATAGTAGTAGATAGTTCAGACATTTGTAATGTATTTTAAAAATTATGCTATGTATTCAAGTGCATGTCTTTTTACCAACATGAATATTAGTATTTATTATTTCTTGAAAAATAATGAAAAACCTAACTAACTAACTAACCATCACGCCGTCTTCCCGAAGGGGTAGGCAGAAATATTGGAACGCCACACTGTTCTGTCCTGACATACTTCTCTCGATTCCTCTACATTCATACATTTTGTCATGCACGCACGTCGATTTCTCCGACTCCTCACGTGACCGACATTCAATATTTGATTGATTTGATCGTGCCACGTTTTCCTCGGCTTTCCTCTATTTCTATCCCCGTTCACGCCGTTTACATATACCTTCTTTACCATTCTGTCTTCACTTATTCTTTCCATGTGCCCAAACCATATTAATGACCCTTTCCTTATTTTGTTCATAACACTTTCATTCGAACCATATTCACTTCTTATACTTGCGTTTGTCACTCTATCATATACAGATTTGCCACACATTCGTCTTAGAGATCTCATTTCTACTTCGTTTATTCAACTTTTATCCTTCTTTTGCCAATTCCATGCTTCACTTCCATACATAAGGGTCGGCACAAGAACCCCATTATGCACTGCCATCTTACCTTTTTGGATAGGTTTTAATTTAATTAAGCATATATGTCAATAACGAAATCATTTTTTTGTGCTAAGTCTGATTTGGCTCACGAAATATATTTTCATTCTGAATTCCAAAAACCACATCTTCCATTTACTTTTAACATCTACTTATATAACCCTTTTTTGAAACGTATCCTTATTTACACTGGAAGATCTGTACCATCCTACATACGAGTATACTTAGAATAAACTTCCCACTTTCCGCGAACCCATTCAAACGTAATATCCGCAGATATAGCAATATGGAGAGATTGTGTTTTTAGGAAAGGTGACCTATAATATGTTTATGAATTTCATAACGAGGTAAAGCAGTCATGTATGAGGATAATTTCAAAATAAGTCATATTTTATAATACTGGTACATAAATATGTTCATTTAATAAAATATTTACATCAATCTTCTTCTTCTTGATTTAGCCAGATTCATATTTGTTTAATTGTGCTTCTGACTGGTGTAAGCATTCCTCGAGCAACAATTGATGTTTTTAGTACTTGTATGAGCAATAAATCATATTCGCATTGTACATTGTATTTTATATAATTTGTTTTTGATTTATCATGCCGACGTTGAACGATCGAAGTGTGCGCGGGAGATGCCTATTTATTGGTGGCGATAAGGTTCGCAACCCATCACACCGCGTCTCCCGCAGGGGCGATAGGGAAGAATGGAGTGCCGCATCGATTAAAATGTGGCAGTCCATTCCTTCTACCTACCCTTTCGGGGAGACGGCGTGATGTTTAGTTAGTTAGTTTTTAGTTTATCTTTTTCTTCATCCCTAAGCTTCATTTGGCATCCTCCACAATAGTCCTCCACCGGCATCTGTCCCTGGCTATCACTCTCCATTCTCTATGACATTCCAGTTTCAATTATTCAAAAAGCCTGTTCAATTTTAATGTTCAGTTTCAATTAGAAAATAAACGAATAAATAAGTCTGTTTTCTAGAAGTTTCATTATATTCTATGGGAATGTAATATTTCGCTTTGCTAAGGCATTATTTACATTGGAATGAGAGTTTTTAATCCTATTTTATTCCCTTTATTTTAAATAAAATTACACAGCATGTTTCGTTACACATTAAAAAAAGTGGGTAAAACAGTGTTTAAAATATTCCTTCAAATTTACAAAGAATTTTCACAGTGTTAACGCCATAATCAATAAAGTGTATTTAAATTTTCATATGAAGCACTCACTTTGTGGTTAGACATTTTAAACAAATATACAGTTATATACTGCACTGATGAAGGTTTGATCCCAACTAAACTACTTAGCATCAATTATAATAACCATACCGTGGTTAAATACAATGTGTTTTATTATTTTATATCTATAAAGTTTCAAGATCTTTATCAGTATTATATTAAATTCCGATCGAGCAAGGAAAGCAAACAAAAAATATACTGAACCCTCTCCACTAACGAAATATGAAGTACTCAAATTTCACGAAAATGTTTAAGATTTAAATATAATACGAGAACAATACAGTCGAATCTGGATATAAGAGCCCAGGACATAAAAAACAGCTTTAAAACAGAGCTAGCTTAAGGTCCATCATTTTACCTCCGAAAACCTCTGTTAAAGAGAACGAGAAAAAACTGTATAAGAGAGAGCCGATGTCGTGACGTCTATTAAAGATATTTTGGTTTGCAGATATAGCCGCAGTAAAACATGTGTTCGTATAATAAGGCTTCATGTTAGAATTGAGTCACAATATTTAAAAAAAATGTCTTACGTATTTACAGTTACTAGGCTACGATGGAATATGTTTTGCCGGAAAGTATACTTCTATAATATATCTTAATGCGCCAGGTTGCAATGACACCATCAACGCTTCTACCTAGTCCAACTCTCTAGTATTCACGAGTGGTGTTTTAGACTCCACGAACCCCAGGCAGGGGACCCTCAGGGGACCTGACATGACACCGGGAGAATAAGATATTTAAAGTTATTTAATTTCGTACTTAATATGTATGATAGCATCTGCTTTCTAGAAGCTGTATTACATTTAATGTGAAATACATATGAGTCCTTGATGAGGCATTATCAAAGATAATACTTTAGTAATTTACAATATCTCATTATCTTAAACATTTTCTTTCGTATTAAGTTTTCCATCATTGTTCAAGAAACTGTAGGTGACCCACATAAGTGGACTTCGACGCTGAACCAGAAACCTCCGCTGTCTTTCAACTCTCACCACAAAACCCCCACAAAACAATAAGTATTTCATTGTACACTAATTGTTCCTTGAACAATGATATAAGACTCTGTCTGTTTTCTAAAAGTTTAATTTTATTGTATGGAAATTTAATAATATTTTAGCAAGGTGTAATATGTCATTCCCATAAAATATAATAGAACTTATTAAAACAGCGTTAGCATTTAATTTATTACTTTTAGAACGCTTTACAACATTATCATAAAACATAAATTTTCTGTTAAATTTGTGTACTTCTAATGTATAGACATACCCTTAAATGCTTCTCGTATTCTACTTTATCCCTCTATTATATCTACTTTATCCCATACCAGATAAGCAATGTTAATCTACAAATTGTCTTTTTAGTGTATTTTATTACATGTCGAAGTTATGGATTAAATTACAATTAACTGAATTTATAAAACGAGAAATCTGTTTGAATAAATATAATTACACTTGGTATTACTACATTTTATTTCACTCGACACCGACATGTTTCGGTTAAAACATGACCTTTATCAATGTACACAATTTTAACTTAAAATTGTGTACATTGATAAAGTTTATGTTATAACCGAAACATGTTTGTGTTAAGTGAAATAAAGTGTTGTAATACCAAGTGTAATTATATTTATTCAAATCTGACTCCACAACACGAAGTAAAAGCGAGTATAGAAGGAAAACAAGAAATCTGTGTATCGCTTGTACTCGTATAATGGATAGATTAAAAAAAAGCTACTACATCTGGATTTGGAAGTAAAAAACGTTTCCATGTATGCATGTGACAGTAAATAAAAAAACTATGCCTCCGAATTTTGTATGCTATAACAACAATTCCAAATCATTTTTAAAGTACGACAAATATGTACGTGAATATTTCGCGGTTTGTCATAAAAAAGTAGTCATTGAAGAAGCTTTTACACTATTTACACGGGCCATGTATGTATATAGATTCTCTCATAACATAAAAAATATCGACATCGTTTACACCATGTTAAGTATTATATCTTTGCTTGGAAGGGCGACGTAACCTATATTATAATATATTATAATGTGTAACCTCTAAAGGTTAGCTCGGCAAGGCTGAAAACTTCAGATATTACGCCCCGCGCTGGCAAGCTATCGGATTTTATAAATCTTTTACAAAATTCACAAAGCTAAAGATTTTAAAAACTCATTCTCAAATAAATCAATCAAACTTCAAAAATACATTATTTAAATATTTTCACATGCATGTCATTTTTATCAAAAACTTTCATATGTACAGGGGTCGGCACTCGAAGTGTTACCAATTAAAAATTCTGTAATTTTGTCAATTTTTATTTTTTTTATTTTAAAAACCTCAGTATATCGTAAAAACTTTTCAATTAAAAAAAAATATATATGTTATTGTTCGATGTAGCCACCTTTAGCGAGAATAATAGCATCGAGTCTGTCCAAGAAGGCTTCACACGCTGCACTAATGTGGGCTGATGGTATTTTGTCTCATTCTCGGCGAAGAGCAATCTTTAAGACGTCGACCGTCTCATATTTTTTAGCTGATATTTTGGCTTCTAGAATGGACTATATGGAAAAGTCCCTTGGGTGTAAGTCAAGGGAATATGGAAGCCACTGTTATGATGAAATGAAGGTGGGAACTTTTTCTTGTAAAAAACGTTGGGTTTCACGGGCTTGATGGGATGGTGCCGAGTTTTGTTAAAGCGTCCAATGGTTTCTACCAATTTTTTTACGTGCCCAAGGTAATAACGCATCATTTAAAATCCTTTTACGGTTGATTTCTTGATTTACCTTTACGCCCTGTTCAATGAAAACGAGTGGTGAACGTCCTGTGGCAGTTACCGTGGCCCAAACCATCACTGATGCAGGCGCTTGCTTTCGCAGAGCTGGTCTAAATTGTCTCTTGATTTGCACTGTAACCATACCCGATCGTTTTGTTTGTTTACATACTGCTGAACCGTAAAAAAAATTTCTAGCTCGCCACCAACGTGCAAGTGTTTTAACACCTTTGCTCTTGCTAGGCGAACTGCCTTTTGTGCAGGCGTTAAATCTTGCACTTTTTGTATTTTGTAGGGCTTTAATCGTAGTTCATTTTTTAATATGCGCCCTATGCTACGAGCCGACACACTGTGATTTTTCGCTAATCGATTTGCGCTTTGTCGTGGATTACGTTGAATTCTGGCCTTCACCTTTCAAACCATTTATGTCGATGTTGATGTTTTTGGATGTTGCGATTTTCCAGCCTAATACAGAACAATAACACTGTTGAGTTTGAATTCCATTTCGATAACTTTTTTTAACTGTGACGTAAAACAATATACTTCGGTAGAATTATTAACAATATAACAGACTGACACGTGTCAAAACATGAGTGCACTGTCGTAAGCCGTTTGGTTGCTATAGCAGCGTGAAGTTGGTAACACTTCTAGCGCCTACCCCTGTATAATAAATTTATTCTTTCATATGTGCACAATGGTGTTCTTGTACTGACCCTTTGAATGGAAGCGAAGCATATAACTGACATAAGAAGAATGAAAATAGAATAAATGCAGTAGGAATAAGATGTCTTAGACGAATGTGTGCAAAACTGTGTATGAGTGTCTAATGAAAATATAAGAAATAAATGCAGTGCGAATGAAAGTGTTATGAACAAAATAATGATAGGAAAATTAAGATAGTTTGGACACATGGAAAGAATAAATGAAAAGAAAGGATGGAAACAAATGTATATGTAAACTATATGAATGCAACTAGAAATATAGAAAGACCGAGGAAAACGTGGAACGATTAAACAAATAAAATATTGAATATCAGCCACGTGAAGCGTTATTGATTAGAAATTAACGACTCTCTTAAATTCTAAGATCATAAAATTAAATCAAGGGATTTTCGTTAGATTTATTTAAAACGAACATGACCAACATATTATCAAATCATTTTATTAACTTAAAAGACATTACAAACAGCATAAATCTTTAAGGCATTTATTGAGTACAGGTCAGATATTATATACATACAACATAATTCCAGGAACGCATTAGTGATGGTTCGACATTAGGAAGACAATATATTTTCTAAAGTCAAGAGAGTTTGTCCCCTGAACGTACTTTCACTAATATGAAAAACGTCGATCTCCGAGGAGACCGCGTTCAGCAGACTAATTGCTCTTCCCACCGGTGTCACCATAGGCAGATTGGTTCTGGTTTAAGTATCGAATACACATCATATAATTCCCTTAACATATACTCTTATTATTATCAGGATATTTTTATTGTTAATTTTCAAAATGAATGTTTCATCCGAAAACAGAATATTACTTAATTTTTCATTTAATAAACATTGTTTCTACGTGAACATAATAAAAACATCAATCTTTAATTTTTATTTCTACGTTTTAAACATTGAATTAAATAATGTTTTGTATTATTAAAAAATATGTTTTTATTATATGCGTAGAGAATTACTATTAATATAATTGATTTTCTTGAGATCTTGGGTAAGTTCATGTCAAATAATTTTATCTACGTCGAAAAGAGAAGAGCAGCAATTAAAATTGAAATTTTATCTGTTATAATTCTACAGGCAACACAGTTCGCTACACTAGGCGTCGCCCTACTACTGTAAAGGATGCGAAATTTCATATCAAATAATTAATAGAAAATGAAAATGTCTGTTTTCTAAAAGCTTTATTATATTTTAGGGGAATGACATGTTTTGCCCTTCTTATACATTATCAAATGTGACGAAACTTCAACTCGTTTCAATTTATATACACTAGTAGATGGAGCAGAATATATATAATTACATAAAGCGTGCGCTTAACCCAACCAATGACAGGTCATAAGTCCTGTAAACACCTTGATCATCCATGTTCAGTTTCCAGTTTGCGTCTTCGTCTCTATTGAGATACAATTAAAATTTTGAATTAACCACCCTTTGGTGTAAATCCAGGATTTGTATACAGGTATAAGTATACATTCACAAATATTTGGTCTTCAAATATTCTGGTCAAAATTCTTTGGCATATAGAATGGAATAATACTCCTAGCGGCTTCTAACAATATGTTGGTTGACAGCCTTCACATTGTGTTAATAAGGTAGTTTGCTAAATGCCGAAAATCATTCTCCATAGATGGCGTTAGTGGGTCGGTTGTATAGGTTAATTCTTGAAAAAATTCACAAGTGCAACCAAATCTACATAGATGGCTGACTGAAACTGACACGTGAAGATAAATATGGATTTTGAAGTATATATACATCTTCCAAAAAATTTGTCATGCATGATCACAAATAACAAAGGTGGAATGGGGAATGTTGTAATTACATAAAGCGTGCGCTTAACCCAACCAATGACAGGTCATAAGTCTTGTAAACACCTTGATCATCCATGTTCAGTTTCCAGTTTGCGTCTTCGTCTCTATTGAGATACAATTAAAAATTTGGAGCAGAATATGTTAATTAACGCAAATTGATGTGACTATATACATTTTTAACAAAGACAAAACATTTTAACATGTCAAATGAATTTACCTACGTCGGGAAGGGAAGGGGAGCAATTCAAATTCAAATTTTATCTATTATAATACTACAGGCAACACAGTTCGCTACACTGGGCGTCGCCCTACAACTATAAAGAATGTGAAACTCTATACCAAATAATTTACGACCTTCGTGGTAGAGTGGTTACGAGCTCTGACTTGCATGCCGAAGGTCCTTGGTTCGATTTCCGGCGATGGCAGTGTGATTATCACACTGTCTTTGGTCTGGTGTAGAATTCACGTGACAATAAAATGGCGATAGATTGGCTACCTATCACATGTCACGAGAATCAATATAATAGCTAAAAAAATAATAAGTGTATACTGTAATTGGGTCCAAAACGACCTGTTGTGTACATAAAAAAAAAAAAAATTTAACGTCTGTTTTCTAAAAGCTTTATTATATTTCATGAGAATGGCATGTTTCGCCTGTCTACGACATTTTTTTCATTCGTATAAATTATTTATAAATTTGTTATCTGCCTCAGGTTGAAATCATCTTTTTGGACTGCAAATGTAGCAAGACGCACTATAAGGGTTTACTTGAGTGCACTTTAAACCTTACATAGGTATCTCAACCATTTAATGCCAGCGGCATACGACCGCGCAGACATATTTCTTCAAATATGAAGTCTTCGGCGATTTTTTAAATTTGAACAAAGATTTGAATACATCTAACTAACTAACCAACTAACAATCTTTCTCAATTGCTTATTCCGTAAACATCGTTAACATATACTCTCTACCATTACCATTCATTCTTCATTAATTCTTTCCATATGTTCAAACCATCTTAATGATCCTTTCATTATTTTGTTCATAACACCATCATTTGCACCGCATTCACTTTTTATATTTTCATTCGACAATCAATCATACACAGAGTATCTCACATTCGTCTAAGAGATCTCATTTCTACTGCATTTATTCTACTTTCATCCTTCTTTTGCCAGTTCCATGCTTCGCTTCCATGAATAAATCTACGAAACTTATTGTACGTTTCAAAGAAGTTCTGCAAAATTGCAAACTCTGCTGGTCTCTCGCAAGTTGACAATGCTATATCTCGGTGAAAAGAATATCCGATTTCATAAACTGCTTATACCGTTTATGTTGATAATAAGCTTCTTATTGTGAATCAATTGTATCTCAATAGAGACGAAAATGCAAATTGGAAACAGAATATGGTTGATCAAGGTGTTTACAGGACTTATGACCTGTCATTGGTTGGATTAAGCGCACGCTTTATGTAATACAACATTCCCCATTTCACCTTATTTTTTCTTATGACCACCATGTCTGACAAATTTTTGGAAGTTGTTTATATGTTTATCTCCAACACCATCCTTTATATGGTAGTGTATTCAATCTACACACCAACGCCATATATGAAGATTGTATTTTTTTAAGCATTAAGCAGAAGATCTTTTTAACGCAATGTGAAAGGCAACCTCCATTAACCACATTGCTAGAAACCGCCTGGAGATGTCACTCCAATCTATATGCTTGTGAGTAAAACTTAAACAATAACTAATCACCCATTCATTTTAACTGCGGAATATTAGTTTTCTATTTTATCTTTATAATCACCTGCGAAGGAAAAAAAAGAACCTTTGACAAGTCGGAAAAAATGTACTCAAAATTTAATAAGCCGTGTTTTAATTCATGAAAAATTCATTATAATGGAAGTCTGTAAAGTTTACCTCATCTGTTTATGACACTACCTAAGCTTCCTCATTTCGGTGCTTATTTTCCTGTTTTTTTTTGAGTGGCTAACACTCCGAACCTTAGATCTTATCTACTCAAACATTCTTCTTCTTCAAGTGCCCTGTCGGGTCCCCCCAACGTTGGCGATCACCTCGGCGAACCTGTCCCTGTCCTGCGCCGCTCGGAATAGTTTCTCAACACTTTGGATGCTGGTCCACTCCCTCACGTTTCGCAGCCAGGACATTTGTCTTCTTCCGGGCCCTCGGCGTCCCTCAATTTTTCCCTCCAATATCAGTTGTAGAAGGTGGTACTTTTCCCCACGCAGTATGTGACCCAGATATGAAATCTTTCGAACCTTGATAGTTGATAACAGTTCCCTGTCAACTCTAGCTCGCCTCAGGACTTCGGTATTGGTAACCATGTCTGTCCAGGGAATTCTGAGCATTCGGCGGTGGAGCCACATTTTTAATGCTTCCAGTTTGTTCATTGAGTTAACTTTCAGGGTCCAAGTTTCACACCCGTACAATAAAACAGACCACACATAGCATTTGATCATTCTCTGGCGGAGTTTCAAGTTTACGTTATCATTGCAGAAGAGTGATTTCATTTTATTAAACGCTCTTGCTGCCTCGATTCTGCATTTTATCTCTACATCTGGGTCAAGAGATTGTGTTAGTATGCTGCCGAGGTATTTAAATTTTTCCACCCTTTCAAACAACTCAAACATTGACTAACTTTAATTCAGTTTGAATGTTTTTTTTCCAGCATCAACATTTTTTACAACAACATCAATCGTTCACTTAACTAACTAACTAACAAACCATCATGCCGTCTCCCCGAAGGGGTAGGCAGAAAGAATGGACTACCACATTTTTCTTTCCTGACATATTTCTCTCGCTTCCTCAACATTCATACATCGTGTCATGCACGCGCGTCGATTTCTCTGACTCCTCACATGGCCAACATTCAATATTTGATTTATTTGATGGTGTCACGTTTTCCTCGGTCTTCCTTCATTTCTGGTTCCATTTACATCGTTTACATTTAATTGTTTTACCATTCTTTCTTCATTAATTCTTTCTATATGTCCAAACCATCTTAATGATCCTTTCATTATTTTGTTCATAACACCATCATTTGCACCGCATTCACTTCTTATATTTTCATTCGACACTCTATCACACACAGAGTATCGACACATTCGTCTAAGAGATCTCATTTCTACTGCATTTATTCTACTTTCATCCTTCTTTTGCCACTTCCATGCTTCGCTTCCATACATAAGGGTCGGTGGAAGAACACCATTGTGCACTGCCATTCTAGCTTTTTTGGATTGGTTTTAGTTTGCGATGACAACTTTAAGTGCACCATTCACTTTGTTGCCTGCCCCAACTCTTCTTTCAATATCCCTCTCCACTCGACAATCTCTTGTTAACATACTACCTAAATACTCGAACTCAACTACTTGCTCCAAATTTTCACCATTCACGCTAATGTTGCAGACTGTCATGATTTCTTCTTTTTTCAAAAATATGAAATACCTTGAACCTATTTACATTCATCATCAGATCCTTTCGCATGCATACATCATACATACAATTCACCAGGACTTATAGAACATAAATCACTCACTTAATTTTACAATTATCAACTGCCCCATAAAAAGTTTATATAATCGATGACAAAACAAAAAAAAAACATTAAAATAATCAAAGACATTAATTGACTACTCGTAAAATGATATAACATGATTTTCAATCGAGACTCATATTTAGGTGACTACAAACAATGGAGTTCAATAAATATTTAATACAATTCTGGTGGATTTTTTTTACATTATTCCCTTATGTATGGAAGCGAAGCATGGAACTTGTAAAAGAAGGATGAAAGTAGAATAAATGCAGTAGAAATGAGATCTCTTAGACGAATGTGTGGATACTCTGTGTATAATAGAGTGTCGAATGAAAATATAAGAAGTGATTGCGGTGCGAATGATGGTGTTATGAACAAAATATTGAATGGATCATTATGATGGTTTGGACATATGGAAAGAAAGAATGAAGAAAGAATAGTAAAAAAAAATATATGTTAATGATGTAAATGGAACCAGAAATAGAGAAAAACCGAGGAAAACGTGTCACGATCAAATAAATCAAATATTGAATGTCAGCCATGTGAGGAGTCCGAGAAATCGACGAGCGTGCATGACACGATGTATGAATGTTGAGGAAACGAGAGAAATATGTCAGGAAAGAAAAGTGTGTCAGTCCATTCTTTCTGCCTTCCCTTTCGGGGAGATGGCGTGATGGTTAGTTAGTTTATTACTTCAATAAAATAATCACATTTAATTGATCTTGAAATTTCCAGCTGCTTCTTGAATGCCTTTAAACTCTGAAAAAGTGTACAAGAGTTACGGAAGATTACAAACTCAAACTTTCGCCATACCGAAATAGAATTTAAAATGTACTCGTATATTTAGTTTGAACTTAAATCTCCTAACCTTTAAGAAAATGTTAACGAATAACGGAGCACTTTCATTTTAGAAACTTAAGGCAACTCTCGCCCTTTAAAACATAAAAATTCAAATCCATACAGGTTTTCGTTTTTTAATTTTTTTTAAATCAAAAAGTTCATTAAAAATTCCATTTTGAGGTACATTTTTCTAAAATAAGTTTTCAAGTTGTTTCGACCTTTTCTTATTTAATTAAAGATGTAATGAATAAAAAAAGTATACGCTAACGATGTGAATGGAGTACGGAGTCAAGAAAGACCGAGGAAAACTTGACACGATAAAATTAATCAAATGTTACAGATCCACCATGTTAAAATGCGGGAATGAACTCGCTTTATGAATGTAGTGGATTATAGAGAGGTGTGTCAGGATCGAGTGGTGTAGCAGTCTTTTATATCTGCCTATCCCTCCGGAGAAAAGCCGTGATGGTTTGTAGTTGTCGTTGTTGTAAGAAAATCTATCAGTTGGAGTAAGTTATACTTGGAGTGCAGAACTTATAAAAAATTACCATAATTGAGTATATATTATTTTTAAGTACGCATGTTTATATTTCTCCTTACATATATTATGATTCAATATGGAAAAACCCTGACATGAAGATTAGCGTTTAAATTAGGATCTATTAAATTTGTGTGCGATCTATCAAGAAAAATAGGATGGAACGCAGGAATGACACCAAAACTACAAAAAATGAGCTGTCAAAAAATAATACATTCGGGAACATACTCGTATCTGGAATAACACTGCGTGACTGAATAAGGAATGCAAAGATCAGGGAAATATGCGAGGTCAAAAATGTCGTTGTGGGGTAAGCAAAGGAGAAGACAAATCCACATATGAGATGAATGGTTCAACTACGAGGTCTGTTCAAAAAGTATCGCGAATTTTGAATTTCCGCTGGCTACGTATATTTGATTTTTGATTTTTTTGTAGCGTTATGTTGGTACTCATGTCCCTTACTTATGCTGACAAGGTCGGCCATTTTGAATGTTTAGTTAATTTTTGACAGCTGTTTTGCTTGGATGTGTTTTGGCTCGTCTTCGATTTTTGCCTATTCAAAAAATGGATCAAAGAATCTGTATCAAATTTTGTGTGAAAAACAAAATAAAGTGCGCGGACGCATTTCGAATGTTGACTGTGGCATATGGTGAAGCTACCTTGGACCAAAGCAACGTTTATCGGTGGTACAAAATGTTCTCAGAGGGCCGAGAAGATATGAACGACGAAGAGCGTGCCGGACGCCCGAGCACGTCAACAACAGACGAAAACATTGATAAAGTGAAGAAAATAGTATTAGCCAATCGTCGAATCACCGTTAGAGAAGTTGCTGAGGACCTAAACATATCGATTGGCTCGTGCCATTCGATTTTAACCAATGATTTGGGCATGAGTCGGGTCGCCGCGAAATTCGTGCCAAAATTGCTCAATTTCGACCAAAAACAGCATCGCGTTAACATTGCTCAGGAGATGTTGGACTCGGTCCGTGACGACCCAAATGTGCTCCAGAGGGTCATAACTGGTGACGAATCATGGGTTTATGGTTATGACGTGGAAACCAAAGCTCAATCATCCCAATGGAAGCTGCCGCATGAGCCAAGACCAAAAAAAGCGCGCCAAGTTCGGTCGAACGTGAAGGTTTTGCTCACAGTTTTCTTCGATTGCAGGGGCGTGGTGCATCATGAGTTCTTGCCACAGGGTAGTACGGTCAATAAGGAATATTACCTGCAAGTTATGCGCAATTTGCGCGAAGCAATCCGCCAGAAACGCCCGGATTTGTGGAAGAACAAAAACTGGCTTTTGCACCATGATAACGCCCCTGCTCACACATCGTTGCTTGTGCGCGAATATTTGGCCAAAAACAACACAGTAATGGTGCCGCAGCCACCGTATTCCCCAGACCTGGCCCCCTGTGACTTTTTCCTGTTTCCAAAACTGAAGAGGCCCATGAAAGGACGACGCTACGCCACGATTGAGGAGATAAAGACGGCATCGAAGGAGGAGCTGAACAAGATCACAAAAAATGATTTTTTTAAGTGCTTCGAGGATTGGAAAAAACGTTGGCATAAATGTAATATATCCGAGGGGAATTACTTTGAAGGGGACAAAATAGATATTCATGAATAAATAAATACTTTTTGAAAAAATATAAAATTCGCGATACTTTTTGAAGAGACCTCGTATACTCCCTCACATTGTGCGGCACGGCCAACCCCAAGGAGGACGACCCCAGGGTAGATAATATGTATGAATTGTTCAAAATTCAATCAAAACCAAAAACGGTTTTTATAAATGTATTACATTAAATTGAAATTTAAAATCTCTTATTCAATTGTAGGAAGTAAGCATAGATTTTATTTGGTATCAAATAACCTCAATATTCAATGTTTTATTCAGTAGATAGCCAATACCAGAATCTTTTGTGAGAAGTGATTGTATCGGTTAGTTTCATAATTCGATATGGCTAAGTCTAGGGATGACCCTTAATATTGTATCTAACTGTTAATATTAATTTATATTTGTATTTAAGCAAAAGCGAATAAACTCCGAAAACATTTTAATTCAATTCTTTTTCTTCAGCTTGTTGTAGACTTCTTCTTCTTCTTAAAGTGCCCTGTCAGATCCCTCCGACGGCGACGTTGGCGATCACTCTGGTAAACTCTTCCCTATCCTGCGCTGTCCGGAATAGCCTGATTGTTGTAGACTTAAAATTATGTTATTAGAGGATTCTCTTCCTGTGATCTCTATAAAACGAAAACTGTGTATTGTTTTTCTCGTTTTTGTGTTTTGCCGTTATATGTTATTTGTTTATTGATGTGTTTAGTAACAAAGATAATTAATATTTAATTATCTTTGTTACTAAACTTGTAATTTTGTTGTAAAAGCGCTTGCGACGTTTATGTCAAAAATAAATAAATAAATAATTAACTAGTGGACCCGGCAACAATTCGCAATTGCGATATTCAAGTATTTATAGTACATACACAATATATGAACTAAACTAAAGAAATTGAATTTGGCTATCAATTCATTTATTCAATTGAATTAAATGGATTCAATTGAATGTGAAAAATAAAAAAAAACTACTTATGTTGACATTATCATACACTCGTATACCAGTTTTTGTTTATTGATTTGTTCTTGTACTTGGGTGTAAAGGTCATTATGGCTGCAGATCACTTCTCCCAAAGATCTTCAGTTCATTACTTGTTCCATGGCTACGAGTACCAGTATATCATCAACAGTTAGTTCACACCTCGTAGGTTATCTTAATATTGTAAAACTTTTTGTTTTGCAGACTGATATAGCCATATTGAGCCTTTGTGAAACTGACAACATTATTTGCAAATCAATCATTACGCCGTCGTCTGCAAAATAAATGACGTTAAACGTTTTACCGCCCTGTTTATAACTCAGTCCCAAGCTACCCACCTCTCCTATGATTTCATCTATTATATCAAAGGATTTAATATAAAGGGGCTCAAATTATCTCTTGTCTTATTCCATGGCTTGCTGAAATTTCCCTGACCAATTTAATTTCAATCTTAATTTTTGTTTCGCAATGAGTAAACAGATCTTGGACAGTATTTACCAATGTGTTAGAAAATTCCCCTTCTCTGTAATTTTCCTATAATATCCCTCAACAAAACTCTGTAAAACATATAATTTAAAGTCTTATGGAAATAATAATAAAAAATATTATATATAATTTTATCACCGTAGTTTTTCATCAAAATGAATGAGCGAATGTTTTTTTAACTTCGATTATTTTCTGAACCATTTGTAGAAACGTCGAACATGAGATGGGTTCCCCTTCTACTGATGGGTACAGTACTTACAGCTTAAATTTATAAATGTTATGACTCTGTTGCCGCGCAGAAACGCTACGAAGTTCTCATATATTGAAGGCGATTCGTCTTCTAAACGAGATGGCATTCAAGATAGACCTCTTTAGATAACTTACAGCTGTAGTGAATTTATGAACACCCTAAGATATGAGCAACAGATAGCTAATTGTCATATTTCACTTTGATGTACTATTTTATATTACATTGATTTGGCTTGCGCTTACAGAGATAACTAAGCACACAATAACACACATTCGCTTTATTAATTATTGGAGTAAAATCACGACCATTTCTTGGACTTTCACGTGGCCGACATTTAATATTTGATTGATTGCTTGCACCACGTTTTCTTCAGTCTTTCTCAATTGCTTATTCCGTAAACATCGTTAACATATACTCTCTTTACCATTCATTCTTTCCGTGTCCGAACCATTTTAAAGACTCTTTGATTCGTTTTTTCATAACTTTTTCATTCGCATTACATTCACTTCTCATATCTGCATTTGCACTCTATAATGTAGAGATTTACCACAAATTTGTTTAAAGGATTTCTTCAATTCCGCATTTTATAAACTTCCTTCCTTCTTAAGCCAGTTTTATTCTTCAGTTCTATAAATAAAGATCTGTATAATCGATTGTGCTCTATTTTATATGGTTCATTCTATGATAACAGCTTAAATGTATAAATCATATAAGATTTTACCATACATAGTTAAATTTATATGTTTCAGCTTAAGGATAACCCTTTAAGCTGAAATATACAACTTCGTATATTTGTATTTACCTACGGCTTTCCTTCGAATCTCCGATTATTATTTTTTTGTAGGTTTGCCAATTTATCTTTGTCTCGATTTATTAGGATCAACTTTCAGCTTTCTTGAAACAAGCTTTAATTATACCAATTTCATGTACTGTATACACCTTATACTGGTAAGCTACAAGTTGTTATTAGCCGTCAATCAAGAAGAAAAAAAAACCACTTAACGTAATAATACGAAAGCAAACGTCAGATTTTTAGAAGTTTGATTATATTTAATGGGAATGACATGTTTCGTCCTTCTAAGGCATTATCAAATGTGACAAAACTTCAACTTGCTGTAGAAGTCTGATGTCACATGTTGGGTTTGTTCTCTGCACACCTTAGATGTATTGACTATCCGACTGATTTTATTATATATCCAACTTAAAAGCGTGTATTTTAAAAATATTAAGATTAATTTGGTCATGCCATGTTTTCCTCGGTCGTCCTCGGCTTCTTTTCCCACTCACGCTGCTTGTGTACAACTTTTTAACCATTCTACTCTCATCCATTCGTTCCATTAGTCCAAACCATCTCAGGGATCCTTTTTAATTTTATCATGATGCAGTCATCAGCCTTACATTTCTTTCTTATTTCATCGTTCGGTATTCTATCATACAACGTTTTCCCGCACATTCTTCTTAGTGATCTCATTTCCATGGCGTTTATCCTGCTTTCATCCTTCTTTCGCCAGCTCCAAGCTTCACTTCCATACATGAGGGTTGGCACTAGAACACCATTGTGTACTGCCATCTTTGCTTCTGTGGTTATATTTCTTTTTGCAGTAATGACTTTGAGTGCGCCATTTATTTTATTCCCAGCACCAACCCTTCTTTCGATGTCTTTCTCCATTTTTCCGTCTCTTGTAAAAATGCTTCCCAGATACGTAAATTCAGTAACTTGCTCCAATTTCTCGCCTAT
This sequence comes from Lepidostoma basale, assembly GCA_022606425.2. Taxonomy (NCBI): domain Eukaryota; kingdom Metazoa; phylum Arthropoda; class Insecta; order Trichoptera; family Lepidostomatidae; genus Lepidostoma; species Lepidostoma basale. Next base: position 1,108,430 of record JAHDVF020000053.1, on the reverse strand, counting down.
CGCACTTATATCACAAATCGTCTTAAATTATTGCTATACAAATAAGCCTTAAATTATTAATTATTAATTTATACTGTTATATTGATTTATTTTTTATAATAAAATCATTGTTCAAGCAAAAATATAATAACAAACTCATTTCATTTTCTTAAGGATACAGTTACAGTTATATATTATGATTATTTTTCTTCTTCCTCAACCAGGTCCCGTCCACTGTTGGACAGAGGCCTCGTTCGTTTCCACTGCACTCTGCCATGTCTGCACATATATCAGTTTAGGTCATCCTTTCACCTTAGTTGCGGTCTCCTTGCACTTTTCCTTGCATGGTCTTCAATTCAGCAGTCTTCTTGACCATTTTTGGTCCACACTTAGGGCTACGTGACCTGCCCATTACATTTAATGTATTTTTTTTTTCACACACGTTCAAAATTTACCAATTAATCAAATTGTTCTCCCCTTTTTTCTGCACTACTGTCATCCTACAATTATCAGAACAAATTTCAAAATAATCTAAAAAGTTTTCGGGCATGCGCATCGATTGTATTTCGAATTATTACTAAACGAGAGAATCGAAGTATTCCTGTCTCGTTCGCTTGTATTAAATTTTTTATCGTTCTCTTTCTTCTTGGTGACATCCGAGTTTTTGCCTATTTATATTAAGATGGCAATTTTAAACTTTCATTCTTCTTCTTCTTTTTATTCTGCTTTATTAAGGACTGTGTCCTGTTATTTCTCGGAGCCTGTTCCTGGGATTCAGATGTCCAACTATCTCGCCATCTTTTAGGTGGTCTTTCTGCCGGTCGATTTCCTGTTGGTACTTTATTTGCGGCTATATTTATCACTCTTTCAGAACATGCTCTTTCCACATGATCTCTCCAGTAGCGTCTTCTCAGTCTTCCCTATCGCACGACATTTTCTACATTGCAGATATTTCTTATTTCAGAATTTATTATTCTGTCTTGGAGTATCGTTCCCGCAACGGATCGGAGAGTCTTCATTTCTGTGGTTCTTAGGAGACTTTTTGTTCTGATGGTGTCAGCTCTCGTTTCTATTCCATATGTCATTATAGGACGTACGCATGTCTTGTAGATTCGAATTTTGCTCTCCTTTAGCGTATTTTTATTTTTCCTAACAGCATTCGTCAAGCAGCCAGCCACAACGGCGGCCCTGTTTGTTAGTTCACTTACTTTTCCGTAGAGGTCACTGCTGCTTGATACATCAACACCTAAGTACTTGAAATGCAGCACTTGTTCTATTATTTTATTATCTAATGCAAGCTTGCATCGTACTGGTTGCCTTGGTTGACCAAGCTATTTGTCTTGTCTATGGAGATTTTCATGTTGAATCTTTGAGATGATGTATGGAATATGGACTTGGACTTGGACTTGGATCTTCTGGCTTACAGAGGTTGAGCTCATGTGGCTATTTCTCTTACGTCTGATGGGAACATTGTTGGAAGGTGATTTGGTGGGTTGTTAGTTTATTAGGGGGCATGATTTGTGTGGCCCGGAGTGTTCCTCTGAAGGATAATCGATTTTGGGCGCTTGTGGCGGCTGGAAGTGTTTGGGTCGTAATTTGAGAGGTATTTTATTGTGGGGTTGGGATATGAAGGGAGTCCTTTGTAAAAACGTTCGGCAAGTTTCAGAATGAATTCATCTATCATCGGGATTCCCGATTCTAGATGCAGTTGTGTAATCCTGGTCCATGAAGGCGCACCAAGCGATAAACGGATAGCCTTATTTTGCAGGATTTGGAGTTTTTATATGTGACTCGAAGCTGCATAGCCGCAGATTGGGGCTGCATAAGTGAAGATCGGCCTTATAACCATTTTGTATATCAGGAGTTTATTGTCGATGCTTAGTTTACAGTTTCTAGCTAACATTGGGTAGAGGGCTGAGATTGCTTTTGACGCGGCTTTGACTTTATTTGTAATATGTGGCCTCCATGTCAGCTTAGAATCCAAGGTAACCCCAAGGTATTTGATTGTTTTGGTCCAAGGGACGTCTTGGCCGAACATTTTTATGTTGGGAATGTTTGGAGGAATGTGTCTTTTGCTGAAAAGGGTCGCTGCGCTTTTACTCGGGTTGATGGTAATCATCCTATGGAAACTATCATTAAATTTCATAATTAGGTTGGTATAAAAATTCAGACGACCTTCGTGGCAGAGTGGTTACGATCTCTGACTTCCATGCCGAAGGTCCTGGGTTCGATTCCCGGCGATGGCAGTGTGATTGTCACACTGTCTTTGGTCTGGTGTAGAATTCACGTGACAATAAAATGGCGATAGATTGGCTACCTATCACATGTCACAAGAATCAATATAATAGCTTAAATATAAAAAAATGTATACAGTAATTGGGTCGAAACGACCTGTTGTGTACATAAAAAAAAAAAAAAAAGTTTTGTAAAAAAACGATTATTACCTTTTTGTCGTATTCAGTGACTGAAGATACTACCTACCAGCTATTGTGTATGTTACATGAGCACAGTTATTATTAGAATGTATTTCTTGTATGTGATAATGAATCTAATGAGTGTAATTTTGTTTTAGTACCTGACTCCACTCTGCGTTATTAGTTGCGTGTATGCCCGGATGGCGCTCAAACTGTGGGGGTCGCGGGCGCCGGGCAACGCGCAGTACTCCAGGGACGCCAATTTAATGAAAAATAAAAAGAAGGTAAAGCCGATCTGAATACTAAACACGGCATTAGCCAAATTACTTGAACATGTGAACCGTTCTAAATAATTGATTTGAATATTGATTAAGAATCTGATATAAAAGGTTGTCGACTGTATTACTGCGACTCTATAACATACTGACTTCAAAATACAAATTATTATCTTAAAAACCCAAAAAGGGGGGTGAGAACGAATTAAGTCTTGGGGTAGGGGTAATTTAAATTTAGTTAAACTTATGGTTCAGGGAAAAAAAAAAATATTGGGCTTTTAATTTATCCAAAACAGCTAAAATGGCAGTGCACAATGGTGTTCTTCTACCGACCCTTATGTATGGAAGCGAAGCATGGAACTAGCAAAAGAAGGATGAAAGTAGAATAAATGCAGTATAAATGAGATCTCTTAGACGAATGTGTGATACTCTGTGTATGATAGAGTGTCGAATAAAAAAAAAAAGTGAATGCGGTGCGAACGATGGTGTTATGAACAAAAAAATGAAAGGATCATTAAGATGGTTTGAACATATGGAAAGAATGAATGAAGAAAGAATGGTAAAAAAAATATGTGTTAACGATGTAAATGGAACCAGAAATAGAGGAAGACCGAGGAAAACGTGGCACGATCAAATAAATCAAATATTGAATGTCGGCCATGTGAGGAGTCAGAGAAATCGATGCGCGTACGATATATGAATGTTGAGGAAGCGAGAGAAATATGTCAGGAAAGAAAAGTGTGGCAGTCCATTCTTTCTGCCTACCCTTTCGGGGAGACGGCATGATGGGTAGTAAATTAGTTAGTTTAATTTATTTGTTTTTTTACAATATTTATTATTATTTTTAATAACTTTTTAATTATAATAATTTAATTTATTCAAATCTGAATCCACAACACAAAGTGATATCAAATATATCTGTAGAACAAAAACACAATATTCTGTTTATAGGATTTCATTGTAAATTTTCGTAGTAAAATGATCCTATATGGAAGGCTTTGTCAAACTAATGTTCAATGGTTTTCTTTTTCCTTAGTCCTTTCTTTCATACAGCAATATAAAACTGGCGTACTTACGTGTTTATAAAAAGGCATAATACGCTTTTTCTACAAAGAAATATGGTTGATAGTGATTCGGAAGGTTTTTATAAACCGGCGAACGGCGTGGGGAAGGATTTTTCGTTATATATAATATGGACGGGGAGCTTTTCCTGAGACCTACAACAGAAGAAGAAATCAGACAAATAATAAACCAGATGAAAAATAACACAGCTCCAGGATACGACGGAATAAAGATAGCGACAGTCAAATCCATATCTGAACTTATAGTGCCCACGATAACAAAAATTATTAACAAAAATATGAAAGAGGGAACTTTCCCAGAAGAACTCAAAACTGCAAGAATCACACCTGTGCACAAAGACGGTGAAAAAAACCAACCATCAAACTACAGACCGATCTCAAATCTGACAGTATTTGCTAAGTTAATTGAAAGAATACTACACAAAAGACTATATCAGCACCTCAAAGCATTCAACTACATAGCTGAAGAGCAATATGGATTCCAAGAACAGAAGGGAACAGCAACAGCTATCACCAACATATGTAACTATATTCAGTCAGCACTGGATGTGGGCAAATGCATAACAGTACTAATACTGGACTTCAAAAAAGCATTTGATACCGTACATCTGGACACACTACTTGACAAACTGACATCCGCAGGGGTGAGGGGCAAGGTGTACAACACGTTCAAATGCTACCTCACCCAAAGAAAACAATACACAGTTGTGTCAGGAATGACCAGCAACGAAACAATGATAGAATTTGGTGTGCCACAAGGGTCCATCCTGGGACCACTACTTTACATACTTTACATTAACGACATAACAAGATACAAAATGACAGGGAAAATAATTATGTACGCAGACGACCTTGCTATATTTTACAAAAACGACAACGACAATGAGACCTGTAAACAAATGAACATAGATATAGAGACACTAACCAACTGGACAACCAACAACTACCTGACCTTAAATGTAAAAAAGTGTAACATTATACACTTTGAAACAAGCAAGAAAAACCATTACATGTGCATAAAAATAAAAAATGACGCAATAACCGAACTCGACTATGTAAAGTACCTAGGACTAACAATGGACAGACAACTAAAATTGACAAAACACATAGACAACCTAACAGACAAGTTAGCATCGCTATACTCCCTCTTCTACAAAATACAGAATTACATACCAAGAAGGGAAAAAGTTATGATGTACGAAGCGTACGAGGTCTGTTCAAAAAGTATCGCGAATTTTGAATTTCCGCTGGCTACGTATATTTGATTTTTGATTTTTTTGTAGCGTTATGTTGGTACTCATGTCCCTTACTTATGCTGACAAGGTCGGCCATTTTGAATGTTTAGTTCATTTTTGACAGCTGTTTTGCTTGGATGTGTTTTGGCTCGTCTTCGATTTTTGCCTATTCCAAAAAATGGATCAAAGAATCTGTATCAAATTTTGTGTGAAAAACAAAATAAAGTGCGCGGACGCATTTCGAATGTTGACTGTGGCATATGGTGAAGCTACCTTGGACCAAAGCAACGTTTATCGGTGGTACAAAATGTTCTCAGAGGGCCGAGAAGATATGAACGACGAAGAGCGTGCCGGACGCCCGAGCACGTCAACAACAGACGAAAACATTGATAAAGTGAAGAAAATAGTATTAGCCAATCGTCGAATCACCGTTAGAGAAGTTGCTGAGGACCTAAACATATCGATTGGCTCGTGCCATTCGATTTTAACCAATGATTTGGGCATGAGTCGGGTCGCCGCGAAATTCGTGCCAAAATTGCTCAATTTCGACCAAAAACAGCATCGCGTTAACATTGCTCAGGAGATGTTGGACTCGGTCCGTGACGACCCAAATGTGCTCCAGAGGGTCATAACTGGTGACGAATCATGGGTTTATGGTTATGACGTGGAAACCAAAGCTCAATCATCCCAATGGAAGCTGCCGCATGAGCCAAGACCAAAAAAAGCGCGCCAAGTTCGGTCGAACGTGAAGGTTTTGCTCACAGTTTTCTTCGATTGCAGGGGCGTGGTGCATCATGAGTTCTTGCCACAGGGTAGTACGGTCAATAAGGAATATTACCTGCAAGTTATGCGCAATTTGCGCGAAGCAATCCGCCAGAAACGCCCGGATTTGTGGAAGAACAAAAACTGGCTTTTGCACCATGATAACGCCCCTGCTCACACATCGTTGCTTGTGCGCGAATATTTGGCCAAAAACAACACAGTAATGGTGCCGCAGCCACCGTATTCCCCAGACCTGGCCCCCTGTGACTTTTTCCTGTTTCCAAAACTGAAGAGGCCCATGAAAGGACGACGCTACGCCACGATTGAGGAGATAAAGACGGCATCGAAGGAGGAGCTGAACAAGATCACAAAAAATGATTTTTTTAAGTGCTTCGAGGATTGGAAAAAACGTTGGCATAAATGTATTATATCCGAGGGGAATTACTTTGAAGGGGACAAAATAGATATTCATGAATAAATAAATACTTTTTGAAAAAATATAAAATTCTCGATACTTTTTGAACAGACCTCGTATGTAAAAAGCCGACTGACATATATGATTCCCTTCTGGGGGACAGGAAACCAAAAGGACATCTCCAGACTCCAAAGACAACAAAATAAAATAATGAAATGAGCATATAACATTGACTACCTTACCCCAACCATACAAGTTTACAGACAAACAAAACAAATGGACATATTAGACCTGACCAAGTATGAGACCTTAAAAATTGTATACAGAGTGACCATGGAAAAGACAACAGACAGCACCTACAAATTAACTAAAAATTCAGACATACACAGACACTGGACCAGGAATTGTGACAGATATCACTTACCGATTGCACGAACTAAGACAGGACAATCAAGGATATTGAACAATGGACTGAAACTTTACAATGAACTACCTAAAGACACAAGGAATCTCACTACAACTCAATTTAAAAAATATCTGAAACAATACATAATTAATAGTAAGATCTAAAAATGTAACCATATAACCCAATTGGGTTTTTAAAAAAAAAAAAATTAAAAAAAAAAAAAAAAAATTGTGGATCCAGTGTGGCAGAAGTGTATAATGAATATACATTATATTTCTTCTTCTTCTTCAAGTGCCCTGTCGGGTCCCCCCAACGTTGGCGATCACCTCGGCGAACCTGTCCCTGTCCTGCGCCGCTGGGAACAGCTCCTCCACACTTCGGATGCCGGTCCACTCCCTCACGTTTCGCAGTTAGGACATTTGTCTCCTTCCGGGCCCTCGGCGTCCTTCAATTTCCCCCTCCAATATCAGTTGGAGAAGGTGGTACTTTTCCCCACGCAGTATATGACCCAGATGTGGGATCTTTCGAACCTTGATAGTTGATAACAATTCCCTGTCAACTCTAGCTCGCCTCAGGAATTCGGTATTGGTAACCATGTCTGTCCAGGGAACTCTGAGCATTCGGCGATGGAGCCACATTTCAAATGCTTCCAGTCTGTTCATTGAGTTTACTTTCGAGGTCCAAGTTTCACACCCGTACAATGAAACAGACCACACATAGCATTTGATCATTCTCTGGCGGAGCTTCAAATTTACGTGATCATTGCAGAATAGTGATTTCATTTTATTCTTATTTAAAGACTATTAAAAAATATATTTTATATTCCTTTTGAATACGACACTTCTCCATATTTCAAGTTTTCAAATTTAAAATAAATATTCAGAATATCGAAAGGCGACATGGTTTAGACATATTAGTAGATTAAGAATAACTTGGATTCGAATAAAAAAGACGTTCACTTGTATAATGTGAAGGAACAATATCACACAATTGAAGCAAGAAAGGTCTTCTTTGAAGTTTTCACTTTCGATCACGTGACTCTCGTATACGGAAGTGAAGCATGAAACCAGCAAAAGTAGGGTGAATGTAGAATAAATGCAGGAAAAATGAAATTTCTTAGACGAATGTGTGATAAATCTGAATATTATGGCGTGTCAATTTCAAATATAAGAAGTGAACGCAGTACGAATAAAATAGTTAGAAACAAAATAATGAAAGGGTTTTAAGATGGTTTAGACACAAGGAAAGAATGAATGAAGAAAAAAACGGCCAAAAAAGTATTTGTGAACGACGTAAATGGAACTAGAAATAAATTAAGACCGAAGAAAACGTGGAATGATTAACTCAGTCAAATATTAAATATCGGCCAAGTGAGAAGTCACAGAAATCGACGTGCGTGCATGACACGATGTATGAATGTTGAGGACCGAGAGAATTGTGTCACGAATAAATCGGTTCATTATTTTTGCCTACATCTTCTGGGAGACGGTCTAATGGGTAGTTAGTAAAAAGTATCCAATATATACGAGGTATATTCAAAAAGTATCGCGAATTTTGAATTTCCGCGAGTTACGTATATTCGATTTTCGATTTTTTGTAATGTTATGTTGGTACTTATGTCTCTCACGTATGCCGACAAGTTTAGCCATTTTGAATGTCCAGGTAATTTTTGAGAGCTGCTTTGCTTGCACGTGTTTTGGCTCGTCTTCGATTTTTGCCCATTCCAAAAAAATGGATCAAAGAATCTATATCAAATTTTGAGTGAAAAACAAAATTAAGTAGGTGAATGCATTCCAAATGTTGACTGTAGTATATGGTGAAGCTACCTTAGACCGAAGCAACGTTTATCGGTGGTACAAAATGTTCTCAGAGGGCCGAGAAGATGTGAACGACGAAGAGCGTGCCGGACGCCTGAGCACGTCAACAACAGGCGAAAACATTGATGAAGTGAATTACATGGTATTGGCCAATCGTCGAATCACCACTGAAGAAGTTGCTGAGGACTTAAACGTATCGCTTGGCTCGTGCCATTCGATTTTTACCAATGATTTGGGCATGAGATGGGTCGCCGCGAAATTCGTACCAAAATTGCTCAATTTCGCATCGTTGTATCGGTCGCGCGAATTTTTGGCCAAAAACATCACACTAATAATGCCGCAGCTACCGTATTCCCCAGACCTGGCCCCCTGTGACTTTTTATTGTTCCCGAAACTGAAGAGGCCCATGAAAGGACGACGCTACGCTACGATTGAGGAGATAAAGACTGCATCGAAGGAGGAGCTGAACAAGGTCACAAAAAATGATTTTTTGAAGTGCTTCGAGGATTGGAAAAAACGTTGGCACAGGTGTATAATATCTGGTCGGGATTACTTGGAAGGGGACAAAATAGATATTCATGAATAAATAAATAAATTTTGAAAAAACACAAAATTCGCGATACTTTTTGCCCAGACCTCGTATACTCGTATATATATATTTTTTTAATATCATACTCAAAAAATACTAACGCAGTAATGTTGTCACAAAAAGTTATCATATTCATTTTAGTCCATTGTTGTTTTGGCCGGAACACTATGACACCTTGACATTTTAAACTTTTAAATTAAATAATTTTGTTCAATAAAACAAACTACTGTTTTAAACTATGCGAAATATCATTTGTTTTTTTTATGATATATAATGCCATAGCAAGGTGGAATAAAATATTTCGTTATTATTAAATGTAATACGAATTTGATATATAATTTATTTAAAATGGAGTTCTTCGACATTGTTTTAAAAGAAATAGATAATGAATTTTTTATTGTATTTTTTTGTTATCAAACCATAAAATTTCGTTATAGCTTCACTTAAGATATTATAATTTAACAATTTTATTTTATTTGAGATCTGTTATCTATGCAATATTTATTTTAGAGGAGATGAATGGATGGAATGGAAGCAAATGGAGGAGGCCTTTGTCCAGGAGTGGACGGGGATAGGTTGAGGAAGAGAAGAAGAGGAAGAATGGATGATATGTTGCATATATTTAAAAAAATATGATAATTTAAGTAATTGTATAAAAGAAAAACATTTCATTCCAAACTCAAGTCCATTGGTGTGGAACGCGTAACAATTATTTTTTATTTGATGAAAACCACTAAATTATTCACCATTACATTCACGAACTACATTTCGGTACCTATTTGGCAAAAGGTCCCAACTGCTTTTTTATGAATTTTACAGGAGAGCAAAAATAAGTTTTTTACATTATTTTGATTATTTATAAAAATGTTATTTTTGTTCCCAATTGTTTATTTCAAATGTCAATTTACGTAGCATAATGTTATCTACAAGATATATCCAGTAAATGCAGTAGAAATGAGATCTCTTAGACGAATGTGGGGATACTATGAGTATGATAGAGTGTCGAATGAAAATATAAGAAGTGAATGCGGTGCGAATGATGGTGTTATGAACAAAATAATGAAAGGATCATTAAGATGGTTTGGACACATGGAAAGAATGAATGAAGAAAGAATGGAAAAAAGTATATGTTAACGATGTAAATGGAACCAGAAATAGAGGAAGACCGAGGAAAACGTGGCACGATCAAATAAATCAAATCGCACCGTGAGTGTAAAACCGAATTAAGTGCAAATATACATTTTGGAGATATGGGAATTTAAAGGTTTCATATTGCTTGGAAAAACTGTTTTTTTAATAAACCAATGATTTTCGGTTTATAGTAATATAGGTACCTATAAACCGAAAATCATCGATTATTTAAAAAAAAAAGTTTTTCCAAGCAATATCAAACCTTTAAACTCCCATATCTCCAAAATGTATATTTGCACTTAATTCGGTTTTACACTTACGGTGCGAAATATTGAATGTCGGCCATGTGAGGAGTCGACACGATGTATGACACGATGTATGAATGTTGAGGAAGCGAGAGAAATATTTCAAGAAAGAAAAGTGTGGCAGTCCATTCTTTCTGCCTACCACCCCTTCGGGGAGACGGCGTGATGGTTAGTTAGTTAGTTAGTTTTAAAGTGTGCAAAAATAATGCTGATGGTATATTTAACTCAATTTCACAAAAAAAACGCTTCTGGGACCTTTTGCCAAATAAGTACCGATTTATATATGTTTTTCTAGGTGATTAAGATGCTGTTTATCGTTGTGGCTCTATTTGCAATATGTTGGTTGCCACTACAGCTATACAATGTATTACAAGATACATTCCCCAGGATAAATGAGTAAGTAAAACGTTAATTATGTTCATTTATTTAGTTACTTGCATTTAAGATTATTTTTTATATTTTTATATTATTACACGTGTATTCTTGCAATGATTAATACAATGTTTTTACTTTTTCTTTAACCGTCGCGTTGCCATGTGGTAAATTGAGTTTCCACTGCCAATTTAAAGTTGATTTTCTTAAAACCTATGGACCCTAATATTATAAAAAAAATTGTAATCCTCCATTGAAGTGTTTTCAATATTTCGTAATAAAAAAAAAAGCAAAAAATTACTTCCTTCATCCCAAAAAAAAATATTTTCTAAGACTGCCCTCACCTTCATTCGTGTTAAGGTAGAATTTGTTTTGCTAATATTTACAACTTTATCAAAAGTGACAAATACTTACTCGCTGTTTTGAACGTATTATAAATTATATCTTTGACCTTTTCAATATGTACGTAATAATACCACTGTGGACGGAAACGCAGGACGCAACTTAATAATATCAGAACTGTGAAAATATTAACACTTTACCAAAAGGGACAAATATTAATACGTACTCGTTGTCTTGAACGTACTATACATTTTGCCTAGGTGCCTTTATCCTCGCCCCGCCGGCCGAGGCGCGCAGACAAGTTTATACCCGATGTCCAGTCGCCCGTATGCTGTGACGCATTACATATCAGAAATCGCATGGTTCCAGAAAAAAATTAATAATGATATGTTTTTCAAATAATCCATGTATGTTATAGATATCGATCTATTCCTAATAAAATTACCTACAAGATGACATAAATTAAATTTTGATTCATCTAGTCATATGCTTGATATTTAGATAAAGTTAGCGGTAAACTGAACTTACCACATGGGAGCGAGCGTTTTGTTTTGAACACGGTACGTTAAGGGTTAATAATCACTACTCATATTAACTCTTGTATTTTTCATTTTTAAATATTATTCAAAAATTATACGGGGGCAATGGTTATTGAACCTATTCCTTCTAGATGTTTGTAGGGCAGGTTATTACTGATGAATTTTGTCAAGTAAGTCACCAAGCAGAAGTGAACTATTTTTGAGATTTTTTGTTTTTAGTTTTTATACATTTTTCAAAGTCGAGTGCTTTCAATATTAATAACTAAAACTATTTGTGATAAACCTATATTTTTTTAAAAACTGGTTAAAAAATGGTTCACATTTGCTTGGTGACTTATATGACATAATTCATCGGTAATAAACTACCTTACAACAACCTAGATGGAATATATTCAATAAACAATATCCCTTTATATTGAAATACTGTTATTCTACTTTTGGATATATTTTCCCAACTTGAATAAAAGCTGTAAAAGCTGTCGAGAGAACTAAATAAATTAACCAGTATAAAATAAGATAGAATACAAGTCTCAAAAGCAGTGTTTTATCACATAAAAAATATATTCATCTTTGAATTACACAGAGTTAACGCCTTAATTCTATTAATAGGGTGGTGGTCTAGGGGGCAGAAATCATGATCCAGGGGACTTTAGATAAAGCTTGGACACGACCAAAAGCTTTATTTATAATAGTGAACTATTTTCTGCTCACAATAAAGATTGCAAACGAATTCTAAAACCTTTGATTCCTTCTTTCCTTTATTATTAATATTGAAAGCACTCGACTTCTTAAACAAAAAGAAACGTTTTTTTAAATTGTGACACAGATTTTTCCGTCCGCGTTTCGAAGATAATACTTTTACCATCATGAGAACTAGCTTATATACTATTTTAATGCCATTAAAACACGATGAGATAAAATAAACCCGAACATAAAAAACAGCATTTCAATTCCTAATTTTGTTATAATAATGTAAACTAGCTATAGATAAAAAAAACATACGTATATTCCATTAATAAAAAAATTGAAACATCCTGCAAGATATTGACGTGACTGTGTGCTTACCATATCCGAAATTCAAATTATAAGTTTCCCTTGCAGAATGATAAAAACCAAGATGTATAATGAAATAAAATAAAAAAATATTCGAAATTTTGTAATTATTATATATTTATTGTGGTTCCACTTGTGTGTATCTTCGACCGGACCGACGCCAGAAGATGGCAGCAAGCTGCCGAAACCGGTCACCGATAAACACAAGTGGAAGCACATTAAATATAATATATAATAATAAAGAAATTTTGTATAATTTTTTTTTTGTTTTCATGATTTAAAATGAACTTCTATCGAGAAATTTCAATTAAAAATTTCAACCAAGACGTATGATATCAGTATTAAAACTTCGCGTTCGCGTAATTACAAGTTTTTCGTTTTAAGAGCAGTGCACCCATTGAAATAGCGTACCCTATAGTCCCCGTAACTCTAGCCTACCCTTGGCCCAAATTACCCTCGCCTTTCCCATTGTGAAAAGTTTTCAAGAACTAAGAGTTGTTGTTTAACCAGCCTTTTTGCATAACTGCCCTTACTAACTTTCTTAAAATAGAAAAACCTTATAGTTTATTTCGGGAAACATTGACAAAAAACTTTTCCAATTAAATAATTTTGTATCATTCTTTCCTTTTTAAGAGAAGACGAAGTAGAGCGCCCTTGAAGTGAATCTCTCACGAAAATGACGCTATAAAATCATCGTCCTCATCATTATCATTACCATCGTCGTCATCATCATCATCATTACCATCATAATCAGTGGCCACAGTCGCGGTGGCGGCTGCTTGTTGGCGGTCGGGAGGGGGGATGCGCTGAGGGCTGAGCGCGTCCCCAATCTTGAATCAGTCAATGAGGATCTCTGGGTAAAACTTATGTATGGGGTAAATCATGTAACATATATATGTGTTACATATATACCACCGGGGTCTAATTGGGAAATTTATAACCGATTATTTGATGCGATGCATACGAGCTTCAATCTGATCGGAGGTAAAAATGTCATTGTGATGGGCGACTTTAACCTGCACTCTGCTCATGGGATCGACAATGTCCAGCGTGACTTGGAGTACCTATGCGCAGTTTTTGGGCTTGCCCAGCACAATGTCGTTTTGAACTCAGATTCCAGAACCTTGGACTTGATTTTGAGTAACATAAAGTTGCAAGTTTCCAGATCAATGTCCCCATTAGTCTCTGAAGATGATTACCATCCCGCGCTAGAATTTGAGTACTCTGGTAAAGATAACCCTGGTGTTACCAGAGTGCCGCGACATAATACAGAAATCTTCAGAGGATGGAACTTCAGTCAGGGTGATTTTCTGAAGCTGTACCAGCTGATGACTCAACTTGACTGGAGCGACATGTGTAACTTGACCACCGTAAATGATGCCTTACAGTATTTTTACAGTGAAATTTATAAATTGTTTGATTTGTGCTTTCCCAGAAAACGCATAAGCAATGGTGGACGGAGATATCCGAGGTGGTTTTCCAGGGAAATCATCGCGGACATTAAGACCAAACATGCCCATCATGTGAGGTGGAAGGCTACTGGTTGTCGGAGTGAGTACGAACTTTTCAGTCTGTACCGCTCGGTGGTGAGACGCAATGTTCGATCAGCCTTTCGAACATATGTGGGCACCATTGAGGGCAATCTTATGGATGACCCTAGATCCTTCTGGAACTACGTAAAAAGTCTACGAAAGGATGGGGGCATCCTAAACACTATGATGCATGGGGATAGGGAGGTTGAGGGTGTAGATATAGTGAATGCATTCGCTAAACACTTTCAATCTGTCTATAGCAATGTTCCCCCGCGGCTTAATTTCAATTCAGCGACTGAGTTAAGTGCCAATTGTTGTGGTCATGGCTTTGTCATATCGCAGATAGAAGCGAATGATATTATATCCTCCATTAAAGCTATGAAGAATTCGCACTCGGTTATTTTTTATTTAACCTATCGTTAAGTACAAATACTTTTCCTGATCTCTGGAAACTTTCCAGAATCAGTCCTATTTTCAAGAGCGGCGCAAAAGAGTCGGTCGAAAACTACAGACCTGTAGCGATACTGTCGGCTCCAGCCAAACTATTTGAATCAATTTTACACAAATTGATATTTCCCAAAGTCGACCCCTATATTATAACAGAACAACATGGATTCAGGAAGGGGCGCTCGACTGAAACTAATCTCATGGTATTCACAGATTACATTGCAAGGGCCTTGGATGATGGTCACCAAGTTGACTGTTCATATAATGATTTCTCAAAGGCCTTTGACACTGTGAACCACGACATTCTGATAGCAAAGCTATCTCAAATTGGATTCTCTTCTCAGTTGATTATGTTTTTCATTAGTTACCTCGAGGGGAGAAAACAATACGTCTCATACGGAATTTTTCAATCGGAACCTTTTCTTGTAAATTCAGGGGTGCCACAAGGTTCAAACTTAGGGCCACTCCTCTTCACCATCTTCATAAATGATATTGCGAAGGTGATAAACTTCTCGCGATTTCTTTTATTTGCCGATGATCTGAAATTATTCCTGGAAATTAAAAATCCTGGAGACTGTCTTCGCCTCCAGTCGGACATCAATAATATTGTCAACTGGAGTCACAGTAATCAAATGCAATTCAATGTCTCTAAATGCGTTATGCTATCTTTTACTAGAGCATTGAGAACTGTGTATTATAGATACACAATGAACAACCAGCAACTAGCACATGTATCTACGATGAGAGATCTCGGGATCATCTATGAGAGTAGGCTGACTTTTCGTGCACATGTTGAGAGAATTTGTGGCACTGCACTGAAGATGTTGGGCTTCATCGTCCGGACCGGCAGAGTTTTCAGGGATCCCAATGTGCTCAGAGTCCTATACAACGCATTGGTTCGGAGCAGACTCGAAAGTGGTTCTGTGATATGGAGTCCTCACGAGGCGAGATATTCCATTATGCTGGAGAGGGTTCAGAAAAAATTTCTGAGGTATCTCTACATGAGGGAGTATGGTAGCTATCCTTGGCTCTATCCCACGGCATTTCTTTTGGGAATGCTCGGAACCAATTCTCTACAGCTTCGAAGAGATGGACATCTAATTACCCATTTCTTTAGATTAATTAGGGGATACTTCGAGAACTCGGCCGTACTGGAGGGTGTTCGGCTTTTTGTCCCCGATAGATATCTCCGACAGCGACAGCACAGATTGTTTTACCTACCGGCTGCCAGAACCAATCTGCCTCTGGTGACACCGGTGGGAAGAGCAATTAGTCTGCTGAACGCGGTCTCCTCGGAGATCGACGTCTTTCATGTTAGTGAAAGTACGTTCAGAAGGCAAATACTCTTAATTCTGGAGAGTATCCTGTCTTCCTAATGTTGAACCATCTCTTATGCGTTTCTGGTAGTATACTATATATAATATATTATTTTACTTGTTCTCAATAGATTCCTTAAAAATAAATTTTGTAATGTCTGTTGATGAAATAAACTGATTTGATTTGATTTGATTTGATCATCATCATCATAATCATCATCATCAATGTCATTATCATCATCATCATCATCATCGTCATCATCATCATCATTAAAAACCTTCCAACGTTAATAATAAAATCGTTTAATGATAACTCTAAGGTAAACGTAATGAACTCTTCAGATAATCCTTTTATTGGCCGAAACACTTAAATAATTCAATATATAATTTTTTTAAATTTAAAACACTCTTCTTAGGTGTCAAAAATTTATTTGTTATGATAGTCACTACGACTATTTGAATAACCTATGCTAGCATAATCAGGTGTAAAAACAACCCCTTATTCCATTGTTTTGGCCGAAACACTACGATATTTCAACATAATAAAATGTTTTTATTTTGAAACACTGTAATTACGTAATTACGTTGACTCTGTAGAACAGTGGGGAATAATAAATGCGCTAAATGAAGCAAGAATTGACTCCAGATACTCAAGGCTGATCAAATTTATCTATGACCACGCTACAATGGATGTAAGGATTGACGAGGACACAAAAACGGGGAAAATCAATATCAAGAGAGGTGTAAGACAAGGCGATACCATCTCACCTAAACTTTTTACGTTAGTTCTAGAAAGTATCTTTAAAACATTAAACTGGGAACATAAAGGGATAAAAATAAACGGAACATATCTGAGTCACCTCCGCTTCGCAGATGACATAGTACTCATCAGTGATGATCTGGAAGAACTTCATACCATGATAAAAGAGCTCCACGATGCCTCCCTGAAAGTTGGTCTACAGATGAACATAAATAAAACCAAAATCATGAGTCCATCCAACAGCAGTATCACAATCGATAATAAGAAAATTGAACCTGTTGAAGAGTATATTTATCTTGGACATAAGATCAAATTAGGGAAAGAAAATCAGACAGCGGAAGTACCCAGAAGAATTGGACTAGGTTGGGCAGCCTTTGGGAAACTCAATCATATCCTTAAAAACAAGGATATTCCCATGAATTTAAAAAGAAAAGTGTTTGAAACATGTATCCTCCCTGTGCTTACATATGGTCTGGAAACTATCACCTTAACTGCGAGGACCATATATAAATTAAAATGTACACAGCGATCTATGGAGAGACAAATGTTAGGCATAAGTCTGAGAGATAGAATCAGAAATAAAGAAATCAGACGCCGGACAAAGGTTGTCGACGTGGTGGATCGTATTGCCAGGCTAAAGTGGCAATGGGCAGGTCATGTTGCCAGACAGGGAACAGACAGATGGGCACCCAGAGTCCTAGGATGGAGACCATGGGACATGAAAAGAGGAATAGGCCGGCCTCAGAAACGTTGGGCCGATGATATTATCCCTGTCGCGGGTAGCGGGTGGATAAGAGAAGCCCAAAGAAGAGAAAAATGGAAGAAATTAGAAGAGGCCTACATCCAGCAGTGGAGAGACGGCTGAAGAAGAAGAAGAAGAAGAATTACGTATCACAATATATAATATGTTCAGAGTGTCACGACAGCTATATATAAGGTTCCCACCACCACCCGAAACTGTTATAGGACGCAGCGACGCCCTTTCGTCAGTCTCGCTGCACTATCTAGGCCCGTTCCTTGTCCATCCGGGACTTACGTTAATTTAATTTAGCCTTTTCTTGTCATCAATCAAAAGGGTGACAGACCACATTTAATCTATTTTTTTAACCTTATATATCTCCCGCGCGGCCTCACATCTCTTTATTATGGAATAAAATCAGAAGTAAATATTATATAAAGCACACCTTAAATTAGTAAAAAAAAAAAAACACATTAAAATGATATAAAACACACATTAATTCACAATACACAAGAGGACAAATAAATAACAAACTAAATTTTAAAACAAGAAGAAGATGGTGTATGAGAGAGGCGGGAAGATGTTAAGTAAGAATGAATAAATTGGGATGGGATGGATGGAGGACTGGTTTTAGAGAGAGCAGAAATTAATTAAAAAAAACAGTATTTATAAAAGACACATTATAAAGAGAAAAGTAGATCAGAACACACCCACCAAGGGGCAGTGTAGTGAACAGGAGCCAGTGGCAACATCCATGAGCAGCAACTCAGGGGCGCAGAAACAGAAAACAAAACTAAAATGCACAAAACTATTGTAACAATCATAGCGAACATACTATTCATAATTATCACAACAATTATAATAGCAATAATACCATAATAATAACATAACCAAAGACAAAGATAATAATAATCATTTATTTATAACTATCAAAGTAATCATAATAGCAATAATAACACAACCAAAAACAATGACAATTTTAACAAATAATGCCAAATAATTTATAGAAACAACAACATGGCACGAGAAGACATAGGGGAGTAAATAAATTACACATACATTTCACTAAAAAGTTTTGTCCACGCACGAATAAAAGTACGAAGGCAACTGAAATTTTTATCGCTACTTGTTAAGTCACTATTCCAAATTGGTCGATGATCCACTGTCACATTCTCAATCATCATATCTCTATCACTCTGCAAGAGACAGCACTCCCAGAGGATATGGTGGGCCGTCTGGGGCCCCCCGCCGCACACACACTCCGGGTCCGGCGCCAGACTAAGATCATGGAGCCTGGCACGGAAATTGCCGTGCCCCGAAAGCATCTGCACAACGTGATGGTCCAATCGCAGCCACTCACTACCCATCCTCCCAGTCACAGAGGGGAAGAAGGAGTAAGTCCACCTTCCTCTAGGAGAGATGTTCCATCTTTCCTGCCATGCCGACAGAGAAATCTCTCTTAAGAACCCTGCACAGGGCGGTGAAACCATCCTCATCGGAGTTGAATGTAATACCCAGATGGGTCACACTCTCACCCCGCTTAAGGCGCCTCTTAGCAACGGCCTCAAGCACTTCCAGGTCGGCAGGAAGAACTCCCCCTATAACTGGAAGCGCCACTGAGGCCGCAGTCCTGTAAGCACCGGTCAGTGCAAGAAGAGGTATGCGTTGACCTCTAAGCAGCGCCGAGGATACCGTCCGAGTAGCCAGACGTCCCGACCACACTCCCGCCGCGTATGTGATTCTTGACACATACACGGCTTGGTATAGTAGACGAGTCGCCGGCGCTCGAAGGCCCCAGGACGCAGTACCGAGCGCAGTAGAGCGACACATCGACCTGAACACCAAGATAACCAAGTGAATTCTCAAACTTGATGCTAGATTCATTCATCCGTATGACCGGGTTCCTGTTACGATTTAGGTTCCCACGGAGAAGCATGCCGGACGCCTTGGCAGGGGAAAAGGAAAGTTTATTGTCAATTCCCCAATTAGCTATCATATGCAGACAAGAATTTGAAATATTCTTAATCTCACGTCTGCTTCTGCCGGCCACCAGAAGCAGAGCATCATCTGCATAGGCAACAATGGTTGAAATTCCCGGGAGAGGCAAGAGTAAGAGATCATCAAAAAGGATGTTCCACAGGGTTGGGCCAAGGACCGAACCCTGAGGACATCCCATCGTCGAAACCCTCTCAATTCGAGTCTCTCCATGAGATATCTCAACTCTCCTACCGCAGAAGTAATCTGAAATAATAAGAAACAATTCTTTTGGGCAACCGCGATCCTTCAGTTTCTTGAGAATCATCGGCCACCACGCATTGTCAAAAGCACCCTTGATGTCCAGAAATACTCCAAGGGCATATTTGTAATCTTTATTTACAGAATCATTCACCCAGTCCAGAGAGTACCTAATTGCATCCTCCGTAGAACAGCCTCTCGTGAAGCCAAATTGGCGGGGGCACGGAGGAGTCAATAGGACATCGAGCCTGTTGCGTATCAGCCTCTCCAACACCTTACCCATGACAGGCAGGAGCGTGATAGGCCGATACGCACCAGGATCAGTACGTGATTTGTCTCCAGACTTGGGAATGACCCTGATGGTACCTCTCTTCCAGTCTGTGGGGAAGACGCCTCTTCTCAAGCAAGACTGCATGACGAGAAGCATCTCCTCCTTAGCATATACCCAGACAGCTTTCACAATCATACCAGTAATCTTGTCCACCCCGGGTGCCCTATTTGAACCAAGGTTGCGAACGATGACCCCCAGTTCAGCTAAGGTGACTGCCGCAACAATTTTATCATTCTCCTGTGGAGGAGGAACACGACACGTTGCTCGAACCAGTTCGTGCGAAGAATTTTCAAAACTTTTTGTCTCTAAGGGAGATAACTTGTCCAGAAGCACCGACAGCGTCTCCGAGAGATTAGAAGTCTCCTGGCCGTCGCCAGTGATAATGGTGGAGAAGTAATCACCCTCCAGAGACCTCGCCTTCCCGATTACACTGCAGATTGTCCAGGGATCCGAGTTTCCCACCTCGGTGACCCATTTCCGCCAAGAGGTAGTCTTGGCCAGCCTGAGGGTCTTAGAGTATGCATTTCTGGCAGAACGGAGTCCGTCCAGGAGAGCTCCCTCTCTCGTGGGAGAAAGTCCGCCCTTCCTGGCCTCTCCGGCCCGTCTGTATGCACTTCTATAAGCTCTTTTGGCTTCTGTACAGTCTGAGTTCCACCAGACTGATCGGACGCGCCGACCAGGCTTAGTGCAACCCAGGGCTGTATCAGCCGATCTGACCACCGCTCGGCTGAAATGGTTCCCTAACTCATCAGGATTTTCAACGGCGACCACCCTAACCTCACTCAGCTCGTCTCTCAGGGTATCGCGAAATCGGTCCCAGTCAGCGTCAGCTGTCCGGAATCGCCACTGACCCCGTTCCGTCTGTCTCACCGCGCCCCCGACCGAAAAGGTGATGAGACGATGATCGCTAGAAACATCGCACTCATGCACCGTCCAGTCGAAGACACAGGGGGACAGCAGACTCGAGCAGAGCGTGACGTCAATACGACTCTCCCCACAAGGTCCAGCGAAAGTAGGGAGCTTCCCTGGTTGGTTGAGAACGTGTAGGCCTGAAGAGACCACAAATTCCTCAACCTGTTCAGTTCGCTCCCTACTTCCATGGTTCCTCGTGGTCTCAAACCAAAGCAGAGAATGCGCATTGAAGTCACCACCAATTAAAACTGGTCGATCACCAGCCCTCTCCAGAATTCTCTGTAGAGCGCTGATATACGGCCCGGCAGAGTCACCATACTTGAAGTAAACGGAGACAATGATGATTTCCTTACCTCCGATCACAACAGTAGCACAGACGACATCCTCACAAGAGAGGCCCTCCAACAGGAGAGGACGTATTGCCGGGTTGACAATAACAATCCCCGCTCTGGGGGAGGAGCCTCTCTCAAGGACAAAACTGAAGTCATCAAATCCGCGTGTTCTGCCTCCCCAAGTATACTGCTCCTGGATCAAAACCAAATCAAGCTTCTTTTCATGAGTCACACGCGACAACAGGAGAGTTGCAGCGCGCGATCGTCCTAAATTTACCTGCCCCAGTTTGGTGTGCGGTCTAGCAGCCATAGTCGGTATTTCTTACCACCGACTGTATGGCCGCCAGATACGCTGGGCAGTTCTGATCACCCGTGGAATGACTCGCCGGCTTGCGAAAGTGCGTGCAGGTGGCACACTTTCTGGGACTGTCCTTGTTCGGACAGTCCTTCTCTTGGTGGCCCTTGGCGGCGCACCCGCGGCAGGTGTCCTCTTTCTGTGGGCATCGTCCAACCATATGGCCATATAGGTGGCACTTATAGCAGCGCACGGCGCCCACAAAATCGCGGCATCTGCACGCACTCCAGCCCATATATATGTACCCGGTCGCAATAAAGGCGACCCTGGCCACTGGATTAACTGTGAAAACACCGTTGGTTTTATCTCCACCCTTCTTACCAAACGTGGAGACCCTCTTAAATGATCTTATGAAATCTTCTTCACTAAGGGAAGAAGGGGAGCACTGGCCGGCCAGGTTTGTCTCAAAAATTTCTTTGGCCAGGGCCTCGTCCTTGATCGCAACCGAGACATCATAGACAACGATCTTCGGCAGTTTTCCTTTCGGAATAACCACACTAAGACCGCTGTCTCTAAGCCTATCGCTGAGGGCGTTCAGTTTTTGAACGCCCTCATTGGAGGTAGTCTCAACCAGGAGGCCGGCACCCCGAACGTTCCTGGTGCGGACTGGCTGGAAGTCGTCCTCTTTCGGGTTGACGGCCTTCATGAGAGCCGATCTGGTGCCCTCCGAGGTCGCCCCCTCCGGTACCGTGGGGTACACCAACACCGCCGGCCTGACCTTCCCCACACTCTTCTTTATTTCGTCGACAGTTTAGTGCGGAATAAAACTGAGTAATATTTAACCTCCATTGTCCGGCATACTTCATTTGCAGTGAAAAAAAATGGTCCCGAATTGCGGTTAATCGCATGTGCAGCTCAGACGGATATTCCATATTTATCATAATATTTCATACAATTTAGTAAGACACTTTAGTAAAAAATGATTTAATGATATATTCAAACATGAACTGCTAATGTAGTTCGATGAACTTCGAAACCAATATTTATGTACTGCAAATGTAGCCAGCGGCAATATAGAGGTTAAAACGACTTGACAGTTGACGACCTTCGCGGCAGAGTGGCAAGAGCAATGACTGAAGATCCCGGGTTCCATTTCCAGCGATAGCAGTGTGATTGTCACACTGTCTTTGGTCTAGTGTAGATATTACGTGATAATAAAAGTAATCGATATATCAGCTACCTAGTAATAATCACTTGTCTTGCGAATCATGTAATAGGTAAAAACAAATTATACGCGGTAATTGAATTCAAGGACATAACGAATTAAATAAATACAAAAGTAAATAAATTAATTTCTTATTCGTTCTTAGCAAAGAACTTCTATAAAAAATATATATTCAACTAAAAAATATTTATTTGTTTATTTTTTACATTTTTAAGGGTGTCACGTGTCTAAATTAAGAATCAATGACAAAAATTGTAGTGAAATTTTGTGGTAGAAGTTTATTGTGAATAATGAAAATAAAAATAAAATGTATTTTTTCATTTATTTATATTTAACCCTCATTGTGCAACTGGCTTAATTTGCAGTTTAAAAATGGTCTCGAACTCTAGTAGACTACATTTGCATCTCAGATAGCTTGTCCAAATTTTTCATTATATTACTTACAATTTAACAATAAAGAACAACAAAAAAAAAACAGTTAGACCATAAAAAAGGTGGACGGATGATGTTATCCAACTTGCGAGTCGTAGGTGGCAAGACAAAGCCCAAGATAGAAAATATTGGAAAAGTTTTTAACAGGCCTATATCCACCAGTGGAGTAAAATTGGCTAAAAAGAAGAATGATACCTTAATGAAAAGTGTTTATAAGATTCATTCAAACATGAACTGCAAATGTAGTCTGACATAGTTTAAAAACAATTATTTATACTGCAAATGTAGTAAACCGCACAATAGGGTTAATATATGAAGGGAATGAAACTTCATAAATATCAGAGGTAGGGTTAGAAGATGCATTGGTTTTAACTCTTTTTGAACAATAATGTACAACTCCATATTAAATTATTAATTTGGATGAAACTTTTGTTTTTTAGAAATTTTGTTAAATTTGTGGATGCTTCGTCTTACACGATAATGCTGTAGTAACGCTAAAAAACATGTATTTCCCACAAAATATATAAAAACTTCTAGAAAACATACGTTTTCATTCGTATTAATTATGTATTGCTCTTAAGAATAAAAATGTTTTATTTTTGTTTCAGATATCGTTACATAAATATCATATTTTTCTGCTGTGATTGGCTGGCGATGAGTAACTCGTGCTACAATCCTTTTATATATGGAATATATAATGTAAATATCATTAGATTATACAATATAACAAAATTATATTTTAAGATGAACAGTTCATCAGTCAGCTGTTTGTTACATACAGACGATGCTAAGTTAACCGCCGAGAGCATAGAAAATCTGAAAGTCTTAGTATCAAAAATGTATGAAGAAAGCAATAAAAGTGACATTGTAATGAATGTGTCTAAGTCTAAATTGATGATATTTGGGAAGGTAGAATGTATGACAGCGCCCTTGAGATGAGCAATTCATAAAAATGGCGCTTTATAAATTATCCAATTTATTATTATTATTATTATAATGACAAATTGTGATATAAGTTCGAACCGTGAGAAATCGGAGCAAGTTACAAAATTAATTTTATTGTAAATTAGTTAACAAGAGATGAAAAAATGGAGATAGTCATCGAAATAAGGGTTGGTGTTGATAACAAAATAAATTATCCTCTCAACGTCATCACTGCAAATATAAATATATCATCATCAGCCGTCTGTCATCCACTGCCGAATGTAGGCCTCTCCCAAAGCACGCCACCGCCCCCTATCTATTACCGCTTCCATCCATGTTCAGCAATCCTCTTCAGATCGTCGGTCCAGCGGGCAGAGGGACGTCCAACTTTGCGGAATCCTGTACACGGTCTCCACTCCAGAACCCGTCTCCCCCATTGGCCGTCGGTTCTCCGACAGTCCATCGCCACTTCAGCCCGCCCATCCTCAGAGCCACCTCAGTCAATTTGGTTTGTTGTCGAATAAATTCGTTTCTAAATCTGTCCCTCAAGGTTATTACAAGCGTGGCTCTTTCCATGGCGCGTTGAGCGACCTTGAATCTGTCAACTAGACCTTTTGTCAGTGTCCACGTCTCGGCTCCGTACGTCATGACTGGCAAGACGCACTGGTTTAAGACTTAAGTCTTGAGGCAATGTGGTATTTTAGAGGTGAGAAGATGTCGTAATTTTTTCAAAGGACGCCCAACCCAACTGAATTGTTCAAAAATATTTAAAATATAAATATATACACTGAAGCAAAGATGACAGTACATAATAGAGTTCTAGTGTCAACCCTTGTGTATGTAAGTAATGCTTGGAGCTGGGAAAATAAGAATGAAAGTAGGATAATGCCGTAGAAATACGATAACTAAGAAGAACGTGCGGGAAAACGATATATGATAGGATACCAAACGACGAAATAAGGAAAGAATATAAGGCCGATGATAATATTGTGTAAGTAAAATTAAAAAAGAACCCTGAGATGGTTTTGATACATGGAACGAAAAAAATGTGAGAAGAATGGTTAAAACGTTTTATACCAGTAGTGTGGGTGGAAACACAAAATATGTCTTAATTTAAAGGTAATCACGAATAGTCATGAAAAACCAACCTATCGTCATTTAGCTCAAACCAACTTATATTTGAAATTATTATTTTTAAAAATCGAGCCACATTCACCCATTATTCATTACTTGCATTCTTATAACGTTCATCAAAATCTATGTTAGATTAATAATAATTTTCTAAAATACAGCAAATTGATTAAAAATTCGTTATGTTATGTGGTTTTAGTTTATGTGAATGCTTTCAGGAAAAATTTAAACGTGAATTCAAATTACGTTTTCCAGGAGGAAAAAAGTGGATTCAAACAGTAAATAACGACAGTTACGATTTGGTAAGACCATTAATATATTTTAATAGCCGATTTAACTTTTCCTTTTTCATCGACATGATATTAAACGCAAATCGTTTATTTACAAAATAACAACAAAAAATTTATACCGTTTAGTAGGATGAGTATGTTCATTATAAATAACATCATAATCTTATTTTTCTTCGTCTTAATGGCAATGCATTTTGTCTAATATTTCACTTGTCATAATAGAATTTAAAAACTATGAATATAATGATCATTAAGATGGTTTGGACATATGGAAAGAATAAATGAAAAAAATAATGGTAAAAAAATTATATGTCAACGATGTAAATGGAACCAGAAATAGAGGAAGACCCAGGAAAACGTGGCACGATCAAATAAATCAAATATTGAATGTCGGCCATGCGAGGAGTCAGAGAAATCGACGCGCGTGCATCACACGATATATGAATGTTGAGGAAGCGAGAGAAATATGCCAGGAAAGAAAAGTGTGGCAGTCCATTCTTTCTGTCTACCCCTTCGGGGAGACGGCGTGATGGTTAGTTAGTTAGTTAGCTATGAATATAATATATTCATTGGTTTTAAATTCTATAATGACAAGTGAAATATTAGACAAAATGCATTGCCATCAACACGAAGAATAATAAGATAATGGTATTTATAATGAACATGTTCATCCTACTTAACGGTAAGGTTTTTTTGTTGTTGTTATTTTGTAAATAAACATATATGATAAATTTTATCATATATGTTTATTTACCATATATAAAATCCTTATCTTAAGTAAAAATAATGACAATGGTTACGCTTAAATCTCGTAGTATCTGATACAAAATCAACAAAAATATTATATATTAATAAATATATAAAATAAGATCAAACATAATAATATCAAAAATCTTTTTTTTAATAGCCCTTATGAGGCTTGAGTACAAGGGAAACTTGTTATGTCAAGTCTTATTATAATAATGTGATTAATATATTGTACAAGTTAATAATTTATTTAATAATTTATCCGCAATGGGTAAAATCCTGTATTTGTTTACAAGTATTTTTATACATTCAAAATGTTGTACAAAGTGTTTAATTTCGTTTTATATATTTATTAATTTTAAATATCTAACTACAAAACGAGTGCCTCAGTTGAATATTTGATTATATTTTTATTTTATTATATAATTTATGACTAAATCCACTGAATAATAAACCAAAAAAAAAATTGTGATAAATTAAGATAAAGTATTTTCAAAGTACAATGTTTCTTCGGTAACTTGGTACAAACTGCTTGTGTATGGTAATGTTTCCACGAAACGGGCAATGAGTTCTGGTTATATATTGTATAATACGAACATTATGAAACGTTTTATGTACGTGTGAAAACGTACATTGAACATTCCAGAACAGGGAGTTTATTCTTGTCGGAGTCTATTTATTTACCTCCCAACAAAATTCCTGCATAATCTTCACTACATTTTTACCATGTTTCAGTACAAATAAAATATGTTCGTGTTTCATAAAGATACTTTAAAAAATATTCAGTATATATTCATCATTTATAAAAATACATTTAACAATACTAGAATCTATAATGCAACGTTTTGTCTTAACTAAGAGTTTGAATGTTAATTAATACGATAATTAATACGAAAGAAAACGTCTGTTTTCTATTAGTTTTATTATAATTTATCGTCATGACATGTTTCGTTTGTCTAAGGTAGATATTTGATAATGCCTTAGACAACGAACCATGTCTTTCCCATAAATTACAATATAATATCAAGAAAATAGATGTGATCATTCGTATCATATTTTTTAAATCTGTCATTGTTCAAGAAACAAAAAATTGAAAATGTTTTACTACTTTAATTACAAAATATAAATGAACAATAATTTAAATTATAGTATTATGATACCATTTCACGAAATTCTTTATTCAATTTTAAATCAAACCTCAAAAATTTCTTAATGTAAAAAAATCAATGGATTATTCAATCGCTTTTTAACACAGATGTTTTCAAAATAAAAATAAGCGAACAATAAAACAAAACATTACGATTTCATTAAATGTTAGTACATACATTGTACAACTGTATGCTTGAGTGCCGTTGTTATTATATATAGATATACTTTTTTTTTAAATCTTGAAAATTGAAAAAAATATTTCAGGATAAAACGCAGACTCTGCGCTTTTCCAATTCCTTCCGCCCTCAGTCGGATTGGCGGAGGTCCCACTGCACACAGATACCCATGGTGACGTACAGCATGCACTTCTGCCCTCACCCCTACGGGGACTTCAAGCGCTCCCGCTACAATATGCGGCCTTCCCACCAGAGCTCGGAGTTTTCCGAGACCAGCAATAGAAGACCGACCACAAGGAATATTCGTTACTCGGTCGCAGAAACAAGCACCTCAGAAAAGTGTTCAAAATTCGATAAACACAAATCAAATAATGTAAGGTTCTGCAAAGGAGCAAGGAGCGAAGTGAACAGCTCAGACGCGAACAGCCTCACATCCCATCCGAGATCTCCGGAAAAGAAAAAGAAACTCGGATGTTTCGGGAAAAAAAATACTGAATCAACGAGAGACGAAGACACGTTTTTGAAAGATATTATTTTAAATACGAGATTTTCAAATTCGAGCGAAGGCTCAGTTTACTTCGAATCAAAGGAGGGAAAAAAGCGAAATATGGAATTCAAGGCTAAATTCTCTAATTCGGATAAGAGTCAAACCGGCACGAACCGGCCGTACTTCCGGGGGGTGGTGGTCCGCAGACCTGCCCAGCGCGGTTACCAGGAGAAGTGGGAGACGGGCGGGGAGACCGACCCGGCCGAAACGGACATCTACATCTTCCCGGACGGAGGCGGCACAGAGGGTTCCCACATGCCCGAGGACCTCTGCTTATAGGTGTGTGCAATTTCGGCCGCGGCGATGTTTTCTTACGACCAAAACACATAAGTTGAACATATTCAGTCCATGATCAGAGCTTACCTACCAACTGACCAAATATATTTTTTGGCTGTTAATTTTTGGCTGAATAAGTTTTTCAAATGTATTTTATTTTCTGAGTGGTGAATAAATAATAATATGTGACGTTAGCTGGCTCTTCTGCAGTCATTGCTTCGGCCGAAAATTGTGCAATTTCCTTTTTTAACCAGGAAAGGGACAATAATTAATTCTATATCTGGTATACACTTATTATTACTCGTATTTTTAAGCTACAAGTCAACAAAATTGTAAAACATTACGAAATTTTATTATATCATAGATATTGTAAAATATTTTTTTTATATTGTAGACATATTTTTCAGGCGTTACTATGTAACATCGTCGAATGATTAATACCCTTTCAATACTTGTTTTCTTTTTAAATCATGGATAATTTGTTTTCCTGAATACCACGCAGGTTATCTCGAAATCTTTCTAAAAAATCGCGTTTTAAGATAAGCATATTGCAAACACACATTTATAAAAAAGTTCAGGTTATTTATATTTAAGTGTGTTATTTTTACGTGAAATTTAACGAGAAAAAATAATTTGATTGTTTCAAATTGTACATTAAAGCTCATTTAGATTTAATCAGTTTTAACTGAACAAACAACATTTTCAATCAAAGGTGACCCGTAATTTTAAGGGTACTAATAAGTAATGTCGTTTTTTTTAATGCAATTCAAAACAATTTTTGAACTCTTTCTTATACAAAATAATTTCTTACATCATCTATCACCTTCTGCAACCTTTTTTTTTAAATCTTTAATGTCCTCTTGTAAAATCCAGAGAGTTTTGACTGTAAACAGTCTAAAATAGCGGTTTTCAGACAATTTAAGAACTGACATTTTGACATTAAAAAATGATTTATGAAACGAAATAGGCAAAATCAGGTTATTCGAGATCTCTTTGTTTTTTTCGCGTTAATTTCTCATCAAGATTTTGCGTGTTGCTCCTCCTGTGAGGTAGATTCCCAGCTGTCCTATCTTTTCGAAATTTTAAAACTTCTTTCTGCTCAACAGACTAAAAAATGCTATTTTGAAGATTTTGCTTTAATAAAAACGACATTACATTACTATCAAATATATATTCTTAAAAATTATCAGATGTTATAATAATAATAGAAGCATTACGACATACATATAAAAGAACATTTTAACTCAAATGAAGAAAAAACAGTTATTTCGTTTATTAAAACTTCTTTATAAAAATCATATTCTTATGTTTTAACGCCAAATATTTTTTGTTTTGAAATGTCTACTTACTTCGATTTTGTAAATGACCCTCTGTGAATATAAAAACTGTTATTTCAATTTAAAACCTCTTGATGTTTTTTTTTATTCAGCTAGATATAAAGCAAATATGAATGTTGTAAATATGTGTACAAAAAAAGGTTATTCCCATTTTTCACCTCTCTCTGACTGTAATGTGTGAACTACAGTGTTTTTTTTTTAAATGTTTAAATGATAATCCACAACACAAAGTGATGGCTTATATTTATTTATTTACTGAATATTTATTGATAACTTACCAAGTACATAGTTTTAATACTTCCAAACTGGGGTGACCTAACAATTTAACCAATTTCTGATAATTATTATTATTTTATAAGTTTCAATTCAAGTCTAGAATATTTCTTGGTTCTAAGGAAGCCATTTGGGCCTTTCATATGGTAATTTCCCATTGCTTTCTACAAAATGTTTCCATGTAATTGAAATACTCATTATCTATTTATTTAAAAAAAAAAAAGATTTTCGCAATTTTAATAAACTTGTTGTTTAATTGTTGTTTCACTCCAAAAAAGTTTTAACTCAATGCATGTTTTTTTTTTAATTTTCACAAAATTAATATTTTACGTTATCTATGAAAAATGGAATATGGGAAATATCATTTAAAAAAATTACAACACAACCACAAACCATCACGCCGTTTCCCGGAGGGGTAGGCAGAGAAAATGGACCGCCACACTTCTCTATCCTGGCAAACCTCTCTAGATTCCTCCACATTCATACAACGAGTCATACATGCACGTCGATTCCTCGGACTTCTAACATGACCAACCTTTAAAATTTGATTAATTTGGTCGTGCCAAATTTTCCTCGGTCTGCCTCGACTCCGTACTCCATTAACATCATTAACGTATACTTTCTTTACCATTCTTTCTCCATCCATGCGTTCCATATGTCCGAACCATCGCAGCGATCATTTCATAATTTTATTCATAATACCTTCTTCCGCTCTACATTCCTTTCTTATATCAGCATTTGAGATTCTGTCGTATATCGTTCTACCACACATACGTCTTAGGGACATCATCTCTACCGCATTTATTCTGCTCTTATCCTTCTTCTGCCAGTTCCATGATTCGCTTCCATACATTAGGGTTGGGACCAGAACTCCACTGCGAACGGCCGTTTTCGCTTTCATTGATAAGTTCTTGTTTCCATTAACTATTTTTAAAGCTTCATTCTCTTTGTTACCCGCACCAACCCTTCTTTCGACGTCACTATCCGTTCGGGCATCCACTGTGAACATGCTACCTAAATACACAAATTCTCTTCGTTCACACTTATGTTACAAACTGTCATTTGCTCTTCCCTTTCAAAAATATTATTTAACTTGCATACCTCATACGTTATCGACACCAAGACTTGTAATTCGTCCGCACTACCCGTAACGAGATCGGCATCGTCCGCGTAAAGCAGACATATCACTCATCTTAGCACCAGCATTTATTCCTCTCAGTTCTTTCATACACTTGTCCATATACAGATTGAACAACCATGGAGACATCACGCAGCCCTGCTTAACACCCTTTGTGATATCAAACCAAGGCTTTTTGCAAAACGACGAACGCACGGAAAAGCTTGCCTTTTGGTCATAAACTTCTCCGCATATCAAACCTAGGTTTTTTGTAAATCGACAAACGCACAGAAAAACTTACGCCTTTTGGCTATAAACTTCTCCGCAAGCGTTTGAAGTGAAAAAATCTGATCATACATCTTATTCCGATCATAAATGTGCCTTGTACGTCGTTTTTTTTAACACTTTCTATTAAAATTAGACCGTAGAGTTTACCAACGGCGCTCAACAGACTTATTGCCCGGTGATTTCCATAGTCCATACGAGACACCTTTCCCTTATATAGAGGCATGATAAAAGCCCTCCTCCAGTCGAGCGGCGTATATCCTTCCTCTAAACGCTGGTTTAAGAGTCTATGTAACCTCGCTGAAACCACCGGTCCACCGTTTTTAATAAACTCCAAGGCGACACAGTCATCAGTTCTTCCACCTTTCATACAGTTTACAGATCTTACTATTTTAACTCACATTTGTAAAGCTCCTTCTCATTCAACTCTTAGTCGTTTTACTACCATATACTCGTATATCTTTAAAGTACTCCATCCATCTTCCTTGTATACTTTCAAAATCAGTAATCATTCTTCCCTCAAAACTCAAAATTGCTTTCGCACAACCGCTTTCGAGAGGAATCCGGGCTTTTTTGACCTCCTTCCAGAACATGTTTACGTTGCTCTGAAAGTGATTCGTCATCTTGAGTCCATCTTCCTCCTTCAGTTTACCATTTTTCTCTCTCACTTTCAACTTGACGATTTTTTTTTGACAGAAATTTTAGTAATATTTACAAATATTAATAGACTTAACGGTTTGTAGAAAATTGGCTACATTATGCAATGAAAAGTTAAAAATATTTATTTGGTAGTAATTGTTAATTATCAGTAACCCCAAATCGTTGTGCGTTTAGACCTTTAACACTAATATTTCGAAGAATTATTCATGATATATGACCATGTACATCCTGGATTGAAACATTATCGAATTATTTAAGAAAAGATTTCTTGATTCTTGCAAAAATTCGCCTTTAGAAATTGAAGTACACTTTTGAGATAGCGAACTACAAAGATTACTCTAAATCTCAACGTTCTTGAGTACATAAAATAAATTTTATAAATATATTCTTTGAAAGTTTCAAGCTCAAAATAATCTGATGGTAGAAAAACACAATATGTTTTGAATAGTTTTGCCGACATGTCAACAAACATAAAAAGTGTTCGGAATGAAAAAAACTTTAGATCAGAGGATCCCATTTTTTGTCCCGTAGACCCCTAGCCGATTTCTTTTATTTTGTGTAGACCCCCTGCTTCCTTTATGTTGTTTTTTTTACGAATTTATCTATAACACTTTAATAGAGACACAGAGCTACCCACTTTAATAGGGTTTAATGTAAATTTTATAGTTATACATTTTAACTTTTAAATTTACAACACTGTTTTAATATAATATCACAATGTTGTATTATATACTTTTTGAGAATATCGCGACAGCTGTTTCACCAAACGATGTTGTCATCAGCTGATGAAACAGTTGTCACGACATTCTCAAAAAGTGTATAGTAAAAAATTGTCACATTATAACAGTGTTGTAAATTTAACAGTTAATAATGTTAAAGTATTATAGTGTTTCGTCCAAAACAATTGACTATTAAGAGATACTAATTAATTGAAAACGAAACAAAATGCAAATCCAACATTTTTACATTAATAAAAACACAAACAAATCAAAGTTCTAATAGGAGGGATGAGCCTGATGCTTTGAGCCTGATGAAAATTTCAATATTCGGCTTCAATTTAGTTGAACCATCTCGTGGATCCCCATTTAAATCTCATGCATCCCCATTTTTCCAATTGTCGTAGCCCCCTTGCAATTCTAAATCGACCCCTAGGGGTCGATTTCCATTGCTTTAGATTGGATTGGAAACCATTGCTTTAGATGGTTAACGTTTGCGAACTATTTATTGAATCGTAAGATTCAGTTTTATATGTTTACTTCAAAAGAACTTTGTTTATACCAAAAAAAAGTTTGTTTTTAATAGATAATGTAGAGTATTTTGTATTTTTAAATTGACTTATGTTAAATAACAACAGCAACAACAAACCTTCACGCCGTTTCACCAGAAGGGTAGGTAGAGATAATGGACCCCCACACTTGTTTATCCTGAGATACCTCTCTATCTTCTTCCACATTAATATAGCAATTTCCTTAGTCTCCCACGAGTCCTAACTCTTTCTTTCTTCATTCATGCGTTTCAGGTGTCCAGTCCACGAAAGCAAAATTTTTTTAAAATAATTTTGTTCATAATACTTTCGTCCACTCTATATTTCTTACTTATATCAACATTTGAAATTCTATCTTTCATTGATCTACCACATATGCGTGTAATGGGTCTCATTTGTTCTGCCCTCATCCTTCTTCGTCTAGTTCCATGCCTCAAATCCATACATAAATAAATAATTATTCATTGACCACATTCGGTATATCTTAACTAACTAACTAACTAACCATCACGCCGTCTCCCCGAAAGGGTAGGCAGAAAGAATGGACTATCACTTTTACTGATGCGGCACTCCATCCTTCTCTTT
Organism: Lepidostoma basale; assembly: GCA_022606425.2. Taxonomy (NCBI): domain Eukaryota; kingdom Metazoa; phylum Arthropoda; class Insecta; order Trichoptera; family Lepidostomatidae; genus Lepidostoma; species Lepidostoma basale. The sequence continues at coordinate 1,074,397 of JAHDVF020000053.1, read as the reverse complement.
TCGCCCCGCGGGAGACGCGGTGTGATGGGTTACGAACCTCATCGCCACCAATAGGTATATCTTTAGATCTGATATTTTTATATTCACGTTTTCAAAGAGCTTACACTGTATATTTTTTTTTTACATTTATGAAGATTGTTGAATTAAATTATACCCAATGGTTTAGAAAAAAAAACACTGTGGTGGAAAGTTAGCCGTTTTCACGTTTTTTTAAATATAATGTATCAAAAGAATATGTTTGAATGTGAAAATTTGATGTTGATTTTCACATTTATTTTCATACAAAAGTAAATAAAAATTATCATATTGTTGTACAATTACGATGTCAATATTTAAGATAAATTATATTGGGGTATTTGAAATGTTTTTTTTTTTCGTTTTGTAAAACTGTGATTTTATAAGATAAGCTCATATTTTGTGTAGTGACGTTTTAGTGTTAATTTAATTTTGTTTATTTTTTAGAATTAAATTCTCTGATATTGCTTTCATATCAACGAAAACAATTTTTTTTTATGTAGCTAGACTTTCCCAAATTTTCATTCCAATAAATCCTCTTTAATTAACCATGAGGAGTTTTATTAATAATGCACGAAGAAAAAGTTGTATGCACTAAATGGGATCAAATAACCTGTATCCAAATGAAGAAATTTGTCAGCTTGTCTCCATCCACTGCTGGACGTAAGCGTCTCCACCCTCACGCCATCTATCTCGGTCTCTCGCCAGTCTTCTCCAGGCCCTTTCCGTCGTCCACACAATATCATCGCTCCACCTGGTGATAACCTATGGATGCGAGACATGGACGTTAACTTAATAAGCAATGCACAAATTGAAAGTTGCACAACGGGCCATGGAGAGATCCATGTTGGATATCTCGCTTAGAGACCATATACCCAACGTGGAGATTAGAAGACGCACCAGGGTCACCTATGTTGAAATGTTCCTCCCTCGATTAGCACAGAGAGCATGGTTTTTATCCTCAGGGTGGTAATCGTGAGATTCCTCTCGGTATATTATCACTCGACTAAGGACGGGTGTAAATAAAGACGCAGATTATATGGGATACATGGGGGTTTATTACAAAGTTAGAATTATGAACATAATAGCTAGAAAATAAATGCTAGAGATGTCGTTAATAATAAAAACTTAATAATTTCGAAGAGGTACTTAACTGGGGAGAATTGGGGCGAATACAGTGGCCGAAGAAATCGTAATGGTATGTACCATCACACTGTAAGGATGAAGTGGCAGTGCGCTGGTCATGTGTGTCGACGGGATGATGGAAGATGGAGTCAGAGGGTTACTGATTGAAGGTTGGGCCGGAAAAGTGTCGGGAGGTAACCAACTACCACATTAGAGGCCCAAGAACCAGCAAAAATATTACTTTGGTGCAAATATATCCCATGGATTGAAACTGGCTGAGTAGATATGTAGAAGGCATTATGGTAATATTTATAACATATAAAAATATCAAATTTGTAACTATATAACAAACAATTTTATAATATAGGGTATTTTAAATATCAACTAAATATAAGAACATCCTTAAAAAGACCATGTCAAATATGTAGCTCTTAATAAAAACAACAGTACTGAAAAAAATACTAATAAATAAAATACCGTACTTTAGAAAGAATGAACCAATTACATAACAAAATATAATAAAATCAAAATAACATATGGATTCAATATTCGATGAAATATTACAATATTTAAAAAATATATATATATGTTTATAACTTGGTGACTTACTGATTTGTTGCAGTTATTTTTAGTCATAATTATTACGGCACTGCATTTATTAATGCATTCATTCTTATTGTATCAACAAAAACATATCTTAAGTAAATTTAATAAAGAAAATTGAATCTAACAATCACTATTCAATCAAATTTAATCTTTTGAATTGTACGTAATACATTTAATTCCCAAATATATTTAAAACTAAGCTTGTACTTTATAATTTAATTATTGAAATTACACATTTGGTTTATCCAATAACACTGATGAAAATGTTCTTGTATATTCTAATATTAATTTTAATCAATTCGAAATCATGAAAAAGTATTCTTCATACATTATACTTAATAGTCGTTATGTACGGCTTGGCCGAAAAACTATGATACTTCAACATAATTATCTATAAAATTTACAACACTGTTGTTGTTGTGTGGAATTCCTGTTGTTGTTTTGTGTAACACCTGATGATGCCAACATCGGTTGGCGTAACAGCTGGCGCGACATTTTAAAACAATGTATAAAAAAATTATGATATCACAACACTGTTGTGAATTTATCAGTAGTTGACCGTATGAATATTGAGTATGACATTTTTAAATCAAAATATTTAAAAATGCCATAATTATTGCAAAATAAAGGTTTATAATTAAATATGGATTAATTAATACGAATGAAAACATTTGTTTTCTAGAAATTTAATTATAATTCATGGTAATAACATGATTCGCGTTTCTAAGTCATAATCGAAACATGTCATTCCCATAAATTACAATAAAACTTCTGGAAAACAGACGTTTTCATTAGTATTTATTATTAAATATGGAGTTATACACCAATGTTCAAGAAAAAATAAATAAAACGGATTACTTTAGTTTACTTTAATCGCTAAATCATTATGACATTAATTTATACAAATGTTTTATTAAAAAAATCTCTTCATGTATGTAAATATATAGCTCTTTAACTCTATTATCTGTCAAATATATAATTGTATGTACGAAAAATAAAAAATATTTTATCGTAAAGATTTTTTTGTTTTATATTAACAATGTGCCATCTTCATATCCTCTTGTCTCCATTAAATCTTGTCGCGTTTTCCTCGGTCTTTCTCTTTTTCTCATTCTGGTAACGTATGCATACTTTCTTCGCCGTTATAAATCTTCAATCATTTATTGATCAAGTATACTGCGAACCTTTCAGATTAACAACAATGACGAATGGGTTATGTATCCTTATTACGAGCAGCTGTGAAAAATTGCCATGATGTTGTACAACCTTCAATATGAGAGGAACAAAAAGCATGAGATAAGTATTAACATTAAATAAATAAACGTTTTTGTTAACAACAGTGTTCACACTTTTAAGTTTATTTTTCTGGACATATTTCAATGGTATATTTTGCATATTTTTGTACCTCTTCATTTAAAACAATATTAACCTTTATAGTGGAGTTGGCTTCAATTGTAGTATAAAAAATGGTTTTGAACTGCGGTAGACTACATTAGCAACTTGTATTTGAATATATATCATAAAATCTTTACTTCGTAGGTTATTGACCTCGCAGGAAAAGTACGAAATTCATGACCCACATAAGTAGAGACAATGGACTTCGACTGCTGTACCAGCATATTTCATGATGAAATACATTGCACGAACAAAAATGATGAATCCGGATTCATTCAGAAAGGTCACTAGAGGTTGTCCAGCAGAGCATCGTGTGCAAGGAAGCGAAACATATAAAAGCGGTACATCCGACCATCAGTCAGTATTACGGCTTCTAACCAACTCGAGTTTACGTTAATAAGTCTACGCCACGAGGGATCTCGGACTCCCTTCCGCTTACCTACGAAGCCACGCTACGACGTCATTCCTTCTTGCGACTTCTAACAGACACGAGAACACCCTCTAGCACGGCCGAGATGAGCTGGAACTATACTTCAGAGCTGCAAATGTAGTCAGTCGCTGTTCGAACTCAAATTGTTTTTATAATGCAAATGAAGTCAGCTAAACAAAATAATCAGTTTCCTTGCGTGCGCCCAATCATTCATTTGCGTCATTCGAGGTAACATCTCTACCGAATATTTTTCGACCTAGTCTTGAGAGTAAAAATATTTAAAAAATTCTTTACTTTCAACTTAAATTAGCTTCTCTCCCAGTGTATTCGCGTGGGATGCCTTACCTATCTCAGTAATAAAATTTCAATTTTCGATTTTCGGAATCACCATCATACTCGCGGTACTCTCATATTGACAAATTAATAATAAAAACAGTTCTCTGTATATGTACTTAAAGACTCGAATGTATTGGTTATTTTCTATAAATATGAAATATCTTCTATTCTATAAATATGAAATACTAATAACATCGGAGATGAAGGTCCTAAGATCAATTACTGGAAAAACCTCCGAGATCGTGACCGCAACGTAGACATAAGAGAAACTTGCAAAATAGAGGATATCGTTCAGTGGAGTAGATCCAGAAGAAGATACTGGAGGGACCATGTAGCCCGAATGGATGGTGTCAGACTTGCATATACAGCCGCTTATGAAATCCCCTCCGAACACCGCCCACCTGGAAGACCGCCTAAGAGATGGAGGGACAGCTGGATCTCATCATCCGACGAGATATGATATCTGTGTCACAGATCGTCAGATCTATTAAAAGAAGAAGAAGAAGATGAAATATCAAAAAAAAAAACATGTAAGCTTCTCAGCGAAATTCAATGTTAATGACATACCGGTAATAGTTGAACAAAGACAGAAACCACTGTCATTGTGTATCGTGATGACAATGATATTGGAGCCAGCAATCACGTCTAATCACCTTATATATGACATTTTCTCGCCTCTTCTACATCCATATAGAGTTTTTCGTCTCCTTGCGTGGGTGATTCTTAAAAACAGATTTATTTTATCGTGCCATGTTTCCCTGGGTATTTCTCAAGTGTGTCCATTTATTTCATTAGCGTGTGTTTAATTTCGACGATTTATTAATTCATTATCTTTGCTTGTCTGTATTCATGACCCTTTTGATAATTTATTCCCAACGCCCTGCATTACCCTTTTGTGTTAAAGTTTAAGGGTAAAATAACCAATCAAATTTCAAAATACTGTGTTTTCAGATATATTTTATATTGAGTTGTAGTGAGACTCCTTGTATCTTTGGTAGTTCATTGTAAAGTTTCAGTCCATTGTTCAATATCCTTGATTGTCCTGTCTTAGTTCGTGCATTCGGTAAGTGATATCTGTCACAGTTCCTAGTCCAGTGTCTGTGTATGTCTGAATTTTTAGTTAATTTGTAGCTGCTGTCTGTTGGCTTTTCCATTGTCACTCTGTGTACAATTTTTAGGGTCTCATATTTGGTCAGGTTTGATATGCCCATTTGTTTTGTTTGTCTGTAAACTTGTATGGTTGGGGTAAGGTAGTTAATGTGTTATATGCTAATTTTATTATTTTATTTTGTTGTCTTTGGAGTCTGGAGATCTCCTTTTGGTTTCCTGTCCCGCAGAAGGGAATCATATATGTCAGTCGGCTTTTAACATACGCTTCGTACATCATAACATTTTCCCTTCTTGGTGTGTCTATTATGTTCAAGAAATAAAAAATAAATAAAAATGAGTTTTTTTGTTGTTTCTTGAACAATGATGTAAAACTTCATATTGAATAATTAATACGAATGAAAACGTCAGTTTTCTAGAAGATTTATTATTTTATGGCAATGAATGTTTCGCCCTTCTAAAGCATTATCAAATGTCACTTCACATCCATATCAGATCACATTTGATTATGCCTTAGAAGGGCGAAACACGTCATTCCCATAAAATATAATGAAACTTCTAGGAAACTGACGTTATCATTCGTATTAATTATTAAAATTATTTTTCTCTCGTGAAGAAGGAAGAGTTTTAAACTAAGTGAATTATTTAAACAATGAAAATGAAATGAAAATTTATACAAATTTGATTTATTATTATATATTTATTGGGCTTCAACTTGTGTTTAACGTTGACCGGTTTTGGCAGCTTGCTGCCATCTTTTGGTACCTACATCAACATTTTTAATAGTAAGTAATACGGCTACGATATTAAAATAATAGAAAATCTATTCTATAAAAAATATAAAAAATGGCAATGACAACCATAACTGAGGGCTTCACCCGTGATAATGCTAATGAGAAGAAATGAGTGAAAATACAATTTTTAGGAAACATCTCTTACAAAATAGGAAAGATAATAAAAAAAGATACTAAAAGCGTAGCTTTTCATAATGTCAACAATTTAGGGAAAATGCTAATAAATAACAAAGACAAGCGGAGTAAATTCAGTAATTCAGGGACATACCTTTTAGAATGCGATACAGGTAGGCCAAAAAGGAAAAGCTTTTAAAATAAGAATAAATGAACACTCAGTAGTTGACTTAATCAGAAAGACAATTCTAGTTTTGTAAAACATCTAATAGAATCAAATCATACCTTTTATAATAGCAACACCGCAAGTATAAAACATTAGGGCCTTCTTCTTATTCTTCTTCTCCTTATATATCTTTGGTCTGTTCCTGAAATCAGGCTGGCCTCTCTTGGGAGGTTGACTCCCAACTATCTCTCCATCTCTTCGGCGGTCTTCCGGGGGACGGCAGCCGGCAGGAATCTGATGCGCCACAGCGTGTAGGATTCTGGTGAGATCCATCCTCTGCACGTGTGCATTCCAGTATCTTCTGCGTTATCTGCCCCATCTCACGACATCCTCCACCTTGCAGATCTCGCGGATGGCCGTGTTCCTCACCCTATCTCGAATAGTCCTTCCTGCTATCATCCTCAGCGTCCTCATCGCTACCACCCGTACTTTAGCCTTCGTTCCTGAGGTACCCGCTCTGGTATCAATGCTATATGTCAGTATAGGCCTTACGCAGGTTTTATATATCCTGACCTTACTGTCAGTTCTCATATACTTGTTTTTCCATATTATATCCTTGAGACAACCTGATACCGCCGAAGCCTTGTTGACTATTTTTTCACTGACAAGATCATTTTGACTGAGCAGATCCACTCCCAGATATCTAAACTTTGCAACCTGCTCCAGCATTTTGTCATTTACGGATAACCTGCATCCTAAGGGTTCTTTTGAGAATGTCATGGTTTTTGTTCTTTTAACTGAGATCATCATATTGAAGTTGGCGGCCGATGTCTGAAATCTATTTAAAAGTCTTTGCGGTTCGTCTTCCGACTCTGCTAACAGTGCAGCATCGTCCGCGTAGCATATGACGCTCACTACATCCTTCCCTATGCAATATTCTAAACCAAGTGATGTGACATCTCCTAATATTTCATTCATAATGAGGTTGAAAATAAATGGGCTCAAACTGTATCCTTGTCTTATGCCTGTTGAAGTTTTTATGGATGTTCAACCTAAAGGCACAAAATAAGCTAGGTTAGATATCTTAGAAATTAACCGATTTAAAAATAACACGTTTAAAACAATATTGAATGATCAACTGATACACGTACAATTACCACTCCTATATCCATTGTTAAAATAAAATTCAATTCCAATCATTATTATATTAATAGGCTTTGTTTCATAACTCCAGGGGGGAATCCGCTGACACTAGTAACCGGGCCACAAGACATTTGAAATATTTAAACATTACTAATCCAAACACAAAAAGTTACATTATATAGAATCATCATATCAGAGAATAAATCACCCTTGTTATTGCTTTTTAATTAATTCGTAAACAAACTAACACAAAACACAATAAATTTACATTAGATTGAATCATTTCAAAACCTCCTGTCACCTGTGTAAGTGCTTTTTAATTATTTAATAACAGTAATGGATTTTTTATGCTTCGCCCTGTATGGCGTTCCGGTATCATTTCGAGAAAGCTCGAGCTCCAAATATTCAGCAGTAGCGTTAAAAGCGTACTGCTGTATGGATGTGAGACTTGGAAATCTACCGCAGACGTTATTGGTAAACTCCAGGTGTTTATAAATAGGTGTCTTCGCTCAACATTCAAAATCTATTGGCCCCAAACAGTGTCAAATGCCGTTCTCTGGACCATGGCAGGCGAAAAGCCAATTAGAGAACAAGTCGCTAGACGCAAATGGCAGTGGATCGGTCACACTTTGAGACGGAACCCAGCCTGCATCGCTCAGGGCGCACTAGACTGGTCCCCTATGGGGGGAAACAGAAAGCGAGGCAGGCCTAGAGCCTGGAGAAGAGCACTGCAGGACGAGTTTAAGGCAGCAGGCCTTACTTGGGATGATGTTAGGCATCAGGCATGCAATAGAGTCGGGTGGAGAAGGTTCGTTGAGGCCCTATGCACCACAGAGGTGTGACAGGACAAAAAGAAGAAGAATAATGGATTTTTTAGAATCAGTAAAATTTGTAAGCCCCACAACTAATGTATTACATAAACTAAATAAATTTTGATGTAGGCACTAGAAGATTGCAGTAGGCTGCCAAAACCGGTCGACGCTAAATAATGGAAGCCCACTAAATATATGTTAATAAAGAACAATTAAATAAAACGACGTTTTTTAACTACTTTTGTCGTTATTTCGACAGCGACCGGTTTCGCCAGGCTCGTCCAGTCTGTCGATGCCAGTGAGCCTGGCGAAACTGGTCGCTGTTGAAATAAAGACAAAAGTGGAAGTAGTTAAAAAACATCGTTTTATTTAATTATTATTTAAAAACTTCCATCAAGGGATTTCAGTAAGATCATTTGATTAATTATGAAGACATTTTGTATAAAAATGTACATATTTTTTCATTATTTCAAATTTCAATTAAAAATAATGTTATTTTAAATTATTTATTATCTAAGCAATTTAAAATAAAAATTTCGATAACTTCTCGATTCACAAGCGAACGAGGCATTGGACCAGCATTATTGACAAGGGAAGACAGTTCCTTCGTGGAAAGCGAAGACACACCCCTGATTGTCATGTATACGATGTACATATTTCATATAAGGTAAGAACTCAAATTATGAGACACAGTAATTAAACATTATTTTTTATGATACATATACATTTTAATTAATAATAAACGAGGCTGGTTATTACGAGTAAAAAACGAATATAATTATGTAAGTATCTAACAAATTTAAGGTAGTTTTTGTAATGGTTTGTTTGTGAATTAAGAAGGTACACCACTCTGAAATTTTCAAAAAATCACCGGAGATCAAAAGGAATTGCAGACTAAATGTAATTTTATAAAATATTTTATTTAATGACGCTGATGTCATGCTTTTTCTCAATTGCGTTTTCCCCGAAACACTTTTTCTTCAAAATGGTGAACATGATGTCTTCCGATCTACTCGCCTAATTCGGTTAAAATTTACAACAGTTATTTTTCATAATATTATCTACATCGGCTTTTTTTATTGAGTGTCATGTTCAAAAGTTTTTTTTTTAAACTCAAAATTTGAGTTTTTATTCAAACAGCTGCCATTTATACAAAAAAAATTCATATGCGTACGTCACTCGATAGCTATTTAAATTCTTAATATAAAAATAAACAATTTGTTATTTTTATTTCGGATAATGCATTATAAAGAAATCATGTACACCGTCAGCAAAGATTTTCAAAACAGGGCTCTACATATCGGTTTGTATCTCTGACATGTTTTTTTTTTCAATGTTTAATATTGTAAATTGTTTATAAAAATCTTATTTTATTATATATAAAAAAAAAAGATTTTTTTGCCTATTTTTCCGAGCGCCAAGGTGGTGTTACCCTTTAACAATTACATCTTATCGTTTACCGCTGTAATAGCGTTAATTTGACCCTCTTATATTTCTACTGTTAGAGAAAATCAACTTCAATGTGCGCTTAAACATTTTACTTGAGAAATTTTCCTTATTTTTCCATGTCATAAAATTGTATTCCTAATTACTAAAGATGTAAGTAATTCCCTAATTCTAACTTCCTAGCAGTAAAGTTAAAATACAGTTTAATAGTTAGTTCAAAAACGGGCTTACGTAACTATGTACGTATAATACATACTTAGGTAAAGGTGGGTAACCAAACGTAGCTAAAAGCTGTAGGTGTGTATTTAAGTATTCAAGTTTGTTTTATTTAAGTATCATATATTATTATTTGCATTGTTATTATTTTGTTAAACCCCTTCTTTACATCATTACAACGCGAGCCAAGTCGATGTTAAGGGTATATATCATTTTTGTTTTCGTGACTTGCGATAGGTACCTGGTGATAGGTACTTGCGATAGGTGGTGATGGCCATGCTACGCTGGAGGATTGATCCGATCCCAAGTACCTATCCACACCTCCTCGACTTTGGTCTCCCCTGGAAACTATGCGAAATGTTAGAGATCAAGTGTGAATAACCTCGGTGGATAATATTGATGCATAGGCTAACGTGGAAGGACACCTCGCCAACCCGTCTGGCAAGCGTGGCGTTGTAATGCCAACCACCCCCCGTATGACATGTCATACATGGAGGAGTATGGGGGAGGCCTATGTCCAGCAGTAGACGACAACGGCTATTAAAGAAAGAAGAAGAAGAAGATAGGTACCTAATCTAACGCCATCTTATTGTCACGTGAATTTTTCACCGAGATCAATGACAGTACAATCTCACTGCCATCGCCGGGAATCGAACCCGGAACCTTTGGTGGGCAGTCAAAGAACTCGCCATTCGGCCACGAAGGTCGTCAATTATATATCAATTTATAATATTAAATTATATTTTAATATCTTGTTTATTGTTGTTTATTTTAAACATCAAAAATAGAAAGGCCATATTTATTACTAATAATGTTTTCAAAGTAATTTGAATAAATATGATGAAGAGAAAAAAATCGCAAAATAATTACGGGATTAAATAAAAATTAAAACAAAAAAAAATCAAAAGGTGATTATTTGGCTAGGTGTTTTATATTTTATATAAAAAATATTTTTATGTAAAAAAATCTGAAAATAAAAAATATACTATGTATATTTTAATTCATATTCAGTTAAATTCCTCTGACCTCCTATAATAATAATACACCTGTAAAATTTGGATATTAACCACTTTATTCTTAACAACCACCAACCCGTTTCGCTCTTACCGGAACTTCGTCAAGGTTAAAAAATATACTGAAACAGTACGGTTAAAGTTTATTTTTATTCTTCAAATAAATTTATTAGATTCAACCTCAAGTACATCGAATCTCCCCTAAAAATAAAAATCCAATACATAAAAAACGTAATTGAGATTTAACTTTGTTTCTTTTGCTACGAACGTATCAAAACATCTAACGGTTTTTTACGAGAAAAAAATTTCTTGGTGATTCCCGTGCAGTATACATTCGATAATACCTGACTGAGTATCTTTGATGTTTTGTAAGTGTATTAATGTATGGAAGTGACGCATGGAACTGGCAAAAGAAGGATGAAAGTAGAATAAATGCAGTAGAAATGAGATCTCTAAGACGAATGTGTGGCAAATCTGTATATGATAAAGTGACAAATGCAAGTATAAGAAGTGAATGTGGTGCGAATGAAAGTGTTATGAACAAAATAAGGAAAGGGTCATTAAGATGGTTTGGACACATGGAAAGAATGAGTGAAGACAGAATGGTAAAGAAGGTATATGTAAACGGCGTGAACGGAGCTAGAAATAGAGGAAGGCCGAGGAAAACGTGGCACGATCAGATCAATCAAATATTGAATGTCAGACACGTGAGGAGTCGGAAAAATCGACGTGCGTGCATGACAAGATGTATGAATGTAGAGGAAGCGAGAAAAGTATGTCAGGACAGAACAGTGTGGCGTTCCATTCTTTCTGCCTACCCCTTCGGGGAGATGGCGTGATGGTTAGTTAGTTAGTAAGTTACTCTTATTATTTTTTGTTTCATCAGAGATTCTAATTGAGTCTAGGACGAACAATACGAAAATAATGCGATCACGTCTTATCGAAAAAAAGGCGTTGATTTAGCTCGGTCCTCCAATTTACGATTGTGTGAGCTGTAAAATCCTTATCCCGAACTAATTTAAAAGGACGAAACTTTTACACAAAATTCTAACTAACTGATTAGGCCTTTACGCCAAGAACGTGAGAATAGGAAAATAGAAGCAAATTTAATCGGCGGTTCTAGCAAAATGGTCCTTACTATATTACAAATTCAAGCAAATCGTAAAAGGAGTGTCCCCTAGAGAAAAGTTATAATTTAATTATATATTTGTAATCGGCAATTTTCGTTGTAAAATAGTACACATTTCTCACGACATTTAGTTTTAAGTTACTCAGGAATCTCAGACATTTAGATATTTGATAATACCTTAGCAAGGTAAAACTTGTCATTCTCGTAAAATATATTAAATATTATAGAAAATGCGTTTTTATTTGTACAAATTATTTAATTTTAAGGTTTACATGATTGTTCAAGAAACAATAAATAAATATTTCTCGACAGTAAAAAGCTTTAGTAATGTTACTGAAATTCCAATATAATAATTAATATTCATTTAATAAATTTTTAATGTGATTTCAAACATCTATTTTCTATTGGTTTTAAAATATTTTATAAAAATGATATGTCCTGCCTTCCTATGTCATTATTAAAAATTTGTCAATTTTTGGCAAGGCGAAATATGTAATTTTTAAGTTGCATGTTATAATATATTCTGTAAATACCATACGTACTCGTGTATAAATTTTAGCGTCAAATTGGTACCAGTAACATATAAAAGGACCCTGAAAGAGAATCACATTAACCACTATTCAGAGTTCTTTTAACACAGTCGTATACATCAGAAAAGGCTTTCGCTGAACAAAAAGTCATAGGTTTTCTAGTCTAAAATCATACATCTAAAGCTCCAAAAACAACTTACTACTTGATATATATGGAGCGTCTTAGAGTACGTCTTTGAGATATGGCGCCTAACCGAAAGATGTGGTATAACATAAGTATAAAATGAATTTCCTTTAGAGACCACATCACAAATGACAAGGTTCTCGGTGGAATCTAAGAAGTGAGACAACGTATCAAAAATAACGCAGTAATGTAAGTCCAATCAAATCAGATCAAATCAGTTTATTTCATCAGTTTTATCAATTTAAGAACAGGTAAAATAACAGGAACGTATGAAAGATGGTTCAACTTTAGGTAGACAAGATTCTCTCTAAAGTCAAGAGTATTGTCTTCTGGACGTACTTCAACTAATGTGAAAGACGTCGATCTCCGAAGCAATCATGTTCAGAACATTCGTGCTCTCCCCACTAGTACCATCAGAGGGAGGATGGATTTACATGTGCCATGAGGATCTCCTACATGACATAATACAGGGGATGGTTGAGGGGACAAATTATATGGGGCACCCCCCACGGAAGTATCTTCATAGGCACGCAAGGACATAAACTACGTCTCTTATGGTGGGCTGAAGAGGTCTCAAAAGATTGAGTGCTGTTAAGAACGAGGTGCAAGACCGTTAAAACTGCGAAGAATTGAAATTTTAACATATATTATTTCACAAAGAAACTTTTAAAAGTTTATAGATTAACATTCATTCTTTAAATTTAGAGCTCTTTAAAAAGTATTCGAGCAAGATAAAGAATAGCTTCTTTTAGATTTCAAGTTTAAAGAAAAAAATCATGAATATATTCAACCGTGATAAGGGAAAGGATTTAGACCAATTTATAAGGTCGGAAAAAGCCTACTTGCAAAAATAATCAATCGGAGAGTACAAAGCAAAAGTGGTATAGGGTCATCAAATAAAGAAAGAGATTTTTTTTATTTCATAATCAGTTTTTTCCCGTTTCTTCTTCTAGTTCTGACCGGTTTTGGTAGCTTTTAGAGTCTACATCAAAAATATTTTAACCGTGAAACAACTATAAATATTTTTTATTGTATTAAAGTTTATAAGAATGCCATGTCTCGCCTTTCTAAGGCATTATCAAATAATTCATTTGTATTGTTTTTTTAATCTGGAGTTTTACATCTCTGTTCATGAAAAAATAAACAGGTGACGTTTATTTAAGAGATGAAACGTAATTCCTGACGTTGGAATTTTTTTATTCGTTTTTAGAAAAATAGCAGGCAGGACTCGTAACAAAATTAGAAACATGACCAACAGAAAAATATGTGATGTCTGGGATATTGTCAGATGGGGGAGAAAAGAAAAAGGTATTGAAGGGACCATTTAGAAAGAATGGACACCCAGAGATTGTCACTTTGCCCTACACAGGAAACCAGAGGGAAGAAGAATGCCTGGAAGTCCCCCAAGAGATGGAAAAACAACTGGAAATCCATATCGTAAGAGGCAGAAAACTCTGCACACACAGGCCCTAGCGGCCTCCAACCAGTTTAAGAAGAAGAAGCAGAAGATTTTATTTACCCTCTCTTATAGTGTAACAATCACAGAAAGTGTTAAAAATTATAATTATTATACTTTGAGAGTAATATTTAAATTATAAATTATTTTAGAACACCGTAAAGTTTACATATGATTTATTTTGCCATGAAATGATTGTTAATAAGCTCACACGTATTGAAGAGGTAAAACATTTTTTTCTGTATATTTTCTATAGAAATAAAATGACTCGAATAATTTGCAGAGCACTGGTGCCATTTCATTATAGAAATATAGGTTGCTTATCAAAGGCACTGTAATTTTAGTATATGTGGAGGGTGAAAATTAATGTTATTGTATGTATAATCCAATGTCATTATTGTTCAGTGAGTTTCAAAGTTGTGTCCAGGTTTTTGGCAGAAATGATCCTATAAAATTATACTGTAGTTAGCATTTTGCACATGAGAAGCAATCTCATCAGTTAAGTGAAAAGTACTCTCTCATTACTTCATATATGCGGTAGCTGGATTATCGAACGCCTTTCTTGAGTACTAACTTCTTGAGTAGCTAAAACTACAGTTCAAAAGTCTAAATGTGGCGCTATCATAATAATTACTTCCGTAAACTTAAAGCGTAAAATTCCATAACGGTGATTAGTTTTATGATTCAAATGACTGTTTTTCGCCTTTTGAAGGGTAGAAAAAACATTGTTTTGATTCATGAACAATGAATAAATAATATTTAATCAGGCGCCCCTGGAAACGACGTACAGTCGGCCAAACTTTTCACCACAATGGCAAGATGTACCCTATTAAAACCACCCTCACAAGACTAGCTTGCTATTATAATAATAATAATAATAATAATCATACTAATAATGCCCATTGCCCGTGAGTTAGAGCATAAGGAACACAAAAGGATATTCTGCTCCCACGGCTGGACCCCGTATTCTCCGTCTCTCCGGCCCCTGGCACGCAGCAACGATTCTTCTCTACTCTACCCTATAGGTTGCCAAATGCTCCCAGTTCATTTGTCTGTCTACACTTTTCAATGCAGCATGCAGGTTGTTCTTATATCTCTTGCATCTTATATACATAAAGAAGAAGGGGAAAAATAAATTATATAACTGAAACTTCTACAATTTACTGCATCGCCATTCACTGTCTCTTTTTGGATCTTGGATATACGAGGTGTGGCAATTAAATTCCGAGAATTTTTAAATAAAACGCAGGAAAATAAAGTTAGCAACCGAATTTTTTAACGGCCTTCACAGTAGTCCCCTTCTAACTCAGAACATCGATTCCAACGTTTCTCCCATGATTGGAAGCAGCCTTGATTGTCCTCTAAAGTTAGGTCTTTCAAGACGACGGTCGGAGCCTCCTGGACGACCCCCACACTTCCACGATGGGTTTTTTTGAGGTGACTCTTCATTTTAGGGAACAATAAGAAGTCACAGGATGCCAAGTCATGGCTGTAGGGTGGATGTGGTAACGTTGGGATACTTTTTTTTCGCCAAATATTCACTCAAAATCAAGTAGGAATGAGCCCGTCGCGTTATCGTGGTGCAAGAGCCAGTCGTTCGAATCGTTTACCAGAAAACACGCTGTCGCAGCTGCTTCAAAACTTCAACATAGAACTGTCCAGTCACTTTTTTTCACGGTGAGTAATGTCATGAATATTGAAGAAAATGATCAGCATTGCCATTCGCCTCGCGGCAACTAAATTCTCGGAATTTAATTGCCACACCTCGTATCAGAGTGACTTTGCGTACTCTCCTATCGATATTTTGGAGATCTTTAATTAATAAAGCGTTTAATGTATAAATTACACCAACTCAATCCCACTGGTACCATGCCACTGGTATTGTCTAAGCTAATAACATTCGGAGACAGTTCAATAGCTGTATCGTCGTGTCTTCTTACGTACGAAGCCCAGAAGGTTAAATTGAAATTTGATCAAATATAAGTTCACAAGATACAGGAATATGTAATACATAAATATTTTACCCCGAAAATCTACTTTCGTAAATTCAATAACTTCCAAATAAAAAAAAAAGGTTTATTTCACTCTAATGTGCAATTACAAATAATATTATTCTTCTCAAACATGTTCGATTCTCACATTGTTATATTATCTGAATTTACTTTTGAATGAAAAACGACATATCTTGTTAGTCACATGTGATGCCACCCCCGTCAATAAAGAATCGACATATGGTAATCTTATCTCCCTAGACTGAATGCCCTATAATACAGGCGCTTGGAAAAGGCGACCCGCATCAATTGTAGGTACATATAAAACTCATCGAAGAAAAAAATACGAAATATCTCTACATAATATTGTATGATAGTAGCTTTATCCCACTAAACTTCTCTGAAAAATGCTGCGAACCGATAATTTGTCGGCTCGAAGATAGTAATCTTTATCTGTATTTTTTATTTATTACGTCAGAATATTTCAGCGACAATTTCACAATTTTTTAAACATTCCGTTTTCCTTGTTCGTGAAAATATTATTTGTATTACAGAAAATTTTATTTCCTAGCCTAAAGAAAAAACTTTCTATGGAGCCTGGGGAGATAGAAATAAAACTACTGAATTTCTCTTTGGAGATTCATACATTTTTTTATTTATATGACAAATGATATTCATTTTACATGCCTAACTTCTTAACATCATACCATTTAATACGATTGTATGACTTAGATTCCCAAACTTACTAAGCATCCACCCTTTTTCAAATATTTCAGCGCTCTCTGGAAATGTAATGTTTTCTTCTTCTTCTTCTCTTTGACTCTACAGTCCCGGAGGACCTCAGTCGCCTCCGAAATTCCAGCTGCCGACTACTATATACTGAGCCATGGATTACTATAACTCAGATCTTACTCTCAACAAATGCAGGTCCTTCAGAACACCGTCCAATCAACGAATCCCTCTCTTCCCTCGCTGCGTCTTCCCTCCGGTCTTGTAAATGTCAACCGCTAGGGTATTGACAGCTCCTCCATTGGTACCAATTAATATTCAGCACACCAAAACCTATGAAATTTTAAAACTTTACGACGCCTTATTGGTTGTATGTTCGTAACATATCTTCTTATTCTTCTTCTTTTTACAGATCTTACGATCTGTGACACAGAAATCATGTCTCGTCGGATGATGAGGTCCAGCTGTCCTTCCATCTCTTAGGCGGTCCTCCTGGTGGGCGGTGTCCGGAGGGGATTTCATAAGCGACTGTATACTCGTATATAAGTCTGTCACCATCCATTCGGGCTACATTGTCCCTCCAGTCTCTTCTGGATCTACTCCACTGAACGATATCCTCTATTTCGCAAGTTTTTCTTATGTCTGCGTTGCGGACATGATCTCGGAATTGATCTTAAGACCTTCGTCTCCGATGTTTTTGGTAGATCCTTGGTTCGCACAGTGTCGGCCCACGTCTCTACAGCGTAGGTCATGATAGGTCGCACACATGTCTTATAAATTCTGATCTTGCTGTCGATACGCAAGTGCTTGTTCTTCCAATCAACGAATGAAATGAAATGTAACTATAAATCATAAAAAAGGTGGATTAAAATATTACTGTTGTTTTATGTTTAAATATTTGGTTGTACGCACGTATTCTGTCCAAAATAACATATGCTCGTCTGTTAATAATTTTATGTTCAGACCCGTCAAAAGCTTCCATATTTCAAAGATTTTCTTGTCACTACCAATTTTTGTGTCATACAAAACACGTACAGATAAATCATGTGCGAACTGTTTTTTCGATATTCTCTAGCTTTTTTTTGTTTCACCACCTCCCAATCGACCCCGAATATGTTACCCTCCCCCAATGGCATAAAAGGGGCAGAACCACCCACTGTGGGAATCTATATACTAAATAAACTCCTTTGGTATAATATTATTATATAATGTAAGTTTGTGGAATATTCAAAGAGATTTTTTAAACCTGTATTTCAAAAACGTTTTTTTAATGGCCAATTTGATGAGTTTTCTTTTTTTAATTAAATTTCTTGGTCCACTTAAATTTAAAACAATTATTTTTTAACTTTGAAATAAACACCTCCCTTAATTTTTTCTTGGTGATGGATAAGTTTGTCAGTTCCAGAAATTCTCACTTAATCGACAGCTGTCAGTAAAAGACGAATGTGTAAGAAAATAAACCTTAGTATTTTTAAAATTTGATTAAAATGTTGACTTAGGTACTAAGTTAAAAGTTATTTTCAGTATTTTATCATCAGAAAGCAAAAAAAGTATAATACAATAATATATATGCCATTTACTCCAATGTCTATCTCAAGAATAACAAAATTTAGAAAAGGTAAATTCTCGAATTGTACAAAACGATGTTTCGGTTTCCTCGCTTTAGATGTATAATCTGTTACTTGATAAACTAACTAACTAACCATCAAGTCATTTCCCCGGAGGGGTAGACAGAGAGGATAGACCGCCACACTATTTTATCCTGGCATAACTCTCACGCCTCTTATACTTTCACACACCGTGACACGCACGCTTGTCGATTGTTCCGACTTCGAATATAGCCGAGTTTCAGTAATCGATTAATTTGCACATGCCATGTCTTCTTTGGCATTTCTCAACTTCTTTTTTCATTCACACTACTTGTTAATATATTTTTTAAACCATTCTTCCCTCATCCATTCGTTTCATACGTCGAAACCATCTTATTGACCCTCTCTTAACTTTAATTAGGACGCTTCATTCGCCTTTCATTACTTTCTTACTTCTACTTCAGAAATTCTTTCAAACATTGTTTTTCCGTACATTTTTCTAAGTGATCTCATTTCTATGACATTTTCTTACTTTCATCCTTCTTCTGTCAACTAAAATCTTAATTTCCATACATTAGGGTCGGCACTAGAACATTATTGTGCACTACCATATTAGCTCAAGTCGATATTTTATTTATTTTATATGTGCAGAGATGATTTCGGACGATAAACCATACAAAACAGTAAACTTACGTAACTGATTTTAAATTTTAACAGAACCAATTAAATGAAAATGAAAATTTAATTGTTTCTATTTGAATTCAGTAAGTGCACCATTTATATCTGATAAATTAATGTTTCTTAATGAATTGTTAAAATCCGTGTTTTCATCAAGTATGAAAATTTTTAATACATTTTGTCACACAATTTTCTATTGGTGGGATTATTTCTTAATATTTGAACCCAATCGTGTATCTGTGTTCCACCGACCTATGTATTAAAGAACAATGAAGTCAGCATGGACACAACTAACTAACTAACTAACCATCACGTCGTCTCCCCGAAAGGGTAGGCAGAAAGAATGGACTGTCACACTTTAATCGATGCGGCACTCCATCCTTCTCTTTTCGCCCCCGCGGGAGACGCGGTGTGATGGGTTGCGAACCTCATCGCCACCAATAGGCATCTCCCGCGCACACTTCTATAGTTCAACATCCACAAAATAAATCTAAAACAAATAATATAAAATACAATGATATAAAATAAAGTAACAAAATAAAAATAATTTAACACAAAATGTTGTTTTTAGATGGTGCACATATTGTCTATTTAATTTATGTTCAAAGTTCTTTTTGATGTTTATACATATGCTGGTATTATAATATATAAGACAAGCTGTGTCCGTGATTCTAAATTTTGTTTTTTTTTAACTAAATGTGAAATTTGTGGGTGGTGAGTTAATGAAATTGCCTTTATTCACCTTTTTCATTTAATTCGAGAGCTTTTTTTTGTTACATTCAAATAAACATCAATATATCTCTCAGTACTTGCACGGCAAGTGTTTTAATGATATTTCGTCAAAGAAACGTTTTAAATTACAAGATAGAGTGCGTGAAATAAAATTTGAAACTCTTAGAAGATTTCTTGAATCTAATAATACAAGTCTCTCTTCAAACATTGTCAGCTTATCACTTTTTTCATTCAGACAGAATAGGTTCCGCAGATGAGTGAGGTGACATCACCTTTTATAAAACAATTAAATTGGTAAGACACTTTTTTAAATAATCTCTACTCTTCAAGTATAATTCCATCAAAAGCTCCTGCTGCTTTTTTATTGAAGAATTGTAATAATATTAAACTTAATTGGATGATTTGTAAAGCGCCGTTTTTTTATGAATTAATCACCTCAAGGATGCTGTTATAAATGAATAAATGTTCTAAGTGATAGATAAAGGTGGAAAAATTCAGATACCTCGGCAGCATGCTTACAGACACCGTTGAAATGTCGGACTGAAGGAGCAAGAACCGTATTTAACAAAATGAAGTCACTCTTTTGCAATGACAATGTCAACTTAAAACTAAGACAGAGGATGTTAAGGTGTTATGTGTAGTCTGTTCTGTTTTATGGGTGTGAGACATGGACATCAAAAGTAAATACAATGAACCGGTAAGAGGCATTGAAATGTGGCTTCACCGAAGAATGTTCAGGATCCCATGGATAGACAGAGTGACGAACACAGAAGTCCTGAATCGTGCAGGAGTAAATAGAGAGCTGCTGACATTGATCAAAGTCCGCAAGATTACATATCTGGGTCACGTTCTAAGAGGAGAGAAATATCGCCTGCTGCATCTGATTTTGAAGGGAAAAGTGGAGGGCCGCAGGGGGGCAGGGAGAAGGCGGATCTCTTGGCTGCGCAATGTAAGGGAATGGACGGGAATCGAAACTGTGGAGGAGCTATTCTGGACAGCGCAGGATAGGGAAGAGTTTACCAGAGTGATCGCCAACGTCAGGGGGACCTGACAGGGTACTTTAAGAAGAATAAGTGATAGATACTATATTTTTGGTATGTGGCCTGCACCTGACGCAGTCAATGTAAACACAGTCAGTATTGAATTAAAAAGGTTACGTTTTAAACGCTACTGATCAGAACGTTTTAACCTTTTTAATGCCGGGAGATATTCATATGGCCGGACCCCGAAGGCGTAAGATTCGTAAGCAGATATTTACCAATATTTTAGGCACGTAGTTCTCATGAATCATTCTGTTACAAAAACACAATACACTCGGGATTGCTAATGTGGGAACCATCTTTGGGATCATGCCTCGGATGTGAATGTTCGGTATATATGAACGATTCCCTAAACACTATCAATCAATTGGTAATTTGAATAACTTAATTTGTTATTCTCAAAAAACTAAGCGTAGCTAACTAAATTTAGATAAACAACTTTATTTCTTGAACAAAGATATCAAACTTCAAAATCAATAAATAATACGAATGAAATAATCTGTTTTCAAGAAGTTTTATTATATTTTATGTGAATGATATATTTCACTTGTCTGAGGCATTATCAAATGTCCTTTGATAATTGAATAACTGAAATTAATATTGTAACCTCGACGGGAGCGAAATCGATTAGTTCGAAGAAACAAAATAAAGTAGTGAAAAACAAAGTACACACGTGTTCTTAATTATTTTTAATAATGCCACACCACTTATTAAGTGCTTCATACGAAATTATTAATACGTTAAGTTAACAACCGATTTTGTATAAGTGCCTAGTATCTTGGTATCAACTTTGACCGACGTTTCGGAAATCATTTATGTTTCTATATTCAGAGCAGTATGAGTAACAAAATATGAAGAAAAAAAATATATATCGTAGTTCGCTAGCCGGGCCAAGATAAAAATCTATGTTTTTGTATAAAGAATCCAAATTTTGAAATAAAGAAAGACCGAGAAAAACGCGGCACGATCAAATAATTTAAATACTAAATGCCGGCCACGTGAGGAGTCGGAGAAATCGGCGTGGGTGCATGACACGATGTATGAATGGTTTTATATTAAACTATAATATTCAAGGTGGATTTTTATAACAACGTTTCAGTAAAAATATATTTTTTTGTAGATGTATTATATCTCGTTGAATTTTCTGTATATTCGAATTCCGGTTTTTATTCAAAGTAATATGTAAAAGATATTGCAAAACCGTGACATCGTGATCCGAGCAAGTATCTTATATAAAGATTTCCAAGTTGTATATCTGTTAGAAGTAGGAAGGCGTGTGCACGAGATTTTGTTAGTAATACTAGGAACTATGGAAATAAATTTTCACAAACACTTGTATCGCATATACTCATGCAAAAATCAAAATTTCCCCCTAAAGATTATACACGCTCATGTGAGCGATATCATCTACGTTATATGTTGTAAGATTATATGGCTGCTGTTACATTTCATTCCATAATAAATTTGGCGCACTTACTAAGGCAACACACGCTTACAAAAATCTTTCACTAGATAAAAAGCAACAAATGACGTCAAAGTACGTTGGCGATAAAACATTAATAAATGGGTTGACTTAAATGACAAAAATGTGGACGAGCTGTTTCGCGCAGATGAGTATAACGCAAGATATCTTAGATACATTACTGTCCTGTCGCACCTCCGTGGTACCTTAAACCTCCTCCACCCGACTCTATAACACACCTGATGCCTAAGATCATCCTATCACATCCTTGAGATAAACACCCGCAAGGATCAAATATTGAGATTGAAATCAATAAAGGAAAAAAAAACATCATCCCAAATGAAGCCTGCTGTTTTAACCTCGCCCTGCAGGGTTCTTCTCCAGATGACTACAGGTCTGCCTCGCTTCCTCTTTCTACCTCGAGGGAACCAGTCTAACGCGCCATGGATCTGAAATATTAAGCAAAGGGACCTATTTAAAAACACCTGAAGTTTTCCACAAGACGCAAGATATAACAGTTAAATAATTTGCGGGTGCGTAGATTATATCATGAGGTACAGTATATTTTTTTATATTTTTATTTAATTTATTTTTTTTAAAACCCAATTGGGTTATTTGGATACAATTTTAGATCTTACTATTAGTTATGTATTGTTTCAAATATATTTTATATTGAGTTATAGTGAGTCTCCTTGTGTCTTTTGGTAGTTCATTGAAATGTTTCAGTCCATTGTTCAATATCCTTGATTGTCCTGTCTTAGTTCGTGCAGTCGGTAAGTGGTATCTGTCGCAGTTCCTGATCCGGTGTCTGTGTATGTCTGAAATTTTAGTTAGTTCGTAAATGCTGTCTGTTGTCTTTTCCATGGTCATTCTGTGTACGATTTTTAAGGTCTCATATTTTGTCAGGTCTGATATGTCAATTTATTTTGTTTGTCTGTAAACTTGTATTGTTGGGGTAAGGTAGTTAATGTTATATGCCAATTTTATTTTTTTATTTTATTGTCTTTGGAGTCTGGAGATGTCCTTTTGGTTTCCAGTCCCCCAGAAGGGAATCATACATAGATGGGAATCATATCATAATTAATTGAATTTTATATCTTGGAATCTTGGGCATGTCCGTATTGAGCGGTAACCTATTTGATCAACCTTTCTGTGATCGTTGTGTACTCCAGCTTGAGGGTAATTGTACAACTCTGATCATCATCTCTATCAGACTTCGTTGAGTCTGCAACGATCTTCAATCGTCGAAAGTAAATGATAACCTTTACTACTGACACTTATGAATTTGACTTATGAAAACAAATGGACATATCAGACTTGACCAAATATGAGACCTTAAAAATTGTACACAGAGTGACAATGGAAAAGACAACAGACAGCAGCTACAAATTAACTAATAATTCAGACATACACAGACACTGGACCAGGAACTGTGACAGATATCACTTACCGAATGCACGAACTAAAACAGGGCAATCAAGGATATTGAACAATGGACTGAAACTTTACAATGAACTACCAAAAGACACAAGGAGTCTCACTACAACTCAATATAAAATATATCTGAAACAATACATAATTAATAGTAAGATCTAAAAATGTATCCATACAACCCAATTGGGTTTTAAAAAAAATAAATGAAATAATTTTTTTTTAAAAAGTGTTCTGTGACTCAATATACTTGGGGAATAACGTGTTTTAAAAATGCTCTCCGAGATCGTCTCTGTAACATAAAACTAATAAAAACTTAGAAATAAAGGATGTCTTTCGTTGGAAAATATCCAGAAGAATATAAATATTAAAGGGACCATGTAGGCAGAATGGAGAGTGACAGACTCACATATACAGCCGCTAACGAAATCCTCTCTGAACCGCACCGTCCACCTGAAAGAACACCTAAGACAATTGGACCTTATCATTTCAGGAGACATGATCTATTTAAAATTGTCAGATCTATCAAAAGAAAAAGAAAATGAAGTTTATATAATCAGTATTTAAGATAATGTGATTGTTAAAAATGTGTTTATATTTCTCAACCTTTAATTCACATTCGTTATTAGAAGTGTTTGATTTCAACGCAATCATGCTTCTGGGAATTCCTGTTAGAATTTGACAGAAATTGACAAAATTTTCACAAAATAAATATATTGTCACCAGGGTCCTGAAGTAATATTGCTTAAGAGAACGCAAAATCCTTTTCTCCCCTATTTCTGTCAAACAATACAGTAATGAAAAAGGTTTTTTTCGGTTTCATGCGGTATATAAAAAATACTTTCATTTTTGCTGTGATTGCATAAAACTTCAGATTATACAGTAAAACATATTGATTTGCTTTTTAGCGTCAAAACGGTTGATGCTGATTGTTTATAATTTAACAGTTGACCTAAAAATATTATTAATAAGGCTTGCGTAAGACTAATAATAACATTTAGCGTTAAAACAAGGGCAGACACAGTCAGAAGCAAACAATTTTTGAAGATTTCGTAGATAAATCACTGAGGATGATAGCAGGCACTGAGGATGATTCTTCGACGTCGCGTGAGGAACACCAGAATAAAATATATATGTAAAATTCCCCTATATTTCATTACAAAATCAGTTTCACAAAGAATCGTTTTCATGAAAGACCTCCTAAACAATGGAATGGGAATCCAGGAGCAGACGAGCGCCCCACTACCTCACAGAACTTTGCAAGCTGACAAATTTGAACCCTAGGCAGTCAACTCTACGATCCTCGAAGGAAGAAGCAACACACAAACTTCTCGTCCCGCGGCGTCAAGGAGCTTCAAACTTCGCAGATCGCGCTTTTGGCATCGCGGGACCGACGGCGTGGAATGATTTATATAGCGACGCGCTATATAAATCATCATCATCATCATATCATCATCAGCAATCCTCTGGAGAACAGACTACGTATGTAAGTAAGAAGATGTAGAAGAAAAAACCTAGAGATGGAGAAACACACTCGAATAATAAATACCACAAAATCTTATAAATAAAACTTATTTAATAATATTTAGTCAACATACAATATCAACTATTAACATAATATAATCAGCTTTACGAACTTTCATAAAAGGATCCAAATGAATCAAATTATTACATCAGGTTGCGTGAAACTTTATTGTTTTGCTGCAAACAAACAATTATTAAAATATAATAATCATAACTAATTAACCATGACGTCGTCTCTCCGAAGGGGTAGGCAGAAAGAATGAACCTCCATATCGTTTTTTCCTGACATGCTTCTCCCGCTTCCTCAATATTCATACATCATGTCATGCATGCACGTTGATGTTACCGACTCCTCATGTGGCCGACATTCAACATTAGATTAATTTGATCGTATCACGTACAAGATAAACGTTTAAATAAAATAAGAGAATGCAGTACTTACCTCATGTCTATGAGACGTGCATTCTCCCGGTGATTACACATGGTTTGAAAACTGTGTACAAATGTACAAAAACACAAGAATTTACGTATAATTAAACACATAATAATACATATAATTAAACTCGTAAAACATACATAATGACGGGTACATATAACACATTATTAAACACACAAAACACAGAAAATGACAGGTATACATAATAACACATAGAATTAAACACATACTCGTATTGACAGGTCGCATAAATACATAAAACTAATAATATTTAAAAAATACTATACTAACAATTCAACTACAATAACCTTTCACGAGAAAGTTTCTTATTTTTAAGTTTGACTTAAAAGTGAATAAATTGGAATGGTAGATGTCAATATCTCCGTATTCATTAGCTTATCTTTGTAATCTGGGATGGGAGAGTTATATAAATAATTTCTGGTCGCATTATCACAATGAAAGAGTTGATGCTGTCTGGTAGACCTTGATGGTACATGATACTTTGTTAATTGGACCAGGTCTGGCCAGTCAATCATTCCGTTGATCATTTTGTACAAGAATATTACATCTATTATATTTCTACGGTCGTTTAATACATATTACATCTGTTATATTTCTACGGCCGTACCGTAATCCAACCGTATCCCCAACTAGTAATTGACGTAACGTAAAAATTTATGTTGAACTCTTTCTATGTTGTGGGAATGGGTACTGTATTGTGGAGACCAGATTGGCGAGTTAAATTCTAATTGACTTCTGAATTCTAATTGAATTCTAAGTGATACATAAAGCAATTTTATGGATGTAAAGTCTTTGACAATTCACAACACAAAACCGAGGGTTCTCAGCCAATAAAACTGAAATATACACAACGGGCTACGGAGAGACAAAAGCTTGGCGTAAGTCTAGGGGATTAAATACCCAATACCGAAATCAGACACCGGACAAAGCTTGTCGATATAATGGACCATATTGCCAGACTGATGTGGAAATGGGCACGACATGTCGCCAGACCAGAAACAGAGAGATATGCACCTACAGTCTTGTCATGGAGATAAAGAGGCCTACATTCAGCAGTGGAGAGACGGCTAAGAAAGAAGAAGACGAAGACGATTAAGAAGAAGAAGAATAAGATGAAGAGGAAGAAAAATAAGAAGAATAAGAAGAAGAAAGTGTAACGAACAAAATAATGTAAGGATTATTAATACGGTTTGAACACATGGAAAGAATGAATGAAGAAATAATGGTAAAAAAAAAATGTTAACGATGTAAATGGAATAAAAAACAGTGGAAGACCGAGGAAAACGTGGCACGATCAAATTAATTAAATTTTAAATGTCGGCCACGAGAGGAGTCGGAGAAATTGTGACACGAATTGCATGACACGATATATGAATGTTGAGAAAGGGAGAGAAATATATCTGGAGAGAACATAGTGGCGGTCCTTCTTACTTCCTCCATCTTCGGGGAGACGGCGTGATGGTTAGTCAGTTAAAATACTCCTCTTACAAAATATATTTGTTAATATACTATTTGATGTACAAACGGGATAATTCTTTGAACCATCGAATATTTTCTTCTAATTTTCACGTTAGAGTTGAAAACATCGAGTTTCCAATAAAAAACCAACAAACTAAAAAATAGTAATATTTATTTTTCATTTCATTTTGAAAAAGAAATTTATACGCGATGAAAAATTGTCATAACCTAGAGTGATATTATACAGTCAAAATGAATGAATTTCATTTGTTTTACGCCGCGTTCTCTCCAATTACATTTACAGCAAAAAATCACATTATTCTTCATCAACGCAATCGCAACAATCCCAAATCTTTATTAATTTTATCATAATAGTATTTTTTTACGTCGTAAGTAAGATATATTTTTTGTTGTTCATATCTTTACTAAGAGAAAGTCTCACTTGAAGTGATGACAATGTCCTTTTCTTGACCTATTTCTTAAGTGAAGGCAGAATTTTTCATATACTCTCTTTACTATAACACATAGTAATGTTTAAATTTTTATTTTGAAATAAAGATTGATGGATGAAGCATTGACGGCTGACAGTTTGTCATTTATTTATTTCCACATACTTCCCAAGAGAGGTTTTCTCCGTGAGCTAAGTTTTAAATACCATTCTGTGTTTAATATTATAACTGCCATTACAGTTTCTACCCGACCTAATAGACAAAGGATCATTTAACATTACATTGTAATGGATTACATTTAGATATTAAAACATTCAAGAACTACATTTTTAAAGTTTATCTTGTTAGTTAGTTAAAGAATAAATTATTAAAAAAATTATACGAGACACTTACATTGTGGTTAGACATTTAAAAAAAACCTTTGTATTTAACCACGGTATGGTTATTATAATTGAACCCAACTAGTTTTGCTTGGACCCAAGCTTCATCAGGGCTGTATAACAACTAACTCTTGTTATACTCTCCTGATGAAGCTTAGGTCCAAGCGAAACTAGTTGACATCAATTATAATAACCATACAGTGGGTAAATACAAAGTGTTTTATTTATTTCATATTTTAAATAAATGATTTATTTACACATCTCGTGAGATATTTTTTTATTATATATTCACATTGTGTTGTGGATTTACAATTGTATAACATAAAAAAAAATCTTTGTGCCATATTTTAAACAACTAGTTTGGTTGCGCTTTTCACAAACATGTTTCGGATCACACTCGTCCTTCCTCAGTGTAAAAAAATAATTCAGGAAACAATCATACAAAATCGTTAATTACTCGTATATTCTATACGGGGGCGTCGAGTAAGGTCTGTAGGTAGAGAAATTTTGCATTCATTTGTTTATTTGTTTGAATATTTGTTTTTTTAAATTTTATATCACTCAATAATATTTTTTAACATAACGAGGGGTGTATTTGAGGTTTGAAAATTAAAATAAAATGAACAATCATGACCCTGTTCGCGTCACGAATAGCTGGATTAAGTAAGACCTTTAGGGTGGACTAGACAGCGCCTGATGGATGATGAACCTGAGGGACTATGTTGAAAAATAGCTAAAAGCTTAAGCTTTCTAATGATATATTGCTCGTTGTAAATAAAAATGGTTTTCATTGTGAAAAAAAATAGGGAAACTTATTTTACGAACAAGCCTAGTAATAAAACTTGACGTTAACGGATGTTTTTACCTAATTATTTTTTTTATCATATATATTTGAAAATATTGCGGTTACAGAGTGCATGAATAAAATACTGAATATAATATCCACTACTTTTATTTAACCCTAGAATCATATTATAGTAAGTGAAATTTCATATTTTAATACAGCATCGTTGTTATATTTATAAAGGTATTAATTAAGAAAGTCTTTGTTTTGCTTTTACACGTTACAATTATGTATCAGTTTCCATGTTAAACAGTGAAACTTATTTTCGAACGGGGATAAACGTATGTTATTAACAAAAGGAAGGGGAAAATGTTTTTAACGTGTAAATTATTAGTTTTGTTGATTTGTTTCGGGTAATAGTTATTTCTAATTATTTAAGAAGACATTAAGCAAAAAAATGTTATTTTAAGCTATACGCCATTGATGTATTCGATTATCAGAAACACGCGTACGAGCTTTATTATTCTTGTTCTTTGAAAAGATCTGACAATCTATGATACAGAAATCATGTCTCGTAGGATAATGCAGTCCAGTTGTCCCTCCATCTCAGTCTTACAGTAGGGCGGTCTCCGGAAAGGGTTTCATAAGCGGCTGTACTCGTATATGCAAGTCGGGCTACATGGTCCCTCCAGTATCTCCTTCTGGATCTACTCCACTGAACTATATCCTCTATTTCGTAAGTTTTTCTTATGTCTGGGTTGCGGACATGATCTCGTAGAGTTTTTCCCGTAATTGATCTTAGGACCTTCATTTCAGATATTCTTAGTAGACCCTTGGTACAGTATCGGCCCGCGTCTCTACAGCGTACGCCATGATAGGTCGCACGCATGTTTCTGTTCTTCCAGACCAGATTCTTCAGACACCCTGACACGGCAGAGGCTTTACTGACTTGTCCTCGTACTTCGGTATAAAGGTCATTATGCCTGCAGATCTCTACTCCCAAATACCTAAAACTTATTACTTGCTCCACAGGTATATCATTAACAGTCAGCTTACATCTTGTAGGCTGTCTAAGCATTATTAACTAGCTTTATTAACAGTCTCAAATCTCTCTTCTCTCATTATTTAATATATGAAATCTCTTAAATTTGATATTGAAATAAATAGGACTTATTATAATGGCGTGTATTATTTTTTCATGCTCTTTGTTTATTTCAAAGAAAACGTGTCTTTCTTTATACCCAATTTCCTTTGATACCACATGAAGCGTGTTTGAGTTGTACCTATAATGTAATCTGTATTACCTATTTATAGTACAGACGATACTTGGAATTTGGAATAATATATCAAACCAAGAATACAAGAACAATAGTTCGATCTTAACACGCAGAATTCATCATAGAATTAAATGTGCCTACCTTTGGAACATGATTGCATTCTTCTTTTTCTACTTCGTATCAGTGGTAAGAAAGCTTAATATATCGTAGCACTAAAAACTTTAATCTTTCGGTTGGCATTGTGGCTGAAATTTTCGCCGACTTTGTGTCGTTTCCAGGGACGCCGGGCGTTAAATAACAACACACGTGGAGGCACCTTCCTTTCCTTAGCTGCATTAAAATTAAAAATATTAATCCTAAATGAAAAAGTATCATTTATAGTAGTGCAAACACTTACCATATATGTATTGATGTTATAGGTTAAATTTAGTAGCAATCTTGTACATATTTTCTTGAATTTGAAATTTCAGAATTTTTCCGATTTAAATTTTTTTAGCAGAAAATAATCCTTTAGCTTATCCTTTATAGCACCCGGCATTTTAATAATAACAGCCTGTTAACTAGATTACGTAAAAATATAAAATTTTCTTTGTTAACGATTCATTGAAAGCACCAAACCGTAACGTCATATATTATCACTATCGCAAATTCTCTTTTCCGCACATAAAAATCCTTTTTTATGGGACGTATAATGTTTGTCAGTCTCCGCCTAAGTATTTTTATCGATCTCTCGTTCATTATTCTGCTTACCCCGCCGCCTAACCTACCCTAACCGAATCTAACCTACCCCTCATAATAGCGTACTTAACGCTTTCCGTACCCAAATGCCACAGTTTTCACCTATCTACCCCCAGTTTAAAACTGAACATGTAGAATTTCAAAACATACTAAAATTACGTAACATTTTGCGCAAGTTGACCAACCCCAAATAAACTTTTTACAATCTGGAATATAAAAATTGGAATGATAATAAAAGATTTATAGTTTATATCATTCTCCCTATGATGAAGGTGTTAAGCCTTCGAAACACACCGAGATAAATAAACTCAAAAGTGGAAAAAACAGTGTTTTAAATAATAATAAAAAAACGTCATTATGTAATTCCACAGTGTTAACCCCGTAAGCTTATTTAAATTTAAAAAATTACGTCTCGTATTCTTGCAAGATAGCAGTGTATAATGGGGTTCTAGTACTGAACCTTGTGTATGGAAGTGAAGCTTGGAGTTGGCAGAAGAAGGGTGAAAGTAGGATAAATGCCGTAGAAATTAAAATCACTATGAAGAATATGCGGAAAAACAATATACGAGTATGAAAGAATATCCAATGAAGAAGTATGAAAGGAATGGAAGGCGGACAAATCGTCTTAAATAAAATTAAGAAAAGGTCATTAAGTTGGTTTGGACATATGGAATGAACGAATGAGGGAAGAAAGGATAAAAATATATGTTTAAATAGTCTCAATGGAAAAAGATGTCGAGGAAGCCCTAGGACCATATTAATCAGTGACTGAAAAGCGACCATGTTCGAAGTAGGAAAAATTGACGGACGTGCGTGTTACGGTGTGTGAATGCGGAGGAGGCACGGGAGTTATGTCAGGAACAGTGTAGCGATCGATCGTTGTGTGATGGTTAGTTAGTTAGTTAGTTATAATTATTGCAGAATATATAAAATTAACACTAGAACAATATTTTAACTGACGTAAGTCATGATGAACTTGGAATTAATTATAATTTAGTATAAAAATTAAATTTGCGATGTTTTACAAAACATGTATGAACAAAACATGTTTGTTAAAACTTTTGAAGTCGTGTATTATAACATCCTCAATTCTGAGACTTAACTCCGCCTATTAAAACTGTAATAATTGTTAACTAATATACTGTTATAATTTAACAAGTTTTTTATGTCATTTTGTACATACAAACCTTTTTATGTCATTTTACTGTTACTTTCGCGTTTCATTAATGAAACGCGAAACCAACCCTTTCTCAAATAGATTCCACTGTAATTATGTGTATAATATGTTTTGAGTGAATAAATAAATTAACTGATAAACTGGTAAAGAGAGAGCTTTTCGTGGAGCACTTACCTCAAATTTATTATTAGATGTTGTAAAATATAAATAAATGGGCAAAATATTTCATGCACATAGTTTGTGTTATGAAAATATAAGAGGTGGTAAATATTAATTTATGGTATTATAATAGTGTCATAAATCTTTCCTGTTAAATTACAAATCTGATTATGATTGTACAGTGAACGAGGTTTTTAAGAGTAAAATATCTCGTATAAAGAGAGCCCTTCGTAGATCACTAACCTCAAATTAATTATCCGATATTGAAAACACGAAAATATTAAAGTCAGTATATCCGAAACAAGTCTTCAAGGAAAATTTTATCGTAGATTTAAATTGAACAACTGCTATGTTTATACACACAAAATCGCATTTAAAGAGATTTTAGAATATTAAGTCTTTAAACATTGTGAACCCAGAAAAAAACTTAAAGCTGATCCCACTCCATTTAATATTTCTAAAATGTAGAATTTGGTTTACATCCGTGAATATTTCACGGGTTGCAGCTAGTACAGATAATTTTAGAAATCTTAAGCGTGGGCTGACGGATTGATGGAAGATAGAGATGTGTCGAGAGACAGCCCACCAGGTGGAGCGATGATTTGTGCAAACGGTGGGAAGGGCTGGAGAATACTGGCAAGAGACCGAGAGGGATGGCGTGGGGGTAGAAAGGCTGACGTCCAACAGTGGATGGATATAGACTGACGTAGAAGGGTGCGGGGAAATTATACAATATGAAACAATTTCAGGATTTTTCGAAAAGCTAATAATGAGCATTGAGTAATTAGTAAATGGGGTAAACCTAAAAAGATCGAGTGCATATCAAGTAATTTAGATTGTGGTATATACCTTGTAACAAAAACATGATAAATTTATTTGTCTTTTTTATATACTTTGTATATACAACACTAACTGAAAAAAATTTAAATTAAATATCAGACATGTTTCGGACAACCCGGTCCTTCCTCAGTGATATTATAAAGATATTTAAAATATTGTAAAATTGTTTACAAATATGATCAGTTTTGTCAGATCTGTCAAAACTGATAATATTTGTAAAAAAAATTATATAATAATATTTTAAATATCTTTATAATATCACTGAGGAAGGACCGGGTTGTTCGAAACATGTCTGATATTTAATTTAAATTTTTTTAAAGTTAAAATTCTCAAACTAAACATAATCGCATAATTTATATACATTATGTATAGGTGAGGTAAGGATCTCTATTACTCGTTAGGATTTTTGTATCCCCCTCATAAATCACTGCTAGAGAACACAATTCACCGGACACTCGCGCCGTTGAAATATGTGGCGAGCATATTCGGGATCTCGCCTGGGTCGCTCGGGTAGCCGCTTGCTAGTGATATGTATTTGCACGATGCACTTTACACTGAGTCCTGACAAATAATATATATTTTGAAAACTTATATTTACTACATACTTGATTTGATCTATTCACTGAAACTAAGCAAAATATACTAAATTTGGATACACAACTATATTTGTAAACATTAAAGAATGATACGAGATGATAAATGAACTCAGATGGTGCACTCAGCTTTTCTAAAATGAATTTAATTTGGGAGCTATTTGAAAAAACGTCAGACCGGCCCACAGTGGGCTGAAAATAAAGCTCCCATATACTTAGCGTCACTCGAAAATCAAGTACCTAATTTTGAAAAAAAAAAAACATATGCCTGCGTATTTCTTTACTAAATAGAAATATTTTATGTCAAGTAACTTTTTTTGATAAAGCTATTATTTAAAAATAAAAAATAAAATTTTTTAAATTTTATTCCTTATTCTTGAGCTTTCTTAAAAAATTGCTTTCTGTACCATAAAATCCATCATATAAACTATATATTATCACTAAAGCCTGAATCTCGGAAACCTTCGGAACAATGACATTTTCGATTCAAAAGTTTTGGAATCTTCCAAGTGGATTAGGCCTCCACTATATAAAAAAAACGCGCCTAGCTCTTCATCTAGTTAGGTTGTGTGGAAGAAAGGACATACAATTGCAGTTAGTACTATTTTAATAACGTGCGTGCATAAAATATTTATTTTATATTTTTAATGTTGAAAATGTCAATGTTCCGAAGGTTTCCGAGATTCAGGCTTTAGTGATAATATATAGTTTATATGATGGATTTTATGGGACAGAAAGCAATTTTTTAAGAAAGCTCAAGAATAAGGAATAAAATTTAAAAAAATGTTTTTTTTATTTTAAAGTTGAAAATGTCCATGTTCGGAAGGTTTCCAAGATTCAGGGTTTAGTGATAATATAGCTTAAGTGATGAATTTTATGATTACGAAAGCAATTTTTTAAGAAATTGTCAGAATTAGGAAAAAAACTAAAAAAAACTGTTTATCTCCATATATAAAAAAAGAAAATTGCAAATAACTTATTAAATAATAGCTTTATCAAAAAAAGTTACGTGACATAAAATATTTATTTTTAGTAAAGAAATACGAAGGCATATTTTTTTTTTTTCAAAATTAGGTACTTGATTTTCGAGTGACGCTAAGTCTATGGGAGCTCTATTTTCAGCCCACTGTGCGGCCGGCCGGTCTGAACTGAAAAAAAAAACGCTGAAACATCTACAACACTAAATTATTGCTTAAATTACTTTTCGTGATTTTTCAAACCTTTATGTGCATTTGTTCCAATGTCAAATTGAATAACTTCTTTTATAGAATTTTGATGTTCTTGCTGGAGTTGAGTTAGATAACTAATAACAGTTAAGTAACAGTTGTAAAAAATCTTGTAACACCTGAAGATGTCAACATTGAATGACGAAACAGACGAATCGCGAAAAAAAAATGTGAGACCATAAACAGCGTTTTATATTTGAACTGTTAATAATTTTGAAATGTCAGTGTTTCAGTCAAAACAATGGACTTTATTAAAAAATAATAATAAAAAAATACGAATTTGCTATAACAAATCGGAGTAACATACACAGATTTTTTGCAACGGACAAAGCAAATCTTTCCAGCAGAGAATATATACGGGCAAATCTATGTACAACTAACTATGTGAAAAAAAAAGTTTCACTTTCTTTCTTTGAATCTAGGTTTCTCAATTTTGTTTTCTTATAATATGATAAAGGGTGCTTGTGACATGGAGTGGAACAGCTGAGATGAACAAATATTTCACATTTTTTTGCAATGTACACCGAATCTTGGTTCGCCAGCAAGAAAAGTTTCAGTGGTTTATGAAAAATTAGTTTAATTGCATAATAGTTTTAGAATTTAAAGATAAATTGCCTGTAAGTTTTATATTTGAAGGATTATATTTTGAATTTGGAAATAAAATAAATCATTTTCTTCACTAATACAAACATACATACATAACTAACTAACCATCACGCCGTTTCTCCGAAGGGATAGGCAAAAAGAATAGTCCGCCACACTGTTCTTTCCTGACATACTTCTCCCGCTTTTTCGACATTCATACACCATGTCAAGGACGCTGCGATTTCGCCGATTTTTCGCGTGTTCGACATTCAATATTCGATTTATTTGATCGTGTCACATTTTCCTCAGTCTTCATCTATTTCTAGTTCCGTTAACGTCATTAATATGTACTATTTTTACCAATCTTTCTTCAGTAATTATATCCATGTGTCCAAACCATTTAAAAAATCCTATGATTATTTTGTTCAGAACACTTTCATTCGTACTGCATTCAATTCTTATACTTTCATTCGACACTCATTTCATCATACACAGTTTTTCCACATATTTGTCTAAGAAATATATCGTAATTTCCACTGCATTTATTCTGCTTTCATCCTTCTTTTGCCGGTTCCATGGTTTACTTCCATACATAAGAACCGGTATAAGATCACCATTATGCCATTTTAGGTTTTTTGGATAGGCTTTGGACAAGTTATGTACAAGTACACTTTCCAGAATCCAGTATCAACAATCCTGGATGATTTTTAAAGCGCTTCATGGAATAGCACCAACCTATGTATTTAAACGTTGTATTGCTAATAGCCCTTAGTCGGCAATAGGCAGATTAGTTAAGCCAAAGCACAGGCTCTGGACAAATTTCGGAGTTCAAATTCGTCCCCGCCTGGAATATGCTCCCTGCACGTGTCAGATGCATTTACAATCCGATTGATTTTAAATCTAACCTAAAAACCCACCTTTTTAAAATATCGCACAAAATATAAACAACTATTATCTGATTGCTGGTTTTAGATTCAGCTTTTATGACTAAACATTGTGAAAGCGCCCTTGAGGCGAGTTATTTACGAAAACGGCGTTATACAAATTAGCCTTATTTTTATATTATAAGTACAGCTAAACATTTCCTATTTTTTTATAGTACAGCGGAGTCAGCATACTTAAAATGAATCCGGTTATCAAATGTTTTGTATCGCATTAAATCGTTTTATCTGATTTGTAAATCTCCTTTTTATGATATTTCGTTTGTTTGATTGTTTTTTCTTTGTCTAGTTTTTCTTCATGTAATGCTGTTGCATCGTTTTATCTGATTTGTATATCTCTTATTTATCATACTTGGTTTGTTTTTTCTTTGTCTCATGATATTGTCTTTTTATACCTGATTTGTATATTTATTCTTTGTCCTTTGCTTTTTTTTAGTTAATTTGTATGTTTCTTTATTTTACATTAATGTCTTGTTTTGCCTGACGGTTCTTTACACCGAGAAGTGGTACAAAAAAGTTGAACTGCCTATGTTATGTACTTGGTGTGCACATCTAACTGAAGCATCTAATCCGTTTTAATATATATATATGTTTTATTACTTATCACTACTGTATATTAGATGCTTTGTTTGTGTGCCAACATGAAATAAATAAATAAATATACCCGCATGTTTTATATAGGTATCAAACCAAGGACACTGAAGTAAAAAGAAACAGGATCGCAGCAAGATAAATGCGCAGTCTATGGCGACTGAAGTATTAAACAGTAACCATTTGTCACCGGGTAGAATTGGCAAAGTTCATGACAGCGTTCTGATTAAAAGGGGACAATTTGAAGGAGAAAAATGAGTAGAAGAATGAGAGAAAATAGATAACAAAGTCTTATATCAATAAAGAAATCCGTAAGCCATTGTAGACATATTGGGCTCACATGTTTCTGGATAAATTACAAAGGCGCAGATATACTTTCAAAGCCATTTTATTTTCGATTTATTATTTCTTGAACGATGATGTATAAATACGAATGAAAACGTCCGTTTTCTAGAACCTTTATTATAATTTATGTAAATGACATGTTTCGAAGGCAGACATTTGATAATGTCTTAAACAGGCGAACTATGCCATTTACATAAATTA
The DNA here is from genome assembly GCA_022606425.2 of Lepidostoma basale. Lineage (NCBI taxonomy): Eukaryota > Metazoa > Arthropoda > Insecta > Trichoptera > Lepidostomatidae > Lepidostoma > Lepidostoma basale. The sequence continues at coordinate 1,037,003 of JAHDVF020000053.1, read as the reverse complement.
TAATAAAATTTCTAGAAAACAGACGTTTTTATTCCTATTTTTTTTTAGATATTACATATTTAAAAATGCCTTAGACAGAAAAAATATGTCATTCACATAAATTATAATACAACTTCTACAAAAAGTTCTAGTGCCAACCCTCATGTATGGAAGTGAAGCTTGGAGCTGGCAAAAGAAGGATGAAAGCAGGATAAACGCCGTAGAAATGAGATCACTAAGCAGAATGTGCGGGAAAACGTTGTATGATAGAATACCGAACGACGAAATAAGAAAGAAATGTAAGGCAGATAACTGCATCATAAATAAAATTAAAAAAGGATCCCTGAGATGGTTTGGACATATGGAACGAATGGAATGGTCAAAAAGTTATACCCAAGCAGCGTGAGTGGAAAAAGAAGCCGAGGACGACCGAGGAAAACATGGCATGACCAAATTATTCAATTACTAAAAGGCGGCCACATTCGAAGTCGGAATAATCGACGTGCGTGCATGGCACGATGTATGAATGTAGAGGAAGCCCGAGAGGTATGCCAGGACAGGCCATTGTGGCGATCCATCCTCTCTGCCTACCCCTCCGGGGAAATGGCGTGATGGTTAGTTAGTTAGTTTTTTCTACAAAACAGACGTTTTTATTCGTATAAATTAAAAAACACATGTATTTACAATTTAAATCCAATTTTAATGTAACAATACAAATCGAAGACGTTCTGTTAATGTTCGTATCAACTAGCAATTAATTCAGTTTACGTACTATTCGCTATTCTGCAATTTGCATTCAATATTTTTTCCACTGAGAAGCCCATAGCTGTGGAAAAGTACGTGCTCCGTGTCGAGAATTTAATACTGCGATAATGACTTTGTCTTCCTGCAGAAAGGAGGTCTAAATGTCGCATAATTCTGGGAAAACGTTTACGTTTAAATTCTATCTCTCTCTCTCGTTTATTTTTTTTTAATTCTAGAACGAGGTACTTGCCCGTGTAGCTTAAAAGATCTATCTCATTTTTGACACAGTCGCCAGTTTCCGATAATTAGATCACGTATATTTCCCCGTTTTCTATTTTGTTTGTTGATTCCATTTCCCTCTCCCTTTAACATTCCCTTTTCCCTTAATCAGTACGATGCATAAAATTAAACGAGACTCGTCCTTGTGAAAGATTTCCTAAAAGATGGAAGGACAGCTAGGAATCCACAGTAGGAGCAACCCTCTGGAAAACAGATCACATAGGTCTACAGCAAGAAAGAAGAAGAAGAAGTAGATAAAATTAAAACACATTTTATAAGGTTAATCATTATGTAACGTAAAAATCAAATTTTTAATAATGAAATTTTTAAAAAAGGTGTCTCTATCCATCTATTATATTATAATTACATAACATTCTCCATTAATATTTTAAAAATACATTGTATTTCTAGGAGTTTTATTATATTTTATGGGAGTTACATGTTTCGCCTTGATACTCATTTCAATTATCAAATTTAAAGTATACGTTTAGAGTATAAAATTAAAGGATAAAATTCAATTGGGTGGTGGTCTAGGGGATAGAACGCTTGGCTCCTGATCCAAGGGACTTGGGTTCAAGCCTGGACACGACCAGATTCCTTCTTCATAATAATGAGCTATTTTCTGCTCACATTGAAGATTGTAATAATAAATTCTAATATCATTGATTTAAATCCTTGGTATTAGTCTTTTTTTTAAAAAAAAAAAAAAAAATTAAACTGAGATTTTCATACATTTTTAATGTGTCATTTCCAAGTAAAAAATACAGATTGTAAGATATGACATAAATGTGATATTATATACTCGTACATGTGTATACATGAAACAATAATTATTTTATACGATTTCTCAGTTGTCTCTACAAAACTATCTACAAAAAAATAAGATTATAAATGACTTAAAAATGTTTTATTTCAAAAAAATATCCATATAAGTTATACTTTAGCTGTGAAAATATATTTGAAAATATTATATAATTCATCGCTTGTATTACATACTATTTTAAAAAGTTGTTTTAGTGGCGTAACGTCTGCTAAAACTACAAAATTTTACAACCCGCCACTATTTCATCTGATACTTCTATTTTACGTATGTCACGACGTATTCTGAGAGAAATAATTTATTATTATATTGCGCTTATCACATTTCATATGTAATGTAAGAATATGAGATACTCCAGTGAAATATGAAGTTGTAATGTCTCCCAAAACAATTCCGAACCGGTAAGAAATTCGATTTTATCTATTCAAACCAGAAGTTAATAAAGAAGATATTTAATATTCCCAAAAAACATATATAGAATATTTTTTTATTATAAAATTTTTAATAAGCTTGGTGGTCAAGAAGATGGCAGCGAGTCAGTGGAAACGGTGGGAACTAAAAAAAAATATATAATGAAAATATAAATGATTAACGCTCAATTGGATTATCTAAAGAATATAATTAACTAACTTACTAACCATCACGCCGTCTCTCCGAAAGGGTAGGCAGAAAGAATGGACTGCCACACTTTTCTTTCCTGACATATTTCTCTCGCTTCCTCAACATTCATAGATCGTGTCATGCACGCGCGTCGATATCTCTGACTCCTCACATGGCCGACATTCAATATTTGATTTATTTGATCGTGCCACGTTTTCCTCGGTCTTCCTCTATTTCTGGTTCCATTTATCATCATCAGCCGTCTGTCATCCACTGCTGAATGTAGGCCTCTCCCAAAGCCCGCCACCGCCCCCTATCCATTGCCGCTCCCATCCATCCATGTCCAGCAATCCTCTTCAGATCGTCGGTCCAGCGGGCAGGGGGACGTCCAACTCTACGGAATCCTGTACGCGGTCTCCACTCCAGAACCTGTCTTCACCATCGGCTGTCGGTTCTCCGACAGATATGGCCAGCCCACCGCCACTTCAGCCCGCCTATCCGTAGAGCCACCTCAGTCACCTTGGTTTGTTGTCGAATAAATTCGTTTCTAAATCTGTCCCTCAAGGTTATTCCAAGCATGGCTCTTTCCATGGCGCGCTGGGCAACCTTGAATCTGTGGTTCCATTTACAACATGACAATTTACATAGTTAATAATTACATACAATATAAAACAACCGTAAACCATTCGGGAAATATCAAAACACAAACATAGAAACTAAAATATATTAAAAAATTACAAAAAGCTTTCAGAATAATGGACGTACTAATCCGAAGAAGCCAAGTTATTCATGTTTAAACCATGTCGCTTCTCAATATTCTGAGTATTGATTTAATATTTGAATAACTTTAAAAAAATACTTGATATGTGTATAAGTAGTATGTACTCGTATATGTGTAAGTGGCTCTATGACTTTAATGCTCAAATGTGTCATGCTCAAAAGAGGATATTTTTCTAATAATCTTTAAATAAGAGATTCATTCATTAATCATTTCTGCTATACTGGATACACAAATATAATAAATAATCCCTCCTGCCTCTGTTCGCTGGTTTATAAAAACTTTCCGAGTCACTATCAACCATATTTCTTAAAAAAAAAGCATATTATCCCTTTTTATAAACACTTAAGTACGCAGTTTTATGTTACTATTGAACATTATTTCTTCTATGTTCGCCTTACTTTGTGTTGTAGATGTTTTATTTGTCTTTTTCTTTTTTATATACTTTATATACAACACTAACTTTTAAAAGTTAGTGTTGTAAACAAAGCATATAAACAGAAAAATACAAATATTGAACATTAGTTTAACAAAACGCCTTCCATAAAGGATAATTTTATAACGAAAAATTTCAATGAAATCCTGTAAACAGAAAATTACGATTTCTTCTAAATTCGCTGTCACTTTGTGGTTTCGTTCGTTGAAAGTTTGTGTACCGAAACATGTTTTTGAAAAGTGCACAAGATTGTTGTGAAAATACAATATTACCAAATTCAAATTATGTTTTTCTTTTATATTCGCCATCACTTGTTGTTGTGGATTCACATTTGAATAACTTAAATTAATTTAAAAAGCTATTAAAAATAGAAAATAAAATTGTATACAATCAAATAAATTAACTAACTAACCATCATGCCATCTCCCAGAAGTGGAAAACAGACGATTTGGACTTTTGTGTGTGTTTTTTTTTAAATTTTTATTCCACGTATCCACTGTTTTTTTAAATAACTGTAATTAGGCACATAAAATAATCCAACTCTAGCAAGAACTTCAAAATGTTATCAAATTTATTTATTAATAAATCAAATAAATTAAAAGCCCAATATTTAATTTTTTCCTTGAACCATAAGTTTAACTAAATTTAAATTAACCCTAACCCTTGACTTAATTCTCTCCCCCCCTCCTGATTTGCTTTTTCATTTAATAAAATTTTTCATATTTTCATAAAATTAACGATTTTGTTTCGAAAACTGAATCAAACGATTATGTTTTATTAATTTTACTTAACTCGTGATTTTTCTACGTTTTAGAAGGTTAAATATAAAAAAGTTATTGACGATATGTTTTCATGAATGTGCGGGTAATAAAGGATGGTTTTATTAAAATCTCCATGCATGCGTAAAATCTTTAACCCCGCCTTTATCACATATACGAATATATTAAATTCAGATTATATTTACTTATACATATTGTGGCTACATGTAGGTTATAATAAACAAGTTTCTAGCTCGCTATTTAATAGCCAATTTTCTTGATACTGACAGCGGTTATACTCTGTATACATGTTTACTCATAATTCTACGAAACGGAAGTAAACCCTTAACACTATATAATACAACCTACCTTTTATCTCAGATCAATAACATCATATATGACTCGATGTGATTGAGTATAGATTTTTTAAAATAATTTATTCTTCTTATTGTTAGACACATTTGATCCACTGCTGGACATGCGTCTCCCTTAACTGGTAATGCCACACTATTCTTTCCTGACATACTTCTCTCGATTCTTTAACATTCATACATCGTGTCATGCACGCACGTCGATTTCTCTGACTCCTCACGTGGCTGACTTTTAATATTTAATTTATTTGATTTTGCCACGTTTTTCTTAGCCTTCCTCTATTTAACATATACTATCGTTAACATATACTTTTTTTACCATTTTTTCTTCATTCGTTCTTTGTCCATGTGTCCAAAAAATCTTAATGATTATTCCATTATTTTGTTCCCAACAATTTCATTCGCACTACATTCAGTTCTCATATTTTCATTCCACACTCTATCATAAAAAGTTTTTCTACACATTCGTCAAAGTGATCTCATTTCTACTGAATTTAGAAACTTTTAGAAATTTAGAAACTTAAAAAAAAAAAAAATAATACTTATTTTTCCAGTGTCATGCTTCGCTTCCATACATAAGGGTCGGTCCAAGAACACCATTGTGCACTGCCATTTTACGTAGCGAATAATTTTACGTTTATTCAAGTCGATTCGTAACCATTGTTTTCGTCAATCTGCACATATTTATTACAGATGTTTAAAAATAAGTTTTATATGAACTAATTCGATTTTTTCGCATATACGTGTGCATATCCCTGTTTACCGCGGGCGCGCGGATCGCTGTAACGTGCAATCCGGCAACACTGGATCGTAGTTTAATCTTCCCTCTCCACATCCCCATCCAGCTGAACTCGCTGCAACGCTCAGTGTCGGTTTGGCAGCCGTAAAGAATGGAGCTCTCGATAGCATCGCCCGGACGGCCATCGGTCAGTGACGATACGATTGCGAATGTGGAAGCGGCAATGCTGGCAGATCGAAGACTGACGGTTCGATAGCTTAGCGAGATGATCCCAGATGTCAGCAAGACAACTAAAGATAAGATCCTAACAGAACATTTAGGTTATTCTTAGGTTTGTGCAAGGTGGGTGCCCAGGATGCTCACCACCGAGCGCATTGAGAAATTCGGATGGGAGATCGTTCTACACCCACCATACAGTCCGGACTTGGCCCCGAGCGTCTACCATCTCTTTCTTGATTTGAAGAAACACCTCGGTGGATCGCATTTTGCAAACAATGAGGAGCTGAAAGAAGAGGTTCTGAGCTACTTTCACGGCCTGGCGAGAAACTTCTATGACAGGGAATCAAAAATATGGTGACCCGGATGATAAAGTGCATCAAAGTCAACGGAAACTATGTAAAAAAAATAGCTGAAGGTCTAAGCTTTCTATTGATGTATTGTTCGTTGTAAATAAAAATGGTTTTCATTGTGAAAAAAAACAGGGAAATTTATTTTACGGACAACCCTGGTATTTACTAACCAAGGAGAACAATTTATAAATAACAACACATGTTCTTTCTTCCTTTACCCGTTACATTCATAAACCCTGTTTATGAATGTACATTCATAAACCCTGTATATAAAAAGTTGTGTGAATAAATTATTCTTTCAGATATTAAATTACATGGAATTATTATTTTTTACTTCCTTGGATTTATTAATAATTTCAAGATGTCCATCTTTAACAAAAACGATTTATACCGTTATCCTGATTATGGACTACATTCGATTTTTTCGAAATAAATAAACTCTTAGAAGTCTTCTTCCTCATCTTCTGCTTATTATTCTTCTTCTTGTGTAAGATTTTTGGTCTGTTCCTGTAGTCAGGGTGACCTCTCTTGAAATGTTGACTGCCGGCTATCCCTCCATCTCTTTGGCGGTCTTCCGGGTTCATCCTCTGCACGTACGTATTCCAGTATCTTCTGCGTTATCTGCCCCATCATACGATATGCCGCTGTATTCTTATAGGTAACTGATAAAAATAATGAATACAAATGAAAATGTCTTATTTCTAGAAATTTCGTTATATTTTATGTGAATGACACGTGTCGCCTGTATTACAATTGTTTTCGAAGGTGTCAAGAATATTTGATCATGCCTTTGACAGGCGAAACGTGTCAATCACATAAAATATAATAAAACTTCTAGAAAACAGACGTTTTCATTAATATAAATTATTTAATATGGAGTTGATATTATTGTTGGAGTTGATGTTATAGTTGGAGTTGATGCTATGTTTAAGAAACAATGAATAATTGAAAAAAAACGTGTGCATTTGTTTGAGTATGTTAAGTAAAAACAATCGGGTGGTGGTTTAGGGAACAGAACGCTTGTCTTCTTATCCAGAGGAGTTGGTTTCCAACCTGGATACAATCATATTCCTACTTCATAATAATGAGCTATTTTCTACTCATATTGAAGATCATTAACCGTCGCGTTGCCATGTGGTCAATTGAGTTTCCACTGCCAATTTAAAGTTGATTTTCTTAAAACTCATGGACCCTAATATTATAAAAAAAATTGTGATTCTCCATTAAAGTGTTCTCAATATTTCGTAATAAAAAAAAAGCAAAAAATTACTTCCTTCATCCCAAAAAAAAAAAATATTTTTTAAGACTGCCCTCACCTTCATTCGTGTTAAGGGAGAATTTGTTTTGCTAATATTTACAACTTTATCAAAAGTGACAAATACTTACTCACTGTTTTGAACGTATTATTAATTATATGTTTGGCCTTTTCTCATAGGTACGTAATAATACCGACTGTGGACGGAAACGCAGCACGCTAAATAATATCAGAACTGTGAAAATATTAACACTTTACCAAAAGGGACAAATATTAATACGTACTCGTTGTCTTGAACGTACTATACATTTTGCCTGGGTGCCTTTATCATACGTAAAATTATAGCGCCACGGCCACGGCGCGGCGCGGCGGGGCGAGACAAGTTCATACTTGGTGTCAGTTGCTCATATGCTGTGACGCATTCCATATCAGAAATCGCATGGTTCCAGAAAAAAATTAATAATGATATGTTTTTCAAATAATCCATGTATGTTATAGATATCGATCTATTCCTAATGAAATTCCCTACAAGATGACATAAATTAAATTTTGATTCATCGAGTCATATGCTTGATATTTAGATAAAGTTAGCGGTAAACTGAATTGACCACATGGGAGCGAGCGTTTTGTTTTGAACACGGTACGTTAAGGGTTAAATAAAATCTAATACCATTAATTTAAATCCTTGATGTTAGATTTTTTTTATATCAAATATATGGAATCCTACAGCGATAAATAATTATACTTTACAGAAGTCCCATTTAAAATATTTATAAAAAATAAAACTTTGCTTTTCTAATATTCGATGCTTTACTTAACTAACTAACTAACTAACCATCACGCCGTCTCCCCGAAAGGGTAGGCAGAAAGAATGGACTGCCACACTTTAATCGATGCGGCACTCCATCCTTCTCTTTTCGCCATCGCGAGAGACGCGGTGTGATGGGTTGCGAACCTCATCGCCACCAATAGGCATCTCCCACGCACACTTCGATCGTTCAACGTCTACATAATAAATCTAAAACAAATTATATAAAATACAATGATATAAAATAAAATAACAAAGAAAAATAATTTAACACAAAATGTTCTTTGAGATGGTGCACTTGTCGTCAGCTGGACGATCCGGAAAGTTATTTACTTAGTGAAGTAAATAACTTTTCTTGTTTTGAAGGTTTTCGGTGCTTATATTTGAGACATTTCAGTATAAGATGTAAGTTTAAGTCTTCGAAACTTAGAGAATGTTTAATTTTAGTTTCAAATATTTCAAGTATTTTTTAAAGCCCAGCTAAGGTGAAGATATACATAATTAATTAGCAGATTTATAATTATTCATAATATTAAGTACCCAAACAGATTATTTGCTTGGAAATTTAGAAATAGGGTTATAGTATTTATTTAAATTGTATTTTAAAGATTCCATATTACTTAAGCGTAGAAAAAAAAATCCTACATATTGTTATAATTTGAGTTGAGCATTAAAAAATCAATTGTTAAAATATTGTAGTGAAAGGAGATAAAAACAAACAATTATTGTATAACCTCTAGTTTATCGCGACAAACTTTTAGAAAAACAAATGAATGATTGAAATCAAATGGGCACTTATACATGACATATAGAACGAATTAAAATATTCTAGAAATTTACGTCAATTAAGAATCTACGAATATGATGATGGAATGATGATGATGATGATGATTTGTATAGCGCCATTTTTGTGAGAGATTCACTTTAAGGGCGCTCAACGTCTGGAAAGCTTCTCTTAAAAAGAAAAGTTTTAAGAGAGCTTTTGAACACTCCTTCGTCGTCTTGATTGCGGATATTGTAGGACAGCCTGTTCCACGCCGTCGGTCCCGCGAGCAAAAAAGCGCTCTCCGCGAAGTTTGAACCTCCTTGGCGCCGCGGGACGAGAAGTTTGTATGTTGCTTCTTCCTTCGAGGATCGTAGAGTTGATGGCCGAGGGTTCAAATCTATCAGCTTGCAAAGTCCTGTGAGGTAGTGGGGCGCTTGTCCATGTAAGGCCTTGTGAACAAGTAGACACAGTTTATAATCGATTCGCTCAGGTAACCTGAGCCAGTGAAGTCGATAAAGCATTGAGGTAGGAAATGATTATAACCCACCGCTATTGTCTACTCATTAAATCAAATCAACATCGTGAGTGATACAATTTTTTAGGTGACTCGTTTGGAAACTTATTAAAAAATATAACGAACTAACAAGCATAGCATTGAAGGGAAATATGTAAACGGAAAAATGATTTTTTCAGAGGATAGGAATAATTCAAGACGTTACAAAATGGGTTGTGTGACATTATTTATATTATATTATAATACATGATCATATTCGAAACAAGAAATTTTAAAATCAAATACCTTTCCCTATCGGTATCATTAACAGCAGGATAATTCTGTAAAACATACAATTTTGGCGTTGCTCAACAACAACAACAACAAACCATCACGCCGTTTCTCCGCAGGGGTAGGCAGAGAGAATAGACCGCCACACTACTCTGTTCTGACATACCTCTCTAGCTTCCTCTACATTCATACAGCGAGTCATACACGCACGTCGATTCTTCCGGCTTCTGACATGACAAACCTTTAAAATTTGATTAATTTGGTCATGCCATGTTTTCCTCGGTCTACCTCGACTCTGTACTCCATTTACATCGTTAACGTATACTTTTTTAACCCTTCTTTCTTCACCCATGCGCTCCATATGTCCGAACCAATATAATACCATCCGCTGTGAACATGCTACCCAAATAAACAAATTCCCTCACCTGTTCCAAGTTCTCTTCATTCACACTTATATTACAAATTGTCATTTGCTTTTCCCTTTCAAAAACCTTTCAAAGACCTTTGACTTTCCGACATTCATCATTAAATCGTTTGACTTGCATACCTCATACATTTTCGACACCGAGACTTATAATTCGTCCGCACTGTCCGCAACGAGAACGGCATCTTCCGCGTAAAGCAGACAATTTACAGAGAGATGACTCATTTTAGCACCAGCATTTATATCAAGTTCTTTTATACACTTGTGCATAAACAGATTGAACAACTATGTAGACATCACATAGCCCTGCTTAACACCCCCTTGCACTAACTATAATTCGTATATTAGTCGTACAATTATATTATTTAAACACATTTTTATTAATCACATATTATTATCATAATATATTTTTTACATTATTTATTGTTTCTTGAACAATGATGTATAACTTCATATAAAATAATTATTACGAATAAAAACACCAGCTTTCTAGAAGTTTTATTATATTTTATGGAAATGACGTGTTTCGCTTTGCTAAGGCATTATCAAAAGTATATACGAGTATTTGATACTTCTTTAGGAGGCGAAACATGTCTTTCTCATAAAATACAATAAATCTTCTAGAAAACAGATATTTTCATTCGTATTCATGAAATTTCTAAGGTAAAAAATATATACAGGTATTTATTTCACAAAATGTTCATATTTGTATGATAGTATTTCATCATCATCAGCCTTTAGTCGTCCAGTGCTGAAAATAGGCCTTCCTTTCCGACTTCCACAGCTTTCTATCTCTCGCTGCTCTCTGCCAATGACCTCCTGCCACTCTCTTGATGCCACAGACCATCTGGCTTGTGGTCTGCCAGGATTACTATGGCCGGTTCTCGGTCGCCACTACAGGGTGCGTCTTGTCCACCGATAATTCGTTATCCTCGTAATATGACCGGCTCAAATCCAATTCAACTAAACACAACAACGATAATATTATAAAAAATAAATTATATTACAAATTATTACAAAATTACAGTACTCAACGTTTAGTTGTAACATCTGTTCGGTTTCAGTGAATCTAACATTTACCAAAATGTATGCCGAGACTATGAAAATTCTCCCCTTTTCACCCAGCTTAAGTACCGCATTAGGTTTCTGAGATAGAAAGCTTTTATCCATACGCATGGGTACCAAGATTCGATCAAGATTCATTGCGTTTTTAGTATAATGGTGTTAGATAAACGTTGTCAAAATACTTGTAGAAGTAATTTCTTGGTCTTATTATATAAACTATTGATTACTTGAGATAAACCATAAAATAACATTTATTTAAATCGTTTCTTTGTTCCCGCCGCGTTTATGAGTTATATTTTTTTACCTCAAAATTTCAAACAGCTGTCATTTTCACAAATAATAAAAATTAGAAAAAATCATGTGCTTCGCCTTAGCTGTCACCTTTCTAAATAAGATAAAAATATTGTTTATTTTTGAAACGATGCCTGATAAATAAAAAATCAGCCCAGATTTTTAAAAGAGGGTTCTACTTAATGGTTCACGTCATCGTTAGTCAAGTTATTCATTAACCTTCAGATTTCCGATTTTGAATTTTAATAATGTTCGATTGGGAAATGCGCGAGAGACACGGGGGTGTTTTGGTATCGTGAGCGTTGCGGATTCGTCAGTCACTATGGAGCGTTGGACAAGAGAGTAGCGTTGTTAGGCTATTTAGACGCACCTAACCAATAGCTTTTCACCCATTACTGCGCGGTGTAAGTTTTGTGCTCGCTTCAACATATACCGCATCGTGATGCGTCTTCGACTAAATTAATTGAGAACTGGGTAAGCACGGCTTCAGGTTCTGCAATAAATAAGCCGCGGCCCCATCCAAGACCAATAGAATCGACCGAAGAAAAACGTGCAATGCAAATTCTACAAGATCAAAGACAGCGTAAGATTTTTTTATACTGTCACTGCCACGAAAATCGTTGGATGGTCGGTATTAACCGGTTTCGGAAGCTCGCTGCCGTATTCTGGTTAAAACTGCCGAAACTGATCTAAATGAACAAATGGAATATAATTTTGTTTATGTAATAACGAATGTTTTTTTCTTTACTTACAATGTACATACTTAATTACAATTGAGAACACTAATGTTTTGAAAAACGTATTTCATGTGAACATCACTATAAACAAATAGTAAACATTCGGACGGCTTGACTACAGTGGGTCAGTATTGCATTTGAACGGCCGTAACGTTGGAAGGGTGGAAAAATTTAAATACCTCGGCAGCATACTAACGCAATCTCTTGACCCAGATGTAAAGATAAAATGCAGAATTGAGGCAGCTAGAGCTACGTTTAATAAAATGAAATCACTCTTCTGCAATGATAACGTAAACTTGAAACTCCGCCAGAGAATGATCAAATGCTATGTGTGGTCTATTTTATTGTACGGGTGCGAAACTTGAACCTTGAAAGTTAACTCAATGAACAGACTGTAAGCATTTGAAATGTGGCTCCATCGCCGAATGCTCAGAGTTCCCTGGACAGACATGGTTACCAATACCGAAGTCCTGAGGCGAGCTAGAGTTGACAAGGAATTGTTATCAACTATCAAGGTTCGAAAGATCTCACATCTGGGTCATATACTGCGTGGGGATAAGTACCACCTTCTCCAACTGATATTGGAGAGGAAGGTTGAGGGACCGGCATCCGAAGTGTGGAGGAGCTGTTCCGAGCGGCGCAGGGCAGGGACAGGTTCGCCGAGGTGATCGCCAACGTTGGGGGGACCCGACAAGGCACTTGAAGAAGAAGAAGAAGAAACATCAAATTGAATAGAGCGATGTTTACCAGAAACTTGTCTGTTTGATTCTTAACTTAATACAAATTCGAATTAAAAACAAACGAATAAAGACGAAAAAATTCTATATTTGAAAGTGAATTATAAAACTTACTAAACAGGGAGTATTGAACGAAGTTTTCCTAAACGTGAAAAACTTTTCATATCCAGGCCGACCTTACATTTGTCACGTGAAACAAACGTCGCACGCTCTTTCTTTGAATACAAGTTTCTCAATTATGTTCTTCTTCTAATATAATAAAGTGTGCTTGTGATATGGAGTGGGGTACAATAGAGATAAACAAATATTTCACTTTTTAAACTGTGCATCCGATTCTTATTTAGTAAGCGGGAAACGTTTCATAGACGTGTGAAAAAATATGTTTAATTGAAGAATAATCCTACCATATATAGATAAATCATCCTAAAACACTCATATTTGAAAGATTCTAATTTAAATTTGGAATATAAATAAAGTTTTTTTTTTATTCAAACAAACATACCTACTCGTATATTATGTTACTAGACAATACACGTGAACAGTGCTTTCGATTGTATTTTGATTGTTTTTCGATTTTTTCTACGTGTGCTATAACAAACTCCTTGTCTACTCGTAAGCTTATTTATTTATTTATTTATTCAGTAAGTAAGTAAGACTTTTTTTTAAAACCTTCCTTTTCTTCTCTCTAAGCCTATTCCCGTCCACTCCTGGACAAAGGCCTCCTCCATTCGCTTCCATGTCACTCTGTCCTGTGCAGACTGCATCCAGGTTATTCCGACGTGTCTGTTCAGATCATCCTTCCACCGTAGTTGCGGTCGCCCTGCACTTCTCTTTGCCGTCCACAATCTCCAAGTCAGCAGTCTTCTTGTCCACTTTTCATCTGAGCTTCTGGCTATGTGACCGGCCCATTACCATTTTAGAGTCGCCACCCGGTGGATGATATCAGTGACCTTTGTTGCCAGGTTCATATTCAATCCCGCAGATTTGAATACATCAGCATTTCACCTAGTTCCCCCGAGTGTTGCTTACGAGTACGATGTCGATGTCGTCGGCGAAAAAACCTACGTACCTTTTATTTTCCTGTCAATTAATTTACATATCAGTTTCTGACCACTCCGATATAAAATGTATGTTACGTTTTAACTTGTTTTTGTAATAAAACATCGTTTTCTTGTTATTATATAAGATTAAAAACTAATCAATTAAAACTTACAATATTTTTCCATTAACCTATTGTAGACATGCTCCTTTTTGTATTTTGTTTAAAATATTTTTCGTTAATTAATATCGTCCTTTTGTGGTTAAAATGCGGAAAAAACAATGTTTTGATTTATATATTTATGTAATAATTCACTTAATATTAATCATAAAATTCTACACCTGTGTTATTTTTCCTTTAGTTCTCATATTTTCGCCGGTCCACTGGTATAAAAAGATTGAGAAACTCTGGAATACATCACATATGTTATGTACCCAGTCACGAATATGGTATTCCAAATTAGACTATTATACGAGGATAAAACTAAGTTATCTAGCAATATGGGGATTGATTTAGCCGTAACGGTTTTGTTTTCGGTACAAATACCATTTTCGTAGTATTTCCTGTCAGTAGTTTTTTCACTAGTGAATGGTGCACTTATATTTGTCATCGCAAACAAAAACCTATCCAAAAAAAAAGCTAGAATGGCAGTGTTCTTCTACCGACCCTTATGTATGGAAGCGAAGGATGGAACTGGCAAAAGAAGGATGAAAGTAGTATAAATGCAGAAGAAATGAGATCTCTTAGACGAATGTGTCGATACTCTCTGTATGATAGAGTGTCGAATGAAAATATAAGAAGTGAATGCGGTGCGAATGATGGTGTCATGAACAAAATAATGAAAGGATCATTAAGATGGTTTGGACATATGGAAAGTATGAATGAAGAAAGAATGGTAAAAAAATTATATGTTAATGATGTAAATGGTACCAGAAATAGAGGAAGACCGAGGAAAACGTGGCACGATCAAATAAATCAAATATTGAAAGTCGGCCATGTGAGGAGTCAGAGAAATCGACGCGCGTGCATGACACGATGTATGAATGTTGAGGAAGCGAGAGAAATATATAAGGAAAGAAAAGTGTGGCAGTCCATTCTTTCTGCCTACCCCTTCGGAGAGACGGCGTGATGGTTAGTTTGTTTAGTTTTTTCACTTATTCGTCAGAATTAGTCATCACTGCACTCTTTAATTTCTTATTTTGTGTATATTATTCTTGATATTATTCCAGAGATTGGCATAAAAATCTGTGAATTGCATTATTTTCTTAACACCTTCAAAGCAGTTTTATCGGTAAGAACTGCACACCTAGTCATCAGTACATAGTTTAAATCTTTCATGTTAAAAGCTAAAAGATCTTAAGAAAATTCTAAATTAAACACACCCGAATAGAGTTGAAAATTCAATAAATTTCAATTAGAGCATAAAACTTCTTGAAACAATTTTGTTTAAAATTCAAGTTAACCGAATTCAAAGCACCAGTTTGAATGTTATGGTATTTATTGTACCATTTTAAAGCACATTCTGCTTTCAAAGGTACAAATAATAATAATAACCCACGAGTGTATTTCGTTTTCTCGGATTGATTCATTTCTTAGTTTACACAATTGAATTACACAATTGAAATTCTAAGATGTATTAAAGATTCATTTTAATATAAAACTGTCCGGAAATATTTATTTATTGATTAACAAAACGCGACCTGTACGCACCAGTGTGGTCATACCAATTCACTAAATATCACACCGTCTCTCTAAGGAATAGGAAGAATGTGAGGACTGCCATACAGTTCTACCCTATATGATACATACATACTAATTGAAATTATGCTATTAATTGAAATCAAATATTATATGTTGGCCACGTGAGAAGTCGGAGAAATCGACGTGCTATTGACGTGATATTGTTTATAATGAAAAATAAAGTATTTGTAATACATATTTAGATTTGTTCTTATAGTTTCGATCAGTATCTACACATGTACACAGCTCCTCTATATTTAGCTTTAGCCTTTTGTATCTTGGATAAGCTTAATTTATCAATTAAGTCTCATGTCATGAGTTTCTTGTACGAGTATTCTGTATCTAAACCAAATCCAGAATACTTCTTAACTATTTACGTATATGCCATAGCCCGTGTAATCATGTTTATAATACCCACTTTAATAACACTATTAATGATAATTTTCAAATCGTCATACATTCTTCTTTCTCGAAAACCATTACTTTAGATTTTGACACATTCATCACCAGGTCACTCTTTTCAAAGATGACCTGGTGGTGAACTCATGTCACTCTTTTCATCCACAGAAGCAAAGATGGCAGTACACAATGGAGTTCTAGTGACAACCCTCATGTATGGATGTGAAGCTTGGAGCTGGCAAAAGAAGGATGAAAGCAGGATAAACGCCGTAGAAATGAGATCACTAAGAAGAATGTGCGGGAAAACGTTGTATGATAGAATACCGAACGATGAAATAAGAAAGAAATGTAAGGCAGATGACTGCATCATGGATAAAATTAAAAAAGGATCCCTGAGATGGCTTGGACATATGGAACGAATGGATGAGAATAGAATGGTTAAAAAGTTGTACACAAGCAGCGTGAGTGGAAAAAGAAGCCGAGGACGACCGAGGAAAACATGGCATGACCAAATTAATCAATTACTAAAAGGCGGTCACATTCGAAGTCGGAATAATCGACGTGCGTGCATGGTACGATGTATCAATGTAAAGGAAGCCCAAAAGGTATGCCAGGACAGAGCATTGTGGCGATCCATCCTCTCTGCCTACCCCCCCCGGGGAAATGGCGTGATGGTTAGTTAGTTAGTTATGATAATTTACTTTTCTACAGTTTCTAAGAAACTACAATAATGACTAATTATGTAGGCACACATAATTCGGTTACTGTTTTTAGCGACAAACTTAGCATGAAACGTAATGGAACCAACTTATATTAACGAAGACTATTTTTTGCTGAAATCACTATTCTATTAACTTAATGCGGATTTCGTTAGCGAGTGCCTTTATTATGAGAACAAACAAAATTCATTAGGGACAAGGCGTACTATAAGTGAGTAGAGTGAATGCTTTGGAACTGATCCTCAAACCTCCCTTCCAGTCAGTGCAGTACAAGGTTGTGGTTTTGCTCCCAAAATAATATATCAATCTTGGTCTTTTAATGTATTATAAAAATTAGTTTTATGAACTTGAACGCAATCCGCATTGAATATTATATTTTTGAGAAAGACCCTTGTCTATTCAAAAGTGCTAATAACTAAATTTAATTATCAAAATAAATATATTGCAAATAAAATATTTTTTATTGTTTATTATTTATAAGTTATATAAATAAAATCCTGACGATCTGTGACACAGAAATCATGTCTCGTTGGATGATGAAGTTCAGTTGTTCCTCCATCTTTTAGGTGTCTTCCAGGCGGGCGGTGTCCGGGGAGGATTTCATAAGCGGCTGTATATGCTGAAAAAAAAACTTGCTATTCCAAATACCATTAACATTAAAACATTAAAACAAATATTTTCTTCTTGTTGTTGGTATTTTTTAGGACATAGTATTAATTCAAGTAATAATTTGAGAATAATTTTGTAGCTCTATGTTATGAAGCAATTTTTTTATGTCCTTTTTACAAAATTGTTCTTCAAGTATTCATAAGCAAATTAAAAAAATACGAGTAGTGATTTTTAGTTTTTTTGTTTATATAAAGTATTTTGACTGTTGTCAAAATAAAATTTTCATTTGTTCCAATGGCAATTTGAATAATTTCTTCAATATTATTTTTAAATTCTTGCTGGTGTTAGATTATTTTGGTAAATGCGTAACACAAAAGTCCAGATCGTGCATGTCAACAAATGCACCATCTAAAATGAACATTACTCGTATGTGTTAAAATATTTTCATTGTGTAATTTTATTTTATTTTGTATGTTTGTATTTTATATGATTTGTTTTAGATTTTGTGGATGTTGGACGATCGAAGTGTGCGTGGGAGATGCCCATTGGTGGCGATGAGGTTCGTAACCCATCACAACGCGTCTCCCGCGGGGCGAAAAGAGAAGGATGGAGTATCGCATCGGTTACTAGTGTGACAGTCCATTCTTTCTGCCTACCCTTTCGGGGAGACGGCATGATGGTTAGTTAGTTAATTAGTTGTAAATTGATACACGCAATATTGATTTTATTATAATATTATAGTTCAAAGTAATATAACGGTTCAAAAAACCTTCGTGGCAGAGTTACAACAGAGCAACCGCCACACCGAAGGTTCTGGATTCGATTCATGGCGACGACAGTGTGATTCTCACACTCTTTTTAAAATGACTATTATGTACCATATTGTTGGATAAAATCCTGCAAAAATGTGTCTTTAATTATTTGATACTTGCATTAAATAAAAACGTGCTCTAGCCAAATACAATCAATAATAAGGATTTAGTGTTGGATACTGAATGTGGAAAGCAATTGGAAACTACTACATTAAAAAGACCCAAGTGGCATTCCAAGAATCAGAAAAAAAGTTACACTTTGCTGCAAACCAATCCGTAGGATTAAAACTTAAATAATAAAAAAACTGAAATTTACATGAACTTGTATAAGCTTATAATAAATAATGAAAAATAAAATATTTCAAATATTCTTAAAGACGGCAGCAAACTCCCGAAACTTGTGGATATTAGAATGGAAAAAAATAGACATAAACTTTTTTTTCTACTTTTTTCTGTAGAATCCATTTCATTCCTGTCAATGAGATGTCCAACTTTCTCTCCACATCTTTGCTAGTTGTCCTGATGGTTGTCAGCCATCTGGAGTCCTGCGCACCACGATCTTTAGAATCTTCGCTGGGTGGGAATCCTCTCAAAGTGATCTAAATATGTTTCAACTCTAATTTTATTTTTCATTGTTAATATATTATTAATGAAAATTCTTTCATTTTCAAGTAACTAATATTCACATGAATTTTATGCTATTTCTACATATTGCATGCTTAATAGAATACTGGCTTAACTAAAAAAAGCAAGTTTTGCTCAATCCGACATGAGTCGGTGTTTTAACAAAAACAGTCGAAAAACACGTACGAATGGATAGCGTTAACATTGTGAACGATTATCGTACATACGAATGGATAGCGATAACATTATGAAAAATAGATGGATAGCGTTAACACAAGCCTCTGGTCTAATGTTAACTCAATTATGACCTAAACCATAATCGGTCAGTTTACTATTAAGCGTGCGATATGTTCAATAGCGTTCTTATATAATATTTGTACACAATGTCTCTAGAAGTATAATACCTATATCATGTTTCATGTTTTATACGTATTTACATATGTCTTTGAAACACGCAAAAAGTTATAAATTTTGATAAACAAAAATTCATACTTATCGACTGCCACATCGTTAACCCATTTACTGCGACTGGCTAAATTTGCGCTATGAACATGGTTTAGAACTGTGGCAGACTAAATTTGAACCGCATATTTGAACGTATCTAATAAATGTTTCTTTTTTTTATAACTTTATATACAACACACACTTTATTAAAAAAATAAAAATTTAAAACAAAACATGTTTCGCACACACAAACCCTCAACCAAACCCAAACCCAAACCATCAGTGATATATGATAAATATTACAAATATTTAAAAAAAATTCACGAATGTGGTCAGTTTTGACAGATATTAAAATGATTTATTTCGGAACGTTTATGCTTTTATTATGAGTTCTTTACTACTAAATTGTATGTAATATTATGATGAACTATGACTTTCTGTCTGAGCTGCAAATGTAGTCAGCCCATGTTTGAGACCAATTATTTTTACTTAATATGAAGCCAGTCGCACAATGCGGGTTAATGGCATACATTTTCATTATGAGCCATTATGGCACCGGTAATATTTTATGGGACTAGTGAATAGTTGTCATATGTTTGAAAAGAACTATGTAGTTTCCATTCCTATATAATAAGTTATAATTTTAATTATATAAATATATTAATATCTATATTTTTACCACATAATAAAGTCGATACATATTTTGTAAAATATAACCTTAAACAATATATTTGACCCTTGGAGAAGAATATCTTTTGCCATTTATCCATGAGATAGGTAGCCTACATCTCCGCCTCTTCGCTGTTTTGACCCTTTTTTATCACAAAAATACAAATATATTAAATATTTTTTTATGTGCTTATTCATAAGTATGTTTGCGAGATAAGTATGTAAGTAAAATAAATTAAATTATAAGATTAGATTTTTTTTAAAGGGGAGATTATTCAAATTCTCTTCGGGAGATCAACTTCGCCGGGTTCATATTTCCGAAGATAAAAATAAATCAGTTCAAAATTTATGACTCGAATCAAAATTTATTCGAGTAAATCGATTTAAATCTAAGGTTAATTATGTCTGAATATAATCAAATTAAAGATTTTTTTCTTCTTTGATCTAGCACCAACACCTCACATCTAAAGCTTACAGTTATTTATTAAAAAATAATAATAATAATATTGTTAATGTGGAGACATATTTTTTTCCGTTGATAAATTGTTTAATATTTTTATACCTGCACTCCAGTTTAATATGCAAGTACAAGAAAGGGAATTATTATAATGGTATTATAAAATAGGAACGTAGATTTACTTGAGTATAATGTAATGTTGTGGTTTCCACTACATCAATCACCCTGATAAATAAAGATTCAGTTAACAAGCTTATTGTGTAATGTTAGATCGCAAGGAAGCACTTAACTCACCATCTAACACACCAAAGGTTATGGTTTACGTAATAAACGCTGAAATTCTGTGATTGCATAATAATCTTCATAATAATAATAATAATAATTAGTAATATAAAAAAATGAAAACTCTTCCTATAACAACACATTATTTTTTAAATAAAAATGTTAGGTTAAAGCCACATCAAGTCTTTCGCTTACAAGGGGAGGGCACGACAGTGGAAATTGACTTCGGGATGGGATTTTGTAGAATTGTAGTACCCCCTAAGAGTCGTCCATAGTCAAAGTAAAAAGCGCAACCGCTAGGGGGTACTATAATCCTGCAAAATCCCTCCCCAAAATCAATTTCTCTTGTCGTACCCTCAGCTTGTTAGAACAAGATTGAGTGATATATTTTTTCACTACAGGTCAACGTGATAGTACAGCGTATATTTGTTCGCTAAGTTGCTAACTGAGTAGCTTTATGCACAAAGCATGACTCATTTCTGTGTCGCTGTAGCCTTACATATGAAAACAAACAAACCATCACGCCGTTTCCCCGCAGGGGTAGGCAGAGAGAATGGATCGCCACACTTGGCAAACCTCTATCCTGGCAAACCTCTCTAGATTCCTCCACATTCATACAACGAGTCATTTCATCTTTAAAATTTGATTAATTTGATCATGCCATGTTTTCCTCGGTCTGCCTCGACTCCGTACCCGATTTACATCATTAACGTATACTTTCTTAACCATTCTTTCTCCATCCATGCGTTCCATATGTCCGAACCAACGCAGCGATCCTTTCATAATTTTGTTCATAATACCTTCTTCCGCTCTACATTCCTTTCTTATATCAGCATTTGAGATTCTGTCGTATATCGTTTTACCACACAAACGTCTTAGGGACCTCATTTCTACCGCATTTATTCTGCTTTCATCCTTCTTCTGCCAATTCCATGCTTCGCTTCCATACATTAGTGATGCGACCAGAACTCCATTGTGAACGTATGATTATGAACTACAATATATTCTTTACATATGAATTACAATATATTCTTTTTTAGTATAGGTATTATCAGCCATCAGTCATCCAGTATTGGAGTCCGTGGCTACGAAGGTCGTCAATTATTAACACACTTATTAAATGATCACTGTGATGGTTCGGACAAGTGGAAAACATGAATGAATCATTTCAAGTTTTTAATAAAATATTTGCGTATAACTGCGAAGAACTACTTATCTGCAGTTTTAATCCTAGGAATTGGTTTGCAATAAAGTATTCGGTCTCGTCTTCCACTGCGCTCGATCTTTTCAGCCTTTTTCATCTTAACATAAAAACACAGTTCGCACACATGTTTCAATATTTCTGTCGGGGGCGTCCTCTATAATTTATTCCCTGAACCATCACCTCCATTATGTTATGCAGCAGACCCAAATGGCGCATTATATGTCCGATCTATCGAGCTCACCTTTTAGAAAAGGATTTGATAAGTTGCCTCCCTCGTTTGATTCCGCTGTGAACCTCCTATTCCTAAATTTCTCCTATAGCACCACATCTCAAACGCTTCCAGTCTAAAAAATACTGGATTTATCTTAATGCTCCTTCTAGCCTCCTACACAAATTTCTAAAGTAAGGGCACTCGGTAAGATGCCTTTGCCTATTACTTTGGAGTATCAGCTTATAGGGTCAAAATAGTGTATGTATATTTTATTATACATACATCTGCGTATAAATGCCTCAGGGGCGACTCTGATAACATTCTCAAATAAAGTTGTATCTACATGTATACAAATTGACATTTACCTATGTAACCTCTTGTTATTTACATACATATTACTAATACAATGTTCTCTCTGAGGATGCTTAAGCTAAAAGTATAATAATATGATGTTAAAAGAAAAGAAAAGCAATAAAGCAAATGATATTTTCAAATTGTGAAACTTTACAACGCGTTTATTTCTTTTAAAAAAATATAAAATTATTTAAACAATTTTCAGTTTTTTAAACTCAACAAAATAATAAGAATTTAATGTCAAATCTAAAAATACAAAATTACAATTAATTTTTACGTAGAAACTTTTACTAAAAAAATCGGTACTAAGCGATTTAGATGGGGAAAAAAGTTAATTAAGCACAGTTATGATTATATCAATATAAATAAGAAAAATATTATAGAATTTTCTTTTTCTTAAAAAAAAAGACGCTCAAAAACATTTCTGGCAAGAATCGGGTGGTGGTCTAGGGGATAGAACGCTTGGCTCCTGATCCAGGGGACTTGGGTTCAAGCCTGGACACGACCAGATTCCTTCTTCATAATAATGAGCTATTTTCTGCTCACATTGAAGATTGTAATAATAAATTCTAATATCATTGATTTAAATCCTTGGTATAAGTCTTTTATAAAAAAAAAAAAAATACACGATAGAATTCGAAAATCAAGAATAAACGAAATATGCATGGTCGAGGATGTCGTTAGGTGGAGGAGGCAAAGGAGAACATACTGGTATGCACACGTGAGAAAAATGGTTCCATCCAGATCTACTTTCATTGTGTTGCACGGCCAACCCTAAGACAGGCGACCCCTGGGGAGACCACTGGAGATGTATCGAAATCTGGGAGTCGACCTTGCAGGAGACTAATTTCAATTAAGAAATAGGGCACTAGGCCTAACATCGTTGATATTGTTAAATTACACATAAGTTGCAGCCTGACATTAAAAGGTTTACAAGTAACATGAGAGTGATGACGTCACAGTACAATTAAAATGCGAATTAATCCATCGATTTTATAGTTACTTTGTAAAAACTTCGAACGTTTGTGATAAATCATTCAAATATTTTAGTATCGTTCGGTATTTGGTAAGAAATTGAATAATAAATAATGTGTAAACGCAACAGTACCTGTACTGGCATACCACCAGACATGTTTATTCAATGATCTTAAAGATAATTAAAAATTGCACTGCGCTTTGTCATGTATAGTTAATTTATAAATTAATTAGTGAATGAAACCTTTTTTATGCCATGCAATACAGCGGTGTTATTTATTTTATACAACAATTTTTCTCCGTGATACCTGTTTGATTATAACGATCATTTTTTTAAAAATACAAGTGTCAATTGACGACCTTCATAGGAGAGTCGCGAAGGCTATGACTGCTGCACCGAAATATTCAATCCTGTGAAAAGTGTATTCCTGTTGGGATTATTGCGCGAGCAGAACGCTTTTTATGATTAATACGAATGAAAACGTCTATTTTCTAGAAGTTTTATTATATATTATGTGAATGACGTGTTTCGCCTGTCTAAGGCATTATCAAATGACATTTGATAGTGCCTTAGACAGGCGATACATATCATTTACATAAAATACTATAAAACTTTTATAAAACCGACGTTCTCATTCGTATTAATTATTTTTTAATATGGAGATTCACATCATTGTTCAAGAAACAATAAATAGTGTATATAAATTACATGTATTAATTTTTTCATGTCTTGCTCTTGTTTTATATTATTCGACCATTGATTTATGATGTTACCATAAAAAAGCTATTTTCAATCAAGTAAATTAAAAACACACATTTTAACTGGATAAACACCGTAAAGCAAGTGTTAAACACTCGCTTAACCAAATATTTATGATTTGGAACAGAAAGTTTTTAAAACTTGAAAGTTCGCAGAAATTTGTATTTTATTTATCTTACGTTGTATCCATTGTTAACAGTTGAGGATACCCTTTCGGGTGATGTATTCGCCCTAAATATTAGAGCATGCCTTCTAGGAAGTGTGCGTGGTTTGAATTAAATATGTTGTTCTATTTTATCCTTCATTTGGTAACAACATAAATGAGTATAATTTCAACTCTCAGAAACACGGTATCTCCCCTTAATCAGAATTTCAATTAATCTAAATAAGCGATTTCCTGTCATGACAATTCAGAATTTTTTCTTGCTCTGAAAGCTAAACATATCAATTAGGTAGGAATCACAGTTTTATATTCTAGTTTCAAGCTGCTCAAGAAATAGCGTAGATAACCATAAGTTTATTTAAAAAAAACACAATATTTATTGTTTCTTGAACAATGTTGTAAAGCTATATAATACATATTTAATACGAATGATAACGTATGTTTTCTAGAGGTTTTATTATATTTACTGTGAATGAAATGTTTCGCTTGTCTTATGGCATCTATGACTAGCACCTTACCCACCTACCTACGGCACCAAAAGAAGAAGAAGAATTAATGAATGATGCTGGTAGCCATCTCCTGGATCGTCAGTCACAAGTCGAGGGGGACCGCCCTCATCTGGGTCTTTTTATCCAGCTTCCATCTATCGCTGATGACCGTCGAGCAGTGCCGAAGAACGTGCTGGAAATTTTTGTTCGATTGCATTGTCACATTGGCATGCTTTTCCGTTTTTTATTTGGAATCTGCAGAGATAGAATAATTTTGCTTCGTGGCCAGTAAAAATCTGGTAGAGTTCGAACGTCGTTGATTCTTCTCTTCTTCTTATTCTTTTAATAGATCTGACGATCTGTGATACAGAAAAATAGTCGTTAATTATTTTTCTTAAACTCCCTCGCATCCTTGATGGTAAGGCAATTTAGCATTTGGAAGCCTACTATAGAAAAAGAAAAAGAAAAAAATATTTGGTTTCACCAAGTATCAATAAGTTATTATATGTATTATTAATCTTTCTAAATTAATTAATCGGGTATTAATTAATTTAGGAAGATTAATAATTCTAAATTAATTAATCGGGTGGTGGTCTAGGGGATAGGACGCTTGGCATCTGATCCAGGGGACTTGGGTTCGAGCCTGGACACGACCAGATTCCTTCTTCATAATAATGAGCTATTTTCTGCTCACATTGAAGATTGTAAAAAATAAATTCTAATATCATTGATTGAAATCTTTAGTATTAGTCTTTTTAAAAAAAAAAGTTTTTTCTTTCTATACTAACTGTAAATTTAAATTATCTTCAGAATAATATATAATCATAATTCGTTTACATACTCCATAATTAATATTTCCATTATTTCATCTCGTGGGTATATTACAATGTACGTTTTAAATTATTACATGACTTGCTTGAATATAATAGTGAACGATAACTTAATTAGTAAAACACCAGTATGAAGACAATATACTGTTATTCTAATTTGGTTCAGGTGAGTATTTCACACACAAAACAAATCTTTCAGTACCTACTTAAAACATGTTCCCAGTAATTATTACAAAAGACTCTGAAGCACAGGGCAGAGACGACGCCGCTGAGAGGTGGAGGAGGAGAAAGGAGAGACCACTGGGAGGCGGTGACCCCTGCTCCAGATGCCCCAAAATATGTGGGTCCAGGATCGGGCTTCTCAGTCACATGCGGACCCACAACCGTGAAGGACAGTCCTACTCGGACACGAGGGACAGCCGATGATGATGATACCGATGAAATATTACGATTATTTTTTTTATAAATCACGCATGCGCTCATCAAAAACACTATTAGAATATTGTTTACTTTTGTCGTATGAAAAAAAATAATACAATGGGTCCTCACTATATACGCACACAATAAGTTATACGTTTTTGGAGTAACGAAACAAAAATAACTCCAAAATTTTTATCACACATGATAAAAGTCTGCGTTAGTAGAAAGAATGATAAAATAATATAAGAGAGATATTATTGTACAAGTTCGTTTTTTATAAACATTAAATTTAATATATTTGATACAGTTTTTCTTTCACAATGGTGTTCTTCTACCAACCCTTATGTATGGAAGCGAAGCATGGAACTGGCAAAAGAAGGATGAAAGTAGAATAAATGCAGTAGAAATGAGATCTCTTAGACGAATGTGTGGATACTCTGTGTATGATAGAGCTCATGATAGGGTCGGCCGGATAAACTTTTTGAAGGAGGACGAGGTTCACCCAGGACTGTAGACCCAGAGAGAAGAAGAAGCAAATTATTCGAAATTACCTAGCTAAAATGTTACAGTTTGTTGATACTAATATACACTTTTTATGTTTCATGATATGTTTTCGCAATTTTGTTTTGGCACGCGTGAAATATCCGGCCGTTATATATTATTGGTAGCTATCTTCATTATGTCGCATTTCCGTAACAGAGTGATGATGAAAACTTATCGTATACTATAGGGTGTTTTTTTAGAGGTTTGGTTTTTAAACTAGCAACATTGTTTCTACAGACTATCAATTTCACAGTTGATAGTTGATTTTTACTCAATATATTTGGCCATTTTATAATAAATAGACTGACGTCAGAACAGAGCTTTCAAATTGTGCATATTCATTTTGAAAATCATGGTTCGGTTCGCCAAACTTGTCGTGCACCACCTACGTCCATTTTACGGTCGACACAATCGTCCATCCGAGCAAGTTATTTGGAAGACCGTGGATCGTTTTCGCACTACATACACTCTAGTGGATAATACGCATCCAAAAAGACGACAATTGTCGAAAATTGGACTTCACGATTGCGCTTCATTCGAGCTAGCCGTGGCGCTCATATGCCCGAAATCATATATAAACAATAATGGCATAAAATTATCTATTAAATAAAGCCAATATTATATACATTTACATTATTTTAACGTGTTTTTTTTTCATTTTGAAAATGTATTGTATACCTCTAAAAAAACACCATTATAAACTGTATTTTTTATTAACCAAAACACATATCTTTCGCATAAGTTATCGTTTAATACAGTCATGTTGATTTTGACAGTAGTATATGTTCATCATTAGGAGAACCAAATAAAATAGTTTTCCATAGAAATTTCTTCCGATGATCAAGATACAATAGATTGTCGAGATATGATGATATGAAGATCAAGATGCTACCTTTAATATATGTCCATAAAAAAATTATTCATAAAAGTGAAAAAGCCACTATATTTTAATTCATATCACAATACAAAAGAAATTTTTTTAAATTAACAATCAGGCTCTGGAACGAGTTTCCACAATAAAGGATCTCGGTGTCGTATTTGATCCCAGGCTGACTTTTTCTTCTCACGTGTTAATGTTGGCATCGACTGGCTATAAACTTCTGGGTTTTGTCTTAAGAACTTGGAAACATTTACGAAATCCCGAAGCGATGACATCAATGTTTAACGGCATCGTTAGATCAAAATTATAATACGCGAGTGGTGTATGGCCTCCATACCAGCAGAAGTATGTGGAGGTATTCGAATAAATCCAGAAAAAAATTCTAGAGATACCTCTTCATGCGGATGAATGGGGTATATCCGAGGTTTATGCACCACAATGAAGAAAAGGTACATTGATGATCTAAGGATTTAAAATACTCCGTAACCTCATTGATAGCCCATACCTCTTGGAGTGTTATGGCCTCAATGCACCGGACAGGTATGCTCGCGCTAGAAGACACGATCTGTTTTGCATACCGCATAGCAGAACAAATGTCATGGCGCAGCATACAATGACCCGGGGTATGGTGCTCTTGAATGAGGTGTCAGTCGATGTGGACGTTCTCCAAATGACCTATGCGTCCTTTAAGGATCATAAAGGTGCATACCACAATTGCTGATATATGTGTTTTATTTTAATATGTATGTCTGTGTTCTTTTTATTATTTAAAATGTAAACAGTAACTGAGTTCTAAAGACCTGTTGTATACAATAAAAAAATATAATTAAATAAAATTTTTAAAAAAGTTTGTTTTCTCGAAGTTTATTTTATGGAAATTATGTCTCTAACTAACTAACTAACTAACCATCACGCCGTCTCCCCGAAAGAGTAGGCAGAAATAATGGACTGTCACACTAGTAACCGATGCGATACTCCATCCTTCTCTTTTCGCCCCGCGGGAGACGCGGTGTGATGGGTTGCGAACCTCATCGCCACCGATAGGCATCTCCCGCGCACACTTCGATTGTCTAACATCCACGAAATAAATCTAAAACAAATAATATAAAATACAATGATATAAAATAAAATAACAAAATAAAAATAATTTAACACAAAATGTTCTTTTTAGATGTTGCACATATTGTCTATTTAATTTATGTTTCACGAATCCACCGTTTTTTTAATTTAGCACATAATGTAATAACACATAATGTTTTTTTCGATGTTGCACATGTTGACCTGGACGATCCGGACTTTTGTGTTTATTTAATTTATGTTACACGTATCCACCGTTTTTTAAATTAGCTGTAGTAAGGCACTTAACCAGCAAGAACTTTAAAATAATATTGAAGAAATTATTCAAATTGTCATTGGAACTAATGAAAAAATTATTTTTACACCTGTCAAAGTTCTTTATGAAAATGATAAAACTAATATAATTTTAACAGAAAAACAGTACAAACGTATTACGTGTCACAATTAACTATTATAAAGTGCGGAAACAGTTACTCTCTATTACATTATTATTATTTTAATTTTTAATTGTATCTCAATAGAGACGAAGACGCAAACTGGAAACTGAATATGGATGATCAAGGTGTTTACAGGACTTATGACCTGTCATTGGTTGGGTTAAGCGCACGCTTTATGTAATTACAACATTCCCCATTCCACCATTGTTATTATGATCAGGCATGATACATTTTTGGAAGTTGTATATATACTCCAAATCCATACCTATCTTCACGTGTCAGTTCCAGTTAGCCATCTATGTAGATTTGATTGTACTAATTAATTTTTTAAGATTAATCTATACAATCCACCCACAAACGCCATCTATGAAGAATGATTGTTTAGCATTTAGCAAACTACTTTATTGCATGCATGATCATAATAACAATGGTGGAATGGGGAATGTTGTAATTACATAAAGCGTGCGCTTAACCCAACCAATGACAGGTCATAAGTCCTGTAAACACCTTGATCATCCATATTCAGTTTCCAGTTTGCGTCTTCGTCTCTATTGAGATACAATTAAAAATTTAAATTAACCACCCACAGGTGAAAATCCAGGATTCGTATACAGATATAAGTATACATTTCACAAATATTATTATTATTATTTATATTGATTTACATTTTAAGTGCGCCGTTTTGCAAAATCAATTACTCCGAGAGCGCACTAGAAAAATACTGAATGCATTAATTGTCTCATTTTATTAATTCACCTTTTTAATGTTTATAAATGGAATATTAAAATAAGTTGTGGTTGGTTCCATGTCCCATTACCGTTAAAACATTTTCACCCTTGTAAGGATTAATTTTAAAAAAAATCCATTCATTAGCGTCTATTGAAAAATCACATCGCTTTGAATACGTAAAGCTTCTACAAAAACATTTTATAAAGGTCGCCATGGAAAAATTCTGCTTGTTATTTTGACGCCATTCATAAGAGTACTTATCTCTTCCATTATTTGCCTAAGCGTGTCATTTTATTATTCACAACACTTATTTTTTTTTTCTTAAACATTTTCATTTTGACATTGATGTCCGTTTAGAGGTAGCAAAAATTGTTTTTTCATTACTTTACATAATTTTTGCATGTTTTAAGATACTTTTGATATTTTTTGTCTTCTCCACTAAATATATCTTTGATGTTGATCAGCTTTTCGTAAAAGTATAACTAATTTACATAATAAGTAAGTTAAAGATATTAATCATTATATATAGGCACCCTAAGTTCTGAAATGGCGATCGTGGGATATGAAAAGAGGAATAGGTCGCCCTCAGAAAAGATGAGCTGACGTCATTAACGCTGCTGGATTGAGAAAGTCTAAGCAAGAGAGAAGTCGAAAATATTAGGTGCATATGAAATTGGCGTTGGGAGGAACATAAAGTTGATTTTTTTAAAATATAATATATTTATTTAATCAAAGTATGTACCATTGCTATCTATGCACTTTTGCCATCTCATAGGTAGTTCATCGATCCCTTTACTAAAAAAAACATTCGGACGGGAATCAATAAAATCTTTGAAGTCGGTTTGGACTGCCCCATCGGAGTTGAATTTTTTCCCTTGCAAGAAGTTATCCAAATTTCGAAAAAAAAATTGTAATCTGTTGGGGCAAGGTCCGGAGAGTACGGTGGATGTCTTAGACATCCCAATTGAAGCTCTTCTAATTTGGTAACCGTCTGTTGTGCAGTGTGTGGTCTAGCGTTATCATAAAGCAGCAGTGGCCTAGAGCGATTAACCAGCCTCGGTTGTTTAGCAGCTAGCTTTTCCATCATGGTTTGCAGTTGCTGACAATAGACATCTGCCGTAATCGTCTGGCCAGATTTAAGAAAGCTGTAGTGAACGACACCAGCACTAGTCCACCAAACGCTCACAAGTAACTTTTTGGGAGTCAATTTTCGCTTGGGGCATGGTTTGGCTGGTTCGGCAGGGTTCAGCCATTGCGATGAGCGCTTCCGATTATCATACAGGATCCACTTTTCATCACAGGTAACGATTCGATTCAAAATCCCTTCATTATTGTGCCGGTTGAGTAATGCAACGCAGCAGTCAACGCGCGTTTGTTGATTTGCTTCACTCAATTCGTGAGGTACCCACCTTTCAAGCTTTGTCACCTTCCCAATTTGCTTCAAGTGGATTAAAACAGTTTTATCACTAACACCGCAGCCTGCAGCTAACTTGGACGTGGTTTGCGATGGATCCGCTTCCACAATAGCCTTCAATTCTTCATTATCAACTTTGGTCTCCGGCCGTCCACGGGGCTTGTTCTGCAGGTCGAAATTTCCAGAACGAAAACGTTGGAACCAAAACGCACTGTGTTTTCTTTTGCGGCACCGTCGCCATACACATCATTAATCCTTCGAGCCGTTTCTGCAGCACTGGTGCCACGGTGGAACTCGTACTCGTAAATAACGCGATATTTCAAGTTTTCCATTTTGTAAACTGAGTGACGCAAAGAAAAAAAACAATTGAGGAAAAAACAAATGAATTATAATTTTCAAAACACAAATACTTGAGTAAATAGCTGTATAAATTTGAATTCGGAATTCTTAACCAAAGAGAAGATATTTGAGATCAAAGTTGCCAGTACGGCAAAACGCCAATTTCATATGTAAGGACCTAATATTAGAAGGGGCCTAAATCCCGAATTAGATGTTCATTTTTATAGAGTATACAAAATGTTCTTCTAAATATACAATATATTGACGGTTTCTTTCGTTTTCCCGATAAACTACACCACCATTAAAACATATCGAGATAAATTATATTTAGGAAATTGAAAATAACTTTGTTTAATCCACTAAATATGAAAAAATATAAATATAATGACATGATAAAAAAACATGACATGTCTCGGAGGATACCTCCATCTTCAGGTATAAAAACTAAACAATGAAAGACTAATATAAAAGAGGCATTTAAAATTTGATACTCTCTCTCTTTCCCTTTGCCATTTCCCATCATTTGGGGTCGGCCATCCTCGTACGAAAACGCCAATCTTTTCTCTTTTGACTCATCTCTACTGTCAGGTTCTCGCGTTGGAGCTCCTTTTCCATGTTGGCCCACCATGTTGCCGTTGGGCGAACTCTTCTTTTTGGTTTTGTTAGAATGCTGAGGGCTTTTTGGACAATGTGTTCACTGTCTCTTCGCATCACATGACCGTACCATCGGAGTCGAGATTTTCTTAATTTTTCCGTTATTGGGGCAACCTTTAAGCTACCCCTCACGTATTCGTTCCTTACGTGGTCCAGCTTTGTGACGCCTCCGGCCCACCTCAGCATTTTTATCTCGGCAGCGTGGACTCGGACTTTTTTGTTGGTCCAGCACTCTGTTCCATATAGCGTGGCGGGCCTCACTGTAGTCTTGTTAATTCTGCCCTTGGTCCTGATTGGAATTTTTTGATCACACAAGACACCAGATAGAGACCTATCCTTGAGCCAGGTGGTGTTTGTCCTGTGTTTTACATCAGTGTCTACGTTGGCGTCCGCAGTAAGGACCGACCAGAGATACTTGAATCGGGACACCTTGTTAGCTGGAGTATTGTCAATGTATATTGTATTTTCACGAGTCGAATCTGTAGCGATGCCCTCATATTCACATCCTGAAAATTCTGTTTTACTCCTGCTGATGCGTAGTCCATTACAATCCAAGGCATCTGCCCACTCATACAATTCAACTTGTAATTGTTCTGCCGAGTCCGCAATCAAAACTATGTCGTCTCATTTAAAATTCGATAGATAGATTAGATTTAGAAATTATGAAACAGGAGACGATGGCAGCTAGCTAATTCTTCCTCGTATAACTTTATATATATGAGAGATAGCGCTAAAAAGGCCTTTATCACCTCTTTTTCTTGCATTTTGGTTGAAGGTTTGGTCGATTTTCCAGTGGCGGTCGCCGAGCACGGATTGGGGATGTATACCGAACCGGAAAAACCAAAACAATCAAGACCCTGTACGCGTCAAAATCTACCGGAGTAAGACCCAAAGAATGGCCTGTACAGCGCCTAATAAATAAAGTTCTTTTTGATCTAGGCACAGGATCAAGGAGCTTAGAATAAAATCATAAACGAGGCTAGAAATCTTCAAGAGTTGTATGGTGACGTGAAGAGAGTTAGTAAGCTCTGTGGAATACGTCCCACGTTTACGTTAAATATTTTAAAAATAGATTTGAATATGAACATGCGTGGTAAATTTCTCATTAATTTAAGTTATTACATACAATGAAACCGCAATCTCTCCAAAACCGCGTAAAACGATGAAATGTTTGCCGTTGGTTTTAATGGTCGGTATTTCGGAGTTTAAAAAGGTTTATAATGGGTGACCGTATATTGCGAAGACCCCGGTATCTCGTCTACTTTATGGGGCTGTCATGGCGTCATAATCGACTTCTATTTTTTCATTTCTACATCAAAATGTGGGGAATATAAATCAGCATTATATTTTGCGTAAATTTCCTAAAAATAAACTAATATTCTGTGGTAATATTATAGCTTACGTTTTTACTATAAAAGAAGATTTAATATCTACTCAAATGATTTTTTTTTATATCTGTAACAAATTAATTAATTGTTTAGGCCAAAATACTATGATACTTTAACACTATAGACTGCTAAATTAAAAAAAAACTTCTGTTTTATGTATCACAACTGTATTTTTATTTTTCGCTACAGCTGTTTTGTTAACCAATGTTGACATCAACAGTTGATATATTATTATTACACCTGATGATGTCAACATAGGTTGATGAAACAGCTGTCACGAAAAATAAAAATACAGCACATAAAACTTTTTTTTTATAATTTTTTTTATACAATTAACCATAGTATTCTTATTGTATATAATAAAAAGTAGTTTGACGAATTTTTGTATAAATTACGTCACTTTTTTATTCGACTTTTGAATTTATTTTTCTCGTCATGGTTTGGAGGCTTAACAGCTTCTACATCGGGAGAACGATATAACTTAGCGTTTGTGTGATATTTTCAATTGTGTCCATAATACTTTCTTCCGCTCTATAAAACATCGTTTAAGCACATGTACGTCTATTGAATCTCATCTGCACATAAGTGAATAATCTACTAATAGAATAATCTATAATTATTAATTTGTTGAATCGCTATTTACATCATTATAGCATGAGCCAAATCGATGTAAAGGGTATTATAGCTATCATAGTGATTCTCGTGACATGTGATAGGTAGCTAATCTATCGCCTTTTTATTGTCACGTGAATTCTACACCAGACCAAAGGCAGTGTGACAATCACACTACCCTCGCCGGGAATCGAACCCGGAACCTTCGGGGTGGCAGTCAATGCACTTACCACTCGGCCACGAAGGTCGTCATAATAATCTATAATATAAAATAATCTACTAATAGAATAATCTATAATATATATAATCTAAAAATAAGTGAATAATCTACTAATAGAATAATAGAATAATCTACTCGAATCATTTTCCATGGACTGCCAGTTACATCCTATGCTTCCATACAAGTGTTTGAATCAGAACTTCATTGTTAGTTGCCATTTTCCCTTTCATTGATAAAGCCTTGTTTCTTACTACTTTATTAGCTCCATTAATTTGTTTTCTGAACCAAACCTTTTCCATTATTTTAAATCAGTTATAAAGCTTGAATTTCGATAAAGTAAAAACTTTTGTGTTAGAAATTATTACAATATAAAATAATCGAAAAATGTCTTCAAGTTTCCCGTTATAAGATGTGTCATGACAATATCGACTAAATCGTTTCATATTTATTTCCTGCGAACACAAATGCTAATTTCGTATGAAATGGATTTTACTATTTTTAGGAAAATCGATGTTTGCTTCAGGAACTGTGTTATTTTATTGCTTAAGGGACACCAAAAGGCAAAACGCATAAAAAGAGCGTGACACATGAATTTATTTAGCGATGTTTACGGTTCTTGAGTATTTCGTCTCGATACAAGATGGTATTACATGTATAACATACATAACATTACGATTACTGTCTTATTTCAAAATCTTTTTATTGCTTCAGATTGAAGTTTATGCTTTGAATGAATAAAAACAATAAATAAAAAAATATTGAATGCAAGCATCTAATTTGCTAATAATTAAATAAAACGATGTTTTTTTTAACTACTTCCACTTTTGTCTTTATTTAGACAGCGACCGGTTTCGCCAGGCTCGCTGGCATCGACAGACTGGTAACACTATTGTAAACTTAGTCCTTTATATACATACAGATCAGGGGTGGTAAACATGATTCTATACAAAAATAATCTTCAAATATTTATGTAAAATTTTTCTGAATTTAACTATTGGTATTACAGGTATTCTTGGAGGTTCGTGTTTAATACAATGGGTTTTTAAATAAAAATTAAAACCCATTGTATTAAACACGAACCTCCAAGAATACCTGTAATACCAATAGTTAAATTAAAAAAAAATTTACATAAATATTTGAAGATTATTTTTGTATAGAATCATGTTTACCACCCCTGATCTGTATGTATATAAAGGACTAAGTTTACAATAGTGTTAACAGTCTGTCGATGCCAGCGAGCCTGGCGAAACCGGTCGCTGTCTAAATAAAGACAAAAGTGGAAGTAGTTAAAAAACATCGTTTTATTTAATTATTATTTAAAATGAACTTCCATCAAGAGATTTCAGTAAAATCATTTGATTATCTAATTTGCTGTTTCTTGAGCAATGGTGTAAAACTCCATATTGAATAATTATTACGAATGAAAACGTCAGTTTTCTAGAAGTTTTATTATATTTTATGGAAATGACATGTTTCGCCCTTCTAAGACATTTGATAATGCCTCAGATGGGCGGAACATGTCATTCCCATAAAATATAATAAAACTTCTAGAAAACTGACGTTTTCATTCGTATTAACAATCATCTAATGCTTTTCATTAACCTTTAACGGAAGGTGTTTGACTGCTGCGTCCTATTGGTGTTATCTTGGATGGATTTTAAACGATAACATTGTCTCAGAAAAGCTCAAATAAATTGAGATTTGCCGCGCTCTAACTACGCTCAGAGCACGGCATTGTATCGAATCTCTGACAAATACAATTAGAATTTTGGATACATCGATGTTTTCCATTAAACGAGAGAAATTTTAAAAAAAATATTGGAGCAACATTTCGGCGTGGATGTGACCACGATGTTACATTGATATTATAATACGAGAATATTACTTTTATTTTATGTATCTTAATTTATTTTTTTATTTCCAGTACTGTTAGTATTTTATTAAATATTATGTCTAGCTATATTTTGTTTTAGTTTAACTTCAATCTCGTTTCACACTGTCATTTGTTAACTATTATTTTATATTTGTGGTAGCATGTAATATTCTTCAAATGTTTTATTATATATATGTTATTGATATCGTTGTATGTTACCCTTAATAAAAATAAAATATATCGTGTCATATTATTTGATGATTCCTTTCTGATTTTAATATCTAAAAAGTAACTTTGATATGTAAATAAATAAATTCAAACACATGATCTATATAATATAATTGTAATATGTTTATCTTGATTTCTGTTAGATCAAAATATAGTTTTTGCACACCTTTTAGAAAGCGGATGTTTTTATAATTATTAAATATCTCTATCATTTTAAAAACATTAATATTTAAAACAAACTAACCATTTTGTCGTATCCCCGAAAGGGGAAGACAGAAAGAATAGACCAC
This sequence comes from Lepidostoma basale, assembly GCA_022606425.2. Classification (NCBI taxonomy): domain Eukaryota; kingdom Metazoa; phylum Arthropoda; class Insecta; order Trichoptera; family Lepidostomatidae; genus Lepidostoma; species Lepidostoma basale. The sequence goes on along the minus strand of JAHDVF020000053.1, from coordinate 1,000,180 downwards.
CACGTCGATTTCTCCGACTCCTCACTTTTTATTTATTAGATACTGCCGCGTTTTCCTCGGTCTTCATCTATTTGATATAAAGAAATTATTAAATATAGGTTAAAATATGAGAAAATGGGAATACTTTTCCATATTTAAACCTTTATTAAATAATTCAACAAATATGATGGACGAATGGGACCTATGTAGTTTAAACTTTTTCATTCAATGTTGACACAGAACGAACTTAAAACTTTTTTAAGCTCAAGATTAAAATCAAAAGTTTCACATTTTTGCAAAGGCCACAGTATTATTATCTAAATACATTTATAAAGTAAATCAGAGTCCGTTGTTGGTATAAATGACGCGGACTTATTTAACGAGGGTTAAGAATTCAAGTTGACAAATTCCTTAGCTACTACAATAATTTCCTTCGAAACTAAACCGGGTTTTCATAATCGCTCCCTTCCTGTCTATTGCACATGAACTAAGGACAGTCGGATATCTGGATTACATTGAAAATTAAATTCAATTGAATAATTATCCCTTTCAAAACGCCTTAAGTTTATCTAGACTTAAATTTAATAATCAATTTTAAATTACGTTTTATTTTATTAAATAAATATTTTAGAGTTTCGTATTAAATTTCAAATAATAATGTTATCTAGAGGATTGAACACCCGGCTCCTTTTTCAGCGGACTTCGTTTCGTTTCCTGTTAAATATCATTATTTCTGCTCACATTATGTATTATTATAAAAAAAATATTATATGACTATTATTTTTTCAATATGTATTACATTAATATGGAATCTACATAAGTGATTTATTGTTTCTTGAACGATGATGTAAAACTCCATATTAAATAATTAATACCAATGAAAACGTCAGTTTATTGTTCACATTTGATAATGCCTTAGAAGGGCGAAACGTTTCATTCCCATAAAATATAATAAAACTTATAGAAAACTGACGTTTTCATTCGTATTAATTATCTACATAAGTGATTATTGCACGATTTTTTTATACAGCCACCATTTGAGATATTTTAATTATTTCATAAAACCAAATGGGTATTTTAAATAGAAGTAAGTGAGTATATGATTTTTTTAATCTTAATGGTACGAAATTAAAAATAAACGTATTCTATAGTAAAAATAAATTATTTACTAAAAATGTTGCATGATGGCAAATGTTTTACATGGTCAGTACTTAAAAATATGAAGCCTGAAAATAAGCATAAATTACCATATAAAGGCTTTCGATTTGTGGAAACATAAAAATTAAATGCTTTTGACAGACTCAATAAACATTTAAAAAAAGGAACAAACTTTTACCTTTATAAAAACATAACAGTTGTCAGAAATATGGTATTCTTAGCTCGTGTTCTCCGTTTTAAAAAATATATTATAAGTATTTTTTTTTAAAGATTACGTATTTTTAATCATTTTTTATAACATATTATTTAAATTATATACCAAAGAAACATGTGATACTCACCCACTAAAATACATCGTAAAATTATTAATTGTTCTGTTTTATTTAGAACTCTGTCCTGTTATTTCTGGGAGCCTGTTTCTGGGATGAAGATGTCCAACATTCTCGCCATCTTGTGGGTGTACTTCCTGGAGGTCGAATGCCAGTTGGTACTTTATTTGCTTCTTTCTCCACATGGTCTCTCCAGTACGTCTTCGCAGTCTTCGTCATTGCACAGCATTATCCACATCGCATATCGAAGGATAGTACCGTAGTTTATGTGACCATGGTTGCACATATATGCAACAATTTTTTTTTTTAACTAGACGGGGGACGGGCCTAGAGAGTGCACGAGTGAAGCTGACGAAAGGCGTCGTTGCGCCTATAAGAGCTTAGGGTAAGCGGAGGGAGCCCTCTATGGCTTGGCCTATATCGCACTTTCAGGACGAAAACGACTCAACTCAAAAAATCATCTTGTTGGGAACTCGCAAAAGAAGAATGTAAATTGTGACACTTTCGTATTATTTCTTCGTTTGTTTCGATTTCTTTAAAGTAAGTACACTGCGATTACTATCATACAACGTTTTCCCGCACATTCTTCTTAGTTATCTCATTTCTACTGCGTTTATCCTGCTTTATCCTTCTTTTGCCAGCTCCAAGCTTCACTTCCATACATAAGAGTTGGCACTAGAACTCCTTTGTGTACTGCCATCTTTGCTTCTGTGGATATATTTCTATTTGCTAGAATATTATATGTCAGGAAATAACATAATTTTGTTAGTTAGTTAGTTTACTATAAATCAAGTTCTCTGGTTCTTGACATGATGTACCGTATAAGAAAATATTCTATTTTTGTTTACAGAAGTTAGCACTCTGCAAAAAGTATTTTGGGACATAAGACGGTTTTCCCAGTGGTAGTTTACATAAAGTAACCGCCTACTCTGACTCCCGTTAAAGTACTAGTCGACAAGTCACAATGTTTTTTATGCTCCTTTGAGATTTGAGATACGTGACTATAATTTTCATACATTTTTCGGCGAGGTGTTATATAGTAATGCTATATTTACTACTTTAGATACGCTCATCGTAAAAACGTTGTTTTGTACTTTATTTATAAGTCGCGCTTTTTCGATAAACATCAATAGCTCACATAGAACGTGAAAGAAAAATGTCACCGTAAAATATAAAGGAGACATAAATAAATAACGAGAGGCTTTGATTAAATGAAAAAAATAATCTCTGTTAGCAAGGTGCTGTGTTAGCTGGCTCAATTTCCAAAATATTATATTACGAGTATAATCAAATCGAATCAAATCAGTTTATTTCTCAAGTTATAACAAATTAATATTTATGTTTGAGACATTGAGTAAAATATAATAACAGTAAAATAACAGGTGAAAAATAATTACAAAATACCAGAAACGCTTGAGTGATGGTTCTACTTAGGAATACAATATACTCTCTAAAGTCAAGAATAATTGTTTTCTGAATGTATTTTCTTCTGATAATAATTGTCTTCTGAATGTTGGTTCGGCATATTGGGAGATAAAACAGTATGTGCCTACGCAGTCTAAAATAATCATCCGGAACATATAATACCATATCAATCCTTAATATCAGTAAAAGAGAAACAAATTTCCTTAGAAAATTTCACAATTGCTTAAGTTATATTTAATTGAAGGTTGGCTAACCCTCACATAGTCGGCAACAAGGTGACTCCTTATTAGACTTCAATTATCAAACGTCTCAACGTCTGATATATGTATATGTGTTTTAAAATTTTACTTAAATAGGTTTAAAATTTTACTTTATGTTATTTTATTTATATGTTCCAAGGTTGGCCATTAAATTAATTTGAATATGTTCCACAAAATGTAACCAACATCGTTCAAATTATTTCGTGCCATGCAAAATCTGCTCATCAGGAAATATATACATAATATTATAACATTTTTAATGAAATTTCAGAATTTGGATTCATTACCTAAAATTATCTTTATATCTTTCGTTTTATATTAATAAAACGAAATTTATTTAATTGAATGTTAGGGCGTTAAAACGTTGGAATTCCATTGTACATAATAAACTTGGGATTGAGAAAACATCGCTGCTTACGTTCCACTTTAATTTATTATAATAAATATCTTAGATAAATAATTGATACAGTTATATATTACCACCTTTAAATACATTTCTTTCCCGTAAATACTTAATTACTTTACTTAGACAGCCGTTGTCGTCCACTGCTGGACATATGAATGTCCTTGCCTGCTGAAAAGCCCTGAGTCGTCCAATGTTAGACATAGGCCTTCCTTTCCAACTTCCATAACTGTATCCTACGCCACTCTGTGCCATTGCCATTCACCCCCTTTTTTTACATCATCCGGCCATCTTGCTTGTGGTCTCCCCGGGTTTCTGTGACAGGTTCTCGGTTGCCACTCCAGGGTCCATCTGGTCCACTGATCATCTGATGTTCTCACTTATGGCTAGCCCAATTCCACTAGCCCAATTCCAAAATAGTTTTACCTCTCGGGCTTCCTCTACATTCATCCATCGTACCATGCACGCACGTCGTTTATTCCGACTTCAAATGGGGCCTGATGAATTTGGTCACGCCATTTTTTCCTCGGTCATCCTCGGCTTCTTTTTCCACTCACGCTGCTTGTGTACAACTTTTTAACCATTATACTCTCATCCATTCGTTTCATATGTCCAAACCATCTCAGGGATATTTTTTTAAATTTTATCCATGATGCAGTCATCTGCCTTACATTTCTTTCTTATTTCATCGTTTGGTATTCTATCATACAACGTTTTCACATACATTATTCTTAGTGATCTCATTTCTACGGCGTTTATCCTGATTTCATCCTTTTTTGTCAGCTCCAAGCTTCACTTCCATACACGAGCGTTGGCACTAGAACTCCACTGTGTACTGCCATATTTGCTTCTGTGCATATATTTATTTTTGTAGTAATGACTTTGAGTACGCCATTTATTTTATTCCCAGCACCAACCCTTCTTTCGATGTCTTTCTCCATTTTTCCGCCTCTTGTATTTTATGCATTTTCAATATAAGTTTAAATAGAAGAATATGAATTATAATAAAAGTTTAATATTATATATATTTTGAGTTTTGATACGTACATGATGTGATGCCATATAATCCTTTTAAGTAATGGTGTTACAATTTGTGGAAAAAATAGTCATATTTGTGTTTTTATTTTTTACTCTTCAATTGGAAATCGACAAAAGTGGTCAAATCAACAATTAAATCGTGAATAAGAAAAGCTTTCAATATGATTATTTTTTATCCTGCAATTAATTAGTAAAAGACCTGAATATTATTATCCCGACTAAGAAACCAATATAATAATATCCGAAAGTGATATAGTGGGAAGAAACCTAAAATAATTAATATTTATCTTCCGCCTATTAGGTTATTTATTACCTTCCTAGAACCCTTGAGCGATCCATCTTTTCCAGTCTATCTAACTTTCGGAATATTATTTTAATTAATCATTAATATCACCCTACGGAGAATTTTATAAATTGGGCTGATGGATTATAAGGGCTCAAGTTCTCTCAAAACCATTTACATAATCACAGATTGAAATTATACCTTGGCAGATATTTTTAAGTATTTTATTAACTAACTAACTATCACGCCGTCTCCCCGAAGGGGTAGGCAGAAAGAATGGACTGCCACACTATTCTTTCTTGACATATTTCTCTCGCTTTCTCAACATTGATACATCGTGTCATGCACTCGCGACTCCTCACGTGGCCGACATTCAATATTTGTTTTATTTGATCATGCCACGTTTTATTGTTTCTTGAATAACGATGTTAAATTACATATTAAAACATTTATACGAACGAAAACGTCAGTTTTCATATCGCACCGTGAGTGTTAAACCGAATTAAGTGCAAATATACATTTTGGAGATATGGGAGTTTAAAGGTTTCATATTGCTTGGAAAAACTGTTTTTTGAATAAACCAATCATTTTCGGTGTATAGTAATATACATATAAACCGAAAATCATTAGTTTATTAAAAAATAAAGTTTTTCCAAGCAATATGAAACCTTTAAACTCCCATATCTCCAAAATGTATATATGCACTTAATTCGGTTTTACACTCACGGTGCGATATATTATGGGCATTACATGTTTTCCCTTGCTTAGGTATTTTTAAATATCAAATTTGATAATGCCTTAGCAAGACGAAACAGACGTTTTAAATAGCATAAATAAAATATTCATCTCGTATTGAATACACCCAGATTAGCTTCTTAACAATAAAGCATCATATTTTTATTTATCTAAACAATAATGTAAAACTCCATATTAAATCATTAGTACGAATGTAAACGTCTGTTTTCTAGAAGTTTTATTACATTTAACGGGAAAGACGTTTGAGTATGGTTAAGCAAGGCAAAACATGTAATTCCCATGAAATATGAATAAACCTATTTTAAAATAAATGTTTTGATTTTTCTTTATTTGTTAATAAGTAATTACAGTAATTTTCACAAAATAAACCTCTCAATAATTTTAGGGATTCTGATTTTAGGGTTTCTTAACAATCTCATATTTTTTTAATTGAATTTATAAGTATCCCAGATATTGTTCACCCATATTTTATATCCTCATATTAATTAATTCATTTAAAAAATACTCCAAATACCTCTGTCACTGGTGGCATTCTGACTTGCTAAAATTTATACTTCAGAACTTTTATATATTTTTTTGCCTTTCATATATTTTTAAATAAAAAAATATTTGTGAAGTACTAAACAATTTTGGCAAAGGCAAAGTTATTTCGTGTTATCAATTATCATTACAAAATGATAGTCAACAGAAACCCGTGAAAGATTTATGACCAAATCTTGTTCGTCGTTGGATCCTAGTTTTGCAAACGATGATAGATTTTCCGTGACGGAAGAAAAAGCTATTTCGATAAATTATAACTGGGACTGTGTCAGAGATCTGAAGTGTTAACCATCAGTTTACATGTATTGTTTAAATATCACATTTTTTATAACTAAGTGTCAATTTATCTGACAATTTAAGGAGACATTTAAGGGTGAACAAATTGAATGTAAATGATAAAATGAAAGAGAAAAATATACTTATTCTTTGGTGAAACCGTTCGTGAATATTATTTTTCGAAAAATAATATGTTTATTTACATGACTGTAATAATAAAACTCGTAATAATAATAATAGTAAAAATAAAAATATATTATTATTGTTATTATTATTATTATTATTTTAGTAAAAACAATAATACTAATAATAATAATAATAATAATCAAGTTTCTAAAGATTAACAGCTGACTGCGTTGGCTAGGGCACTTTTTGCACTGTATGGGGGATCTGGAGCTCCCCAAAAGAGTGTTGTATGACAATCCAGTAGTGCGAAGAAGCATCAGCAGACCGAGACTGCGATGTTTGAATGGTGACGTGGCAGACTGTTGGGTCCTGGAGCAACAACACTGGGAGGTGGCGGCCAGAGGCAAGACGGGATGGAAACGTTTCTTGAAGGAGGCTAAGACCCACCAAGGGTTGTAGTGCCGGAGAACAGGGAATAATAATAATAATTGTTATTATTATGATTATTAATATTATTATTATTATTATTAATAGTATTACTGTTATATTTATTACGAGTATAAACAAACATATTCATTATTTAATACGGATTCTTCCCTAGTCTCAATCCTTGGATTTTTTACAGCAAAGATTTTTTTTAACAACTTTGGTGGTTCTTGGGATACCAATTGGGTCTTTTTAATGTAGTTTCCCGTTGCTTTCCACACGCTTGTGTACATCAGTTTATTTAAACCCACTAACCGTATTCAACTTTTTAACTATTGATTTTCATGATACATTATATGTGATAGGAAGCTTATTGTCACACTGTCATCTCTGGGAATCGAACTCGGGTTTTCGAATATGGGGTTAGGCGGCATTGTTCAATAAACAGTACATTCTCCCGTAGTTTTTTTTATCCTTCTCTTATGATAAAGGAACACATGTTTGTTATATAAGTGAAAATTTAAATACTTTGACTCACCTAATAACAAATTAAATAGCGTGTAAATCATTATCAGCTTACAAACAACTGAAACATTTGAATATTTAGATTTGTGTTGTTTTATGATAGTAGCAACATTAATTAAGTATTTACATCTCTAAAGACTCGAAATCAAGATAACAGTCTCCCTGTGTTAACTCTGAACCATTATTCAAACGATTTATAGAGAAGCAAACACTTAAGTAAACACACAAGAAACTCCAATACGTCTAAAAAGAAAAGTCTATGATTCATGCATACTGCCGGTGATGACTAATGAGATGGAGACTATGACCCTCACCAGGAGAAATGTAGAGAGATTAAGAGACACGCAGCGTTCCATGGAAAGGCTCGGTGTCAGTCTCCGAGACAAAATCAGAAACGAGGAGATTAGACCCCGAACAAAAATAACGGACATCATGGAACGACTTGCGAGACTGAAGGTGCAATGGCCGGGCCATGTGGCGAGACAAGGTGAGGATAGATGGATCTAAAAAATAATAAGGTGGAGACCATGGGAAAATAGGAGAAGCGTCGGCAGGCTGCAAAAAAGGTGGACCGATGACATTGCTGCCGTGGGGGGGGGGGGGAATGTGGCTGAAGCTGGCAGAAAATAGAAACGAGTGGAAAGGAAGGGAGGAGGCTTATGTCCAGCAGTGGACCGATGAAGGCTGACGAAGAAGAAGAAGAAGAAAAATTTACTACATATTTTGATGCTGTATAAGATATTAAAACCCAATAAATGGCAATTAATCATATTTTCTGTAGGAAGAGATTATTCAAAGTCAAGAACTGTAGTATGCATATATATGTATATAATGATCATAAAATCCGCTATCATATTTTACTCACGGATTTGAATAGTATCGTTAATGTCATTAAGCACACCATTAGCTCACGAAGACTTTATTAAAAGACGAATAAACATTTTAAAAAATTCTCCCAAAGATAAACGTAGTACTTTTAATTAATACGAATGAAAACGTTTGTTTTCTGGATGTTTTATTATGTTTTATAAGAATGACGCGTTTCGGCATAACCCATCATCAAACATTTGATAAAACGTTAGTAAGGCGAAACATGTCATTCTCATAAAATACACTATAATAAAACATCTAGAAAATAGACGTTTTCATTCTTATTTAATATTTAATACGGAGTTTTATATCATTGTTCAAGAAACAATAAATAATACTGTTAAACGAAAATATACACAAAATTTAATTATTTAGTAAAACAATGTAATGTTGAAAAGTTCAAATTAATAAAGGTGTTTTTTTAAGTATATTTGTGAATTTTAAAAGTGGAATTCTTTATAAAATGTATATTATATTGTACAAAGCTTTCATCTTTTTGTTTATTTATCCAGGAAATATAATACCAAAACCTGTTTAATGTTACAGATACTTTGGTATAAGGTTTCGCACTCTAAAAGCTTACTGATGTTTTAAAAAATAAAGAATACTTATTTACTTATATTTCTCAATTAAATTTTTTCGATATAATTTTGATTGAAATTACCTATCATGATTAAAAAATATTAATATTTTAATAAACCCGAATTTTTTTGTGATACATTCTAACTATACTATGATTTATATAATACGTCATGTCAAATCTATTGAATATATTGTATAAACAAAACGAGGGGTAGGCAGAGAAGATAGATCGCCACACTGATCTATCCTGACAAACCACTCGAGCCTTCTCAAATTCATACATCGTAATACGCACGGTCGTCGATTTTTTCTACTTTGAATTATGCCGCCTTTTAGTTATAAATTAATTTAGCTTTGCCTTGTTTTTTTCAGTCGACCTCAGCTTCTTTTCCCATTCACGCTGCTTGCATACAATTTTTACTCTTCTTCTATTATCCATTTTTTCCATAAGTGCAAATTATCTAAGTGATCTTTTTTTAAATTTTGTTTAGGATACAATTATCTGCATTGTTTTATTGTCCGGGATTCTATCATGTATCGTTTTCATGCACATTATTCTTGGTGATTTCATTTGTATTTTACAACACTTTTCACAGACTCATACTCAAAAGGACTCATACTCATACTCAGACTCATACTCATACTCATACTCCAAGCTTTACTTCCATACATAATAATTGGCACTTGAACTCCTTTATGGTATTATGGTAAAAGCAAAGCAATTTATCAATTACAGTTCAATTTATTAATTAAAGTTTTGTTAGCACATGTATGACGTATATCACTGAGAGACTCTTCTCGGAAGACCAAAATATTCTATAAAATAATTGAAATAAATGTAAAAATTAGTTTTCAATCTTGATATATTATAATTTTTTCAACAATCACCGTTAAATGCTTCAATATCACCAACAAACTTTAACCAAATTTTAAAAAATATTAGTTCGCCGATACCTATAAATAAAAACTTCTTAAATATCACCATCCGAGAGATATTTGATAATATGATGATTACATAATTAGGTAGGGTACAGAAGTGTTCCTTAATGAAAATATTAATACTTCATACTCAAAAGAAACATATCTGTTTTAGTATTTTACAACACTTTTCACAGACATGGATCGGTTAAAATATAAACTTATTCAATGTAAATTTTAACGTGTTGTAAAAATAATAAGTGCAGTTCGGTACCTATTTGGCACAAGGCCCAAACTGCTATTTTATGAATTATACAGGAGAGCAAAAATAAGATTTTTACATTATTTTGATTATTTATAAAAATGTTATTTTGTTCCAAATTGTTTATTTCAAATGTCAATTTACGTAGCATAACGTTATCTACAAGATATATCAGTAAATATTTTTTAAATATGTATATATTTAAAAAAAAAAAAGGGGTTGAATGCAATTGTACATAAAAAAAAAATATGAAAAAGTACAGCTCTAACGTTTTGTCAAAACATAAAGTCTGCAAAAATAATACTGATGGTATATTTAACTCAATTTAAAAAAAACGCATCTGGGAGCTTTTGCCAAATAAGTATCGAGTTATACTTATTCAAATATGAATCCATAATACAAATTGAAGGCGAGTATAGAAGACATGAGTTTTTTTTTCGTTGTTTTAATGTGGCACACACATTTTTAGCCGAATGCTTCATTTTTATCGAGTACTTGAAGGCACTCTATTCCAGTATTTCAAGTTTGGTTTGCGTACACTTACAGACGTCTACACGAGCCCTTATCTTAAGTATCTATAGTCTAACCATTTAGAGTAAGAGCTATTATAAGAGCTCTTGCTGGGCCAATATCAAATATCAAGAGTCCATCAAATAAAACCGGAGTTATTTGAACTTGTAATGAAAAGACTCAACAATTAATAATAGCACCAATTTAGCCACAATAATTTTTTTTACAACATTTGTTAACAAAAATTTTCTAGCACTTTATGAAATATATATATATTTTTTTTTACAATGATATTAAATTCGATATTGAACAATTCGTGTGAAATCAAACATTTGTTTTTAAAGTATTATTATATTAAATTGACTGTGATTATATTTAAATTGTCATGCAAAAGCATTATCAAATATAGCAAAAATCAATCGTATAGCTATTTACGAGTACCCAAGTATGTGGATCAGAATGAGGCACTACTTCGTAGCAGAGTGGCAAAAGCGAAAGATGCCATATCGTAAATCCCGTGTTCGATTCCCGGCGATGATGCTTTGGTCTGGTAGAATTCACGTGACAGTAAAAATGCCGATAGATTAGCTATCTAACACATGTTATGAGAATCAATAACTAAACAAATGTATACAGTTATTGGGTTCAAATAACCTGTGGAAAGCAACGGTAAAATACCATATTAAAGGTTCAAGTGGCATCTCAAAAAACAGAAAATGGTTCAAGTGGCATCTCAAAAAAAAGAATCCCTAGTACTGAAAAATATCTCTCAAAAAGTATATTGTTAACGATTATTGTTGGACTGGAGAAATAATTTTTTTTTAATATTATATATACGGAATTAACGCAAGTATTTCGTGACCTAAGGTAGATCCAAAATAAATTGTTTCGTAGAAAAAATATATTTTCACAATCATTAAACATTTAAAATGTTTATTTGTTCTCATAATAACATGCTGTGTAGACCATATTTTTTCAAGCTTAATATTTTACCGACTCTTTAACAGAAAAACAATTGTAACGGCTTCATAAATACAATTGAAGAAGTATGTATACATTAAATAATCCTTCTGAAAACGATAAACTCGGTGCACACATAATTATTTATTTCGGGGTTGAAATTTATTTAAAAAAAAAGAATGTTCAATTGTGTACAGACGTAAGAAAAATAAGTAATGCTTTTTTTCGTAGAAAAATAAATATATATTTTTAAATGCTTTTAAACACAAGCTTTTGCATTGATATTTTTTTCACTAAATTTTGCGGGTAATATAAAATAATTATTTATCATAGATGGCTGACTTCATCATGTATCTTCAAAAATGGTGATTTGTATCACTTATAATCGAAATATTGTTATATTTGGTACATATTTTATCCCCTTATTCAAAGGTTTTTACGTTGACATTTATGTTGTTTTTACATTCGTTGGAACCATTATTCTTCTTCATTCATTTCTCGTTTAAGCAAATGTTTCCGTAAATCATAAACGCGAAATGTCCGGCCGTTATTTTTCATTGATGTCTAACTTCATCAAGTCGCACTTTCGTAACAAGGATAGCGCAGCTCTCAATTTTACCGTCTACTTAACGCGCCAAAAGAAGTATAATTTCATAAAATTACGTTGTTTTTTTTTTATTTCGAAAAATATTATGGAAAAGGACTTAATTAAACAAAATTTTAAAATTATTTATTTTTATACACAACGATATATAAACTGAACATGTATATAAAATAATTATTACAGAAAAACTCACAAAATCAATGATAGTAATATAATAGTGTTTAGAATAGTTTATTATCATTTTATTTTATTTATTGTTTCTTGAACAATGATGTAAATCTCCATATTAAATAATTAATATGAGTGGAAACGTCTGTCTTCTAGGAGTTTTATAGGCCATTGTTTTATTCATTTGGGCCTAAAACATCCGAAAGCAAATTTTTTCCTTATTCGGAACAGTGTAACCCGTGCCGACTTGCGCGCAAAGATGTCCCATACAAATTGCCTCACAGAAGCGGCGGGTTGTCGTTGTTATTATCATTTTGTCTCGGCTTGCGGGAAGTAAGTACAGATTGTTTTATATTTCGAAGATGTTAGTAAAACTAAGAAGCAATTAAAAAAGTATTTTCTTGGTTGGTGAAGTAAATCACCAAATTACAAGTGTAAACCACCATCTAATCGTCAAGTTCTCGCAGTTATATTTTTCAAAATACGTGAAGTTAATTTGACTGTTAATGAAAGCCCAAATACTTATCATTCTGAAGTGCAATATATTCTGAAAAAAAGCTAGAATACCTACCAGAGCTGTTTTTAATTATGTTAAGAAGTTAGTGGATCTTTATCAGGTCTGACGAGAACTGCAAAAAATAGCAAGAAGATTCAGGACTAACATTGGCGCCGCGAAGGGAACTTTCAACTTGAATTAGATAATTTATTCGATATCGCACACGCCGATGCTCTAGAATGTGCTATGATACGACATCATCTTATACAGAATGCTTGAACGGAGCCTGTGTGCAAAAACTAGAAAGAGATTTGTTACTCTTTGCTTGCCGCCATCATATTTACGAACTCATGACGTTTGAATTGCAAAACGGATTGTACGAGATGATTATAACAAACTCATTGAGCTTGCTATTGTTTTTCTGGGTAGAGGCAATGAAAATAAAATAAAAATCAGACCTGTTGGCCTAATGCCAAGCACGATGGATGGCAAGAGCTATTTACTTCTTAAACATACGTTTGATGCAGTCCCAGTTTAAAATATGCGCTAAGGACAAACAAGCTTTACGAGAGTTTGTTTATTTATTGTGGCAGTTTATGTGAAGCCCTGGCTTGAATAAAAGCTCCAAATCAAGATTTTTGTTTTTTTAAAGACCTTAAAAGATTACGAAGAAGTTGACAATTTCCAAAGCGGCTTTAAACAAGTTCAGTCAACATTTGTGGTACTTGTCAGAGAAAATAGCCGTCCTTTTAATTTTTGATGACAACGTTGATGAGCAGACCAAAGGAAACATTGTAGAAAACTTACAAAAAGAAACTTTTGGTGATTCGGGAAAGAGATATGTTCCATAGAAGGAACAGATGTCTGACTCTCTACATGGTACGTAAGTAGTGTTTAATCTGGTATTAAATTTAGAACTTATTTGTTTCATTTATTGGTACTACAAGTATTTATTATCTTGTTTTATGGAAATCTTTGAGTGATTTTGTTTCTGTCAAGAGTAAAGATTTATTTTCACGACTGAAACTTGATAGTAGTTTTTTTCAAGAAATTGTATCTTCATAGAATGACAGCGCGGCGTTTGTGGAAGCTAAAAATAAGGTAACTAGCTCAAAAGCAGTTAATGACACAGTTGAAACAGCTGTTAATATAATGACAGACTTTCATGGCTTAACTACCGCAGATGAAGCACATAAGCAGTTCATATTATGTTGTGTGCAAGAACATAGAAAAATTTACCCAGACTGTAAAAAAAGAGACTTTGAAGAGGAAATATTCAAGTAATCAAATATAAATTTGGATCTTTTTTTGATAATAACAAGAAAAGCATATATGAATATTTGTTTTCATCAATATGTATAGAACATAATGGTTTTAAGTGATCATCTACAACTACATTTAAGAGACACTTAAAGCAGCTATTTTCTAAAACTTTGGAGGCAAGTCGGCACGGGTTAGAATTAACGTAGGAAGTTGAAATTCTGTATTTGGGTAACTAATAGACTATTAAACTCTGCCATGAAGGTCAGATATCAATAAATAAAATATTGTATTGAATTAATTTACATACATATGTTAAAGATTGATCATTAATCATTATCTTTTCAATTATAATTTTTATTTCTGTATATATCATCACTTCAAATCTCTGCTCCAGAAATTAAAATGTTAATGTGATTTCGGACATGATGACGAAACTTAATATTATTTTTAATGTGTTAATGATTTATTGAGCAGATAACACCCTCAGTTTATTAAAATTTTGGGTCTTCCACATTTCCGATATCGTTTAATTTACGCAAACATATTTGTCGAACCCGTTAGATTAAATTACTTAATAGAGGGCGTACGCGTCGACAAAGTTTATTGAAAATTCGGTACTTAACGACGTTGGTTAGTAATTATGACGATATATTTACGTAAGCGTATCAAATTAATTAAAATTAATAATTATTAAAAGCTTTCCATGACGTCTCTTTGAAAATTATCCAATTCGTAAGGTTTCATTTACTAAAAAAAGTTATCTTATGATATTATTCTTATTTTAATATATCTCGAACATACTTTTCAATTAAATACAATAATGCATGGGGATAGAAAGGTTGAGGGTAAAGATAAAGCGAATACATTCGCTAAGCACTTTTAATCTGTCAATCTTCCCCTTGGCTTAATTTCAATTCAGCGAGTCATTTAAGGGCCAGTTGTTGTGGTCATAACTTTGTCATATCGCACCTAGAAATGAATGATATTAAATCCTCCATCAAAGCTATGAAGAATTCTCACTCGGTTGGTCCTGATTTACTTCTCAAAAAGCTGCGCTGAGCTCCGAATATCTCCGCTGTATTTTCTATTTAACCTAACGTTAAGTAGAATTCCTGATCTCTGGAATGTTTACAGGATCAGTACCATTTTCAAGACGGGCGCTAAAGAGTCGGTCGAAAATTACAGATTAGCAATACTGTCGGCTCCAGCCAAGCTATTCGAATCTATTTTAGTACATAAATTGATATTTCCCAAAGTCGACCCCCTTTATTTAAGATAATTCATGGAGGGACGCTCTACTGAAACTAATCCCATAGTGTTCACAGAATACATAATAACAAGGGCCTTGGACAATGGTCACTAAGTTTACTCCTTTTATTATAAGTTTTGTCAAACAAAACCATAATAACCAAATTTTAAACCAGCAAGAATGTATGACGATTTGTGATATAAGTGCGATGGGCGAGAAATTGGAGCAAGTTACTGAATTTACGTATTTGGAAAGCACGTTTACAAGAGACGGAAAAATGGAGACATCGAAAGAAGGGTTGGTGCTGGGAATAAAATAAATGGCGCACTCAAAGTCATTACTGAAAATATAAATTTATCCACAGAAGCAAAGATGGCAGTACACAATGGAGTTCTAGTGCCAACCCTCACGTATGGAAGTGAAACTTGGAGCTGGCAAAAGAAGGATGAAAGCAAGATAAACGCCGTAGAAATGAGATCACTAAGAATAATGTGCGGGAAAACGTTGTATGATAGAATACCGTACGATGAAAGAAAGAAATGTAAGTTAGATGACTGCATCATGAATAAAATTAAAAAAGGATCCCTGAGATGGTTTGGACATATGGAACGTATGGATGAGAGAAGAATGATTAAAAAGTTGTACCCAAGCAGCGTGAGTGGGAAAAGAAGCCGAGGACGACCGAGGAAAACATGGCATGTAAATTACTATTAATCAATAATTAATTAATCAATTAAGGCGGCCACATTCGAAGTCGGAATAATCGACGTGCGTGCATGGTACGATGTATGAATGTAGATGAAGACCGAGAGGTATGCCAGGACAGGCCATTGTGGCGATCCATACTCTCTGCCTACCCCTCCGGGGAAATGGCGTGATGGTTAGTTAGTTAGTTAAACCCGCAATTTATGTTTTGTTACCCTGACGATGATCCAGCTAGTGCGAAACCGGTTGGTAGTAAAAAAAGTAAATAAATTGGTTTGAAAACAAACGGTGTAAAATAATAAACATTTTGAAATAATTCCTTAGCCTTTTTTGCATATAAACGATTCCTCAAATATTTAAATACGTATTTAATATATATACTTGAAAGAGAAACATTTTATAATGCGGAAAACACATTATTCCAAAATTCTTGTTAAATGTTCAAAGATTTTTTATTGACCAAAGAATCATAAGTATTCATAATAGTAGAAAAGGTTATTTATTCCAATTTTGCGAATTTCTATTGAATTTAAGTTATTTTATGTTACCTACATGTTTAAGTATTCGTAGTAAGCAGGGGTATTTTTTGATTTTTGTAGGTTTATATGAAAATCAAGAGAAAATATCATTAAACAGAGAAAATATTAGAAAACATTCTGAAATACAACTCACCTTTTTATCATTCAAATTAACATATTTTGGATCTGTCAAAATAAAATTTGCCAGGTTAGCTATATAAACTACCTAACGTTTATGTAATAAATTTATAAACTAACTAACTGACTAACTAACCATCACGCCGTCTCTCCGAAGGGGTAGACTGCCACACTTTTCTTTCCTGAAATATTTCTCTGGATTCCTCAACATTCATACAATGTGTCATGCACGCGCGTCGATTTCTCTGACTCCTCACATGGCCGACATTAAATATTTGATTTATTTGATCATGCCACGTTTTTTCTCGGTCTTCCTCTATTTCTGGTTTCATTTGCATCGTTAAAATATATATTTTTTTACCATTCTTTATTCATTCATTCTTTCCATATGTCCAAACCATCTTAATGATCCTTTCATTATTTTGTTCATAACACCATCATTTGCACCGCATTCACTTATTATATTTTCATTCGACACTCTATCAAACATATAGTATACACACATTCGTCTAAGAGATCTCATTTCTACTGCATTTATTCTACTTTCATCCTTCTTTTGCCAGTTCCATGCTTCACTTCCATACATAAGGGTCGGTAGAAGAACACCATTGTGCACTGCCATTCTAGCTTTTTTTAATAGGTTTTTGTTTGCGATGACAACTTTATGTGCACCATTTACTTTGTTGCTTCCCCCAACCCTTCTTTTAATATCTCTCTCCACTCGCCAATCTCTTGTAAACAAACTACCTAAATACACTTAAATGTACATATAAATTTATATATCGGTATAAAAACTCCTCGGCAATAAGTACTCGTATATACATTATATACTCGTAGATAAAAACAACAACAAACCATCACGCCGTTTCTCCGCAGGGGTTGGTAGAGAGAATGAACCGCCACACTACTCTATCCTAACACAACTCTCTAGTTTCCTCCACATTCATACAACGAGTCATACACGCACGTCGATTCTTCAGACTTCTAACATGACTAACCTAAAAAAATGATTAATTTAGTCATGTCATGTTTTCCTCGGTCTTGAAAAAATTTAATCTAATACCATCTATGAATTAAACAAAAAAGCTCGCAGATCAGAATAAATGTAGCCATCTATTTTCTTAGTAAAGATTCAAACCACCCAGCTTTGTTAACTGTGAAAATAAGTTCTTTTGGTTTTCGTATGAGTTTGCTCTCACACACAATTTTCGAACGTAAAAAATGCATGTTGTAAAAATTTGATGTAATTAACATATGGTAGGTACTGAATTTCGTAGTTAAAAAATATTTGTGAAAAAATAGTATTTAAAATAACGATATTTGCATGTTGTGGAACATTAATAGAGAATTTGAATTATCATGGTTATTATTATTTTCGTGTATCATGTCGGGTTCTCACGACGTCGACTATTACTTGAGAATGCATATTCTTGTTTTGCGAAATTCTAAAAAGTGCTTCGACTATTCCAATTTCGATCCAGTCAGGAATGTTTCGGAGCTAAGAGGTCCGTCTTCTCTCCACACCTCAACATTCCTCTAATTCGAGCATGATCGAGTGCAGCAGCCTTACTTTTTTCCTTGATATCAGTCAGCAATTGTCTGTCTATTCTTGCTCTTTGCAGCACAACAATATTGCTAACTACATCGGTCCATGTTAAGCGTAGCATAACGATGTATGGACATCTCGAATGCCTCTAGCTTGTTGATTGTGCTGGTTTTGAGGGTCCATGACTCCACTCTGTACAAAAGCACTGACCAAACATAACATTTAACCATTCTTTTCCGGAACCTTAAATTAAGATAATTGTCGTAGTAGCCCTTTTTCGCTTTATTGAATGTTGAAATGTCTTTCTAATTTTGATTAATTCAACATCATATTAATACACTTGTTTTTTCTTTGTTCATTTTTATTTGCAAATAGCAAACCATCTCTATCTCTATTGAAAAAACAAAATGTATGACTTTTTCCAAAACACCCAAAACATAGTAACCTGGTTAAAGAAAATCAACCCATAGAACACGTCAGGACCTTCAAGTATCTAGGCATGGACCTGATGGGAGGAGCTGATCTGCGGGAAGAAATACAAGCCCAAGTAAACAAGGCAGCTGCAATCTCTGGAGCTTTAAAATCCACAAAATAGTAAAACAAAGAAATTGCCATTAAGAGTAAGATGAGAATCTATAAAGCATGCGTAAGACCAATAATAACTTATGGCGTAGAAGTAAGGGCAGACAAATGAGGGCCAAACAAGTTTTGAGGACTTCCGAGTTGACACTGAGGACGATATCAGGCAAAACACTGAGATATCGCGTGAGGAACACAAAACTAAGAGAGATATGTGAGGTTGAGGATATTATAAGATGGAGCAGACAGCGAAAGAAGACTTGTACGGTCATGTTCAAAGAATGGACACCACCAGACTCCCCTTTATTGCATTGCATAATCAGTCTCATGGGACTCGTCCTCGTGGAAGACCTCCTAAATGATGGAAGGACAGTTGGGAGTCTACCTCACAGGAGGAGCAACACTCTGGAGAACAGACCAGATATGTCTACAACAAAGAAGAAAAAGAAGAAGAAGAAATAAAAATTTTAAAAGCAAATATTACAGGTAATTTTTATCTCGAACAATAATGTAAAACTTCATAATAAATTATTTTTATAAATGAAAACGTTTTTTTTTCTAGAAGTTTTATTATATTTTATGAAAATGATATGTTACACCTGTCTAAGGAGAATGCCTTCGGCAGGCGAAACATGTCATTCACATAAATTGTAATAAAACTTATAGAAAACAATTTAGATTAACGTTTACATTCGTATAAATTATATTATATATAATATAAGCTGTAACGACAGAAAGCATTTGTCTGTCATATTATAAATTAAATTGGTATTTGCTTGTCTTGTTTAACTCATTGTATACCATTTTTTCTTTTTCCAACTGTTCTTTTAATTGTTTTTAAAATGTTTAGTTGTCATTTCTTTTTTCTTTATGTAATTTATTGTTTCTTTTTACATATTTTTTAGTGTATTCATGCATTTATTGTCTGTAATATAAATGTTTATTTTTTATCTGAACTGAATTGTTAGTTTTAGTTCATAACGATCTCAACACATTTTTCTTTCCTTTTTATTTTTTTAAAATAAATTGAATACCAATTTTTAACACTAAGAGAACTAAAGTTAATCAATTGCGGTAACTTGAGATATTGTATATTGTTTACTTTATAAGCTTTTGTTGGACAGAGATCATTCTCAGAATTGGTTGTTGACTGCCGCAAGCAGGGAAAGTCTAAATTGAATATTGCGTTATCAAGTTACAAACTTGGAAGAAGTATACAAGAAAAGAAAGAAGTAGTATTGTTTATTGGAACTAGCAAAGAATCTTAAGATAAATATCTGTAATATAATATTAATCTTAACAGCCCTTGCTTTTATTTAGCTCTTCATCTGATGACATGAAAGAACACCATATTTTGATATTTAATAAACATCATTATAATTATATACGAGTATATTAACATATATAACATGTAGGTATAACATATATACGAGGTCTGTTCAAAAAGTATCGCGAATTTTATATTTTTTCAAAAAGTATTTATTTATTCATGAATATCTATTTTGTCCCCTTCAAAGTGATTCCCCTCGGATATAATACATTTATGCCAACGTTTTTTCCAATCCTCAAAGCACTTAAAAAAATCATTTTTTGTGATCTTGTTCAGCTCCTCCTTCGATGCCGTCTTTATCTCCTCAATCGTGGCGTAGCGTCGTCCTTTCATGGGCCTCTTCAGTTTTGGAAACAGGAAAAAGTCACAGGGGGCCAGGTATGGGGAATACGGTGGCTGCGGCACCATTACTGTGTTGTTTTTGGCCAAATATTCGCGCACAAGCAACGATGTGTGAGCAGGGGCGTTATCATGGTGCAAAAGCCAGTTTTTGTTCTTCCACAAATCCGGGCGTTTCTGGCGGATTGCTTCGCGCAAATTGCGCATAACTTGCAGGTAATATTCCTTATTGACCATACTACCCTGTGGCAAGAACTCATGATGCACCACGCCCCTGCAATTGAAGAAAACTGTGAGCAAAACCTTCACGTTCGACCGAACTTGGCGCGCTTTTTTTGGTCAGCATAAGTAAGGGACATGAGTACCAACATAACGCTACAAAAAAATCAAAAATCAAATATACGTAGCCAGCGGAAATTCAAAATTCGCGATACTTTTTGAACAGACCTCGTATACAGGTATATACGAGTACATAACATATATTATTATGTTTATTAGTTAGCTTTAGTGTATTATACATAGATGTGGGTTCTGTATATCTTAGAAATATTATTTGACACCCTAAAATATCTTATGACTTTCTGAATACATTAACAATAATATAGAAGCTTTGAAGATTATTTAATATTCCGTATTATATATTAATATTTTCAATTTATTTAATTATTTTGTTGAACCGCTATTTACATCATTACAATCAATATAATAGGTATTGTACATTTACGTGTCGTGTAGCTATTTCAGTTGATAAGTATTCACGTGACAATAGTGATAGATAGCCAATCTATCCCCATTGTATTGTCACGTGAATGCTACACCAGACCAAAAGCAGTGTGAAAATCACACTGCCATCGCCGGGAATCGAACCCGGGACCTTGGGTGTGCCAGTATAGCATTTACCACTTGTTCAAGAAAAACATTAAATGTTCTTATATCTTTATTTTTGTACCAGGCAACCCGCCAAATTTTAATTAAAATTTTTCAAATGTAATGCTTATAAGTAAATAAACTAATAAGTATGACCTTGTGAAGAACTTGTCAAAGTCTAAAGTAAAGGTATATGAAAAGGAAGAATGTATGACGGATTGTGACATAACTGCGAACGGTGAGAAATTAGAGAAGTTTACCGAAATTATTTATCTGGGAAGCATGTTTACAAGAGATGAAAAAATGGAGAAAGATATCGGAAGAAGCGTTGGAGCTGGAAACAAAATAAATGGTGATCTCAAAGTCATTACTGCAAATAGAAATATATCGACTGAAGCAAAGATGGCAGTGCACAATGAAGTTCTAGTGCATGACCAAATAAATCAAATACCGAAAGGCGGCCATATTCGAAGTAGGAAAAATCGACGAGCTTGCATGTCACGATGGGTGAATGTGGAAGATGCGCGAGAATTATGTCAGGATAAAACAGTGTGGCGATCCATCCTCTCTGCCTAACCCTTCGGAGAAAAGGCATGATGGTTAGTTAGTTAGTTTATTACAATGTTAATAATAATTAACGCAGTAATAATAATAATTATAATTAATAACTAACTAACTACTAACCATCAAGCCGGCTCTCCGAAGAGGTAGGCATAAAGAATGGACTGCCACACTTTAACCGATGCGACACTCCATTCTCCTCTCTTCGCTCCCGCTGGAGGCGCGATTGCACCCCACATTACATATCATCGATATTCCATGAGTAATGAAATTCTTAAACGTGTATCTACTGTCAGAGATCTTGGGATTATTTACGAATTTCGATTGACATTTCGTGCTCAGATCGAGAAGGTATGTGACGTTTCATTGAAGATGCTAGGTTTTGTTCTTCGAAGTGTTAGGAATTTTGGAGACACCCGGGTCCTAAGGATTCTATATAAATCCTTAGTGAGAAGCATGCTCGAGGGAGATGCCGTGATTTGGAACCCTCGTGAGGGTCAGTATTCTCTCATGTTGGAGAGGGTTCAAAAGAAATTCTTGAGAACTCTCTACATGAGAGAGTACGGGGTATATCCTGGCTCTAACCAACGGCATTTCTCTTGGGTATGCCAGGGTATAACTCCCTTGAACTGAGGAGGGAAAGATCTATAGCAACGCATTTCTTCAAGCTGATTTGGGGCTCTATTGAGAACCCCTGTGTTCTGGAGCTAATAGGTCTTTTGGTTCCTGATAACTACTCGCGACAGCACGGATATCAATTGGTCTTTTCTCTGTCACGCAGAATAAACCTGCCTTTAGAACAATTCTAATCGTCTCGGACATTTTTAGTGTCAGTGAGTAACACTTTCATCATTATTAATTATAAAATGTGAAGTAATTCAACAAGTTTTTTTTTCTTTGAATAAAGTAGTTAATAATATTAGTAACTTGATAAGTATAAAGTAATTGTATACAGAACAATGAATAGATAACAATTCTCTCTCTCTCTGGTTTCAATCCTGGGATTGGTTTGCAGCAATTTCCTCTATTCTTCTCTTTCATTCTTCCCTGTCTGGTGCGGCTCTTTTGAAATCTGCATATGATGAGCAGCGCACGTCCACCAATAGGTCTTCCAGGTACTCTCGGCGTGGGCGTCCCCTAGAGTTTGTCCCCTCGGTCATACCCTCCATTATGGCATGCAAGAGGTCTTCTTGTCGTATTACATGGCCGATCCATCTTGCACGCCTTTCGGACAAGGTCCTGAGCAGGTGCCTTCCTCCTTCGATTCTTTGGAGAACCTCCTCATTTGTAATATGGTCTCTCCAGGAAATTCCTAATAGTCTTCTATAGGACCACATCTCAAAAGCCTCTAGCTAATTATTAGCTTTGCTGTAGAATTTTGTTCTTATTTTATTCATTATCCATATTACGGTACGTTGAAAACAGTAATTAGTTACGTATGGTACATTTTTACTAAGATAAAGTTGACCTAGTGCTTCGTTCCTGGTTAAACGTATTATTCAGTAGGATTTAAATCTTGGCAGCGTGCTCTCAAATAAAACCAAGAGCTACATGCAGTTGTCGCTGTTGTTGAAAAGTTTCATCTCTATATATCTAAACATACCGTAGAATGTTAGCTACTATCTTAAATGTAACGTGCAGCTTACATTTTAAGGAAATTAACTTTTGAAGGAACGATAGAGGAGGAAGTTAAATGCGGAACAATAATATCAACTTAGACATGTAATATCCGTCAATGAACAGGCGTTCCGAAACGGGACCATACAACAATAGATGTACTCGTATGTATAAACATAAATTATCCGTACACACATACACACACACGTATGATATATATGGTTACTCTTATAAATTAATGTGCTTTTGAAAAGCAAAATGTAAAATTTTTAAGGAAAGCAATTATGGCTAAATAACTAACTAACTATCATGTTGTTTCTTCGAAGGGGTAGGCAGAGAGGATGGACCACCACACTGATCTATCGTGACATATTATTTTACTATCCTTCTATGTCTACACACGCTCGTCGATTGTTCCGTCTTCGAACATGGCCGCCTTTGAGTAATTGATTAATTTGATCATGTTGTGTTTTCCTTAAGTTTCCACGATTTATTATTCTATTCACACTACTCGTGTACCTTTTTGAAATTTCTTTCTGTGTATTGTATATATGTTAAAGCGAAAATATGTTTTTTCAGTATTTATATGTTCGTCATTTATTTTATCAAAATATTGAAAAATAATATTTACATATTTTTAATATATTATATTAACATTGAAATTTCATCATTGATACAACGTGGTTCAGTACTAAAAATAAATAGTTTCTGAACACATAAGAACAAAAATAATTAAAAACATTTTTTTTATTAGGTCCTAACATATGAAATTGGCGTTTTGCCGTACTGGCAACTTTGATCTCAAATATCTTCTCTTTGGTTAGGAATTCCAAATTCAAATTTATACAGCTATTTACTCAAGTATTTGTGTTTCGAAAATTATAATTCATTTGTTTTTTCCTCAATTGTTTTTTTTCTTTGCGTCACTCAGTTTACAAAATGGAAAACTTGAAATATCGCGTTATTTACGAGTACGAGTTCCACCGTGAGTTGACTGCTGCGTTGCATTACTCAACCGGCACAATAATGAAGGGATTTTGAATCGAATCATTACCTGTGATGAAAAGCGGATCCTGTATGATAATCGGAAGCGCTCATCGCAATGGCTGAACCCTGCCGAACCAGTCAAACTATGCCCCAAGCGAAAATTGACTCCAAAAAAGTAACTTGTGAGCGTTTGGTGGACTAGTGCTGGTGTCGTTCACTACAGTTTTTTTAAATCTGGCCAGACGATTACGGCAGATGTCTATTGTCAGCAACTGCAAACCGAGGCTGGTTAATCGCTCTAGGCCACTGCTGCTTCATGATAACGCTAGACCACACACTGCACAAAAGACGGCTACCAAATTTGAAGAGCTTCAATTGGAATTTATTAGACATCCACCGTACTCTCCGGACCTTGCCCCAACAGATTACTATTTTTTTCGAAATTTGGATAACTTCTTGCAAGGGAAAAAATTCAACTCCGATGGGGCAGTCCAAACCGACTTCAAAGATTTTTTTGATTCCCGTCCGAATGGTTTTTTTAGTAAAGAGATCGATGAACTACCTTTTGAGATGGAACTACCATAGATAGCAATGGTACATACTCTGATTAAATAAATATATTTTATTTTTAAAAAATCAACTTTATGTTCGTCCATTTTCAAAAGTTTTTATTCTAGTTATTGGAATAACATGTTTCGCTTTGCTAGGGCATTGTTTCAAGTATTTGAACTCTTATAAAAAATATTAAAATTTCCGTATTCACATCATCGTTCACGAAATAATCAATATGTTAAATTAAATTCCTAGTTAAAAACGATAAAGATGTAAATAAAATAATAACACAATTTAAGTTTTTGTATCAAAACCAATTTTTTGTGTATAAATAAAGTGGTTTTGATACAAATACTAAACGTGTATTATTTTTTATTAAATAATGTCACAAAACAAATTTAGAGCTACATACGAAAGTTTATAAAGATGTAGTTCCCGATGTGAACCGAGAAAAAAAACTAGTAAAGAATAAAACTAAATACACTCGGACTCGGTTATTACGATCACGGAAATAGCGATATCTCGGATGTAACGAGGATATATTCGTTGACATTTCAGTTAAATATTTTTTCCATACTTACATTTATTCACTTATATAACGATCTATTTCTCAATAATTGGGTACTTTTGACACATCATGTCATCGTGTGATGGGTATGCTTGTGAGCATTTAAAATTTTATTTTTTTGATATAACGAGTAATGCTTATAACGAGCAAATTCAGTCGGTCCAATCTTCCTAGTAATAACCAAGATTGACTCTACATATAATTAAATAATTAAACATACATCGACTGCCCCTCGTTTCCAAGGAAATAGTATCTTTCAATGATATGGGGCCTCATGTGAGTCCAAACCTGGACTCATATACTCTGTTACATCTAGAGCTGAGGAAAACGTTGATAATGAAACCGCTAACGTCTCTCGGTAGTCTCCTTGTGTCTCATCCTTCCTGCGGCGTTGTTTATTTGCTATGCTTTAAAATCTTTTGTGCCTTTAGATAAGTATTGTTATTCTTTTAGCGTCATCTACTGCAGTCTTTTCCCAGGGTTTACTATTAATGTTAGATTTTAGGGGGTTTGCTATCTGAGACTCTTTGAAGCGTTTTCTCCTTATATTATTATTATTTTGTTGAATCGCTCCTTACATCCATGACAGCATGAGCCAAATCGATGTAAAGGGTATTATAGCTATCATAGTGATTCTCGTGACATGAGATAGGTAGCTAATCTATCGCCATTTTATTGTCACGTGAATTCTACACCAGCCAAAGACAGTGTGACAATCACACTGCCCTCGCCGGAAATCGAACCCGGAAGTTATCTCCATGTGAACGCTTTTATTGGGTCAGCTAAAGGAACAGTATATTCTTTGGGAGTCTAAACTTAAGCATTCTTATGACATGACCAGCACAGCGTAGTTGTCGCTGAAAATAGCAGCTTCAATACTCGTCATATTAACCTCAGCAAGAAAGCTAACATTCACCCGGAACATAATTATGTTTTGTATGTTACAATCAATAACTTTACGTAGAATTGATCTCAGAAAAATACTTAAGTATACTATTGTTAAAAGAATTATTTTTATCGCTCTCTTGAATACAAAACAGAATAATACAGTGTAATTGAGTATTAACCTAACATTACACATACTCGTACTTACAACAATTTACAAATAATTATCATTCAGTTCGTCATAGATCTGGCGACAGGGTTCTGGTCTTAATCCTGCCTCATGTCTATTATTTATGAATTTAGGCCGGGCGCTCATTGGAACGTTAGACTCCGCTACGATAATCGGATCAAACGTAAACAACACGAGCCTCGCTCGTAGTACTTCGTTTGATAACGTTAATAACACAGGAAATTGAAATGTACCTTTAAAACGCGACACCATTGAACATTGCTATATTTTTTTCGAACATTTCAAGCTTAAAATTTAATTATATAATAATATAAATTACACACGTCCGAAAGGCTATATTGTTCGATACTTGACGGTCATTCTTTTGGGGATAAAATTGCGATGTCAGTAAAATCACAATAAAAAAAACTATATTCGTGATGTTTAAATTTGTTTGCTTATTTTTAAAAAATTAAAACAAAAGGTACTTATTGTTTATTTATTCTTCTTCCTCTTTTTGTCCTGTCACACCTCCGTGGCGCATAGGGCCTCAAGGTACCTTCTCCACCCGACTCTATCGCATGCCTGATGCCTAACATCATCCCAAGTGAGGCCTTTGTTTATTTATTAATGACATAACATTCCATATAAATTTAAGTATTGATGAAAAAAAATGTTGTTAGTTTAAAAGCTATATTATATTTTATGGGAGACATAAGTTAAGCCTTGCAAGAGCATAACAGTATTTTTGCTAATGCATCATCAAAACATTTGATAATGTCCTTGCAAGGCGCATCATTTCACTAATACAGAATTGAAAAGTTTTCTATTAACGAATGTTTTATTTTTTTTATAGATTGTTATCATAGATTGTTATCATTTTTAATTTATGCACATTGTTTTCATTATTTTTCTGCCCTATAATTCTACTCTTTATCAACGTACGGTATTTTTTACCTTTGGTTCCTCTTTTTTTTTTCTTCTTTTGCCAGCTCCAAGCTCCAAGATACACACATTTTGTAGGTATCAAATATTGATACACATTTTTTCGCAACCTTCCTATTGCGAATAATGTGTTTCGGGTGAAATCGTCGGTGTGGGACCGGCGTAAGCAAAGGAGAAATAGTTCCTAGGCGCACGTCTGCAGTTCCTTGTATGGCAGCCATCGTATTCTTTAACTTTGCATACATTCTATGCCCTTTTTCAGACTGATTAACGATGCTATCCTTATACAGAATGCCGGTCTCACGGAAATTATTCGTCTTACTAAGTGACACAGTACTTCAATATGATTTGTTGTGTTAGTTTAACAATGTTTCTACATTATTAATCATTGTTTTATCCTTTGTGGAATCGCGGAAATACAAATAGCTTGTTTTAATGCTCAATAAATTTGTTTATTTCTCTTTTTCTTTTTTATATAGGTACTTTGTATATACAACACTTATATTAAAAAAATAAAATTACATAGACATGTTTCGGACAAACGGTCCTTCTCCTGTAAAGATACATTTTTAAAAATATTATAAAATCGTTTACATGATCTGACAGATGTTATAAAGATTTATTTTGGAACGTTCATGCTTTTGTTGAACGTTTATTTAAAATTTTAAATAATAATTTAAAGTTCTAATTGGGGTTCAGGTAATTACTTACATTAAAGGAAATGAACATTGATTTATTTCCGTTGTTGTAAGTAATTACCTGAACCCCAATTAGAACTTCAAATTATTATTTGAAAATTTTAATTGAATCATAATATTTGTTACAACAAAAGCATAAACGTTCCAAAATAAATCTTTATAACATCTGTCAGATCATGTAAACAATTTTATAATATTTTTAAAAATGTGTCTTTTACTAAAGAAGGACCGTTTGTCCGAAACATGTCAATGTAATTTTTTTATATATAATAAGTATTGTATATACAAAGTATATAAAAAAGAAAAAGAAAAAGATACCATCATAACAACACAAAGTATGGCGTATATGGAATAAATAAATTTATTGTCTATTTAATGTATTTATATACTATATTTTACATTATAAGTATTCTTCTTCTGCTTCCTTGCGATAGACCTATGTGGTCTGTTCTCTAGAGGGTTGCTCTTCCTGTGAGGTCGAGTCGCAGTTGTTCTTCCGTCTTTCATGAGGTCTTTCACGAGGACGAGTTTGTCGTGAGACTGATTATGTAGTGCAATATAAAGGAGTCTGGTGGTGTCCATTCTCTGATATTACCGTGCCAGTTCCTTGTACGCTCTCTACTCCATATAACAATACTTACAGCCTAACATATACCTTTTATTTTAGTTTAGTGCTCACATCGAGAGAATATGTGGAGTTGCACTGAAAATGTTGGGATTTATTCTCCGAACTGGTAGAGTTTTCAAGAATCCCTATGTTTTGCGAATTTTGTATAACTCATTGGTCCGGAGCCGGCTCGAGTGTGGCTCGGTGATATGGAGTCCCCACGAGGCGAGATACTCGCTCATGTTAGAGAGGGTTCAGAAAAGATTTCTGAGATATCTCTACATGAGGGAGTTTGGTAGCTATCCGTGGCTTTATCCCACTGCATTCCTCTTGGGCATGCTGGGGACCAATAGTTACAGATAAGAAGGAATGGGTGCACACTTACCCATTTCTTCAGACTTATCAGGGGATTCTTTGAGAACTCCGTCATCTTGGAGGCTATCCATCTTTATGTTCCGGATGGCTATCTTCGACAGCGTCAGCACAGACTGTTTTATCTCCCAGCATGCAGAACCAACCTGCCTCTGGTGATGCCGGTGGGGAGAGCAATCAAACTGCTGAACATGATCGCTTCGGAGATCGATGTCTTTCATATTCGTGAAAGTACATTCAGAAGACAAATACTCTTGACTTTGGAGAGTATTTTGTATTCCTAATGTCGAACCATCTCTCATGCGTTCCTGGTATTATATATTCCTTATGTTTTACCTGTTCTCAATAGATGCCTTAAACTATAAAAAATGTTTGTAATGTCTTTTGAGAAAATAAACTGATTTGATTTGATTTGATTTGTTCCTCATTCGATATATTGTTTTGCTTGCTATCTTCCTTAGTGTCTTCATCTCGGAAGCCGGTTTTTCTCCCGTCGAAACCTCGTCAGAGCTACAATCTAAATAATATATTAATCAGCTTTCTAATTGATTATAAAAAAGTGGACATTTTGAAAGCTGCCAAAAATAATATGTTTACTTATTGACAAGTTGTCATTTAATAGGTATTTATATAGTAAAAACGGTTAAACTTAGTCTTCTCTTTGTAGTCATTCTCATGTATATATTTCATAATAAGTTTTTAAATACAAGATTTGATAATGATATATTTTATTTCAGTTAAACTGTTTAAATAAAAAAACTTTGTTTTGTGTATCACAATTGTATTTTTATTTTACGTGACAGCTGTTTCGTCAACCTATGTTGACATCATTAGGTGTTACAATAATATATCAAAAAAATATTTATTTATTTATTTATTATTGTAACACTTGATGATGTCAATATAGGTTGACGAAACAGCTGGCGCGTAAAATAAAAATTAATTTGTGACACATAAAACAAAGTAATTTAATTTAACAGTTTATAATGTTAAAGTATCATAGTGTTTCGGCCAAAACAATGGACTATTTCAGTTAAACTTATGTCTAAATTGTAAATAAAACACTTGTTTTTCACCACTTGAGTATTATATTTTACACGACTAGTTTCGGAAGCTACAGAGGCTTCCATCTACAGGTTTCAATTTAAACTGCATTCAATATAAACTTAATTTTCAATATAAACTTAAGTTTTATCAAAAAACGTTTTGTATTCAATTCTTATTCGCCTATCGCGGAAGAAACGTGTCATCTGACGCTCTTAATCATAAAATATCTTGTCGTGGCTGGTTAATTAGAACGAATTATTACCTGTTGATTTGTATAATGCAATAAATCTTTCTACGTATTAATGATTTATGGGTTTATTCAATTGATAATTAAGAAGTTCACTCTCTTCCACCGGTGATTAGCATTTGTGTGTGTGCCAGACTAATGAACCTTGCCTGACTGAATCTAATAAAACCTCTCCGCAAAATAATGAATGCTAATTGTCATGTTTTCAAGGCAAATAAATCATTTTTTATAAATCTGTTCATATAAAAAATGCCGTTACTTTGAACATATAAAAACAGGTAGTTATGTGTACAAATATCTAATTGTATAATCGATTTCCAGTGGTGTTTGTGATAATTTAATTAATCTTTAAGAAATGTATAAAAAATAATCTAAAGTAAAACATGTTTATAAATATTTTTTTTAATAATCAAATGATTTTACTGAAATCTCTTGATGGAAGTTCATTTTAAATAATAATTAAATAAAACGATGTTTTTTTTAACTACTTCCACTTTTGTTTTTATTTCGACAGCGACCGGTTTCGCCAGTTCTGCCATACCAGCGAGCCTGGCGAAACCGGTCGCTGTCGAACATCGTTTTATTAAATTTTTTAAACTTTAAATTTGGCATGTTAATAATAGAAATATTTTAGCAATCTCGAAATTTTAAAAATTAAAAAAGCAAATAAAAATAAAGAAAATATTATAAATAATCAAATAAATATAACGTCAAGTCGAATCTTTGATATATATCCTTTGTTGTAAGTACCCGTTATAACCTGAACCCCAATAAGAACTTTACATTATTATTTTAAATTTTAAATTGATTCATAATATTCGTTATAACAAAGCATAAATGTTCCAAAATAAATCTTTATAACATCTGTCAAAACTGATCATATTTGTTAAAAAAAAAAATGTTTTAAATATGTATCTTTATAATATCACTGAGGAAGGTCCTGTTGTCCGAAACACATCTGATACTTAATTTTTTTTCAAGTTAGTGTTGTTTATACAAAGTATATAAAAAATAAAATTAAAAATAAAAGGATAGGATTTGGGCGTTTGTGGGGGAGTTATTTAAGCAATGGCTGTGTTTGACTTACCCCTTATATGAATACGTGTGCGATGTTATAATCTCACAATGAATATAGGTCGAATGCTGAATAGGGTAGTTGACGTCGCTTTAATTTAAGTGATATCAATCTTATTACATTCAAATAATACTATGATCCCTGTGCACACTTAAGTACTATGCATGTCATAGACATATTTCGGAGAAACTCGTACAACGTGCCAACACTAGAATGTACGCATTAACTAAGTAAGTCACTTATCTCAAAGGCCACAAAACTATTTGTTTTTCTCGACTGTATTTGGCAATTATTTCGGAAATGCTATACTAAAACCCTGAACCTTTTTATACTGTGAATATTCTGCATTCTGTTACAACGTTGCCTTGCAGGTAACTCATTTTTACTAGATAAAATACCACCTATCCCAAAGCAAAAGGAACGACAGTATAGAATGTTAAAAAGTTCATTTTATACATCCAAAATACACAAGATGTTAGAAGAGGTATCGCAGAGCTGCTTAAGATAGTCATTTATTTCATATCATTTTTGGAAAATTTAAAAAGAAATGTTTAGAAATTTGATTAAATAGTTCATATTTGTGTTTTATTAAAGTAATGTAGTGAAAAATGAATGATGAAGAGGCTAATGGTATATTTAATGGAAAAAACAATGCGGCGGTCATTCTTTTCTGCCTGCCACTTCGGAGAATCGTAGTTTGATATAATATTTTACTAAAACAAACATGATTCATTTTGTCAGGAAAATATAGGTTAAATAATTTGAATCTGATGATTATGTACTACGTAAAAAAAATTTAAATAATAAAATTTACAAATATTGCGATGTTAAATGTGTGACTTCTACAGTCACCCACCTATCTATTCTGATTGAGATCATGCCAGATTGCAATGCCTTTTTCCTCAATTTCTCTTATCCGTTTTGTAAGCTAAGATTTTAATATTCAGTGCCCAAATCACGTAATCTGTCTATTTTTGGGCATTTATTAACTATACCAATCAGAAACAGTTTTTGAGCATTTAAAGTATACAAATATACAATGTATTACTTTTTTGTTACATTGTATAACATGTATATTACATTGTAGGTATATTCGTAGTAAACATGTGTATACAATGTATTATATTTACGTATATATGCGGCATGTCATCTATTTCAGAGTTCGTAATTGGATTCTGTCATTTTGAATTAACGGTTCTAACAGTCTATTTTAAGGGATAATTAGTATGAATATTTTATTACGCTGAGCTTTGACTAGTTTTAACTCTATTATAAACTAATTAATATGTATAAACTACTCGATACTCCAGAGAATCAAGATGTATAATGTATACCCACATGAATGTGTTTAAACGATTTTGATATTGTCCATTTAATATAAGTTTATTACATTACAATCTCACACTCCCGGGTCACGAATACAGTTGAACT
Organism: Lepidostoma basale; assembly: GCA_022606425.2. Taxonomy (NCBI): domain Eukaryota; kingdom Metazoa; phylum Arthropoda; class Insecta; order Trichoptera; family Lepidostomatidae; genus Lepidostoma; species Lepidostoma basale. The sequence goes on along the minus strand of JAHDVF020000053.1, from coordinate 966,991 downwards.
CCAAAATATTAATGTTAGAGTCAACCAAACACACAACATTTAAATTTAATTTAATTGTGATCAAAACATGCAAGGGATTTCAAAGGATCTGTCGTCATGGAACTGCGAAAATTTCTACAAAAACCCAATCATTTATATTTTAAAGTTTTTATATTCTAGTAATGGAATTGCTAATTAACAAATTATAGCTTACAATTTCATCTAAAGAACTTGATTTGTGGTGTGGCGTTATACAAATAATTTAAAATACGTGTATACTTTGTTTTTACACCGGTTTATTTTGTTTTAGCGAACCAACCTATTTCGCTCTGGTGGGAGCTTTGCCATGGTTACAATAACATTTAATTTTTTTATTATACATTAACATTTATATTCTGTTTAAGTAACTCTGACAAATCTCTGGTGAGAGCGAAACCGGTTGGTTTTGATAAAACAAAATAAAATGATGTAAAATAAATTACAGAAGTATTTTAAATTATTATTTAATTCATCAAACCATCGGGAAAGTTTTAAAAAATACTTGACTATGGAACATTGGTATAAGGATACAGAAGATGGATGAGAGTGACATAGGATAAATGAAATTGTAGACTGCTAGAAGAGGCCTACCTCCTGGCTAGGGAGAAGAATAAGAAGAAATGTAACGAAGTACCCAATTATTGAAAAAAAATTCTATCCACATACTAGATAGTAAATGAATGTACTATTTACATGAGAATGAAAACGTCTCTCTATCTAGAAGTTATGAGTATATAATATTATATTTTATGGGAATGACATTTCCAAAAAATTTAATGAAACTCCTAGAAAATAGTCGTTTTCATTCGAATAAATTATCAAATATGGAGTTTTTCATCTTTGTTTGAGAAACAATAAATGGATACCCGTAAGAGTGTTCCCAAGGCAAAAGATAAATACATATTTGTCTTTTTCTTTTTTTATATACTTTGTATATACCACATTAATATATATTTTTTAAATTAAATATCAGAGATGCTTCGGATAACCAGGTCCTTCCCCAGTGATATTATATAGATATTTAAAATATTATAATATAAAATTGGTTACAAATATGATCAGTTTCGACAGATGTTATAAAGATAATAAATATTCATACATCTCTTCTATATTCGCCATACTTTGCGTTTTAATTGCTTTATTTCTCTTTTTCTTTTTTTATACACTTTGTTTATACAATACTTACTAAAAAGTTTAACACTTACTTATAAACAACAAGCTGACCCGGCAACGCTTCGCTATTGCTATATTGGAGTATATAAATACACCCAATATATATTAAAGAAATACAATTAAAGTTCAATATCAATTATTTTATTGGATAAAATGACATGTGTATAGGTGCAAGAATGTGTGTATCCTAATTCAGTTCATATCTTGAAAACATTTTTTTAATCCAAGCATACTTGCTGTGAACTTGAATAATAGTAATGTGAATTGAACAATTGAAGGCTGGACATTACCAAGGTGGCAAGTTTACAAAAAGTCTGAAATGAGTTTTTGATGCCAATTGGTTTTAAACATAGCTGTGCAAAAGCGCGTTAAATAATGTAGTGTAGTTCAAACGTTACCCTAAAGATGCCACCCAAAAAAAAGTTAATATTTATCTTTTTCAGCTTTATGTTTAAACCATTTTTGTAACGTCCAGTCTTAATTTTTTTCCTTAATATTTTAAGTGAAATTAAAAAAACAAATAAATATACTATATCACATTTGCATAAAACATTCATACATATACAATTCATATCCGTTCACTCCTGGGCGTAGGCCTCCTCCATCTGCTTCAATGTCTGTCGATCCTGGGCAACACGCGTCCAATGTCGTCCCTCCATCGAAGTTGAGGACGTCCTGGGTTTCGGGTTGCAGTTCATCTATCATCAGGGCTGCGAGCGGCATGCCATTTTAGCGCTGCCACTCTTCCGATGATGTAATTAGTTCATAAATATAACAACATGTCTTGTGATACGCATATATCGAGGTGTGGGATCCATCCTCTGCACATGCGCATTCCATTATCTTCTAGGTTGTCTGCCTCATCTCATGACATCTTTCACCTTGCAGATTTCACCGTTTCATGTTTCCTAGAAATAAAAGGAAAAATATTAAATTGCCATAAGGCGGACATCGAAGAGGCCTCTTTCATATAAATTGTCTATATTCATATGTAACAAATTAAACCAATTAATCCTACCTGTACATTGTACCCCATCTCACGACATCTTCCACCTTGCAGATATCATGGATAGCTGTGTTCCTCACCCTATCTCAAAGAGTCTTTCCTGCTATCCGCATCTCTGCAAAAATCAAATAATTATATTAAAATGGGCAGTATATTAAAAAAAAACACTCGAGGCTCTTGATCGATCATTGTAAGATTGGCGTGGGAACATCAGACCATTTGGAAATGTTATATTACTGGATTTTTCTAACTGAGGCAGCTAATGCTGCATGTAAGGATATGTTTTATTTTATTTTAATTGTTTTATTTTAAAATGTATGTAAAATGCATGCAAAATTTATGTAAATTGTATACAGTAATAGGGTCATAAAAACCTGTTGTATTCAAAAAAAAAAAAAAATGTTTACCTATCACAGCATTTTTTTTTAGAGAAAAACTAAAACAGCTGAAGTAAATCGTCTAATCCAAAAGATATAGGTTTTCGCCCTGCCAGAACAATTTTACATTAAAAGATGCATGTGTCGTGGACTGCTTGTATGTGTTGCTGGTAATATTGTCATTCTCCCAATATTGTTTACATTGCCATCGATATTTATCGCATCGCACAAATTTATGTATTGTTCAGAACGCAGTTTTTTTTTATTCATGCGAATAAATAACAAACGTTCCGTTTCAATCTTTGCATACATGTCAAAAACATATTGATGAAACAATTGACGACATTTTAAAATGTGATTTTCCTCACCTTCGCGAATTATCAACCTGCATGAATAGTCTGACTTTTTTGTTTGTTTCTTCACCTAAAATTAAATAAATAAATAAGTATTAGAATTCAAAAAGGTTCAAACATGTTCATTAAAGAATAAATATAATTTTCATTAAAACAATACAATTATTATTTACCGTTTGCTGGATTTATTAATTTGATGTTAAAATGATATCCATCTTCGTCCTGCCAGAATGGCCGGGTCGTCATAACCTAAAATAATACGTAAGTAAAACGATATATAATTTCTTCTCTATTCGATATAATTAAGTTGAAATATGTAATGCGGAAATATAATCTGTATTCATTTCAACGGCGAAATCGAATAACCTGAAAATATATATGAAATAGAAATATAAATATTATACTTACGTATTCTACGACGCACGATTTGACAGATCAGAGAACTTAATAACGAAAGCAATTAATACCGAAATATAATTTGACTTATTTTACGGAACGAAGTGATTCCGCAATTAAAAAATATTAAGCCTGAAGATATAGATTATGAATAATAAAAATGAATAGTTTACAAATAATTTGAACTGCGATCAATTTGAACGATGGCGTATTAAATAATTTCCATAGATTCGAGACGGCCTGACAAATATTACGTGCGTATATTATTCCGTTCAAAAAAGCGACTAATTTCCTATGTGACCACGCTAAGAGTCAAAATAGCGACTTGTTTGCTATCTGATCATGCCAAGCGAATATAGACTCTAAAGATTGATACTTAGGTGATACGAACATTCAGGTCTATATTCGCTTTCACTACGAAAATTTTTAATTTATTTATAAATTTAAAAAGTTAATTAGAGCTCGATTAATAACAAAAATTTGCCTATGACCACCGGGGTATTCCATTTAATAAAGTGTATAAATTGGAATAGAATCTGCTCAGGAATAACCGCAGAAATAGTACACACACAGCTAAGATTGCCTTTATTTATATGGATAGATGGATAGATAGATAGATAGATAGATAGATAGATAGATAGATAGATAGATAGATAGATAGATAGATAGATAGATAGATAGATAGATAGATGTGAATAAAAAAAAGAGAAACTTCATAACATCTGTCAAAACATTTTATAATATTAGGTCCTTACATATGAAATTGGCGTTTTGTATGGGAGGAACATAAAGTTGATTTTTTTTAAATATAATGTATTTATTTAATCAAAGTATAAACCATTGCTATATATGCACTTTTGCCATCTCATAGGTAGTTCATCGATCCCTTTACTAAAAAAAACATTCGGACGGGAATCAATTAAATCTTTGAAGTCGGTTTGGACTGCCCCATCGGAGATGAATTTTTTCCCTTGCAAGAAGTTATCCAAATTTCGAGAAAAATAGTAATATGTTGGGGCAAGGTCCGGGGAGTACGGTGAATGTCTTTGACATTCCAATTGAAGCTCTTGTAATTTGGTAGCCGTCTGTTGTGCAGTGTGTGGTCTAGCGTTATCATGAAGCAGCAGTGGCCTAGAGCAATTAACCAGCCTCGGTTGTTTAGCAGCTAGCTTTTCCATCATGGTTTGCAGTTGCTGACAATAGACATCTGCCGTAATCGTCTGGCCAGATTTAAGAAAGCTGTAGTGAACGACACCAGCACTAGTCCACCAAACGCTCACAAGTAACTTTTTTGGAGTCAATTTTCGCTTGGGGCATGGTTTGGCTGGTTCGGCAGGGTTCAGCCATTGCGATGAGCGCTTCCGATTATCAAACAGGATCCACTTTTCATCACAGGTAATGATTCGATTCAAAATCCCTTCATTATTGTGCCGGTTGAGTAATGCAACGCAGCAGTCAACGCGCGTTTGTTGATTTGCTTCACTCAATTCGTGAGGTACCCACCTTTCAAGCTTTTTCACCTTCCCAATTTACTTTAAGTGGATTAAAACAGTTTTATCACTAACACCGCAGCCTGCAGCTAACTCGGACGTGATTTGCGATGGATCCGCTTCCACAATAGCCTTCAATTCTTCATTATCAACGTCCACGGGGCTTGTTCTGCAGGTCGAAATTTCCAGAACAAAAACGTTAGAACCAAAAACGCACTGTGTTTTCTTTTGCGGCACCGTCGCCATACACATAATTAATCCTTCGAGCCGTTTCTGCAGCACTGGTGCCACGGTGGAACTCGTACTCGTAAATAGCGCGATATTTCAAGTTTCCCATTTTGTAAACTGAGTGACGCAAAGAAAAAAAACAATTGAGGAAAAAACAAATTAATTATAATTTTCGAAACACAAATACTTGAGTAAATAGCTGTATAAATTTGAATTTGGAATTCCTAACCAAAGAGAATATATTTGAAATCAAAATTGGCAGTACGGCAAAACGCCACTTTCATATGTAAGGACCTAATATTTTAAATATCTTTAGAATTTAGCTGAGGAAGGACCTGGTTGTCCGAAACATATCTGATATTTAATTTTTTTTTTTAATTAGTGTTGTATATACAAAGTATATAAAAATGAAAAAGACAAATAAGACATCTACAATACAAAGTATGGCGAACACATAAGATAAATTCATACGTTAGAAAATAACATGTTCAATGGACCCGTTCCGGCTGGTTACGGTATTCCTCAATATGGTTCACAAAGACCTTAAAGCCGATAAGCAGGATTACGTTTTTACTTTGAATAATTTTCCAGCCTTCTACACATCTATAAATGTTTATTACCTTTCAAAAAACGTTGACGTCAGAACTGTAGATTTCATTCAAAGAAAAACCTATCCTCCCTCCAATTGAAAAGATATTATCAACTTTTGTGAATTTAATAACCTCTTTTATTAGTATGTGTTTATTATTGTTTACTATGTATTTCGGCCAACCAAAACACGTCTTTGAAAACAAAGAAACTCCAATATGTCTAAAGAGAAAAGTCTATGATTCATGCACACTGCCGGTGATGACTTATGGGATGTAGACTATGACCCTCACCAAGAGAAATGTATAGAGATTAAGAGTCACGCAGCGTTCCATGGAAAGACATAGGCTCGGCGTCAGTCTCCGAGATAAAATCAGAAATGAGGAGATTAGACGCCGAACAAAAATAACGGATATCATGAAACCACTAGCGAGACTGAAGTGGCAATAGGCGGGTCATGTGGCGAGACAAAGTGAGGATAGATGGACCCAGAAAATAATAAGGTGGAGACAATGGGAAAATAGGAGAAGCGTCGGCTGACCGCAAAAAATGTGGGCCGACGACATTGAACCCGTGGAGGGGGGGGGGGATGTGGCTGCAGCTGACAGAAAATAAAGACGAGTGGAAAGGAAGGAAAGAGGCCTATGTTCAGCAGTGGACCGATGAAGGCTGGCGAAGAAGAAGAAGAAGATGTATTATAAAAAAGTAATTTAAAGAAATATAGAAATACAAGAGGAAGATTCCACACGATGGTCTGATGACATTCGATAAATTGCTGGTGACTGGATGCAAAGGGTACAAGACAGGAATATTTGGAGAAGTAAGGGGGAGGTCTAGGGATCTAGCAGTAGACTTCACTGATCAAGTAAAGTAAACTAACTAACTAACTAACCATCACGCCGTATCTTTGAAGGGGAAGGCAGAAAGAATGGACTTCCACAGCGTTCTTTCCTGACATACTTCTCTTGCTTCCTCAACATTCATACATGTGTCATCCACGCACGTTGATTTCCCCGACACCTTACTTGACCGACATTAAACAATAAATGTTTGAATAAAATGAATTACTTATTTCAGGACCTAATTGAATTATACATAAGCTTGTAATACATTTTACAACGAAAACGAAAAATGGTTGGGAAATTCTTCAAACGAAAAGCTCGCGAGAGCGGGAAATATTTTTCCCGCTGTAATCCTAAACTTTAAACCGGAAGACTTATTTTATTTTCATCTCTTTCCCCGCTCTCCGGCGACTGGATTTGTGTGACTCGAGAAGACGAGGAATTTTATGGTTAATACGAGTGTAACATTTTTAATCTTTGTAATGTGTGAAACTGATTTGTACTAACTTATCACTTATGTCACGTATGCACCACATATTTCTATCATTAATCAAGAAAAAAATCTCGAAAACAAATGATTCTAAGATTTAATATCAATAAAATGAATACATGTATATTAGGGTGTCCCTTATATGGGCAAAAATAATCGCTAAACATTTGATAAGATGAGTCGATGTAAACATTCTCCAAATGACGGTAGGTCTATAGGTACATATCACATTATTTGCTGATGTATGTGTTTTATTTTAACATTTATGTATGTGTTGCTTTTGTAAAGTTTATAACAAGAGTTTTGCTGCTTCCGTTACTGGGTAACGCAAGTACTAAAACTCTATATTTTAACTATCAAAACTGACTTTTATTAACTTGGTTTTGATAGTTAATATGAAAATGTCTCAGATATAAAATGTATACAGTAATTAGGTTCTAAATACCTGTTGTATACAATAAAAAAAAATAATGCCTTAGCAAGACGAAACATATCATTCCCATAAAATATAACAAAACTTATAGAAAACTGAAGTTTTCATTCGTACTTATTATTTAGTATTAACACTACTCCTTCTTATTCTTCGTCTGACTAATCAGGTTTCCCCGACGTTTGCTAAAACTTCTTCAAAGACTTATTTGTCTAGCTCTTGGGCAATCAAAAAGTTTTTATTAGAGAAAATCTTGTCCATTACCAAAACAAGCAGGACTATTTATATCTCAATTTGAATATGTAGCATACCCGTATATATACTTTGAACGAACATTCAATCATTTCAGTCACTTCTCGAAGAACCTATTAAAGGATCCACGTGTCCTACGTCAGTAATTAAATTCAACATCTTATGTCCCCTGGGATCTTATCCACCAGTCAACATAAATAATTTAATTTGTCGCCAAAACTAAATAGACAGAATGCTAAAGCAAGACATTCTGGGATGTGCTTATTTACACAGAGTAATTTACTTCGGAAATTCACACGTGCAAAATTACAGCATCTTTATAAGCTGTTAAATTACACCTGTGTAATAAGTATCATCTATTGAATTTAGCATGCAAAATAATTATTGCGAACAACGATTGCCGGAAGCCAATTGTATCTCAGTATGTAATTAATGGCGTATCGTTTATCTCAACGCCTCCTCAACACATTGATTATACGTTTGATTTACAATGTAATGGTTTAATCAGGGGAAAGAATACCAGACAAGCTAACAGTAAACAGAGTAATTACACTGCGGTGGGCAATACTCTAGTAAAGAACAGATCAAATCTTAATAACAGAAACAGGGCAACATTATTTATTTAATAAAACCGTTTTTAATTGTTATGAATATAAATACTGGCCTTCAAAAACAATTGTCTATTGTGGGTTATGGTGTACATTATGACAGAGAATAAATAAGAGCGGTATATGATTATAAACTTTTCAGGCGGAATCGTTATCGCCGGACAATAAATTAATTTCTATTATGTACATAATTTTAAGCGGCGGCAAACCCACGCAATTAGAAAAAACGGCTAATTCCTCGTTTGTACGCTGGAACCTGTTCCAAACAAAACATAAACAATTAATATGTTCAATTGATAAACGTTTTATTATACTTAAGAGTCATTATGATTTAAATCCTGAAGTGAACATGTGTTTGCATCTGATAAAAATTCTATTATCCCTTTCAAAACCATAAAATCACTTAAGTTTAATTTACAATACACATTAACTAAACTTCAATAAAAACACAGATAGAAATCATATACATTCTAACACGTTTCTCTCTATCACAAAACATATTTAATGACTTTAATTAACTAGGGATTGAACATTATTTATGACATTTATCTGCATTCCACTTTTGCCTGTACAATCTAGGTAATCTATGTACAGCTAACCTTTCTGTAACACGCAAAGAAGTTCTTTAAAAATTCCGTGTACAATGAAACCAAAGATCTATAAAGAAAGAGCAGGCATCTTGTGTTTGTATCTATACAATTAATAAAATTTTATTTTACAATATGAATTTGTATTTATTTTTGCTTAAAAATCTATGTATAACTCTACATGTAAAGAATCAATATTAAAAAATTAATGTTTTTACAACAAAAATTATAAAGTGTATTTCAAAGTATCACATTTTAATCTATGAAGTTTTATTTATATTATTGACATTTTAAAACATCACTCATTAGCACTTACGAATTTATAAAATTATTTTTTAAATTCAATAAATCAATATTTTTTTAAATTAAAGTTCATGATGATTGAAAAATAAATATTCGATCATTACCATAAACCAAATGTTTTTTTGTTAAAAAATGACTAATACCCAGGATATAAATTAATGTTACAAAAATATATTGTGCACAAAAATATGCACTGTGATAAAAAAATAACTCATTAATATGAAGAAGGAATCGGATTGTTTACAGAAACCCGAGTCCCGTGGATAAGGAATCAAATGTTCTGCCCCCTAGACCACATCTACGTTATGAATTTATTATAATGTACAATTAATTCAATTCAATTGCTTAAATTTATTATAAATATTATATTTTGGTACTAATTCATGTGTTTGCGTAAAACAACGATTTTCAATTGCTTGAGGTTAGAAAGTTAAGAATTATTGTGTTAGAGTAAAACCGCTTAGTAGAATGCCGCACTGAAGAAGCCTTTGTAAGTTTAAAATACAATCACAGTGTAGCAGTATCTCATGCGCATAATACCTTCTGTACATGTTTTTGCCGTCATAAATTCCTTCTTCATTGCAACGTTTACACGAATGCACGTTGTGCGAATCGTGAAACGCAAGGACTTTTTTTTGTACCATTCATCGTTCTCAAATGAGAAAATTTCATTTCCAGTTAACACCGATACCCGTCTCCAAGCGATGCTATAAATTCATCTCGCCCGAGTTATGAGAAACCAGAAACCTATCCAGACTCCGAGAAACCGCACGAAGACGTGACAGGTTATATTAGATCTGGAGCAGAAACGAAATGAAAATAATAACATGATTTGTTATTAAATTACTCACGAAATAGCCTTATTTTCCTGAAAGAGTGTCTTTCGTTGTGGCCAGTTCTATTTGTAACATATGACATAACAAAGAATATAAAAATATTGTGTTTATGTTTACCTTTAAGTAAACTTCAGTGAATAAGAAAACATTGCTTACATCATGTATGAGAATTTAATATAAAATCACCGCGAGGTTCCAAAATACCTATCACATGTCTAAAAAGTTGTATACAGTAATTGGGTTCAAATAAAATGAACATGATTATTGCTACATTTCTTAGCAAGGCAAAACATATCAATCCCATAAAATTACCTTTCAAAAAATATGTAAAAATGATAAAACATTCGTTAATACTGTAATCTGGAGATAAGAACTTAAATCAGTTTGAACGTATTTGCTAGAAATAAAATGTATAAATTATTATAACGAAGATTGATTTAGAAAATATCTCTTCATAACGACAGATGAAACAAAAAAGTCATGACCTAATTTATCGACTTTACCTAGCTTTGTTCTTTGACAACAAATTCCGCCAAGTTTTCTGTAACCCATCAATAAAAATGACGTTATATTTACGATGATTGAGTCTATTCTCTTAGCCCAGTCTGACCTCATTAACAGCCCCCGATAAGTGCACTTGTTCATCCCTCTCCGCGGAGCTGCCAACCTACTAACATAACGGAAGCCCATAAAGATACACTTACTTTATAACGAAAGCTTCATAAGAGAACTTTGCAGGAAAACAAAATGAATAATAAGAAAGACTCTTAATCGATAAGCACAAAAAGTTTTGAATGGGGATTTATTTTATAGAATTGTTTTCGGAATTATAAAATGGTATATAAAAAAATATCTATAGTAACAAAAAATATGTACAGGAAGAAAAATAATCCAAAGACACGAGCAGTTATGCTTACAGAATAAAATTATTGCATGTAATCGTGAGTAGGAGTAAAATGGGATTTACAGCACTTTGTATTATATAAAATATTATTTTATTTGTCTACCATATAAACGAAGAGGATTTTCTCATAAAACAATACAATTAAAAGGTTACGTCAAATAATTATAACAGAACACAGGTTTCATTAAAAATTCTTTTTTGTACAAAAACATAGTATATTTAGTAAACAGTTTTGCACAATAAACCTACTGTATAAAAAACACGTATTACGATGCATCTTTCGTAAATTTATCATCTTTAGCCTTTTTTATTTTAAATAAATTATTACTATTAATCCTTTTCAAAATGATGATTTAAAAAAGCTCAAACTACGAAAAAAATCTAAATTTATGTTTATGACTCAACGTAATACATAAATTTAATAAATTCAATATTTCCAGCTTGTTTATCTCTCGTCTTAAATGTTAGATATACATATTTAGAATTTATGATCTGAAAGTTAAAAAAATAATAATTTGGTTCAGAACACGGCTCCAAATGATTTATAGCTTCCCCAGAAGAAGAAATAACCAAAAGAGTCAAAACATAAGAAGCAATTTATTTAATTTAAAATTGAGAAGTTAAAAAATTATATATTTTTTTAAGTTGATGATGAAATGATATTAAAAAAAATTATGAGCTGAGTTAAATAAGTAATTTTCTCTACATAAGATATCAGAATTTTTACCAATAAAAAACCCTTTTTATTTTTTGTAATTTTAAACAAAATCAGTTGTCTTTTCTTATTAAAATGAAGTTATAGTTCAGAAATATTAAATAATTTTAATATTCGTTATACCAATGTATTAATTTCAGTATTTTTTTTATCGAACCGGTTTCGGCGGATCGCTTCTGAATGGCATCGAATTGCTGATGAATATTGATAGATCCAAATGAACGTGGATGGAACACATTATATCTCACATAAATCTCACATATATTAAAGAAGTCTCAAAAGAGATCCGATCCCAACAGATCCCACCTAGGACAGATATTCTTGGGACACCATACGAGGAGAGCCGACCCCAAGTAAATGGGACAAAGCTTGGAAAAAAAATGAAAGAATATATTTACATTGTTACGGACACTTGTTTATATGTCTTGTTCTTCGTTTTCTTCTTCTTTTTCTTCTTCTTCCTCTTTTTTTTCCTATTCTTATTATTCTTCTTCTTCTTCTTCTTCTTCTTCCTTGTTGTAGATCTATGTAGTCTGTTCCGGAGTCCGGAGTGTTGCTCCTCCTGTGAGGTAGACTCCTAGCTGTCCTTCCATATTTTAGGAGGTCTTCCACAACGACGTGTCCCATGAGGTTGATTATGTAGTGCAATATAGGCGAGTCTGGTGGTGTCCATTCTTTGAACATGCCCGTAGGTACAAGTCCATTTTTCTCTGTCTGCTGCATCTTGTAATATCCTTAACCTCACATATCTCTCTTATTCTGGTGTACCTCACACGATCTCTCAGCGTCTTGCCTGCTATCGTCTTGGTAACTTGTTTGGTCCTTACTATGTCTGCCCTTGCTTCGACGCCATATGTTATTATTGGTGTTACGCATGCTTTATATATTTTCATCTTACTCCTAATGGCCATGTCTTTAAACGCCAGAGATTGCAGTTGCCTTGTTTACATGGGCTTGTATTTCTTCCCGCAGATCAGTTTCCCCCACCAAGTCTATGCCTAGATACTTGAAGGTCCTGACCTGTTCTATGGGTTGATTTTCTATAACCAGGTAACATGTTTTGGGTGTTTTGGAAAAGGTTATACGTTTTGTTTTTCGATAAAATCATAAATAATAACATAAACTCTATAAATTTAAGTGTTTATAATTTCAGGATTTTAATATACTTTTCGCAATTCTCGTATAAAATACACGCTCTTTGCAAGTGTAAAGCTACTGATTGCAGACAATTTCACAATATCATCAATTTTCTGGCAGTTAGCCGTTCACATACGAATATTAATAACCGGACGGATCCGTGACGAGCAGAATGCAGGGCGCTTGCATCAAGCAAATACAGTACTTATGCGAAGTATAGCGGTTAACCCCTTATGTCATTCCGTTAATCAAATTAAACATTTTTCATTTCTGGAAATTTTTGTTTTATTATTAAATCTCACATATGTTCAAATAATTTGTAAATGAAAAATAAATCGAAGTAAACAAAACAAGCCTTCCTCACAGAAGCGCAGTTTGCGACAAGTAGCGCAAGTTAAGATGTGTTTACACAGTGCGAGTAGCTTGCCTGGCGAGTAGGCAGCAACTGTCATGCCAACTGCCCTGACAGTTGTTGCCTGTAACTCGACTGAAAATGACAGTTCCTGGCTAAATTTAATATCAATAAATTTAATCTTAATAAACGAAAAACACTTTATCAAAAATACTTTAAAAAAAAACAAAAAATACACTCACGTTGGAACTGAACAAGTCCGAAGTGTAGTTCACACAATGACAGTTGCGTGCAAGCTACTGTCGTGTGGGTCGTGTGGTGTGGAGGGGGAAGGCGAGTGGACAGTGAAAACAAAATATTGTATAGTAACTCGCACTCCAGTTACTGTCCTACTTGTCTTGACAGTAACTCGCATGATTCGTTTACGCAATGACAGTAGCTGCAGGACAGTTACTGCCTATGCCAATTCGCACGTTAGTTCGCACTGTGTAAACACCCCTTTAGGAAAACTTCCAAAAGACGACTCGAATGCTTACAAAGTGAAAGGCACTTCGCGATGTATTCGTTCTAGTGTATACTTCACCTTAGATAACATTAAAAACACATTAAAATAATATAAAAGTGTACGTTATCGATTACAAAAAATATATTTAACTGCGGCATTTACTAAAATAGTAAATTATTTAAAATTGTTAACAATGAATTCCAATATTCAGTATTTATGAAGTTTAAATATACTCGTCTTTTATGTCAATGCCTATAATTCGTCATGCTAGGGCATTATCAAATGTGATGAAACTCAAAAAGCCTGTGATGGTATTGAACCATCGTAGAGAGAGATGCGTGAATTCAGACGTAATACGAAAATAAATTCAAATGACTAGGAAATATAACACCTAACCATGTGGGGGTAGGTCTAGGCGGGGAGCAGGGGAGACGCGGGGAGGGGAGAGAGGGGGGTTGAGCCGAGAGGGATGCAGGGGAGAGGTAGTTCGGGGCAGTTGACTTTTGACCTGACGGGAAGCGGTCGCTTTGGTATTAAATTCAGTGGGTGTTTGTTGTTCTGATTATCAAGAACTTCATTTTATTTTGTATACAAGTATAGTGGTACGAGGGGTGCGGCATTTGCAGATTTAAAAATACTATAGAATCAGTTTTCCTGAGCTGTTACGACTGAAAAGCTAAGTCTAGAATTAAGAATTTATATTTCAGGAAATTGGAACGTATGCGTTCGGCTTACTCCATGATTATACTATGCTTACGTTTATGTATTACATACATGTACCTAGATATATATATGTATATGATATATTGATACCTTTCCTATACTGCACGTAATATAGTTCACTAACACTCGGGCCAACGCATCGCGCCCAAACAGGTATTCACTAACTCATCGAATACTGAAATCTTAGTTATGGACATGTAGCGTTCTAACAAAATTTGCCATCTTCTATATAAATAAACATATAAACTTCGACCCATGCAAATTATGCTACATAAATATGGTTGACTGCTGATGAATGAAGACAGTTAGAGAGGTTGGGAAGCTCACTTCAAGAGCCCGCGCCAAATACAGACTCCTATAGATAAGTAGGTGGAAGACCCTACTATCGCGTCTGCGGGAATTCTGTCGTGGGTGGGCTAACTTCGAAAACCCCCGATAGGGTGATGGCCAGGTTCATGGGTTTGAATCCCCAGGTCCACTGATTAAGGGTTGGGAGGTAGAACGTCTGGTCTCCAGACGATTCTGCTGTGGAGCAGTGGAGAAAAATCATCAGTCTGACGAAAGGACTGGTTCAACGCGATACTAACACTATTATATCCCAGTTATCCCCCACAACTCCTTATATACTTAATATATTATATTTTGACACTGAATTGCTATATAATTGTACCTTTCAGAAAGCTGTTCTTTATTGCATCGTTATTACATTACGCTCTGATTTAAATTACTGTACATTGTATTTGTTGTATATTGTTTGTGAATGTTTCTTCCAGGGCTGCCACATTTTCTAGAGATAATATTTTGAATTTATATTTTGTAAACTTAGAGATATTTTAGGTTGTTTGGTTTAGATGTTCCTAGGAAATATTGAGTGACATATAGTTTGATTACACGTGGGTTTGTCAGGATTGCTTAGAATATTCGGAAGGGTTAGGAACGATTAGCTTTAGAATGAAATTATCAGTATTCGCCAAATAAAAGGGCTTGGATTACATCGGTCATAACTAAGGGTCATACGGTATTATTTCTAGACGATCACGAAGGCCAACTCGCGTAAGGTAAAACACCTGTAAGCTCCGTACAGGTGGATGAAGAGGGAATGACTGGAGGAAGCTCCACCATTCGCGGAGGAAGGTTAGGACGGATTAATTCCCCACGGACTAGGACGTACCACCACATTTGGTGCCGTGACCAGGATGGATTAATTCCTCACGTGTGTAGATCAATCCACCACATTTGGTGCCGTGACCAGGAGTAGACATCACGGAGATTGTGGACAGGACGATTCCATCACATTTGGTGCCGTGACCAGGATATTTGGTTTAAAGCATTACTTGATAATTTCATTATTATGCCTATTTATTTAATTAGTTTAAAATTTTAATTGTTTTAAAAAATTATTCATCGCTAGATATTTATGCCAACCCTAGCTAGGATTCGTACGTGCAGCAGGCGGGTTTTCTAGGAAGGTATTCTAGGATGCTCTATGCAGGGGTCGCGTATCGTTTCGAAAATAATTATCGGCGTGGTATTTAGTTTATGACTTGAATATTTAAAGAGAACTCCGAACATATTATAGAAAGTTTAGTATTGAAACACAACTTTAGTTCACTTCGGTAGGTTTAATAGGAATAAATATATTATTATCATAATTTAGTTACTGTAGAAGAATATTTCGAGGGCTTAGAAAAGAGTGAATGAAAATATTTACATTCATTAGTAACGCTATCCTATTAAATTATTGTCAGTTTGAAATTATATTTGAGAACAATTAGAGTAATCTTTAAATTATATTAAATTATTGACAGGTTAATCGTATATTTTAGATCGACTAAGGTCACCATTAAAATATTCATTGTGTTATAGACTCATGTATATTCTAATCAAACATTTGAGAGTACGCTAAATAAATAAATAAATATTGTGATTATGTTCCGAATTAGCATATTTGTAAAATAAACTTTTAAGGGCCCCGCTATTATTAGTATGCTTAGAGTAGAATATAGTATTTAAGTTAGTTAAGAGGTATGATCGTGACGAGATTGAATTCATACTTAAAATATTGGGAATTAGTAATATCGAGAGATATGGTTATTTCGTAAATGTAGTGTGTAAAAAGGTTTGGTACCACCTACGTTTTTTCTCATTCTTCTAAAAACTGCAGCGAGAGATCTTAAATGGCAAACATGTGTCTTGAGTCAATAACGCTCTTCTTGGTCTGTATTTTTCCATAATCCTGGATAGGTACACATTAATTTCTTTCACACCAAAATAACCATAAATTAGTTCGAGTCAAGTGTTTACATCAGGATATTTCTAGGGATCGCGGTCGGTTAGGTCGCTGTAGCAATTTTGCTTGTTAGGGGGATGTAAATAATATTATCTATAACGAAAGTGATAAATAAATGGGTCGTTTCTAAAATATTTAATCATTTATTGGCCATGTATAATAATATGTACTTGGATTTCGACTGTCCCAGTAAAGGAAGGACATAGCTCGGTAATTTTAGTTAAATATATAATTATAATAGTTTATGAATACGGAATAGGATAGGATATATATTTTATAATGGCTAGTTTACAAAATTTATATTTAATGTCTTTATGTTCTACGTATGAGCAATAGGTCATCGATAATAATTTTAAGTTATGTACATTGCGAAGTTGAAATACAGACGTGCTAATTATATAAAACAGAATTGCGAGTAATGATTAAATCAGTAATAATAAGAGTTTAGGTTACTTCCATCGTAAATTAAAATACAGATGTGTCAATTATGCGAAATAAATATTATTGATTTGGGAGATGCCTATTGGTGGCGATGAGGTTCGCAACCCATCATTCCGCGTCTCCCGCGGAGCGAAAAGAGAAGGATTGAGTGCCGCATCGGTTAGAGTGTGACGGTCCACCCTTTATGCCTGCCCTTTCAGGGAGACGGCGTGATGGTTAGTTAGTTAGTTGATCATTATTAATTGCAGCAAGTTAGAATTTAGGTGAATATCTACGAAGCGGAAAATAAAATATTATATTTTAAATGAATCGAATTGCAGTCGGATATTAGGACGTTGCGGTCTGAGATACCCTAGAGATACCGAGGAGACCACTTAAAGATATCGTTAAATTTTGTGAATTTTAAAGTGTCGACAATTTTAGCCGTTAAATAATTTCGGATGGAAAAAAAAAAGTTCTTAAGTTTCTAGGCTATGTGTCGGGCTTAAATCTTAAGGAGATAGAGTTATTTATGGCGGATGTTGGGACTTGTTAAAATAATGAAGCGGAGGATGAAATTCTGAACGGTTTGTTAATAGGTGATAATTTTTCAATAGTGTCAAGTTGGTATTCTGTAGGCTGGCATTTCATGGAATTCTCCCTATGGATCAAGTATCTCGCCAAGCTGGTGTTGTTTTAGGTCGCCATGGGTTGGGTTCACGATAACAAATACTAGGAAATGAACGGCGATGTGACATGCATTTGTGAAATTATTACAGGTTCGAGGACGATACTAAAATTGTACGAAAAAAAATTAAGATACTTTTTGATACTTTAGAATAATATTTAACAAAATGGAGCGGCATACCCATAGGTTAGTTCAGTATGATTCTCAATTATTGTGGAATGCATAAATACAAATACGTTTTATTTCAAAAGGAATATAGGATAATGCTTATAAAATTATAATAATTATATAAATTGTCGAATAAACAATTACGGAGATCAACCGAAGTAGTATAATATGTTAGCATTTAAAGATGATTTCGTTTAAATCTGAATTTATCGCTTAACTGTATATTTTCATAAAGTATTGTAACTTAATCGTAGTTTTAACATAAGTCTAAGACTAGGTGTGAAAATCCGGATGAGTAGGTATTATAATACATAAACATACAATAGGAAATTAAAAATATATGAGTAAGATAATTATAAGGTTTAATATAAATAAAAATATCGATAATAAGCTATGATGGTTAGGTATAGGTATTTCAGGTTTCAATTGCAGCCGGTTATAGGTCACTTACATATATCCCAACATAATTAGGTGTGCCAAAAAAAAAAAAAAAAATCGGAATTTATAAAATTAATAAATACTTTCGCAGTCGTCAAAAATAAGGGCCATATATCATCGATATATATATAATAGATTTCTTCTGAAATCCAGTGAATTATTAGGTTACTTAACAACAGATAGCCGCAACATTCTACAGTTATGTTTTGCGGAGATTCTACATTCGTATTTCGTGGAGCGGACGCTCGTCGATGGCTCCGACTTCTAATGGAACTCCTTTTGGTTTTATTGATTTGATCGCGTCACGCTTTCTTCCGACTTTCTCGACTTCTTTAATTAACACCGTGCGTATATATCTTTTCAAAAATAATCTACGTTATTTATTGTATTTATTCTTAGGAGCTTGATGTTATTCTTTTAGGGAACGTTCAATCGATCGAGACGTATTATCAAATTGTAAATAATGTCTAAAGCAGCAGAACTAATTATCAATCGTAGTGATGAGAAAATTCTTAGGGGGGTACGTTGACGTTATAATGAGCGTAGTTTATATCGAATCTAAGTTCGCTTAAGGGCGAGTTTGCAATCGAAATAGGTGTTAAGTCATAAGGAGGAAGCCTTATAGTTGAATTTAACTTTACAGGTTAGGAAACAAAAGGGGGGAGAAAACAAGGTCCGCTACGATATTTTACAGACACCGGTTCGACACGAGGGAAAACTATATCGAAAATAATGTCTGGGACAAAGGGGCGCTGCGCGAAGAAGGCGATCAGGAAGAAAACGTACGGTCCCAAGTCCTACAAGAGGATTGAGGAGATGATGGGGAACTTTTTGGAGTTGGCGGTGCCAATGCTACAGGAGATGAAGAAGAGAGGTGTGGAGGAGACCGAACCACTGGCGTCCACATCTCATTCGAGAGTGAGTGATAACGTGAGAACACTGCGGGTCTACAAGGCTGTGGAGAATCCTAAGTTCTCCGGAAAAGGGAACCCTCTGGCTTTTCTGAAGGAGCTGAAAACGGTCGTGAGGAGAGAAGGGGAGGGGAACTGGAAGGAGTTAGTTGAGAATTGCTTAACCGGAGACGCCGAGAAGTGGGCGAGGGTATACTCTACGAGCTGGGACAGTTTCGAGGAGTTCGAAACGGCATTCAAGGAGTGTTATTGGGGAAGGATCGTGAGGGATAGGTATCGCGACCTACTTTATAACGCGGTTTGGGAGGCGGATAGCGGACGGAGTATGAGGGAGCATTTTACGTACTATTGGGATATAGCGCAGTCTATTGACGAAGCTCCAATGGAAAAACTGTATGTAGGGACAATTATGCGACATTTCCCTACGAACGTCCAGTCGATTTGGGTGGCTCTGGGTCTGGAGACGGCCAGAGAAGCCACTGAGTTTTTGTTACGTCAGGATAGCGTGGTGACGACTAAGCGGCCCAAGGTGTTTGCACCATCTCCAGCTAAGCGAGGATGGAAGAGGGGAGAGGAAGTGAACGCAATGGAACTGGTAGAAAATGACAAGTCATTGGAGGGAATCGATGAACAAATGAGCTCCGAGGATGGTGGTAATGGGGTTGTTTGCGTGGCCCAACGCTTTGATGACCAAGGTAATTTTAAATTAGTAGGTAATGTAGCGTTAAAAATAATGTTGAGGAGCTCTTGGTCGCCGGGACAGGGGTTAGGTAAGGATAATCAAGGGATCAGGGTACCTGTTAGACAGAGAGGCAACGATGGTATGCACGGCTTGGGGTATCAAAAAAATAAATTACCTCCAATAAAAGGCATCATTAACGTATTACAGAGGAAAGGTCGGTCTATTGGCTATCGTGGAAATAATGCTGGGGAGCAGAGAACGGCTGCAGGTTTTCATACTATGTTCGAGGATACAGAATACGAACAAGAAGGGGAGGAGGAAGGAGTGATTTGTCTGCCAGAAATTCATGTATTTATAAATGAGATATCTGTATTCTGCCTCATTGATACCGGTAGCCAAATAACATGCGTAGCGCAAGAGATGTGGGAGGATAAATTTCGGAACGCGAAGGACTTCCCCATATTTCCGGTGAGTACTGTGCAGATAAAAGGAGCTCTAGGACGAAAGAGCCAGAAGGTTTCAAGATTAGTGATGCTACCTCTGAAACTAACTGAGGGGATAATTTGCAACACGCCGTGCTTGATTGTACCAAAACTAGTTAGACCTATAATATTGGGGTTCAATTGGCTAGAAGAGCGCCGGGCAGTGATTGATTGTGCGAAATCGAAGAAATTAATAATAAAAATAAATGACCAGACCGTAAGCATACCTCTTGTTAAGTCCGGGATATGGAGGAATGAGAGGCATTTAGGTGTGAGTGCCAATGCTGAGATCTCTATGCTGGGGGTATCGGGACGGTGTGAGGATAACGAAGCCATAGTGGAATTTACGAGTAATTTGCAACTAGATAATGAGTCTGTGAAATGGCTCACGGGAGTGTTGGTAAAGAATAAGACTGGATTTTCGACATATCCAGGTAAGACCCATTTATATGAGCATAAAATAGTAATGAACGATGAAACACCGTTTGTCAGAAGATCTTATCCCGTTCCGTTTGCTTATCGTGGGAAGGTTGAAGAGCAAATAAATGAATTAGAGACCTTGGGGGTTATAAAAAGGGAAAGCACCCCGTTTGCTAGCCCGTTGACGTATACGATGAAGAAAGACAATACAGTTAGAATCCTGTTGGACGCGCGAGAACTAAATTCCCGAATGCAAGGGGAGGTAGAAAAGCCGCCATTAACGTCAGAACTCCTACAGAGATTCCATGGAGTCAAGTTCATGTCAACATTAGATCTTAACAATGCGTATTTTCAAATACCATTGGAAAGAAATAGCCGGAAATATACGGGGTTTGTATTCAACGGAAAGTCATATGTGTACCAAGTCCTACCGCAAGGGTTAAAAACATCCGTAGGAAGTTTTAGTCGAGCCATGGACGTGATATTGGGGCCGGAAGTCAGAGAATTCTGTGTAAATTATCTGGACGATCTATTAATCTTTACCGACAGCGATATGAAGGGACATATTGAACATATCGGATTGGTTTTACAGAGGTTAATATACGCAGGTGTGACGTGTCGGCTGACCAAATGTCAATTTCTACATGAAAAAGTGCAGATGTTAGGGCATTATATAACTACTAACGGTATCCAGATGGACCCTACAAAGGTTGATACGATAAAAAATTTCCCTACGCCCAAGCGGGTAAAACAGGTTAGAGCCTTTTTAGGGTTGTGTAATTATTATAGGAGGTTTGTAATCCGCTACGGAGAATCGACGGTACCTCTATGCAATTTATTAAAGAAGAATCAGTCTTGGAGATGGACACAAGTTGAACAGGAAAGCTTCGAAAATGTCAAATCATTGTTTCTGGATTCTGTGATGCTCTACCACCACGATCCAAATAAAACGTATTATCTGCAAACCGATAGTTCGGGCCTTGCCATCGGAGGAGAACTGTACCAGCTTGACGACGACGGGGACCACCATGTAATAGGATTCTTTAGTAAAAGATTGTCGGGCGCTGAATTAAAGTGGACTGTATCGGAGCAGGAACTCTGGGCGATCATTTACGGACTCAGCAAGTTTGAGACCTATTTGCGTGGTGTTAAGTTAATCATCGTAACAGATCATCAGGCATTGACGTTCCTAAAAGGGTGGAAACTTTATAGCGGAAGGGTTACAAGATGGATTCTTTATTTAAATCAGTTCGACTACCAAGTAAAATATATAAAAGGGAAGGATAATGTAGGGCCAGATATAATTTCTAGATACTCGCATGATGCAGTACACGTACAGGAAGATAAAATTAATTGTCCTTTAGTAGCCTCCTTTGCCGTGGCTAACGAAATGGAGGTTGGGGAAAATATCGCAAAAATTGGTATTAGGCAGAGAGAAGATCGTTTTCTTAATGAAATTTATAACTATAAAAAAAATGAGAAACATGGACCTTACGAGAAATCGGTACACAAGTACGGACCAAATTATGTCTTGAGGGGGGAAATCTTATACTATGTAAACCATAGGCAAAATGAGTTAGTGGCTATTCCAAAGGATTTTGCGGGGGAAATAAGTCGGTATATACACGCCGAGATCGGACATGTTGGGAAATTTAAGACTATAGAGGCAGTATGGGGACGATTTTTTTGGCCCAAAATGCGGTCAGAGATAACTCAAATAGTTAAGCGATGTCGAATTTGCCAATTAGCAAAACAGACGGATAAGCCTGCAGTAGGACCCCTGAAGGCGATCATTACGAGGGACGTGGGAGAAATCATAATGGCTGATTTGTATGGACCATTACCGAAAGGCGTAAGAGGGATGCGACACATATTCGTAATGCAAGATTCCTTTAGTAAATTTGTGAAGCTGTACGTGTTAAGAGATGCGAATACATGCGGGGTTTTGAGATGTTTGAGAAATTTTACAAAACTTATCAAAATACAAACTATACTTACCGATAATGGTACTCCCTTTACGTCACGTGAATGGGAAAGCGAGTTACGCCATATGGGGATAAAGATAATGCATACGTCAGTTCGTAACCCCGGGCCTAATATCACCGAAAGGGTAAATAAGGAATTAGGGCGTTATTTTAGAACGTATTGTAATGAAAATCACCCGTCTTGGGTAAGCATTGTAAGTAATATAGAAAAGGTTTACAATGATACAGTACACTGCAGTACGGGTTATACACCGAACGAAATATTTTTGGGAAACAGTCGGACGTTCTCCTTGGATAAGTACATCAAGAGGACGCCTAGCCAAAGACTGGACATAAATGCAATCAGAGAAAATGTAAGGAAAAATTTAATTGAGAGCGCGTCTCATAGGAGAAGGAACTTTAAGAAAATAAAGCGGCTTGTTGAATACCAGCTTGGCGATTTGGTAAAAGTCAGACGCTTTGCTCAATCTAACGCAACGAAAAAACGCACGAGCAAGTTTGAGTTGCTGTTCGAAGGCCCGTATGTGATAGGGTCGGCTCCATATTCCAATTCGTACACATTGTTTCACCCCAACACTACAAAAATTAGAGGGATTTTCGGGGCTATTCATTTGGCTAGGTATTATCAATAAAAATAAGAATATAATAGATATAGTAAGAAATCGTACATAGTCACATGAAGAAGAGGCGACCAGAGTAAATCACATTATTAAAGAGGCATGTTTGGAAATGTGAGATAACTAGATATGACTGGATTGTTCACCGTGTAACACTGACGTCTTGTTTCAGCCTGGGCTGAGGATAACTAGGCGAGGTTGATACAACGGAAGAAAGAAGGGGAGTGTATTATTGTAATAAGATTAGTTAAGGATTTAGTGATGTTAAATTGTACTAGTTTAAGGAAATTGGTTGTAATAACCAATCGTTTTTTAAGCGCTCACATTTAGATTTTATATTTAAAACACGTCTTAATGCGCCCTTGAGGTGATTACATCACAAAAACGGCGCTTTATAAGTTATCATATTATTATTATTATTATTATTATTAATAGTGTTGTAAAATAATGCGTTATTAGGGTTGTGACGTTTAGATTCGGGATTATTATTACTCGGATAAGCGGAATTGTGCCACAAGTTTGATCAAATAAATAGAAAATTACTTAACTCTAGTTAGTGTGTGACAAAGACAAAGTTAAAATTTATGTTAGACGAATTGTATAATATAGGCAAAACCACATCTAACTAAGAATGTGGGTGATATAATGTTTATTCATTAATGTAGCTAAGTGTATAAGTATGTGAGTTATTAAATAAAATAAAAAAAAATAAAAAATAAAAAAAATGTGTATTACAACATAGGCTGAATGGAAATAGCGATTACATGTACTCACATACCAATGTGTTAAATATTTGTTATATGTAGTCGCGAACTATTATCAGAATTGTGAAGGAAGCCCAGGTCATCAAGAGTTGTGGGCTACTGGGATAGGCGGGCGGGGGCCTACCTTAATCTAGGTAGTAAATTGATTTTGAAAAAAAAAATAAAATAAAAAAAAATAAATAAATATATAAATAAATAACGGTGTGTGAGTACATGTGCACGTGAGAGTAAAAATATGTAACGAAATATGTGCTTTGGATTTGAGGGGCTGGAGTTTTAGGGGGGGGATGAGGAAAGTTGTATTTGATTTGATTTTGTGGAGCGAAAGAATTTCTTTTGTAGGGACATGGCGATATAATTTTAGTTATAATATTGTGTTCAAAATTTACCAGATTAGATTCCAATTGGAAACAATAAAAATGAAATGAAGTAAATGTGTAATAGTTGTGATTTCACCAATACGAGGTTGATAAAGTCTTCGGATTCTAGGGGGGAGGTTTACTGATAAAAGCGTTGTCGCTTTATATATTTTGCAGTGACTTAGGATAATAAAAGGAGCGAAACGAAGGAAAATATTTTACTCGTCAGATTCTTGCTAGAATCTAGGGAATAGAAGTGGCGGCAAAATTATTAGTACGAATTGAAGATGTTGGCATATCAAGGCGTAGGTACGCTAGTGGTTAAGACAGCAGAATAATGTACTGTCAAAGGACAATTATCATAGGTTAAATAACATAATAAGATAACTTACTAAGAAAATTGACAAGCGTAGAGCGAATCACCAGGAATTGAGGAAGCAACGGAAAACTTTCTGCCGAGTTTTCCTGGTTTCCTCTAGGGGGGAACTGTGATGGTATTGAACCATCGTAGAGAGAGATGCGTGAATTCAGACGTAATACGAAAATAAATTCAAATGACTAGGAAATATAACACCTAACCATGTGGGGGTAGGTCTAGGCGGGGAGCAGGGGAGACGCGGGGAGGGGAGAGAGGGGGGTTGAGCCGAGAGGGATGCAGGGGAGAGGTAGTTCGGGGCAGTTGACTTTTGACCTGACGGGAAGCGGTCGCTTTGGTATTAAATTCAGTGGGTGTTTGTTGTTCTGATTATCAAGAACTTCATTTTATTTTGTATACAAGTATAGTGGTACGAGGGGTGCGGCATTTGCAGATTTAAAAATACTATAGAATCAGTTTTCCTGAGCTGTTACGACTGAAAAGCTAAGTCTAGAATTAAGAATTTATATTTCAGGAAATTGGAACGTATGCGTTCGGCTTACTCCATGATTATACTATGCTTACGTTTATGTATTACATACATGTACCTAGATATATATATGTATATGATATATTGATACCTTTCCTATACTGCACGTAATATAGTTCACTAACACTCGGGCCAACGCATCGCGCCCAAACAGGTATTCACTAACTCATCGAATACTGAAATCTTAGTTATGGACATGTAGCGTTCTAACAAAATTTGCCATCTTCTATATAAATAAACATATAAACTTCGACCCATGCAAATTATGCTACATAAATATGGTTGACTGCTGATGAATGAAGACAGTTAGAGAGGTTGGGAAGCTCACTTCAAGAGCCCGCGCCAAATACAGACTCCTATAGATAAGTAGGTGGAAGACCCTACTATCGCGTCTGCGGGAATTCTGTCGTGGGTGGGCTAACTTCGAAAACCCCCGATAGGGTGATGGCCAGGTTCATGGGTTTGAATCCCCAGGTCCACTGATTAAGGGTTGGGAGGTAGAACGTCTGGTCTCCAGACGATTCTGCTGTGGAGCAGTGGAGAAAAATCATCAGTCTGACGAAAGGACTGGTTCAACGCGATACTAACACTATTATATCCCAGTTATCCCCCACAACTCCTTATATACTTAATATATTATATTTTGACACTGAATTGCTATATAATTGTACCTTTCAGAAAGCTGTTCTTTATTGCATCGTTATTACATTACGCTCTGATTTAAATTACTGTACATTGTATTTGTTGTATATTGTTTGTGAATGTTTCTTCCAGGGCTGCCACATTTTCTAGAGATAATATTTTGAATTTATATTTTGTAAACTTAGAGATATTTTAGGTTGTTTGGTTTAGATGTTCCTAGGAAATATTGAGTGACATATAGTTTGATTACACGTGGGTTTGTCAGGATTGCTTAGAATATTCGGAAGGGTTAGGAACGATTAGCTTTAGAATGAAATTATCAGTATTCGCCAAATAAAAGGGCTTGGATTACATCGGTCATAACTAAGGGTCATACGGTATTATTTCTAGACGATCACGAAGGCCAACTCGCGTAAGGTAAAACACCTGTAAGCTCCGTACAGGTGGATGAAGAGGGAATGACTGGAGGAAGCTCCACCATTCGCGGAGGAAGGTTAGGACGGATTAATTCCCCACGGACTAGGACGTACCACCACATTTGGTGCCGTGACCAGGATGGATTAATTCCTCACGTGTGTAGATCAATCCACCACATTTGGTGCCGTGACCAGGAGTAGACATCACGGAGATTGTGGACAGGACGATTCCATCACAAGCCATAACAAGATACTCGTATTGTAATTTTTGTAACCAAAGATTTAAATCAATGATATTAGAATTTATTTTACAATCTTCAATGTGAGCAGAAAATAGCTCATTATTATGAAGAAGGAATCTGGTCGTGTCCAGGCTCGAACCCAAGTTCCCTGAATCAGGAGCCAAGCGTTCTACCCCCTAGACCACCACCCGATTATAAAATATTATGTGATCGAGTTAGGAATACAGCAATCCGAGAAATCTGCAGGTCAAAGATGTGGTCAGATGGGGACGTCAAAGACGACGATACTGGCATCAACATGTAGAAAGACTGAGCTCAAATAAGATACCATACATAGCTCTCCATGGAACGTCAAACGGACAACGCCGACCAGGAAGACCCCCGAAACGGTGCGTGGAGAGAAAGCTGGAGTTCAGTGTCTCAAGAGGACTCGCCTGATATAACAGACTCCTGAGTCTACCAAAAGTGAAAAAGAAAATATTATAAAACTTCTATCAATGAAAGCAAAAATGGGCGTTCACAGTGGAGTTCTAATACCAACCTTTATGTATGGAAGCGAAACATGGAACTGGCAGAAGAACGATAAGAGCAAAATAAATGCGGTAGAGATGAGATCCATTAGACTAATGTGTGGTAAAACGATGTACAATAGAGATACAAATGCTGATATTTGGAAGGAATGTAGAGCGGAAGAAAGTGTTATGAACAAAATTATTAAAGGATCACTGCGTTGGTTTGGTCATATGGAACGTATGGATAATAAAAGAATTGTTAAAAAAGGATACGTCAGCGATGTGAATAGATTACGGAGTCGAGGGAGACCGAGGAAAACATGGCATAACCGAATCAATCAAATTTAAACAAGATCGGCCATGTTAGAAATCGAAAGAATCGTTATGCTCTATGAATGTGGACTAAGCTAGAGAAGTGTATCGGTATAGAGAAATGTGTTAGCGTATTCTCTCTGCCAACGCTTTTGGGGAAAGGCGTGATGACTTGATGTTTTTGTTAAAACTTCTATTAAAATAACGTATTTATTATTTTTTAATATGCTAATGAAATTTTACTTTCGTGTTCAAGAAATAGTAAACAATTTAATCGTTGTATTAACTTTATTGTGTTTGCATCGTCTTCCCAGGGTTAAAATTGATTCTAAATGCAACAATTTGTAATGTAATATAATGAGATCCACGCTTCACGAAGATGATTTCACGCTTGTTTACCACTAGACGAGGTTGAGTTTGTAGTTAATAAACGAAGCAGATAGTTAAGTTCTCTTCCCTGCATAATGTAAACATCATATCCACCAGCGAAAATAACGTTTGACTTGTATTCAATTATATGGTACAAGCAATAAATATAGATAAACGTAAAAATTACTCAAAAATATAAAATGTGGAAAGAGTGTGTTAATAATACATAACTAATTTTTTTTTTAAAATGGCAATTTTTTTATTTATGTACTAAATATATGTACAAAAAAAAACTATTCAATAAAAAATATTAAAGTTTATGGATTAATTTTATCTCAAAAGAGACGAAGATGCAAACTGGAAACTGAATATGGTGATCGAGGTGTTTACAGGACTTATGACCTGTCATTGGTTGGGTTAAGCGCACGCTTTATGTAATTACAACATTCCCCATTCTACCTTTCTTATGACCACCATGTCTGACAAATTTTTGGAAGTTGTATATATGTTAATATCCAACACCACAATTCACATGTCAGTTTCAATGCGCCATCTATGAAGATTAGATTTAAGCATTAAGCAGAGGATCTTTATACTACAATGTGAAAGGCTACCGCCACTAACGCACTGCTAGATAACGCCTGGAAATGTCACTCTAATTTATATGCTAACTTGGACCAGTTTTTGTTTTATACAACATTTTGAATGTATACAAATACTTGTAGACGAATACTGGATTTTATTTACCCATTGCGGGTTATCAATTCAAGGATTAATTTTTTCTCAATAGAGACGAAGATGCAAACTGGTAACTGAATATGGTGATCGAGGTGTTTACAGGACTTATGACCTGTCATTGGTTGGGTTAAGCGCACGCTTTATGAATTTTATAATCCTTGAATTGATAACCCGCAATGGGTAAATAAAATCCAGTATTCGTCTACAAGTATTTGTATACATTCAAAATGTTGTATTAAAGTTTATGTTTAAAACAACAATTTGCTACTTTAAAAATATCCGCATTCCACAACCTTTTTTATTCAATAGTTTCAGGAACGTAATGCACCAGATCATTGTAGTATTATTGTCGAAATCAATTTTAGAGATAATTAAATTGACGATATTATTACTGGCAGATAAATCTCTGAACGTTAACTTAAATCATTTAATTAAAACATATTACGCCGTCTCTCCGAAGAGGTAGACAGAAAAAATGGACTGCCACACTTTTCTTTCCTAAAATATTTCTCTCGCTTCCTTAACATTCATACATCGTATCATGCACGCGCATCGATTTCTCTGACTCCTCACGTGGCCGACATTCAATCTTTGATTTGACGAATTTTTATGAATTAAAACACTGTTTTTTCCACTTATGAGTTTATTTTGCTCGACATGTTCGAAGGCTTACACCTTCATCATCAGGAGAACGATATAAACTCTCAGTTTATATGTGGAAAAAACAGTGATTTAATTCATAAAAATTCGTCATTATGGAATTCACCTCAAGTTTATCATAAATCTTTGATTTATTTGATCGTGCTATGGTTTCCTCGGTATTCCTCTATTTCTAGTTCCATTTACATCGATAACATGTTTTTTTATCATTCTTTTTTCATTCATTATTTCCATGTGTCTTAACCATTTTATTGATCCTTTCATTATTTTGTTCATAATACCATCATTTGCACCGCATTCACTTCCTATATTTTCATTTGACACTCTATCACACACAGAGTATATAACACACATTTGTCTAAGAGGTTTCAAATTTCTACTGCATTTATTCTGCTTTCATCCTTCTTTTGCCAGTTCCCTGCTTCGCTTCATTGCATAACTGCGCGTTATTTTGTATATTATTACATATGTAAAAAAATATTCACCCATTCGCTGCTAATAAAAAGATACCTGTAAAAAAGGGTGTTTCAAATTGAACAGTTAAAAGTATTCAAGTTTTATAATGTTTTCCGCCAAATTATTGGATTATTTAAAACAATACCTTCGTGGAAGCATGACCGAATGCTGCGAATATTTTTCAGCTACATATATTTTTACATGCAGGATTATTTATTGTTTTCGTTGTATTTCAAATATATAATACGTACCTTAGTCGGTGTTTTGAAACAATGAACATTTGACTCCCATTGCGAGTTCAAAATATTATTCACTATTTCATGCATAACGAAATAACTTTTCAAACTAACTTTCCAAATTCTTGAATAACTTTCTGCTATGATGGAATAAAACTTTACATCAGTTCACAAACGTTCAATATTCGGATGTAACAAATATAAATTGATCATTTTAGATATCCTTAAAGTGTCCATGAGATTCAATAAAAAAAATCATAAATTATATTTTATCAAATCAAATCAAATCAAATCAGTTTATTTTCTCAAAAGACATTACAAACATTTTTTATATTATAGTTTAAGGCATCTGTTCAGAACAGGTAAAACATAATAAAAATATAATACCATGAACGCATGAGAGATGGTTCGACATTAGGAATACAAGACACTCTCCAAAGTCAAGAGTCTTCTGAATGTACTTTCACGAATATGAAAGACATCGATCTCCGAAGCGATCATGTTCAGCAGTTTGATAGCTCTCCCCACCGGCACCACCAGAGGCAGGTTGGTTCTGCATGTTGGGAGATAAAACAGTCTGTGACGACGCTGTCGAAGATAACCATCCGGAACATAAAGATGGATAGCCTCCAAGATGACGGAATTCTCAAAGAATCCCCTGATAAGTCTGAAGAAATGTAGCTGTATGCATATTAATATTAGATTTGTGTTCAACTTAACAGCAGATGATGTTTCTTATGGGGTAAGGGGCCGTCAGAGGTATGAAAAAAGAAATATTTTTAATAATAAAAATTGGCGGTAATTAAATTTATTTTATAAAACCAACAATATTAAGTTATTATATTATATTTTAACTTAATTTGACCGAAATTTGGAAAAAAAAATATAAATTATAAATAAAGTAATAGTTATATTATTGTTAAAATATTGCAAAAATATTTTAATAGTTAATCAAGTACCTGAACGAAACATTTTTTTTAAACAAAATGTCGGCCTCTGATATGTAAATTGTTTATAAAAAAGAATTTAAAATTCTTTAATCAGGCACTAGATTAATTAATAAAATATTTTTTTATTTAATTTGAATGATATCAGATGAACCTGTAAGAATTTATAATGGTCACCCCAAAGCCCCACTTATGGAACAGGGTTCACACAAATATGGCGATAACTTCAAATAAAATTTACGAGTATATATATTTTTGTCAAATTATAATCAAGTTAAAACATAATAAAATTATTATTATCAAATGTTGAACGCGTACTTTGTAAATATTTGATAATGCCATGGAATGGCAAAACATGTCATTCCCATAAAATAAAATAAAACTTTTAGAAAATAGACGTTTTCATTGTGAAGTTTTACAATTTTGTTCGAGAAACATTAATATAAAAAAATAATTGACCATTAACAGTATACTAGAGTCCAATCATTCAAGGGAGATTGTTTCCAATTGTGTGAGAACAGTGCGTTTATAAAAACAACTAGAAGCTGTTTTTATTTTATTTTTATAAAGACAAAAAGCAAAAAATATTTACATTTTCATATGAAGCCCTCACTTTGTGGTAAGATGTTTTAAAAATATAAAATAAATATAAAAAAAAAACTTTGTATTTCACCACGGTACGGTTATTATAATTAATGCCAACTAGTTTCGCTTGGACCAAAGCTTCATCAAGGCAGTATAACAACTGTTAAACTGCAATCGGGTGGTGGTCTAGGGGATAGAACGCTTGGCTCCTGATCCAGGGGACATGGGTTCAAGCCTGGACACGACCAGATTCCTTCTTCATAATAATGAGCCATTTTCTGCTCAAAATGAAGATTGTAAAATAAATTCTAATATCATTGATTAAAATCCTTGGTATTAGTCTTTTTTTAGAAAAAAAAAAAGGTGTTGTACTGCTCTGATAAAGCTTGGGTCCAAGCGAAACTAGTTGGCATCAATTATAATAACTATAACGCTGTTTTTTGTTTTACATACATACATTTTTTTAATATTTCAGATATATTTTATTTTCAAACATTGAAATAAACAAAGATGTTAGTTTTTTAATATAAATTCTATCAGCTTCAATTGTATAATAATAATCAAAAATAAATAGCGTTGAATTATTTTGTTCTTTATTGACTTTTCGTGGAAAAACTATTAAATACGTGACTAATATACATAATTATACTGTACAATGTTAAAATTAAAAGGAATAAGTATTTTTTAATTATTTCAAATATCTGGTGTCCCGGCTAATGGTGTTTAGAAATTTCTATTTTTGTGGCAAATTTGTGTTGTTATTGGAATTCAAAAACAAAACCACAAACACAAACATGTTCTTCCGCCATTAAAATTGATTTATTTTCCTAATTTCGAGACAGTAGTAATTTTCTAATAATCGAGTATTTTAGAAGCTTATGCCGCACACTCCGCCTACTAAAACCCAGGAACCAATCAGATAGCGTTCTATAACTAGTTACTTACGCTGTTGCAAATTATCTCCCTGAAGTGATTAAACTATACGGTAATACATTGATACTAAAATATTTTCCTTAAAACGTTTAAAGAATTTTCAAAAGAAAAACATTTTTTTAATTTTACGAGTATTGTGTTCGACTAGCACTTATCAACTTACAGACCGAAAAGGCCCTGGCTGTAAGGGTTTGTGCATCCAAGCTTAATCGATCGAATGAGGAGGAATCAAAGTTGAATGATCAAGTCAAACGCCTCGGCAAATAATCGTATGTTTGACCTCAGTGCCGGCACATGCTAGGCTTCAAGTTGGTGCGCTTAGTACGTGAATGCTGGATCAACGCAGTCGATACTCGGACTGGAGACGTGTCTAATTAGTCGGAGATGAAGCACACAACTAATAGGACCGAACTGGGGAACCCTCTACAAATTAAAATCGCTTTACCACGCGGACATTTGCTTTCAGTGGGATTTCAAACAAGGCGTTCATTACAAAGTTACTACCTCATAGTTAGATAACATAATTTAAATTCAATTTTCATATGTAGTACTCACTTTGTGGTAGACATTTTATAGATATGAAATAACAAAACAAGCCAAATTTAACCACGGTATGGTTTTATTATATTTAAGGTTAATTTTAATTCAATTAATGATGTAAATGTATCGGGATCAATAATGTAAAATTAAATATATTAAGGATTAAAATATTAACGAAGGAAAAGCAATATTTAAAAAGTCTTTTATAACTTTAAATGTATTATTAAGATGTAACGTGTCTTGCTAGAGCATTACAATTACATGTCACGAGTAGCCTGTCACATTTAATAATGTCCTAGCAAAGTAAAACATCTCAAATCCATTTACTATGTATAATAAAACAATGACAAAAATGGCTTTTATATAAACGTTAAATATATTTCATTTTTGTGATACATGAATTCATCCTCATATTGAAAAAAAAAATAAAATGTATTTCCTCTAAACTAAGGCTAAAATTCGAGAAAAACATAACAATATTTAGTAAACATTATCAATAGTTACAATAATTTGTAATTTATCTTGGAAACCTTCGTTGAATTTGATAAATATTTAATTCCGAATAATTTTTTGAGAATTAATAAAACCCTGAGTGGAAATTTTTTACAATTCTGTTTTGAAAAGTATAAATCAGGTTATTTTTTATGCATTCACAGAAATGTTTTTCTATCAATCAGTTCTTTAGCGAATATATCTATGTATTATGGATGTGTTACAATAAAAAAGGTATGATCGAAACATTCGAAAGTACTTGCTTATTTTATTCAAATTTGATTACTATTATGAATTACTTAATTGCATAGATTTTCACGGTTGGTAACAATATGTTTTTGTGATCTTGGAAAAATCCGTATAACTCGTCTTTCTGGACCGACGTTTCGGAGAACGTTGCAGTCTTCATCTTTAGGGTAGTAACACGGTTTTTACCATATAAATTACTTGTATAAAAAATATGTATTTGCCGACTCTGTGTCAAGAAGAAGCCTTTGAGCATCGTATTGTATTACTTAGGAAACGGAATAAGATATAAATACGTGTCTTGCAGTTCAATCTCTATATTTAGATGTTCGCAACCCCTTGAATGATGCAGGGGTGGAGCTTAATTGTCAATATCACTGCACTACGGTCGCGTTCACGTTTCACCTCCAGCTAACTTCAACTAATTACATTTCCAAGTGAATGCTCGTCTGGTACCCAGATGCGAGGACTGAATATTCCTAGTAGAAGCATTAATCTCTGAACATGTTCTATAGGCCAGAATCTACAATGTTGTTGAAAAAAAGAAACATTCATAAAATGATTATTGCAAAACACAAATATTCAAATGATTTTACTGTCTTCTCTTGATGGAAGTTCATTTAAAATGATAATTAATTAAATTGATATTTTTACTAAATACTTACGTCGTTATTTATCGATATTTCCATTACACACTCGTAGATTGTTTTTGGTAAAAATTACATTTTAAATGTTATACTTTTCATCATCATCATCCTAAGCTCGAGAGCCCTGGGTGGGCCTTGGCTGAATCCAGGAGCTTCCTCCATTCTTGTCTGTTTGATGCCCCCATTCTCCAATTTCTTATTTGCAACACCGATGCATCCGTGTTGACACTGTCCATCCATCGCATTTTGGGCCTTCCTGGTCTTCTACGTCCCTGTGGTACTGAGAGCGTGAGGCGTTTTGTAGGGTTGTCGTCGTCCATTCTGATTATGTGACCAGCCCATCTCAGGCGCCCTACTTTGACGGATCTGATCACATCGGGCTCTTTATAGATATCATATAGCTCTCGGTTATATCGACGACGCCAACCATTGTGGTCTCTCACTGGGCCATATATTGTCCTAAGAACCCTTCTTTCAAATGCTGCGATGGACCTTTCAGTGTGTTTTGTCATCACCCAGGTTTCAGAGGCATATGTGAGGACTGGTTTGATCAGGGTCTTGTACAATAGTGTTTTTGTGGTTCTTCGCAGTAATTTGGATCTTAACTGTTTTTGGAGAGCGTAGTAACATCGGTTTGCTGCCATTATCCTTCTGTCAATTTCTTCTCGGGTGTTATTATCACTGGTAACTGTTGAGCCTAAGTATGTAAATGAATTAATTATTTCAAAGTTGTAATTTGCAGCTGAGAAAACCTGGGGGTATGGATATGTGGTATTAGAAGCAATCATCAATTTTGTTTTATCTTCATTTATGACAAGTCCCATTATTTTTGCTTTTTCCTCCAATGCTACAAACGCTTCACGGGTAGCTTCAAGTGACCGTCCCACAATATCTATGTCATCTGCATAAGCGAGTAGTTGAACTGACTTGTAGAATATAGTGCCTCTGGTATCTATTTTTGAGTCCCTTATAACTTTTTCTAGAGCCACGTTAAATAGGAGACATGCCAAGGCATCTCCCTGTCGAAGGCCATTATATGTCTGGAATGGTTTTGAGAGGTCTTTGTCGATTCTTACTTTGGTTATGGTTGGGCTCATTGTTGCTCTTACAAGTCGTATCAGCTTATTTGGTATATTCAATTCGGACATTGCTTTATACAGTTCTTTTCTATTTATGCTGTCATAGGCCGCTTTGAAGTCAATAAACAAGTTGAAGGTGTCAATACTTTTAATGTGTAATATTTTTTATAACATTAAATTGTGATACAAATAAAAATACTCTCTTTAATTTAAATATTTGATAATGTGGAAATATCATAGTACGTATTTCGGCCAAAAGAATAGATTAATTGAATTAAGTATTTTATTGTTTCTTAAGATATTATGGATTTCATATTGAATAATTAATACAAATGAAAACCTTTGTTTTCTAAGAGCTTTATTATATTTTATGTGAAAGACATGTTTCGCCTGTCTTAGGCATTTTCAAACTTAGACAGGCGAAACATGTCATTCACACAAAATATAATTAAACTTCTAGAAAACAGACGTTTTAATTATGTAATCATTAACATTATTTTAATATTATATTATGGAACCTCTCCACCCCTACGCCATCCCTCTCGCCAATGTTCTCCAGGCCCTCCCCGCTGTCTGTACAACATCTTCCTTCCACCTGGTAGGCTGTCGCCCAACCTTGGCCTCCATTCAGTAACCCCCTGGCTCGTCTTCAATCACCTTGCCGGCACAATAATGCAAAAATACCAAGAATACAATTTCCCACTTTGCATGGTCTTGTAGATTATGAGAAGGCATTCGACAGTGTGGAAAATTGGGCGGTGATATGTGCACTAAAGAAATTTATTGAAATGCAAGTTTACATGTTACCATGCATGATTTGACAGACCGTGTACAGATCCAAAAAGGAATCAGAGAGGGAGACACTTTATCTCCAAAACTATTTACCAATGTTTTGGAAGGCATGTTTAAGACACTGTACTGGACGAACCATGGATCGAAAATAAATGGAGAATATCTGTCTCACTTGAGATTCGCTGATTACATAATTCTGTTGCCGGAGTTTCCCGAACAACTCCGAAAAATACCGGACGTTTTAAATGAATATTCTAAAACAATGGGCCTTAAAATGAATATGACAAAGACAAAATAATAACAAACACAGAATTTAAGACATTAAAATCCACAATAAAAATGAAGACGTGGTGGATGAATACGTGTACCTTGGTAATGTTCATTTATTTAGTTATAAATCAATAACAATTCACTCTGTAAATTATATTTTATAAAGAATTCTCATTAAAGGTCGAAACAATGTTGTTTTTCCATCTGCCATCAGAACTCTCGTATATGGAAAAAAGACGTTTCACACTAATTGATCGGAACACAGTTTAACTTGAAAGCAATTCCAATTAATTATGTTGAAATATTGCCTATACTCGCCTCGTACATCCGCAGTCATTGGATTCCAATTAAAACGGCATATAAACGTCACTTTTCCGACGCACGCATAAAATATGGAGGCTCTTATAATAAAGCGTTCGTAAGCTGGAAGCACATTGTATTGCTCTATTCAATTATTTGGCGTAATAAATTATTATAGAATCAGACAGGTTCCCAATTGCCTACATATTGTTTCATTTATTCAAACAATGAATACATTGTGAAATCACTAATGTAATGTTATATATAATACTAATAAAAACGTCTATTTACTAGAAGTTTTATTATATATAATACTTTCGAATGAATCACAAAATTTGTGTCATTACTTAAAAATACATTAATATTAAAACATTTTTACTATCATACTTTTAACACTTTATTTTTGTTATTACCAACCGGTTTCGTTCTGGTTCATCATGATTTAAAATTAAGCTAATAAAATAATTAAAATAAAAAAATTAAAAACGTATTTTAAACTTTATTTGGTAACCCTGAAAATAGCTCTGGCGGGAGCTAAACCGGATGGTTTTAGTAAAAAATAAATGGTGTTAAAATTAGTAAAAATGTTTTTTATATTATTTTTAGTACTATTATAGTATACGGGAATGGCAGGTTACGCTTTTTTAATGCATTATTAAGGATATTTGAAAATTCCTTAAACATCTTATTACTATAATAAAGCTTCTAAGAAACAGACGTTTAAATTATTTAGTATGGAGTTTTACATCATTGTTCAAAACAGTTAGTAAAGAATATTTTTTAATAAAACTTAATGCGTTAACACTGTGGTATTTCATAATAAAATTTGTGTAGAGAAAAATTAACTGAAAATCAGAAAAAAATGTTTTCCTTGTTCAGAAAAAACACATTATATATTCTAAATTCCATTCAAATCACCGAATCAAAAAAAATTAACCGTTGTTAGCACTTATCGTCCTTGTAGATTTGGTAACGGTTTTATATGTTTTATTAAATTATTATTCTTATGGTTGTATAATATATATTTCCTAAATTTATAAAGAAATATAGAATTTTAGTTGTTTGTTATTTTATAATGATTGATCGTTATTTTATAATTATTGTTTGCGTGTACGTTTAAAGTCAGACAGCCAGTCGTTTGAGATAATTTCTCGATATGAATTTACTGCTGAGATTTCAAACCTATATCAGATTCTTTTAACCCCCATTGTGCGCCTGCCTTCATTTACAATAATAATACATATTGGTCTCGAACTGCAGTTGGCTGTATTGATAGCTTAGAAAAATAGTCCCAGTTCATCACAGTATAAAATACAATTTAGTAGTAAAGAACACAATTTAAAAGATTTATAAGATACATTCAAATAAGAGCTGCAAATGTAGTTTGAAAATTCCAAAACCATTATTTAAACTGCAAATGTAGCCAGCTGTACTTAAATGGTTAAATGAATACTTTGTTAAACTACAATGGATAAATCAAATTGTATTTTTAAATAGAACGGAGTTTTCTCGTTTCCAACAGTCAGTAATTCTAAACGATAGTGAATACCCACGGGATAAAGTCGATAAAGCAGTCCGCTGTAATGGAAGAAAATAAGCTTCTGGGACGTTATTTATTGTTAACGATCGTCATGTAAGATGCAATTATTTTCTGAGCTTAGCTTACCAGAGGTTCCATTCACCGCCGCAGAAAACTTTCAATTACTTCCTGGCATAGGGGGATAAGTACTAGGAGAACATCATAGACGAGAGATCGTCAATGTGTTGACAGGTTGCGCCGTCAATAACAAAGTCGCGAAGATTTAGTTAAAGTTTTATTGGGTTTTATATTAAATTTTCATTTAATATCCATTGAGCTAGACACTAATTGTTGGTTGAATATTGATGATCCAGGATAACATATTGAACTGAGAGAGTGAAAGCTAGAAGTAAATTAACTAACTAACTGACCATCACGCCGTTTCCACGAAAGGATAGGCAAAAATGATGGATCGCGGTCCCACTGCCCTATCCTGACATACATCTTGAACTTCCTCTACATTCATACATTGTAGCACGCAAGCTCGTTGATTATTTAACTTTGAATATGGTCGCCTTTTAGAAATTGATTCATTTGATCATGTCAAGTTTTCCTCGGTCGTCGACCTCCAAATTACCGGCATAACCATTGATAGGTTGGTTCTGCATCTTGGGAAATAAAGAAGAAGTATCCCCTTTGTCTAGGAGACGAACAGATCCTCATTTTCGAGGTGTGTATACAACCGCCTATCAGTCGATAGAAGCGAACACCCAAGTGAATTTCTCGTCTGAAATCGTTATCTTGGTATCGGCATCAAAATGACATGCGATTATTTAATTAATTATAATAACCAATTATTTAGGTGTGCAACGTGTGGGACATTGGAGTAATATTCGATACATGTCTTAAACAGAACTGGTTATAAATCCCAGACAACTCTTAGTCACTCGATGCGTATTATTTATGATCAAATTTTATTCCTTGGCATAAATAGATTTATAATAATCAATGCATGTAAAGCTGTCATTTGTAATACTTGAGATCGTCCCTTCCAAATGTTCTAGACAGATACAAGTTGTTATTGAAGATCAATTGTATTAATTATTATTGAAATAATTCATACAATCGTACTTCAAGTTAATATTGAAAATTCACCTAGCATTTTTCTCACCATAATACAACTACAAAGGTGATCCTAAACTAATAACACGAAATACCAAGTAATTAATAAGCGATTATTAGTTTTTATATATAATTGTATATTATTTTCTGAAAACGTACTTCTTTTTAGAATAAATACTACGACAACAATATTGATGAAACCAAACATAATAAAAATAAACTAACAAATCTTACACCTTACTCCAGAAAATTCATTAACAATTGAAAAGAAAAAACAATGAAAAATTCTACAGTAAAAATTATTATGTGAACAAAAAAATATAATGATAATATTCAACTATGCTGGTTTTTTAAACATTAAAAAAATAAACTGTTTTAACAAAGTTTATTTTTATTTTCCAAGGGCCTATTCTCATAAAACTAAAATACATATATCTCACAAAGGACTAAAATATTTGAAGGTTAAAATCCTACAAGAATTTATACAATTCAATAATAGTTAGCATCCGAATTTATCATTTATTTCTGTATTCAGATATAATGGTATTTTTTGATAAAAAAATACATTTTTTTGAATTTTAAAAGAGATGAATAAATGTGTGTTTACGTTAAACAAAATAACCATTATAAATGCATATTTTCAACCCTAGATTTTTAATGTTTCTTTTTTATATACTTTGTATACAACACTCACATTTATTTAAAAATAAAATATCATTAAACTATTATTTTTAATTTTTAATTTATTCATAATATTTGTTGGCATAAACGTTCCAAAATAAATCATTATAACATCTGTCAAAACTGATCATATTTGTAAATAATTTTATAACATTTTAAATATTTATATACTCAATATCACTGTTTGAAGGCTGGTTAGTCCGAATGATGGTTGATATATTCTTTTTTTAATAAATGTGAGTGTTGTATACAAAGTATATAAAAAAGAAACATCAATTATTTTAGTATATAGCACCTTAATTTCAGAGAACTCTACAGTATTAAGATTAAGTTCTTTGTTTTAATAATTGAAAACTAATAACATTTTAATGGTGTTAAAAGCAGGCCTAGGAAGTGTACGAGCGAGGCTGACGAAAGGGCGCCGCTGCACCCTATAACAGCCTCGGGTATGTGGTGGGACCTTCTATGTATATTAAAATCAATTCTGGATACGTTCTCTCAGTTCTTGCACCGCATAATCTTCAAATACATCATACTTCCGCACGTACAAATGCACGAATATGTATTCCGATATTGCCAAGTTATACTGCATACTTACTAATATTATGTGCTGTGTGATAAATCTAGTTCTCAATCTTCTTTGCCCCACATATCCGAAAATCCTCTAAGTGAATTGCATTCGGGTGGATGGCACAACAGAGCGGGTTATCATCACGGCACTTCTTCCATAAATCTGTACTCCCTCTCTGGTCGGATGCATTACTCAATACAACATAGCACCGTTAAAATATGTTTTTTTTCTCTTGTGTGAATATCGACTGCACATCAAAAATACGAATAGTGAATTATTAAGTCGACCCACAACTTATGGAAAAAACACGAGCTTCGATTCTTTCAGAACTTTTTATTTTTAATTTATTGTCGGTAATGTTTACTTTCTAATATAGAATTTATATTTTTTTATTAAATTATAGCCCAATATTGCATGATAAATGTTTATATCATAAATAAAAATAATTAATAAATGAAATTGTATGACGAACATTTTCTTATTTGATTAAATATAACTACAATTCGTATTTTTAAAAACTTTCTAAAACACTTTTTTCAAACACATTTCGGTTGTGACATAACTTTTATCCTTTTTTTATTTATTGTTTCTTGAACAATGATGTAAAACTCCATACTAATGAAAAAATTTTGTAGAAGTTTTATTATATTTTATGGGAATGACATCTTTCGCCCTTCTAAGGCACTATTCAAAGGTTCATATATACTAGTAAATAGAGCAAAATATGGTAATTAACGAAAAATGATGTGACTTTATACATTTTTAACAAATGATTATTTGGGTAGGACCAGAAATATTGGAAAGTATTTCTTGGAACTCGTTAAGAAATTTTATTACAATGATTACATAGGAAGGGGATTCTAAATGATATTATTATAAATATCAAAAATAAATTATTTGAGGTAGGACCAAATATAGTGTTTCCAAGAAAAACATCTTCTTACTAATTGTTTACAAATGATTTTAAATATTTCAAGGTAACTATTGATTCTAAGTATTGTATATAAAATAAAATCGCCATCGAACCTTTATCGA
Source organism: Lepidostoma basale (assembly GCA_022606425.2). NCBI lineage: Eukaryota > Metazoa > Arthropoda > Insecta > Trichoptera > Lepidostomatidae > Lepidostoma > Lepidostoma basale. Next base: position 925,207 of record JAHDVF020000053.1, on the reverse strand, counting down.
ACATCGATCAAGGTTGTGTCACAACGGAAACATGTCTGAAAAAAATATTGTAAAAGAACGAAGTGTAGTTATATTTATTCAAATATGAATTTAAAATAAAAAGTGAAGACGAATAAAGACGAAACATTTATTTTTAGTTTGAAGCTTTTAAGAAAATACGTTTCGGGAACAAAATAAAGTGATGTGTAAAAAAAGTATTTTTTTAATGCAGAAATTTATGACCAAAGAAATTTTTTTCTTAACAAAACTCATAACTGCTGTACGATTACAACGGTATATCGTTGTTCACAAGGCCATCGGATAGTTGGACTTATAAATGTTGGAATCAAAATAAGTTCTGCGTTTCAAACAGTGCAAATGATGAAGTGAAAATAAGATACTACACATCCGGTAGATGATCCACCGCTTTCTCTTGTACGCACAAATAAATATATATTTTTAAGCAACCTGTATAGTGCATTATCCTCACATCGTTCACATTAAGAAAGCGAAGATTCGGTATGATCTCCATACATTATTGATTATTTATTTAAAAACACATTATCCCTTACTAACATTTAATGAAAAACGATGATTGATAGAAAAATGTAACGGTCAAGATACATTATAATATATAGGCATGGGTACTTATTGATTAAAATTATACAGAATAAAACTTATTTCAACGATATACATCACTTTTTTCACACTTGTGTTACATACAGGAAAAGGTTTTATAAATGTCATGTTTCCAGCTATATGAAAACAACCATCTGAAAGAAAGCAATCACTTATCATGAGACATAAAAATGCTTAACTGTCATATGGGCTTGCCCCACAATCTTTCACTATAAGCAATGCTATTAAAGTACTTATTATAAATTATTTGTTTTATATTCATAGAAAATTGTAAAATATATTTATATCTTTTTTTTATTTTGGCAATGGTTAGTTGTTTTTTTATAGGAAAATGAATAATATCAAGTGGGAAATATTTTATTTTGGTCCAATTAAGTGTTGATATTCATGAAAATATCTGTTTTCACGCAATACAAGTTTTATTATATTTTTAGGAGTGACATGTTTTGCCTTGTTCAGGCATTATCAAATGTTATATTCATTAAAACCAATAAAGCTGTAGAACAATAATCATCTGTAGAACAACAATCAAATTAATTTTATGGTAGGACTTGAAAGAAATATTGTTCATGGTGTAGATATAACATTATCTATGGGTAGATAGTATTTGAAATCTAAGCATTAAAAACGAGGCAATACGTTTCAAGATGACGAGGAAAATAACGGATATATTTGTTTTAAGTTATTTATAATTATGGGAGATGCCTACTGGTGGCGATGAGGTTCGCAACCCATCACACCGCGTCTCCCGCGGGGGCGAAAAGAGAAGGATGGAGTGCTGCATCGGTTCAAGTGTGGCAGTCCATTCTTTCTGCCTACCCCTTCGGGGAGATGGCGAGACGGTTAGTTAGTTAGTTTTTTTCCAATAAAGCTAGCATCGAGGCATTGTCAGGGTAGTTAAACTATGTACAATAAAAAATTCCGGTAGGAGTGATACTTGATGTCAGTTTTAAAAACAAAACGGATTAAAGTAAAAATAAAAGATTGTAATGTGTATTATCACAAATTAAAATTAAGGTAAAAATGAGTATTGTGATGGAATTTGAGAAGATTATTTGCGTTCATCCATTCAATATTCTCATAACCATGTTGTCCTTCCTCCTGACGACCTCCTGAAGACCTCTGAGTCTTCGTATACTTTAAATGCTTTCCATTAACTTACGAATATCATTTCACTCAAAAATTGTGAGTGATTTATTTTATCTTCCTGAAAAAACTACTGGGCAACACGTTTATAAAGTTTATTGATAAAAATTATGTTTAAATTTAAAATAGATTTTTAGATTTTTTCGTCAACCGATCACGTCAAAATTCTGAGGATCAAAAACTGTGTGAATAAAATAAAGTCATATATAATACTGTACAGTTGGAGACCATGGGCAAATAGGCGAAGTGTCGGAGGGCCACCGATGAGATGGACCGATGATATTGTCAAAAGAGTTGGAAAATCTTAGATACAAAGGGGGCAGGATAGATACGAGAGGAGGAAATTGGAAAAGGCCTATATCCAGCAATGGAGGGAAGAAGGCTAGCAAATAAGAAGAAGAAGTCCAACATAATTTCTTAAACCGGTATATTTCATAATGTTGCACGGTTATGGTATATTTAAATGCAAAGCATTTACGTATCCTTACTATAATATTTCATTTCATTTATTTCATTTATTTATTTTTAAACATATCTAAAGCATTACAGATTTGTTTTCCAATACACTAAAGATACAAGTTAGAGATACACAATAATAAGTAATACATAATAGATTAATAAAAAGAACGAGAAACATAAGATGCATGACAAATTAATAAAATAAATATACCATACAATTATAATAAATATAGTGCTTCCCTCAGATGAGCCAATAAAATGGTTTACTCTTCAAATGATATGTAAAATAATTAATTTGTGCATTATTATATGAATTCATGAATACAGCTTTACTCTTGTAAGAAAAAAATAGCATCGTTAGACAATGTATATATAGGTATGATCCAAACAAGATCAAGTCCTTGGATAAAGTGAGAACGAGATCCGGAGAAGGGTCCAGAGATGACTAAAAAATGAGGATCGATTGGGATGTACTTCTTCACTTTAACCTATTCCCGAAATTCCAGCTATCGAGATGCCCACCACAATTTATTTCAAGTCATTTGAAATGGACGATAATATCTTAATCCTGGCTCACTTCTCCCTCCCAATACCATTATCCTTTCCCTGCCGTCCTGCATTCCGTGACCTCTCGGGTGATTATAGCTGAATGTACAGGATTAAAGAAATGTGGAATTTAGCAAACGCCTTATAATTTCAATATTGAAATTGTAGGTGGAAGGAAAATTTATTCATATCAGTATCGCAATTTGTAATCAATAGCATTCGCATGGCTTTGTGTTATTTCGCAGATAATTTATATTTAAACTAACTAACTAACCATCACGCCGTCTATCCGAAGGAGTAGGCAGAAAGAATGGACTGGCACGTTTTTCTTTTCTGACATATTTCTCTGGCTTCCTCAACATTCATACATCGTGTCATGCACGCGCGTCGATTTCTCTGTCTCCTCACGTGGCCGACATTCAATATTTGATTCATTTGATTTCATCGTTAACGTATACTTTTTTTACCATTCTTTATTCATTCATTCTTTCCATGTGTTCATGAACACCATCATTCGCACCGCATTTACTTTTTATATTTTCATTCGACACACCATCATACACAGAGAATCGACACATTCATCTAAGAGATCTCATTTTTACTGCATTTATTCTACTTTCATCCTTCTTTTGCCAGTTCTATGCTTCGCTTTCATGCATTAGGGTCGGTACAAGAACACCATTGGAGTCCTTAGCCCTAGGCGAAATCTGATGTCGATGATGGAGTTAAGTTAAATCAATAGCCTTTTCTCCGCAGGTGAATGGACCGCCACAAGATAGAATGGACCGCCACACTCATCTATCTTGACACACCTATCTAGCTTCCTCCATATTCGTACAACAATTCATACACGCACGTCGATTCTTTCGACTTCTTACATGACCAACCTTTAAAATTTGATTAATTTAGTCGTGTCATGTTTTCCTTGGTCTGCCTTGACTCCGTACTCCATTTACATATTTAACGTATACTTTCTTAACAATCCTTTCTCCATCCTTGCTATCCATATGTCCGAACCAACGCAGCGATCCCTTCATCAGTGATCTCTATATTATAATACAATACATAATTATAGATTTTATATAAATATTTCAATTGGTTGAAAGCCGTTTTTTGTCTCCTTGATACAGTTTGTAGTAACTTTGTGATCACACATTATATCCACAATTCAAAATATATATTATTTTGTTTTAACTATCGATCGGTTGTTGATTTTGAAAATTTTTTACACTGATTTATATAAAGGCCACGTGTTTAAAGTAAAAAATCATCCCAATTTCTCAAAAGGTTCTTAAATTTCCGCCTTATATATTTTTGCCTTGTGTGCATAAATATATTTGAATATATTTGTGTACACAACCTTAATGAGTTTTATTTGAAATGGAAATTAACTTTTTTGTTTTGAATACTTGTAGACAAATAGGTACTGGATTTTACCCATTGCGGGTTAATCATTTAAGGATTAATTGTATCTCAATAAAGACGAAGATGTCAATTGTTTTTTGGACACAGAATATGGTGGTCGAGGCGTTTACAGGACTTCTGACCTGTCATTGGTTGGGTTAAGCGATCGCTTTATGTAATACAACATTCCCCATTCCGCCCTTCTTACGACCACCACGTCTGACAATTTTTTGAAAGATGCATACATATATGCTACTATGTTGAAAAACACTTCACATATTTTAGTTCAATCAACACTAGCGCCATCTATTAAGAAATTAATAGATGACTTTATAATAATAGAATAATAAATTAACTTGTAAAATTTTATGAGATTCGTCTGCGTACTTTAAAAAAAACATTATATGTAACTAATTCCCTTGTTTGCTTAAAAATGATACCTAGTCGTCATAATGAATTCACAATATTCATCTTAAGAACCCTGATCTGCAGCTCTGCGCATATTTACAGTTGCAGCTTCAGCGATAATGTCTCCAGCGTAGCGTTGTAATTTCAAAGAACGTGTATCTTTTTTGCATAAATATGCAATGAAAAATGATTTATGCAAGTTTTGAAAATAAAAACTCGTCCGAATGACACGGTTAAGCACTGAGCGCGGACATCTCCTCGGCGATAATTTATGGAAACATCGAGAAGCGCTGTCGTAAGATTTTCACGATTTGTCCCTGCATAAAGTAACCGGTAACTGTATCCAGGATTGAGCAATAAAATAAATGAAAGTACTTATGTGTTATGTGAATATATTATGTGGGCATTCGGTACTCAGACACGGTGAACGAGTATTCTTAACTCTTTGATGCGATCTTTGGGACCTACTTAAAAGTGTAAGTTCTTACACGCATTTTATTTAAAGGCGCATTTTTGTATCACATCAGATATGATCTTTGCTTATATAAATTATTTTCGTGCTATCGAAGGATTTAATTTCTTATCGACTTGTTTCGTTTTAAAAAGTCGTTATTAAATTTTACAACAATGCATTAACTCCGCTGATGCCGGTCTCAAGCCCGGATGAGAAATGAGGAGAGTTGGCGTGCAAGGTTAGCAGCCTACATACCATAAAAAACCACCCCAAGCTCACAGTATAGAGAAGAAAGCCTCAGACAATAAATGACTACTCTGGAAACCGACCAAAAAAGGCAGCTGCAATCTCTGGCGCTCTAAAATCCATAATATAGAAAAACAAAACATGGCCATTAAAAGAAATATGAGAATCTATAAAGCATGCGTAAGACCAATAATAACATATGGGGTCGAAGCGAGGGCAGACACAGTAAGGACCAAATCAGTTTTGAGGACTTCCGAGATGAAGACACTGAGGATGATAGCAGGCACGACGCTGAGAGATCACCAGAATAAGGGAGATATGTGAGGTTGAGGATATTATAAGATGGAGCAGACAGTGAAAAACGGACTGGTACTGGCATGTTCAAAGAATGGACCCCACCAGACTCCCCTATATTGCACTACATAATCAACTTCGTAGGACTCATCTTCGTGGAAGACCTCCTAAAATATGGAAGGACAGCTGGGAGTCTACCTCACAGGAGAAGCAACACTCTGGAGAACAGACCACATAGGTCTACAACAAGGAAGAAGAAGAAAAATAAGTATTAAACGTTTTAATTTTTTTTCAACTGGCATCATCAAGTGTCACAAACGGACCAAGTAAGTAGCTGGAGCAAGAGCGACACAATCACAAAAAATGCGCTCAGAGTGTCAGAAATGAAGATGCTCAGAAACATATCTAGCAAGACACTACGAGATAAAATAAGGAAATCAAGGATAAGGGAGATATGCAAGATCAAGGATGTCGTTAGGTGAGGACGGTAAAGGGCTAGATACTCTGGATCCATCAAGACACCCCTTCATTGTGTTGTACGGCCAACCCCAAGGTAGACGACCCCTGGCCAGACCACCAAAGAGATGGATTGTCGGCTGGAAGTCCACCTCGCAGGAGGCCAACTCCTCTCATGAAACAGGCCACAAGGCCTACACTAAAAAGAAGAAAAGTAAAAGGTAAGATCTTGGTAAAAAGCTGGATCCTTCCATAATTCTAGTTATCTCACAAGATACTATAATTGTTTTTATCAAAACCCCGATTTTCCAATAATAATAAAAACCATAATAATACATGTATGATAATTTTTAAAGCGCCGTTTTCGTAATGTTATCACGAAATATATTCCCATACTTAAGTTAAAGATCGTTTATTATATCAAAGTTTTATTCAATTTTATGTCATCTCACGGTCGTCGTGGACAAATAGGTACTTACCTCTATTGTGCTCTTAACACAGAATTTTATCGATTTCACATTTATCGGTCACAGACTCCCGTCTAGTATCATGATACTTTGTTCTTTAGGTTACATACTATTCTATTTATTTTTCACATAATCCAATACCAAATACTGAATTATTCAAATAGTAACTTCATCTACAAACATAGTTACACTTAATAGTTAACAAATAACTAGATATTGAAAATAAGATCGATTTAGTGGTCCTAGGTTTTCTTTAGAATATTTTAATTTTTAATTTAAAAATTGTCCTAGCATAGCAAAATATGCCTCTACTTTAAATTTGAAACTTACATTTTTTTTCTTTAGCAAATACTTATTTTTTTGTTCTGAGCGCATTTCTGCAATATACTTCCTAAACATATAAGATGGACTGAATCTGATAAGAAGACCCGTAGATTGGTATCCGAGATATATAACCAACTGATGTAGGGTTCTATAAAACACATCATTCGTATGGATCAAACCCTCTTTATATTCAGACCAGCTACGCAAATGCAGGTAGAATAAAATTTAAACCTTTAAAATCTTGTAATTCAAATATTTGCAAATAAATGTTGGTTACCGATCTAATTTATTTGTAAAAATTCAATTGTGAATAATGCAAATTAAAAAAAAATCTAAATATTGTTTATAACACATAATCAGTTTAATTGCCCGTATGCCTCATATTCAAACCGGTTTCGGCAGATCTCTGTTACCTTAGACAATAACAACAAGCTATAGGAACTAAAATAATAAACCATTAAATAGTAAATTAATAAGTTGTAAAAGCATTTTAAGAATATTTATTATTTTCAATGTAAATAATTTATTAGCTAGCCAGGTATATTATTCATAATTTCGTATAAACCAGAATGAATTTAAATTAAATCAACATAAAGTTAAATTAAATATCAACATAAAGTTAAATCAAATATCAACATAAAGTTAAATCAAATATAGAAAAAATTTAATTTACTATTTTACCTAAATTTAAAAAAAATGTTATTTACTGAACCAATTTTGACTTAAAATATTTATCTAACATATTATATAATTATTACAAAGATGATCAAAACACGTTAAGCTTTCAAAAATTTTTCGTAGGTAACCTTTATACAATCTAGTATTTAACAATTGCATTTGCAGAGAACACAATTGAATTAGGTTTTTCCATTGACCTGTTAGTACACAAACCGATATTGAAATTTAAAAATGTAAGAAACAAATATTTATTGCAATAAGCGACTTAAATCAAGCCAACACATTTCTCAATATTTCACATATACTCGTACGGGGTTCTACGTATTCAAATATAACTTATTTCATTAATTAACTTCATTCTCAGTGCGCGTACGTTTCATTTAACAATTAAGGATTTAATTAACGCTGCCCTTATACAAGGCCGTATAACGCAAAATTATATCGGCTTTAAGTACTTAGTGCTGAGGGAAAATCTGGTGCTTACACTCCCTTATACGTACAAGAACTCCAATATCCTTGTATTATTTGAATTATGTTATAAAAAGTTTCAAAGCTGTATATTAGTGACCAGTATTATTAATTCGTTCATTGTTTCTTTTCTGCAATGAACCAATACTTGAAATTACCTTATTTCACGCATGCAATGAACGCGATTGGAATAAACCTATTACCAAATATTGTTTTATTGGTTTGAACCTTGGATACGTCTGTTTCTCAGTGCTTTCTTCGTTACTTGTTTTATATTTGATTCGAGGGGAAATGCCAAAAGTCATTTTATTGAAAACATATGTACCTACACAATTTTAATAGTTTATTGAAAGCTAAGGCATTAACACCGAGGAATTCCATAATAATACACTTTGGAAATTGAAAATAACATTAATAATTTTAATTTGTTTAAATATTTATTTTGTATATATAATAATTGACTGATAAAACTTGATTGCGACCCATCATGACATATAGGATCGAGTGCAGGGCGGACACCACAATCACAAAAAAAACGCGCTCAGAGTGTCAGAAATGAAGACGCTCAGAAATATATCTGGCAAGACACTGCAAGAGAGGATAAGGAATACACGGATAAGGGAGATATGCGAGGTCGAGGATGTCGTTAGGTGGGGAAGGCAAATGAGAAGATACTGGTATGCACACGTGAGGAGAATGGATCCATCCAGACTCCCCATCATTGTGTTACACGGCCAGCCCCATGTTAGACGACCCCCGGGCAGACCACCAAGGAGATAGATCGACAGCTGGGAGTCGACTTCGCAGGAGGCCAATTCCTCTTAAGAAACAGGCCATTAGGCCTTTACTAAGAATAAGAAGAAATAGAATAATAATTAACTACACTGATGAACGGCTCCTGTGTCCGTTCGTTTGTTAATAATTTTAATAGTTATAAGTTATAAGACAAGATCATTTGTAATTTATAGATGAAGTTAAATATGTGTCTTCATCAAACTTAACCTTCATGTCCCAGTAATAATAATCTGACATATAATATAATCACTATGTTTTGTAATTCGATTCCTGATTTTTTTTTTTCTGGGAAACTCAATACTTTGGTGCTCTTACGCAAACGTATGGTTCCAAGATTTACACTGATATAAAACCTGTAACATTTGCAGGTTAGATATATTTTATTATTCATGGTATTTAATTATCGATAAATGATTCCGAGACTGTTGACGAAAATATTTTATTTTGTGACAGACGCCATTTGCAGAAAATAACAAACACGAGTCCGCGTAGAATTTATGTAATCTTGCAATTAAAGTGTAATATATTATACCATGAAAGGTATTTCAATAAACTCTTCATTAAATAGAGAAAAACCACAGAGACGTGTGACGAAAATGTTTGATTTTTTTGTGACTGACGCCATTTATGGAACCTGATTCCGTGTGGTATTTATATTCTCCTTCAATTAAGCATGGCGGAATACGTCACGCCTTTCAAAACTGACGATGAATTACCACTTGAGACCGTTGAAATTTGTAGCGGTACTCTAACAGAATTATAAGGAAATATTTGAAACGAGAGAGGGTACACTAATGGATTTGTCAGGAGACGGCCAGATAAATCCCCATATTTATTTAATTTCAAAAGGATGGGACCCAACCGGATTGAATAAGACAAAGAACACGAGAACATCAACAAACCCTTAACTAATATAATCCCTTATTTGGACTTAGGTCTACTGACGACCCGTAATACAGCTCCCGTGGCTATTTCTTTCACATTTATTGCGTTGTTGAAATATTGATTTGTTAGGATACATGTTTTTTTTATGGGGGCTTTTTTTTCCACTATTTAGCAAAAATAAAGCGAAAAAAATACTATGGCAAGGCATATCATGTCACTCACATAAAATACATATATTAAAACTTATAAAAAATGGTATTTTTATCAATACATACTAACTATCACATAGTTTCGATTATTCCAACTTCGAACATCTCATGCCATGTCTTCCTTGGCCTACTTCTATTTCTTTTTCCATTCACACTACTTGAATATATCTATTTAACCAAATTTCACTCATCTGTTCGTTTCAAATATCCAAACCATCTTAGTGACCCTTTCTTAATTTTATTTAAGTCACATTCATCCGCCTTACATTATGTTATAACTTCTTCATTCTGCATTCAATCATACATTGTTGTTCCGCACATTCTTCTAAGTGATCTAATTTCTACGGCATTTATTCTACATTCATCCTTCTTTTGCCAATTCCAAGCTTCACTTCCATACACAAATTTCGGCACTAGAACCTCTTGATCGCTAACATCTTTGCTTCAGTCGATATATTTCTATTTGCACTGATGATTTTGAGTGCACCATTTATTTATAACAGATATTAAAATCGGCTAAAACTGACCACGTTCATGAAAAATTTGTTTGAATATTTATTTTGTTTATACAATAATTATCTACACTGATGAAGGGCTCCTGTGTCCGAATCATGTATGTGTTCATTTAATTTTTTTTAATAATGAATAGTTGTAAAAAGTAAAACACTGTTATAATTTCACAATTTCTTTCTTATCACTGAGAGTGTCGCGACAGCTGTTTCGCCAACCGATGTTGGCATCATCAGGTGTTACAATAAAAATTGTCGAATATAAAGAAATTGTGATATTGTAACAGTGTTTTAATTTTTAACAGTAATAATGTTGAAGTATTATAGTGTTTCGGCCACAACAATGGACTATTTAATAAAAAGTTGCTTACAAATAAATAAATATTGTTTAATGAATCCGCATCACAAAGTTATGGTGAATATAGAAGACCCAAATACTTATTTTAAGGATTTTTCAAAAATTTATCTTTCTTACTAACCATTAAGCCGATTTCCCGGAGGAGTAGACAGAGAAGATGGATACCAATATAAGTCTAGACTCCCTTTCCTCCATATAACGTTTCATGTACGGACTTATTTTAAGGCTTCTAATATAATCGAATTTTGAAATTTTGACAATTTATTCGTGACGCATTTCTTCAGGCGTCCACGATTCTGAGAAAAGGGGGTTGAAAAGCAAGGAATATTTTAGAAGTTTTTGAAAATATTTTTTTCAACGTTGTTAAGAATATGGTAAGTGCCTTTTTAATCAAATGGTTTGGTTTTGTAATAAGTAGGTTAAGACATTATAAAAACGTTAAATATTGGTTCTAAATGGTAAATTATAGTTGACATAGTAAGTCATATATTATAATCAAAGTCTATGCTTATCATTTATAGGTAGGTTATTTTACACATTTTGAAAATTTTGTTTGGTTCATGTGGTGCTCCCGTAAATTTGGAGATGTTTCGTGTATAAGTGAACTGTTTTGGTCAATTTGATTGTTGCCGCACTTTATAATAGTTGATTGTGACACGTAATACGTTTGTACTGTTTTGATGTTAAAATTATACAAGTTTTTACGTTTATATAAAGAATTTTGACAGGTGTAAAAATAAAATGTTCATTTGTTCCAATGACAATTTGAATAATTTCTTCAACATCATTTTAAAGTTCTTGCTGGTGTTGGCTTGTTTTAAGTACTTAATTACAGCTAATTTAAAAAACAACGGTGGCTCCATGAAACATAAATAAAATAGACAATATGTGCACTACCTAAAAAGAACATTATGTGTTAAATTATTTTTACTGTATTATTTTATTTTATATCATTGTATTTTATGTTATTTGTTTTAGATTTATTTTGTGAATGCTTTACGATCGAAGTGTGCGCGGGAGATGCCTATTGGTGGCGATGAGGTTCGCGACCCATCACACCGCGTCTCCCGCGGGGCGAAAAGACAAGGATGGAGTGCCGCATCGGTTAAAGTGTGACAGTCCATTCTTTCTGTCTACCCTTTTGGAAAGACGGCGTGATGGTTAGTTAGTTAGTTAGTTTTTATTTATTTTGCACAACGAAACCATTTAATGTTAATAGATATTCAATCATTAATATTTAGTTAATATGATTACCTATATTGAAGAAATCAATAGTTTTTGTAATATCAGCATTCTCGAGTATGAGAGAGTCCTCTGTGGAAGGGGGAGAAGGACCGCGACCGCATTAGAAGGAGAGAAAAATCTCTTATAAGCCTATCAGAAAACAAATAAAAACATAACAAGTTTATTGGCCAAACCTCTAAAGCTTTCATGTCACTGTGCGGGTGGTCTTAGGGTGGTTTTTCGCATAAGGGTCAGTCGTAATGTACAACTACAAGATAGCTTCAACACGAAAGTAAAAAGGATCCAAATAATTTGATTCTCATCATAATGTGTTATATGCTTAATGTGTACATTTTATCAAGTGGTATTATTTTGTTTTGGTGTTAACCGGGCGTAGATCGTATAAAAGTTAACGAATATCGTCATTGGATATTTTGAGTAAAATCTGTCATTTCTACTTCATCTTAGTTTGGTCATATACAGATTGAGCTTTTAGGGTCAGTGAACTATCGATTAATCATACTCACAAAAGAACAATGACATTACTTGTAATGACTTTGTAGACTTCAACACTCCATCAAAAATCTTTTAAGGGAGAAAACTTAATGAAAACAAATAGTTTATTAAAAAATATATATTTTCTCTCTATAAAAGACATACCTATTTCATTTTTTTTTTTACACCTTGAAGAAAATGATCCTTTGCTGCCCTCACAGCCCTTGATTGTGCCATTCTGGTAATATGTTTATTATTTAGCCTTCTAAATATAAAAATTAATAAATTATATAATACTTCTATCAAAAAATCTTCCATTGTTTTGGCTGAAACACTATGATACTTCTATATTATTAACTGTTAAAATGATATCACACTCTTTACTATTTAATTGAATATCGCGATAGCTGTTTCGACAGCATTGTTTGTAACACCTGATAATCTCAACATCGGTTGGCGAAAAAGCTGTCGCAACACTCAAAGGGTAAATAACAATAACGGTGTTATAAATTTTAACAGTTAAAAAAATAGTAAAACTAAACGGTTATTGCCGGAGGTTTTGTGGTACACTGCGCAAAAATGCATCAACTGTTCAATTTATCAAGTATCCCGCACATATAATACTTATGTCCCTTTTCATAAAAAAATATAGGATTGTCGAATTGCGTACCTATTGAAAACGTCTAAACAGAATATTTTATGAATCATCCAAAATGTGGTAGAATTTTTATTTTAAACTGTTGATAGGTTAAATAAGTTTATATATTGCTTTGTTTATTTAATTATTAAATAAACACATATTTCCGGATCGTCCAGCTGACATGTGCACCATTAAAAAGAAAAACATTACTTGTTTTCTTATTTTTATTTTGTTATTTTATTTTATTTTAGATCATTGTATTTTATATTATTTGTTTAAGATTTATTTTGTGGACGTTGGACGATCAAAATGCGCGCGAGAGATGCTTATTGGTGGCGATGAGGTTTGCAACCCATCACAACGCGTCTCGATGGAGTGCCGCATCGGTAAAGTGTGGCAGTCAATTTTTTATGCCTACCCCTTCGGGGAGACGGCGTGATGGTTATTTAGTTAGTTAGTTTAAAAATAATTGTATATGACACGAAACAATAAATAAATATAATATGCAAGGCATGTGTGGACGATGAGATTATAAACGAACATTGTAAAATTAATAAATTTAATACCATACGATTTCAATTTTAAAAATCAGAAAAACCAATCTGTATGCTAAGTGAAAAGCTTAAGTATTAAAATTCTAAGGCGTTTCACTATCATAGGTAAAGCTTTACTGCGAAAAAAGACTGATGTACTTCATGGTAAGTCAGCTTAGTTATAAATAAACATGAATCTGCCTTATCGCCGTCATGTCACAAGAAAAGCTTTATTATATTCTTCACTTTATGCTAAAAGAAGCTTCTTGAAACGGAAAAAACTAACGATCCTACAATAAGGTCTCGAGGGTGCTTAGCAATTTTCTCACACTAGACCGGGTATCCTTACAACAGAAATAATTCTCCTTCAATGTATATAATAAACTCCAGTAGGGTTGTAAACAAAACGAACGAGTTTAAATCACTTTCAGTAGCCAAGCTTCACTGATTTGATATACGCATACAACGAACAAGACTCGTCGTTTTCCCACTACTACAAGTTGAATGGTTGTGATTTTGTTATACCATGTTTCCGATCAGATTTTTATTTTTGTAATCGTAGTCCAATCACGTCATACATTGTATAATTATTATATTACATAACATTCATTATTTTCATTGTATAATTACGTTCTTAAACTATTTGTTTGCCCTATGTAATTTTCTAATGTCGGAGTTTGTTACTTATTCAAACAATGTTTCACTGTTAACTGTTTAAATAAAAAACTTTGTCACAAATATCTTTTTTTTCCTTGTATTTAACAGGTCGTTTGAACCTAATTACTGTATACAATTTATTTCAGCTATTATATTGATTCTCATGACTGACGACCTTCGTGGCCGAGTGATAAGTGCATTAACTGCCACCCTGAAGGTTCCGGGTTCGATTCCCGGCGAAAGCAGTGTGATTGTCACACTGTCTTTGGTCTGGTGTAGAATTCACGCGACAATAAAATGGCGATAGATTAGCTGCATATCACATCTCACGAGAATCACTATGATAGCTACATATAATACCCTTCACATCGATTTGGCTCATGCTGTCATGATGAAAAGAGCGATTCAACAAAATAAACATAATAATTATAATAATGTGACAGGCAGTGGCGGTACTCCCATAGAAGCACAGAATTCCGGCATGCGTAAGAAATTTTGATTCAAAACCCTCAAATATAAGTAATCATGCCCCCGCATAAACCAACAACCCACCTAATCACCTTTCAACAATGTGTTCGCATCAGACTTTAGAGAAGAGGTTTCAATTAAAAAAATTTACGCAAGCTGGGCTTCTGGGCTTCTATGGAAGTATCGCCACTGGTATCTATCGCCATTGTATTGTCACGTGAATTCTACACCAGACCAAAGACAGTGCGACAATTCGGTATGGAAGTCAAAGCTTATACCTTCCTGCCACGAAGGTCGACTTGTGCTGAAACTGAACCATTTTCGAAAGTTATCTAGACAGAATTTTCTTCTTCTCCCGACACTTCGTTTTCTATTAATTTTACCTTGGATAATCAGTTGCAGCATTTTGTATTTATCGTTTCTCATAATGTTGCCGAAGTTTTCCAGTTTTCTGCGCTTTATTCTTGGGAATTTATTTTTCTTACTTCCTCGTTTGTGACTCTTTCTCTGTCCATGATATTTTAAATATTCTACAATACATTTCCCTGTTTAATCAAGCTTTTTGGTGATTGCATTTTACAAGGTCCATGTTTCCATACCGTAGAATAAGACGGGAGCACGTAACATCGAACTATTATCGTTCGCAATTCAACTACATATTCAAATTTGAAACACTGTAATAACTCATCACAATTTTTTTATATGAGGTGTCGTGACAGCTATTTCGTCAATCTATGTTGACATCATCAAGTGTTCATCCAGGGTGGAAATAGCCACGATGTTTTCCAACATTCGAAAGGAGAGGAAAAAGAAAAAGAAGAAGAATATTAGTATTGTACAGCCCTGATATTGAAGTATGCCGACATCTTGTTCCCGTTATGTAAGGGTTTAATAATGAAGGAAGAACATCGGTTCGGTATACCCACTAGACTCTATTACCGAGAAGAAAGAAGAGCCTCTCCCAGCTCGGAGTATTTGCGACGAGTACAAATAATAATAATTGTTCTGGCGAAGTGTTGACTCTTCTCCCGCCAATAACCAGTTCCGAGGCGACAGGAATTCAAAAGTCTCAGTCGGTGATTTTTTTTTGCTGAATTAATTATGATTGAACTGCGCATTTGACACCGAGCGTGTTGAATTCATTGTATTTTTATGCTATTGAATTATTTTTATCGAGTGCCAAAATCCTATTTACGACAACATTAAAATTTTATTTATATTTCGTTTGGAGCGCTTAATTTGTAGTGTAGCAATTTGAAATGAAACATTTAATTTGTGGTATATACTATTAAAAATAATTTAAAAACAGTTTGATATTTTATATTCTTTGGTTCTGATTTTGAAAATTTGGTTTGGTTCATGTGGTGTTCCCGTAAATTTTGAGATATTTCGTGTATGAGTTAATTATTTTGGTCAATTTCATTGTTGCCGCACTTTATAATAGTTGACTGTGACACGTAATATGCTTGTACTGATTTGAAGTTAAAATTATATATTTTTTTTTATTTATAGGAAGAATTTTGGCAGGTGATAAAATAATTTTTTTCATTTTTCCAATGACAATTTGAATAATTTCTTCAATAATATTTCAATATTCTTGCTGGTGTTGGATTGTTTTTAGTTCCTAATTACAGTTATTTAAAAGAACGGTGAATGCGTGGAATATAAATAAAATAAACACAAATGTCCGGATCGTCAAGCTGACAACAAGTGCACAATCTAAAAGAACATAATGTGTTATATTATTTTTATTTTGTTATTTTATTTTAAATCATTGTCTTTTATATTATTTGTTTGAGATTATTTATTTTGTGGACGTTGGACGATCGAAGTGCGCGCAGGAGATGCCTATTGGTTGGCGATGAGGTTCCAAACCCATCACATCGCGTCTCCCGCGGGGGCGAAAAGAGAAGGATGGAGTGCCGCATCGGTTAACGTGTGGCAGTACATTCTTTCTATCAACCCTTTCGGAGAGACGGCGTGATGGTTAGTTAGTTTTATATTTCGTTTATGCACCACTGTATTTGTTTTCAAGAATTTATCAATGAAAGCGAAAATGGCCGTTCACAATGGAGTTCTGGTTCCAACCCTTATGTATGGAAGCGAAGCATGGAACTGGCAGAAGAAAGATGAGAGCAGAATAAATGCGGTAGAGATGAGGTCCCTAAGATGTATGTGCGGTAGAACGATGTACGACAGAATCTCAAATGCTGATATTAGGAAAGAGTGTAGAGCGAAAGAAGGTATTACGAACAAAATTATGAAAGGTTCGCTTCGTTGGTTCGGACATATGGAGCGCATGGGTGAAGAAAGAATGGTTAAAAAAGTATACGTTAACAATGTAAATGGAGTAAGGAGTCGAGGTAGACCGAGGAAAACATGGCATGACCAAATTAATCAAATATTAAAAGTTGGTCATGTCAGAAGCCGGAAGAATCGACGTGCGTGTATGACTCGATGTATGAATGTGGAGGAAGCTAGAGAGGTGTGCCAGGATAGAGTAGTGTGGCGGTCCATTCTCTCTGCCTACCCCTGCGGGGAAACGGCGTGATGGTTTTGTTGTTGTTGTTGTTGTATTTGTTTTAACGAAACAACTGTCAGAATGTCCATTTGGCCGCAGCTTTTGATTATCAATAAGAAAGTTTCTGTAACCCTGACGAAGCTCTGGAGGGAGCAAACCGGGTGGTTCGTTAAAACAAATAAAGTAAAAATCGGCATGCGTGCATGACACGATGTATAAATGTTGAAGATTCGAGAGGAGTATGGCAGGAAAGAACGGTGGGGTGGTCAAATCTATTTTTGCTTACACCTTCGGAGAGATGGCCTGAGTTCTGGTATACATCTTCTCGGCCATTCTTACTCCATTGGTGGATTGCCTTTTCTAAACTCTTCCAACATATTCCATCTTGGGTTATATGTTGCCACCTACGACCTGCGATTTGGATAATATCATCCGTCCACTTTTTTTGTTGTCTACCTTCTGTTCTGGCATCACAGTATTTTTTATTTTGTTGAATCCTAGACTATAAATATCACCATTAAAAGCTCGTATGCTTCGGTGTCATTTAAAGTATCGATGTAGAATTTTATTATAGTTCAGAAATAAAGTTAAAATCAACGAATTAAAAGTACAAAATAACAGAATAAACGAACATGAGATATGATCATTAGTAAATAATTTTATTATATCTATCGTTTTTGTTTATAACCCTTGGTCACACTTAGAATCAAATATAACAGTTTGATGATTTGAAAATTTAAAAATGTGATTACAATACAATTTAAATGAAAATTCCAAACAAACAATAAAACTGGTTTTGATATTCTACAATATATTAAATCTACGACAGTTAATCGTTAAGTGAAAACGTCTGTTTTATAGAAATTAAATTACATTTTGTGGAAATGACATATTTGCCTTGCTAAGGCACAACTGATTTCTTAGCAAGGCAAAGTATGTCATTCCCATTAAATATAATAGTTAAACTAATATAGAAAATAAACGTTTTATTTAGTTTCCTTAGTATTCTATATGGAGTTTTACATCATTGTGCAATAAACATTAATGTTATAATTAAACATTTGAAAGTATAGGGGTTTCATACCTCGAAACTGGAGTATTCTCTTCTTGAGAGATATCAGTTATATAATATTAATTTATTTGAAATTTAAAAGCTAACCAAATACCACACAACTACATTAAATATATATTTTTATTAATATGAATGGAAACGCTTGTCTTCTAGGAGTTTTATTATATTTTAGATAGAATGACATGTTTCGCCCTTTTAAGGCATTATCAAATGTAACATTTGATAATGTCTATGTCAGATGGAGGCGATAACGTTCGTAACACTGGTACTAATATGTCTAGAAAAATATGCCATAAAATTCTATACTAGTACATGGCTCTGCATTTCATTTCATTTATTTTGATAATAATCACAAACATTACAGACATACAATTCCAAATCGCTTGCAATTACATTATCAACCGAGAAGCATTAAAAAAATTAAAATTAAGCTCAAGAATAAGAAAAAATCATAACATGCATCCCTGAGGCAACTCACACTATCACGAAATATGTCGACCTCCGAGGCGATCCGATTAAGCAATAAGATTGCCCTACCCACAGGCATAACCATTGGCAGGTTGGTTCTGGAGTGCAAATAAAACAATCTGTGCTGTCTTTGACTAAGGTAATTATCAGTGACAAATAGACCTACATCACTCAGGACATCCGAGTTCTGGAATACCAGATGAGGTGGAGGAGACCAGGGAGACCCCCAAAACGATGGAGAGATAGCAAGAGTTCAGCATCACAGGAGAGGAATCCTGAAATAATAGACATTTAAGATTAGTACAAGATGAAGAAAAAAATAATTTGAAAACATTCGTTAAAATGTTTTTATTTCACAAAAATCATTCACAAATTTATTTGGTTGCTTTATACGCTACGATGCGTAAAAATATATCTCTCAAGTTGTGTTTGTTCCAAAATTGGAATGGTGTAAGATAATATCAGTTCATATTATTCTTCGCAAGTATTCTCAGGTACTTGGGTAGTACAAAGGTGTCATTCATAATAAAGTTTATTTTATGTCCGTACTCGCGTCGTGAGCGAATTCCCTCCGTGACGGATGGCTCCATCCATCATAAAAGCAAGTAGCGGATGAACGCTCGCAGCTCACACGCTAACTCAGTCACAATACTCCTCTACGGATGATACCAGCAATGATTACATTACGAGTATCAAGCTCCTCCTTGGTTGAAATATTTCCATTCGACGGTCACTGGTTGCTAAGTGATTCACTATAAATATAAAATAAATCACAAACTCTAATAGCTTTTCTTCTTTTTCTTCTGCTTTTTTAGGACTGTCCTGTTATTTCTTGAAGCCTGTTCCTGGGATGTAGATATCCAACTGTTTCGCCATCTTTTTGGTGGTCTTCCTGGAGATAGATTTCCTGGTGGTAAATCGATCATGCTTCTTTTTATTATTGTTATTATTATTTCTCTCCTGTGGGAGGTTGTACAAATTCGTAGATATTTTGATTATCGATACAGGAACTCTAAACAGAGATGTTGCGCTGCAACTGAACTATTTTTTTTATGTTTTTTAGCCAGTATTTTTTTCTTCTCCCGACGACGTGGAAGGTCCAAATTGACGTGGATGGGACTTTTTCAAATAAGTCTTAAAATAGATTGGATCTCACCAGACCTACCCAAGACAGACAATCCTAGAGATGTCATAAGAGAAGAGCCGACCCAAAGTAAATGAAATAAGGCTAAGAAAGAAAAATAAGATTTTCTATTCTCCCCACACTTCGTTTTCCGTTAATTTTACCTTTGATGAAAAAATATTTTATCACCAGTAAAGGGAATTCGCTCACGACGCGAGTACGGACATAAAATAAACTTTATTATGAATGACACCTTTGTACTACCCAAGTACCTGAGAATACTTGCGAAGAATAATATGAACTGATATTATCTTATTGTTATTCTGGCGGAATCTGCTGGGCATCTAGAAGGCATGCTAGATGAACTGAACACTGCATCCAGACGAGCGGGTCTCGGGATGAATTTGGACAAGACGAAAGTCATGTATAATGAACATATTATCCCGGGATCAGTAACCGTCGATGGGTCGGCTCTCGAAGTGGTACAAGAATACCCATATCTTGGCCAAATCATACAATTAGGACGAAACAATTTTGAGAAAGAAGCCAACCGAAGAATTCAGTTGGGTTGGGCAGCCTTTGGGAAATTACGTCATGTTTTCACTTCCAAAATACCACAATGCCTCAAGACTAAAGTCTTCAACCAGTGCGTTTTGCCAGTCATAACATACGGAGCCGAGACGTGGACATTGACAAAAGGTCTAGTCTACAGATTCAAGGTTGCCCAGCGCGCCATGGAAAGAGCCATGCTTGGAATAACCTTGAGGGATAGATTTAGAAACGAATTTATTCGACAACAAACCAAGGTGACTGAGGTGGCTCTACGGATAGGCGGGCTGAAGTGGCGGTGGGCTGGCCATATCTGTCGGAGAACCGACAGCCGATGGGGAAGACGGGTTCTGGAGTGGAGACCGCGTACAGGATTCCGTAGAGTTGGACGTCCCCCTGCCCGCTGGACCGACGATCTGAAGAGGATTGCTGGACATGGATGGATGGGAGCGGCAATGGATAGGGGGCGGTGGAGGGCTTTGGGAGAGGCCTACATTCAGCAGTGGATGACAGACGGCTGATGATGATGTTGAGTAAGAAGAAAAGGAATCCGGTATAAACACTCAAAATTGAAAACGATAAGCTGGAGCGGGTTAATCGATGCATATACCTAAGATGTTGGCTAAATTAAGGATAGGACCCCAATCAGTATTTACGGACGCGAATAAAAATAACCCGAAATAGCTTCTTCAAAATAAAACCGGTTGGTACTTTATTTGCCGCTATATCTATCAAAATAGCTCATGCTTCTTTTTCTTCTTGTTATTATTATTTATCTCCTATAGGAGGTTGGACAAATTTCTGGATATTTTTATTATTGATACAGCAGTTCTAAACATAGATTTTGCGCTGCAACTGAACTATAATATTATTGTATTATGTTTTCGAGCCAGTGTTTTTTTCTTCTTCCGACGACGGGGTGGGCCCAAGTTGACGTGGATGGGATTTTTTCAAATAAGTCTTAAAATAGATTGGTTCTCACCAGACCTACCCAAGACAGACAGTCCTAAATGCAACTGAGACCTACCCATCGAATTGCGAATAAGAATACTTCTATGTTACGCGTGACCCGCTAAAAATTTATATAATACATATGAAAACAATAATAAGTATTTGGCATGATTTTACATAGTGTTACTTAAACAATGACATAAAATTCCAACAAATGTTTAAAAAAGCGTAAGTAATGTGTTTCTTCCTTTAATAGGGCTACTTTAAATCTGGATGGAAACAAAGTAGATAATACTCGTTTATGAAAAATAAGAATTGACCTAAATAAAAAAAATTTGGGTAATTGAAAAATGTGTCTTAACTTTGTCAATTCGCAGTATTGTGTGATACTTCGAAAATAACAGTCATAAATTATTTACATAAGTCATGATATTGGAAAAGCATCAATACAAAAAAGCACTGTGTTTTCTTTTGCGGCACCGTCGCCATACACATCATTAATCCTTCGAGCCCTTTTCTGCAGCACTGGTGCCACGGTGGACCTCGTACACGTAAATAACGCGATATTTCAAGTTTTCCATTTTGTAAACTGAGTGACGCAAAGAAAAAAATCAATTGAGGAAAAAACAAATGAATTATAATTTTCGAAACACAAATACTTGAGTAAATAGCTGTATAAATTTGAATTTGGAATTCCTAACCAAAGAGAAGAAATTTGAGATCAAAGTTGCCTGTACGGCAAAACGCCAATTTCATATGTAAGGATCTAACACATTTTGTGAAAATAATTCTACAAATTGCTGAAAGTGTAAAGTACTTAATCGTCATCGAAAATACGAATTAAAACTTCTGTTTTCTAGAAGTTTTATTATATTTTATGTGAATGACATATTTCGCCTCTCTAAGGTATTATCAAATATCTGTTAGATATACAGGCGAAACTTGTCAATACATTGATATAAAACAATCACATAAAATATAATAAAAATCTATAAAAATAAATTCTCATTCGTTTTAATTATTTAATATGGAGCTCTACCTAATTTTTAAAAGAAACAATACATGTCGTCGAAGCATGCAATATAAAACGAGAGATACGAAAAAGTATAGGATTTAACAGATTTTTTCCATTTATAATAACTTTCATCTGGTTTTGTCATATGATTTAACATCACAATAATCGGGTATACAACTTTGACGAGAATGATATATTTCAGTTAAAAAATATAATTTTTAGTCTGTATTGTTAGTGAAAACGCTTGATTATGTTTGTGAAATTAAAAAATGCTTCGCCGTTAGTTATGAGGGAAAATAAATTGTAGATTTGAAGCAAATTATGTATTTAGCAAAATTCGTTTAACTTTCCAATTTTGTTTCAGAGTCTCGTATTCGTCATATTTGAATAAATATGTTTGTAAATTTACGTTAGAAAAGTAATAGATGCAACGTAGATATTTTGAAATATATCATTTCTTTCACGTCTAAAATAAATGAAAGTATTTCAAAACACGGTAAATGTTTATTTTGGACTTTTATCTCTAAAAGCGGTTTTACAGTATAAACGTTACTCTATCAAGAACGCAAATAAAGTAATGTGTCCAAATAAACTGAGAGAATATTTTCTTTGATGAAAGCCTTTTTTTTCTTTGTAAAACTTCACTTGAGGCACGTGTGTAATGAAGGAATTTTGAATGGAGACGAATAAAATAGAACAGTTTTCCATAAAGAAAACAAACAAACAGACCTTTGAGCACTTATATCAATGTTATTGAAGGCTCTGAAAAGAATGTGGTCTCGATCCTCCTAGTCATTTAGGCCGCGGCCACACGGATCGATTCAACACGACTCATCGGCGTCGACTTGTCGGCTTAACCCTCAATCCGTCGCAAGGGCGTTCTTGATCAAAGAAAAAATACATGATTATTTGTCGACTTAATAAGAGTATTCAATTTCTGCATAATTAATACAAACGAAAATGTCTGTTTTCAAGAAGTTTTATTTTAATTGATAAGAACGTTTCGCCTTTCTAATCCATTATCAAATGTTATTAACATTTGAATATTCCTATTAAATATAATATCCTATTAAATATAATACTTTTCGAGAAAACGGATATTTTCATTCGTATTTATTATTTATTATAGAGTTTTACATCAATGTTTAGGAAACAATACAATTTCAATCAATTTCAATACCTTATTCTCTTAATTCCCTTCGTATCGATTAAAACACTTTATATACGATCTGATTAACCTCTTATATTGTTTTTAACTGTTGTGAAAAGTATATTACAATCTTGAAAATTTAGGTTTGGTATCTTGCTTTTAAAATGTTTTCGTTTTAAATTTATGAATTGTGATATATGTTTTGAAATGAAAAAAAAAGCGTTTGACCACATTTCATATTTAAAAAATGTTTAATAAAAATAACTTAAAACTTGAAAAAAAATTAATTAAATAATTATTGCTACTACTTAATAATTTGACATTAGATTAATTTTCCTAGACTAGTAATTACATCTAGACAGACAATGCCGACGGCACGGTACCGCGCTGATGGAGGTACTCGTAAATTACCTTACACAAATTAACTACCCTGAAGATGAAGTTAGCAACGATTCGAAAAGGATACCATTACACACGGATATTCCGTAGATACCTGAATTTTTAATTTTCGAAATTGAAATTCTTATATTAGAGGTGGTCGTTGAGGGTTAAATCGAACTTTATTTCATTCTTTTTTTCCCGTGCCCTAATAAAGTGGGGGTCCGAAATGAAGCGAGACGGCTTGGCTGCCTGGGCCCGCTCAGGTCGGGTCCATTGCATGATTCGTTAATACAATTCTCGGTTTCCTTTTTGGTCTAACAGGCCTCACAATTGTAACAGTGCAGGTTCAGTCGACTGCGAAAATACTTAGTCACAAAGACGCTTGTTTTTTTTACGATATTGGTTACAAAAATTGGAAGTCACCCATTCAACTCAGAATTTATATTTAGACGTTAAAATTTTCTTTCAAAACAATACTTTCAATAAAATTTGACAGAGCATACACGAATAAAAAATATTATTATATCAACTTAAATCATCTGAACAGTTGTTAGCATTCATATGATTGAACATTCATACGTTTGAGCATTCATTGTATTATATGTGTTAAACTAGTACTTTTAAAAATATTTGAAAACAAAAGAAATACGTTGCACGCTTTTTTCACGAATTATGTAATTCTAAATCAAAACTAGGAAAAAATTTTAGGAATTTTTTTTTTCATTCAAATGTACCTAGATAAAATCTTACAAAACATTATTCATATAAAAACTTATTCACGAATTATGTAATTCTAAATCAAAACTAGGAAAAAATTTTAGGAATTTTTTTTTTCATTTAAATGTACCTAGATAATATCTTACAAAACATTATTCATATAAAAACATATTGATGTTGTTGATTGAAATTTCTTGGTAGAAGTTCATTGTAAATAATGAAAATAAAAAAAATTTAATAAGATTTTTTCTATGTTTATTTTTAGTGTAAAATAAACATAGAAAAATTCTTAATATTTTTATTTTTATTTTCAATATATAAAAACTTGTCTGATTTATTATTAACTTAAGGCGTTAATACCGTGGAATTCCATTATTATAATACATATGTTACACTGTTGAAAAAACGTTATTTTAATTATTATAAAATTCATCACTTTCATAATCTATGCACATTATTTTTTACACAAAAACACATCAAAATTATATTTTTCTGAATTTTAATGAATCGAAATAGTGTAATATTAAATATTTTTTTTACTATAATGGATTTATTAGAACAATTTATTTGTATTCTTGGGCCATCGGAAGAACGATATAAACTTATTATGACAGTATCGTTACCTCAATTAAAATTGAATATATACGTTTGAAATAGAAATGTTGAGATAATGTAAACTCACAAAATCAGAAAAATCTATGTATTGGTTTTCTATGAGGGTTCCTTCATTATTTATTCAATAATAATAATAATAATTCTTCTACTGTTAGTGTGTTTTATTTATGAAGTGAACTGTACAGAACCACTCAGCAAATGGATTGCACACAATAACTCTGATCCTTGTTTACATGTTGTATTAA
The DNA here is from genome assembly GCA_022606425.2 of Lepidostoma basale. NCBI lineage: Eukaryota > Metazoa > Arthropoda > Insecta > Trichoptera > Lepidostomatidae > Lepidostoma > Lepidostoma basale. Next base: position 899,659 of record JAHDVF020000053.1, on the reverse strand, counting down.
TATATGCAACATCATTGTATCGATGGACTCGTGAGATATGATTCGAGTCTACTACATTTCACTGCGAAAATTGCAATAAATCATAGTTTTAAATGTATTGTTATCTTTTAAGTATTTTTTTTCTTCATATTTCCATGTTTATTTACGTACCTACTATATATATATATATATATATATATATATATATATATATATATATATATATACATATATATATATATACGAGGTCTGTTCAAAAAGTATCGCGAATTTTGAATTTCCGCTGGCTACGTATATTTGATTTTTGATTTTTTTGTAGCGTTATGTTGGTACTCATGTCCCTTACTTATGCTGACAAGGTCGGCCATTTTGAATGTTTAGTTAATTTTTGACAGCTGTTTTGCTTGGATGTGTTTTGGCTCGTCTTCGATTTTTGCCTATTCCAAAAAATGGATCAAAGAATCTGTATCAAATTTTGTGTGAAAAACAAAATAAAGTGCGCGGACGCATTTCGAATGTTGACTGTGGCATATGGTGAAGCTACCTTGGACCAAAGCAACGTTTATCGGTGGTACAAAATGTTCTCATAGGGCCGAGAAGATATGAACGACGAAGAGCGTGCCGGACGCCCGAGCACGTCAACAACAGACGAAAACATTGATAAAGTGAAGAAATTAGTATTAGCCAATCGTCGAATCACCGTTAGAGAAGTTGCTGAGGACCTAAACATATCGATTGGCTCGTGCCATTCGATTTTAACCAATGATTTGGGCATGAGTCGGGTCACCGCGAAATTCGTGCCAAAATTGCTCAATTTCGACCAAAAACAGCATCGCGTTAACATTGCTCAGGAGATGTTGGACTCAGTCCGTGACGACCCAAATGTGCTCCAGAGGGTCATAACTGGTGACGAATCATGGGTTTATGGTTATGACGTGGAAACCAAAGCTCAATCATCCCAATGGAAGCTGCCGCATGAGCCAAGACCAAAAAAAGCGCGCCAAGTTCGGTCGAACGTGAAGGTTTTGCTCACAGTTTTCTTCGATTGCAGGGGCGTGGTGCATTATGAGTTCTTGCCACAGGGTAGTACGGTCAATAAGGAATATTACCTGCAAGTTATGCGCAATTTGCGCGAAGCAATCCGCCAGAAACGCCCGGATTTGTGGAAGAACAAAAACTGGCTTTTGCACCATGATAACGCCCCTGCTCACACATCGTTGCTTGTGCGCGAATATTTGGCCAAAAACAACACAGTAATGGTGCCGCAGCCACCGTATTCCCCAGACCTGGCCCCCTGTGACTTTTTCCTGTTTCCAAAACTGAAGAGGCCCATGAAAGGACGACGCACTTACGTGGATTGTTAAGAATTAGCCGGTCATAAGTCAAATTTCAAAAACGATGTTAAAAATACCAAAAAAATCCTAGATCCAAAGAAATGTCCCAGTAACAATAATTGACCATCCCCAACCACGAACCTTTGACCGTGTGCGCGCGCAGGTGGTTGAAACTTGTCCGCCTAACGAAGTGCACGTCGTCATTGTTCTTAGCGCTCTCAGTGTAAACATTAAACAAGGAGAATTTTGCCTTGTCCACCTAATATTTCACAGTTATCGTTATGGATTCGAATAATTCAGGTAAGAATCAATATTTGTTGATGTGTTTAACATACTTTAAAAGTTATTTTATATTATTTGTAGAACTTCAAAAAAAGGTGGTCTAGTAATGAATTTTTTACTTAATTTTCAAGTTTACAAGACATTTTGTTATATTATCGCGTCCTATCGCGTAATGTTTGTTCCTGTACTGTATACTTCTTATATTTGACTAATTAATGACATAAAATTTGTCTGCGGATAGCTGCAGTTGACCAAATTATAGTTTTTTTTTTTAAAAGGATCACATCACTATTTTTAACAACTTTTTCTTAAAATGTAATAAAGTTTGATTTTCTCAATTTTAGGTATATCTGGTACATCGGGTACAAAAACCGTAAGCCGTAAATATCTTTACGATCAAATGCAGCAGCAAGATTTACCTAATTTAGATGAAAAAATTAAATATCTAAAAAATCACCTATTGTCCTGTTGTGGTGACACTCCAGATAATCTAAGCAGTTTCAAACAAAGATTTGCATATTTTAAAACATCAATGAAAGAAAAATGGTCGAAAGCCCATAGAAAAGAAGCAATGTTTCTTAAAACTAATGAAAAGTGGTTAGGAGGAACATTTGAACTTTCAGCAAACAAGCAAACTCGACCAGGTTGGCCTTCTAAATCATTTGAAGATTCTAGTGAGAAGACTAAAAGAAAAAAAAACGGAGGAAATACCTTATTCACTTAATAAAGAAGTAATCGTTCATGCAGCGCAAACAACATTACAGGCTCGAGGGAAAGGGGATGCTTCGAAAATACTACGGGAAATATAACGATTTGATGAATATGCCATGGCAACTGCGAAATTGTATGTCGAGTTATATAGTTGGCACCCAATGTCTCCGACCATGCATAAAATATTGATTCATGATGCAGCTGTGATTGAAAATGCCTTATTACCCATAGGACAGTTATCGGGAGAGGCAGCAGAAGCCAGAAATAAGCACTTTCGATTATACCGCGAAAACTACGCAAGAAAGTTCTCGAGAGAGGAATGCAACCTTGATATATATAATAGATTATTATCGAGTTCAGATCCACTTTTAAGTAGCATGAAACAAACAAAAAAAAACGATCAAACCAGGTTCATTTTGCCCTGAAACAATGAATATGTTACTACCAGCTGTACCAAATACCGAATCCGATATTTCAGACATGGATTAAAATTTGTCCATAAACGTATAAAAATATTTAAAATACTTATTTGCACCAAAATTATTAATCTGTAACTAGATTTTTTTTTGTTTGTAAAATTTGTAATAAAAAAAAAATTTTCCTCGAAATTTTGTATTTTTTTATATTTTTGGCTGGGATAAAATATTTTTTTTACTAAGGACAATTTTTTACGATTATATTTATGATTTGAAGTCAAAATACACCGTAAAATAATTTTGACCGCCTAAATCATTCAAATCCACCTATGTGCGACGCTACGCCACGATTGAGGAGATAAAGACGGCATCGAAGGAGGAGCTGAACAAGATCACAAAAAATGATTTTTTTAAGTGCTTCGAGGATTGGAAAAAACGTTGGCATAAATGTATTATATCCGAGGGGAATTACTTTGAAGGGGACAAAATAGATATTCATGAATAAATAAATACTTTTTGAAAAAATATAAAATTCGCGATACTTTTTGAACAGACCTCGATATATATATATATATATATATATATATATATATATATATATATATATATATATATATATATATATATATATATATATATATATATATATATATATATATATATATATATATATATATATATACTATATATATATATATATATATATATATATATATATATATATATATATATATATATATATATATATATATATATATATATATATATGCTATATATATATATATATATATATATATATATATATATATATATATATATAAAATTATACAATTTATTATTATTATTACATAAGTGGGCTTCCGCCTGTGTTTAACGCCGACCGGTTTCGGCAGATTGCTGCATTCTGGCAGGCTGGCAAAATGGCAGCAAACTGCCGAAACTGGTCGACGTAAACACAAGTGGGAGCCCAATATACCTATATATAAAAATAACAAAAAAATGAATAATTTTTTTTTTTCGGAAAATTCAATTAAAAATATTAAATTCAATATACATGGTATTTCTACCCCTAGTTGACGCATTCATATTTCAAAAATATCACTATCTAACTAACTAACCATCACGCCGTCTCTCTGAAAGAAGAAAAGATGTCAGAAAGAAGATTATTATTTTCTGGCATACTTCTCTCTTTTCATCAACATGCATAGATCGTGTCTTACATGCATGCGGATTTCGCGCTAACTCCTAAAGAGGTCGATAATTTTTAATTGAAGGTCCTGGGTTCGATTCCCGACAATGGCAGCATTATTGTCACAATACCTTTGATTTGGTGTAGAATTCACGTGACAATAAAATGGAGTTAGACTAGCTACCTATCACATGTCGTGAGAATCAATATGATAGTTATACCCTTTACATCGATTTGGTTCGCGCTGTAATGATGTAAAGAGTGATTAAAAAAATGACGTTGGTCCGAAAGATGTACTTGTATGTATTTAAAAAGTGAATAAAGTGTTACGTTATCCAAAAGATTTTAAAGAATATTCTAATAAAAAAAAATCATTAGTATTTTAATTTTCAATAATATTTTTAATTCATGCAATTCCGACAGCTATTCATCATCAGCCGTCTGTCATCCACTGCTGAATGTAGGCCTCTCCTAAAGCACGTCACCGCCATTGTCTCTCCTATCCATCAATATCCAGCAATCCTATTAAGATCGTCGTTCCAGCGGGCAGGGGGATGTGCAACTCTGCGGAATCCGTCTCCGCCATCGGCCGTCGGTTTTCCGATATGGCTAGCCCATCGCCACTTAAGCCCGCCTATCCTCAGAGCCACCTCAGTCACCTTGGTTTGTTATCGAATAAATTCGTTTCTAAATCTGTCCCTCAAGGTTATTCCAAGAATGGCGCTATCCATGGCGCGTTGGGCGACCTTGAATCTGTAGACTAGACCTTTTGTCAGTGTCCACGTCTCGGCTCTGTACGTCATGACTGGCAAGACGCACTGGTTGAAGACTTTAGTCTTGAGGCATTGTGAGACAGCTATTCAATAAAACTAAAATTTGCTTTTAATAAATAATGTCTAGTTAATAAGCTCACAGCTTCACATATAAATTAACTGTAAAAATGCTTTATAGGTGTATGCAACATGCGCTTTACGTGTAATTAAAGTCACATTAATTTAATAACATTAACGTTATGCTCCTCCGTGCCTTCCGCATTCCTCTACGGAGTCACTGTAATTTTATACATAAGTGCACTGACTCGATTCTTGAATTTAATGTTTAAAATTACAGAACCATAATTCAGAATTGGAATTCTGTCGATAAAATAAAATGTGCGGTGCTGACAACGTATGCTCAGAATCCTATTAACTACCATATGAAGAAAACATAAGATTTGTTATTGCATTCGTTCCTTACACAGCAAATAGAAAAGTATTATCAGAGGCGATAATACAAAGAATTATATAAAAAATATATAAAATCGTTTTATTATGACATAATTTCACACTTTAAATAAAAATATACCTCATGACAAGAAGACCTTCGTCAGTTTTTTTTAACTAAAATTAATCTGAATGCATCAGTTTGAATTAGTCAATAGAATATAATAAATAAAATATTCAAATTATTTAAGATTTTAAAAAATAAGTTGGTGACTTTATTTATTTAGTTATTCCTGTTTTGATTTTATTATTATCGACAAGTTTCGCAGGTCCTTCCAATGATTTAAATATCGAATTGAATTAAATTATATCAAAGAGATAAAGAGATAGCTGGACATCATCATCACTTACACTCGCCGTCATTAACAGGTCAAACGACCTAAACTGAAAATAAGAAGAATTTGTATTATTTTCCCAATGATGACAGCATAACAGCTTCGATAAACGTCGTGAAAATAACTGTGTTTTGAAAAAAAAACGTATTTTTAATAATAAAAAAATTAGAAATATTTTTTCAAAAAAATACATTTTAAGCTTATTAAATTATTTAAATTCCATGGTATGAATCCTATTTTCCTCATTATTTTGCCAGCTCTAATGTTCACTTCCATACCTGAACTCCATTGTTTGAGGCTATGTTTGCGCAAATTGCATGACGCTAATATATACCATATAAATAAAAATCCGTTTGTAGATATCTATTTAATAAGATTTAAAAAAATGGATGGAAGGACATGGAAAAAAGGGTTGGTGCTGAAAACAAAATAAATGGTGCACTCAAAATCATCACTGGAAATATAAATATATCAACTGAAGCAAATAAGGCAGTGCACAATGGGGTTCTAGTGCCGCTCTTATGTATGGAAGTGAAGTTTGCAGTTGGCAGAAGAAGGATGAAAGAAGAATAAGCGGTAAAAAAATGTATGATAAAATATTCGATGAAGAAGTTAGAAAGGAATGCGAGGCGGATGATTGCGTCCTAGATAAAATTAAGAAAGGGTCACCAATATTTGAACATAAGTTACGAATAAATTAGGTAAAAATGCTTAAAAAGATATATACAAGTATATTGAATCGAAAAAGAAGTCGATGAAGGCCAAGAAAGACATGGCATGACCGAATTGATTAATTACTGAAAGGCGGCCACGTTCAAAAAAGGAACAATCGACGAGCATGCATTTCACTGTGTGTGAATGAGAGAGAGAGTGAGGAGGTGCGAGAGTTATGTCAAGTTGAACAGTGTGGCGGTCCATCCTCCCTGCCTACCCCTCCGTAGAAACGGCATGATGGTTAGTTAGTTAGTTTCGTTTAATAGGGTAACAAATCTTCTTCTAAAAATAAATTTTAAAATAGCCTTACAATCTAAGCTTAACTCAAAATTCGATCCTTCCACAGCGTTATATTGCAGTCCAATCCCCTAGAGCCGACCATTGAGCCATCCAAGTAGAATCGTTTTCATATAGCCATGTGTTTTCCAATGGTGTTAGTGAAAACGAATAACGCTTTATAGTATTTGTAAACGAATCTACAATAATACACATACGAACGAATAACAATATGATACAATGTGTCTCTAGTAGGTTTAGGCTTAGGGCACCTTATTGACCTCTCCTTCGTTCATACTATATAGAGACATAAATAGTATAGTATAATGTACATCTATAACAGTAGTGGTGGGTGGTTTAAAGTATTATTAATCACGCATCCCAATTAATTCATCAGACAGTTTAAAACTCTTGTTAAGCAATATAAACAATTTGATTTATTTCGCAAATGTGTTCCAAGTGTTCTAATTTAGATGTAATTAATATTTTTAATTGAAATTTCTTGGTAGAAGTTCATTTTAAATTATGAAACCAAAAAATAATTTTATTTTAATTCATTATTAAATTTAGATATAATAATTTTTTTAAATTACAGTGTAGTGCCAAATGGACATAAAATTCTAGTAAATTAGTTTTAAAAAAAATTTACCCCCGTTATCATAACCTCTCTTTCTTCTACTTTGCCGTAATTCCCATCATCTGGGGTCGAACCTCCATGTACGCAGATTCTACAGAGCCGGATCAAAATCGTGCTATTTTTTTTACACAAGTCATTAGTGTTAAGTTCCTTCGTAATGCTGGTCCACATTGTTGCCAATGAGCGTTATCAATCCTGCTGATGTCGTTGGTATTGATTATCAAGGTCTACGAGCTATATTTAGAATAATAACCAGGCAATAACGTCGTATGATAGAACGTCGTATGATAGACGACCTTCGTGGCAGAGTGGTTACGAGCTCTGACTTCCATGCCGAAGGTCCTGGGTTCGATTCCCGGCGATGGCAGTGTGATTGTCACACTGTCTTTGGTCTGGTGTAGAATTCACGTGACAATAAAATGGCGATAGATTGGCTACCTATCGCATGTCACGAGAATCAATATAATAGCTAAAAATAAAAATTGTATACAGTAATTGGGTCCAAACGACCTGTTGTGTACATAAAAAAAAAAAAAATAATAAAAAAAATAAATAAAAATAAATAAAAAAATAAAAATACCGAACGATGAAATAAGAAAGAAATGTAAGGCAGATGACTGCATGATGGATAAAATTAAAAAAGGATCCCTGAGATGGTTTGGACACATGGAACGAATAGATGAGAGTAGAATGGTTAAAAAGTTGTACACAAGCAGCGTGAATGGAAAAAAAAGTCGAGGACGACCGAGGAAAACATGGCATGACCAAATTAATCAATTACTAGACGGCCACATTCGAAGTCGGAATAATCAACGTGCGTGCATAGTACTATGTATGAGTGTAGAGGAAGCCCGAGAGGTATGCCAGGAGAGAGCATTGTGGCGATCCATCCTCTCTGCCTACCCCTGAAATGGCGTGATGGTTGGTTAGTTAGTTTATAACCAGGCAAATTACTTTAAAAACAGTTTAGGAAGCTTCCGCGTTCGGCATAATATTATAACATATATTATTTCTAATTCCATTCTCTAGGGATGAATAGATAAAGATAAAGATATAAAAAATATTATGCATAGAAATCCTAAACATTTATTTTGCACATCAAGTTGGTGAAGTTCAACATTGTAGCGAGAAACGGCAACCAAATAATCACCAGAAACTCTGAAAAAAGAAATTAAGGATTATATAAACAAAACCAAAAACCTATAAAAAAAAGCTGGAATGGCAGTGCACAATGGTGTTCTTCTACCAACTCTTATGTATGGAAGCGAAGCATGAAACTGGTAAAAGAAGGATGAAAGGATAATAAATGCAGTAGAAATGAGATCTCTTAGACGAATGTGTGGATACTCTGTGTATGATAGAGTGTCAAATGAAAATATAAGAAGTGAATGCGGTGCGAATGATGGTGTTATGAACAAAATAATAAAAATAACCTAACCTAACCAAACCTATCCAAAAAAGCTAGAATGGCAGTGCACAATGGTGTTCTTCTACCAACTCTTATGTATGGACGCGAAGCATGGAACTGGTAAAAGAAGGATGAAAGGATAATAAATGCAGTAGAAATGAGATCTCTTAGACGAATGTGTGTATTCTCTGTGTATGATAGAGTGTCGAATGAAAATATAAGAAGTGAATGCGGTGCGAATGATGGTGTTATGAACAAAATAATGAGAGGATCATTAAGGTGGTTTGGACATATGGAAAGAATGAATGAATAAAGAATGGTAAAAAAAATATATGTTAACGATGTAAATGGAACCAGAAATAGAGGAAGACCGAGGATAACGTGGCACGATCAAATAAATCAAATATTCAATGTCGGCGATGTGAGGAGTCAGAGAAATCGACGCGCGTGCATGACACTATGTTGGGGAATCGAGAGAAATATGTCAGGAAAGAAAAGTGTGGCAGTCCATTCTTTCTGCCTACCCCTTCGGGAAGACGGCGTGATGGTTAGTTAGTTAGTTAGTTAGTTTATAAACAAAACCAAAAACCTATCCAAAAAAGCTAGAATGGCAGTGCACAATGGTGTTCTTCTACCAACTCTTATGTATAGAAGCGAAGCATAGAACTGTAATAAAAAGGATGAAAGGATAATAAATGCAGTAGAAATGAGATCTCTTAGACGAATGTGTGGATACTCTGTGTATGATAGAGTGTCGAATGAAAATATAAGAAGTGAATGCGGTGCGAATGATGGTGTTATGAACAAAATAATGAGAGGATCATTAAGGTGGTTTGGACATATAGAAAGAATGAATGAAGAAAGAATGGTAAAAAAATATATTTTAACGATGTAAATGGAACCAGGAATAGAGGAAGACCGAGGAAAACGTGGCACGATCAAATAAATCAAATATTCAATGTCGGCGATGTGAGGAGTCAAAGAAATCGACACGCGTGCATGACACGATGTATGAATGTTGAGAAAAGTGTGGCAGTCCATTCTTTCTGCCTACCTATTCGGGGAGACGGCATGATGGTTAGTTAGTTAGTTTTTATAATAAACAGTGCTTTAATCATTAAATTACTTCAAGGCAATATGTTCACACACCGCCCATGCTTCGAGACTGCATTACGCGGGAGTTCGCAACCCAGCAGGGGTTATGTTCGGTGAATTATAGTCGGCCGTGTATAGACACCCACTCAACCAGCTTGGAATCAGATATCATGCCACTTCTCCAGAAGATGAAAAATTTCTTATGGATTATTTTATAAATAAATTAAATACAATTTACTTTTTAACGTGTTCAATTAATTTGTTTATTTTAACAATATTTATACCTTCTTCTATATACGCCATACTTTGTGTTGTTATGATGCTTTATTTATCTTTTTTCTTTTTTATATACTAACTCAGAGATACACATACACATATATAATATAACATCTGTCAGATCATGTAAACAATTTTATATAATAATATTTTTTAAATGTATCTTTAAAACATGTATCACTGAAGAAGGACTGGTTGTCCGAAACATGTCTATGTAATTTTATTGTTTTAATGTAAGTGTTGTTTCTACAAAGTATAATATATAAAAAAGGAAAAAAAGAAAGAAATATTTAAACCGTTTACTTACATGGCAAATCTAGAGTTTGGTTGAAAAAAATTAATTATTAAAACGCTATAGAAGTAAACATATTTGTATTTACATAAATGGAGATTTATTAAATAGGAGAAATTATAGTAAAAAGTGCTTTTTTATTATTTAAATATTACGACATAATTAAAATCACATTACATAATTAAAATCACTTTACACAATTGCATAAAACGTAACAAATATTTTTGTTTATAAAATAAATATTTAAACACCTAACACTTTTATTTATAATTCTACTATTATTTTTACATTTCCTGAGTAGTTTCATCTTATTAGGATATCACAGATACTGATTTTTTATCGTGTGATTATGGGCACGTAAAAAACAATTTACAAATTATTATAATTATACATAAACAATATCTTTTGTGTAAATATTACTTACTTGGGTACTTAAATCAATTTGCAGTTTTATATTGAATACAAAAAAGAGCCAACTTTGAATCAATTAAAATATTTTTTTTATAAAAAGTTCATTGTTTTTTTTACATTCTGAAGTCCAATAACATTCTTAATAATAATAATAAATGTTCCACAAACAGAAGTGACGAGAAGACAAGCGTATTCGTTCATTATTCATTCCGACATGTCTTCAACATACTATTAATTACCACACACTGTTCAAATGCGTATTTTAGGTCTACAAAGAATTATAAAATTTCAGGGTTGCTAAAATGTTCCGCAACGCGTTAAATAAAATGATTTAACAGTTTTTGTTTTCTTGACAGACAGTTTTTGCTGCAACTTGGAAGATAAAATTACCTATACTAACACAGACGAAGATATCAATCCAGAACGTAAATATGAACCCTCTCAAATGTGAAGTATTTCCCGATGAATCCCCTGTTGAGTCTTATATAATTTATATTAATTGGTATACGTGATCCTGCCTATTTTTATGTGTACAACTATTAGTGGATTTGTTACCCTCTAGAAAAACGCTAAATACGTTTGTTTGTCATTTTTTTTAACGTGATATTAAAATAATATAAGGTTTCTAAGTTTAACCGTTTTATTGAATCTCGGCTGATGATGATCTTTGAACAAACAATAACAGCAGTCTGCCAAAATTTTTGGAACGAGAAGAAAATATGTAGAATAAAATAAGATATATATTAATATAAGAATTTGAAGGAACACTCTGCTTTTTTACCAAGGAATTGTATTTATAATTTATGGCAATAAGTCTCAATTGTATCAAAGCTATATCAAGACCATTTTAGAACTTGAAATGGTCTTGCCATTTTAGAACTTAAGGTTCTTAAATAGCTCTGATGATATTCCTAGCCTATGTTCCATTTACTTGGTGCCGGCTCTTCTTATATGGCGTCTCCTCGACTGTGTGTCCTAGGTGGCATTTAATAAAAGTCCCATCCACGTCAACTTAGAGCTAACAGATTCTTTGGATTGGTGATGCGTCTCCATCCCATAGATGATCGGCTGGTATTTAAATACATGTGTCAATTAAAATTAAAAAAATTTATCAACTGATTATTAAAAAGAAAGCGGATAGCAAGGAGAAACTACCAGATTAAAAAGCTCAAGTGTCATCCCATGAACCAACAAAGCGGTAAGCTGCAAAACAATCCATTGGATTGAAATTTTAAAGAAAAATTCAGCGGAATAATAAATAATTTGGGGCATCCCTAATTTTTGAAATTCCCAAATACAACAAAGAAAATTAATTAACATGCGTAACATCCATAATTAAAGAGCAAAATAGATCATTTTAAGTCCCATTATCTCGGGAGCCCGACTAATATCTACTTTGGAAAACAATTAGCGACGTACATACCCACCACACATACACTTACTCCTGTTACTGCGAGAAGTTTTGGCATACAGTTAACCCGTTGAGCAACAGGTTTATATCGCATGACTGAGAACGGTTCCAAATAAGTTATTAAAAAGGAATCATAGGATTTCATGATCAATGTTAAAATGAAAAAAAGAATTTTAAATCTATCCATTGCCGCTCCCATTCATCCATGTCCAGCAATCCTCTTCAGATCGTCGGTCCAGCGGGCAGGGGGACGTCCAACTCTACGGAATCCTGTACGCGGTCTCCACTCCAGAACCCGTCTTCCCTATCGGTTGTCGGTTCTCCGACAGATATGGCCAGCCCACCGCCACTTCAGTCGCTTATCTGTAAAGCCACCTCAGTCACCTTGGTTTGTTGTCGAATAAATTCGTTTCTAAATCTGTCCCTCAAGCATGGCTCTTTTTCATGGCGCGCTGGGCAACCTTGAATCTGTAGACTTGACCTTTTGTCAATGTCCACGTCTCGGCTCCGTACGTCATGACTGGCAAAACGCACTGGTTGAAGACTTTAGTCTTGAGGCATTGTGGTATTTTGGAAGTGAAAACATGACGTAATTTCCCAAAGGCCGCCCAACCCAACTGAATTCTTCGGTCGGCTTCTTTTTCAAAATTGTTTCGTCCTAATTGTATGATTTGGCCAAGGTATGTGTATTCTTGTACCAGTTTGAGAGCCGATCCATCGACGGTTACTGATCCCGGGATAATATGTTCATTATACATGACTTTCGTCTTGTCCAAATTCATCCCGAGACCCACTCGTCTGGATGCAGTAATGTAATGTAATAAATTGATATACCATTGAAAAAATCATTTATGTTAGTCTATTAAATATATATGAAGGTCATCTCAATATCTAGTTTATTTCAATACGTATATTGTATTACTAAATTCAACAGATCTCACCATAATTACTGGTATCAAAATTAAATTCACTTTTTTTATTTATCTTCATTTTATTTTTTATTTCCAGTACTATTAGTGTTTGAACCCTTAATATTATGTCTAGCCTCATTTTGTCTAAGTTAAGATTCAATCTCGTTTCACACTGCCATTTGTTAACTGTAAACTATTATTTTATATTTGTGGTAGCATGTCATTGGCCTTTCTTGAATTATTCTAAATGTTTTATTATATATGTTATTGATATCGCTGTATGTTACCCTTAATAAATAAATAAATAACAAAAATTAATATTGAAGGTTTAACATGACTTAACTGTTAAATAAAAAGAATATATTTTAATTTTAAAACGACAAAGATTTATGCCAAAAAAGATTTCTAAATAATGACAATGTTTTTCTTAGAGAGTGCATTTTTAATCAAATCTATAAATAAATTTCGAATATAAATCAGTTTTACCCACTGTTCCAAAATCCATTTTTGATATAAATTTTTTGTTTGGAGAATATATCAAGTTATACTCGTATATGTATTTAAGAATCTGGAAATGTGTATTGGAAGTGAAAGGGTTAATTACTGGTATGAGTCAATATAAGATTACATGCATGATACATGTTCCGTATCGATTAGTTGCGGACTATAATTACTGGTCTTCCGTTAGCTGTGATCCGAGTACCTATTCTCAAATATCGACCAGCCGGGATCTAGCAGGACACACTACAATTTCCTCTGAAAGTTCATTGTAACTATTAAACATGTAGAAAACATTTGCTGGAGGAAATTATAAATTAGCTCCCTTTGCTCTGCTGGACCGATTTGTCATGTCACGTAGAAACGTTCCGCGTTCAGAAGATAATGACTGCGAAATTGGAAGAGTATTTGTTACAAGCAGTTCGTTTAGCGCTTAACATGTTCTGTACTCCCCTGTTTCATAGACAATGGTTTTAATTGAAATTCTAGAGAAATTACCAATTAAAACGCTTTATGGCTGGTTTTAATCAACGCGTTTTAAGACCGATCATTTTCAACATATTATATTAAGACCCCGGACAATAACCATTTAATACTGGTCATCATATTTGACCTTCGTATAAAAATAGGCTAACTGTATTGACCGTACAATGTCGGGAGCATATCATATGACAATGGCTTAATCGTTATTTTGCGTGTGTACAAATTAGGAAGCAAAAATAAACAGCAAGATTATTGATATATTTTATTTGATTCAACAAACCATCACTCTCTTTTCTAGAAGAGATGAGCATGAATAAAAACATTCCACAATGTTCTGTCGTTCGATGCACCATTCCTCTATATTCATAAATCGTAAAACTTTGGATATTTTTTTGGCTTCAAACATTACCGCATTTTAGTATTTGATCATTTTGATCGTGCCATGTTTTCTTCTACTCATTTTTCCATTCAAACTGCTTGAACACAAATTTAAAATCTTCAAAACGTCTTAATGACCTTTTCAAAATTTATTTGAAGACGCATATTTTTCCTTATTTCCTTTCTCATTTCTTAGTTCGGTATTCTATTACACAAGTATATTTTTTTCGCATTTAATTTTTATGCAACATTATATTTTTATTTTTCATTTCCTTGCTTAAAATTTCACAAACATATACTTTAATAAGGTTGGCAATGGAGCTCCTAAAAGTAAAACCACATTTGTTTAACAAATGTTAATGATTTCGAATTCACAACTTACTTTCCCGGCACTAACCCGACTTTACAAGTCTTTTTCCATTTTTCCATTTCTTATAAACGCAATGTATACAAACTCATCTGTATACTTCAATGTATCACCTTTATGAAGTAATATTTGCAATTGAAATTAACTTGAGGTAAGTGTTGAGCTTAAAAGCCTGTTACTAAATTTTGGGTAAATACTTTTTCTTTTATAGATTTTTTAAAAGTTTGAATTCAACCTAATTACTGTTTTGTGTGTAGAAATTCTAAAAATACGAAAATAATTCAATTTGATAATTTCATAAATTGTAAAATACATAAATTTGTAAAAATCAAACAACTGAAAACCTTAATGAAGAAAGTAAAAAAGAGGATCTATAAATAAATCGTTCGTTTGAATTGACATAAAAATTATCTGATTCATTCACCCAGCGTTTCGTGAGGAATTAATAAAAAAAATACACGTTTTTCACTATCCACAATTTTTATGCACCCTTACGAATCAAAGCTTTTGGGATTTTTGTGATAAGTTTGGCAAGTACATGTACTAAAAGTATATTCTTTTATGAAGTAATGATATTTTTTCTTTTTTATGTCTAAGTACTCTACTTACCGTAACACAAAACCACACCATTTATAACACATAAACATTATTTTGTTTGCCTGACCTTCACAATCTTTTTTCAGATTTTTAAGACGCGCCTCAATGTCATAAGTATTAAATTAATTATAAATAAAACGGACGTTCATTTAGTTCTCACCTATTTAAGTTTCCGTGCAATGTTCATACATTATTTTGTTTACCTTAAAGCCATATCGCGCGCTTTGAAGAGTTATCGGTAACCATGTATATCATATTTGCTATAAGCATTGTTTTCAAACAGATCATTAATAAATATGCAGACGATATTAAAAAAAACCAAGCTTCATTAAAAACCCGTAAAATTTCACGATGTTGATTTTCAAGAGTTTTAAAACAGATATATTTTTATGCATTTAAAAGAGTAAATCATGTATCTCTACGTGTGGTGTTACTATAACTGATATAACCCGTCGTCCCTAGAAACGACACAAAGTTGCCCAAACCTTTCACCACAATTGTAATAGATAAAAAAGAGAAGAGGCCATTTAATGGCTACTAGCTTGTCATTATTTTATCAAAGGTTAAAGCGTAAACATTGTGGAATTCCATTGTAATTTGGAATAGAATTTACAAAACTGTTTTTATTCCACTTTTATTTATTTAATATGTTTATATCAAAACATGTTTCAGAAAAGACCTGAATCCAATATAGAGACCTGAGAATGGAGGTCACCTCCGATACATGTTGTGAAAAATATTTTATTCTATAAAATATATATAATAAATAAAAATGGAAAGATTACAGTGTTGTTAATTCTATTCCAAAATAGCTTATTATTGACATGAAATATAAGTGAAATACGCGAACTATGTATTTAATATACTTTTTTGTAAAAATCTTAGTTGTAGTAACCGAAATTTAAAAAAAACATTTCACATTTTTCAGTTATTATTAATCAAATCAATAATTTAAAAGTAAAACAAGTCAACAATTTTATTACCGAGCGTACTTTTTATAATGAAAAAAATACATTTATTTTCAATAAATACACTATGTTTTTTATTTTCAATAAATACACTATACTTAAAATGGAGATTGGGTTTTATTGGTTTATGAGTAAGTTAGTAATTTCAAATTATTGGCGAAAAGTTTATGTTTGTATTTCGTTAATCAAATCATTTACCCCTATAGTTTCTGAAACTCATTCTTTCAATTAAATTTATCATATTTTAATTCTTATAAAATATTTTTAAAACCCTTTAAATTGTAGATTTTATGGAAACATGACATTTAATACCAGAAAAATTGGCCACGTGAGGAGTCGGAGAAATCGATGTGCATGCATGAAACGTTTATGAATGTTAATGAAGCGAAAGAAATATGCCAAGAAAGAAAGTGTGGAGGTTTATTCTTCTTCCTGTCTACCCTTTCGGATAGGCAGAAAGAGGATCATGAATTCAATTTTTCGTTTCGTAGGTAAAATGTAATATTTACGAATTTATTAAAACAATGAACATGAATGCCCTTTATTTATTTAACTTATTTTAATAAAAAATCTCAAACATTACACATATGTAATTCAAGATTGTTTGCAATTACATTACAAGAATTTATAAGAGAAGCATAAAAAAATTAAGCTTAAGAATTAGAAAGAATTATAACAATGATATTGCATCCCTGAGGCAACTCACACTATCACGAAATATGTCGACCCTCGAGGCGACCCGATTAACCGTCGCGTTGCCATGTGGTCAATTGAGTTTCCACTGCCAATTTAAAGTTGATTTTCTTAAAACCTATGGACCCTAATATTATTAAAAAAATTGTAATCCTCCATTGAAGTGTTCTCAATATTTCGTAATAAAAAAAAAAGCAAAAAATTACTTCCTTCATCCCAAAAAAAAATTTTTTCTAAGACTGCCCTCACCTTCATTCGTGTTAAGGTAGAATTTGTTTTGCTAATATTTACAACTTTATCAAAAGTGACAAATACTTACTCGCTCTTTTGAACGTATTATAAATTATATGTGTGGCCTTTTCAATAGGTACGTAATAATACCGACTGTGGATAGAAACGCAGCACGCAACTTAATAATATCAGAACTGTGAAAATATTAACACTTTACCAAAAGGGACAATTATTAATACGTACTCGTTGTCTTGAACGTACTATACATTTTGCCTAGGTGCCTTTATCATACGTAAAATCTCGTAAAGTCTCGCCCCGCCGCGCCGGCTGCGGCGCGGGACAAGTTTATACTTGATGTCCAGTTGCTCGTATGCTGTGACGCATTCCATATCAGAAATCGCATGGTTCCAGAAAAAAATTAATAATGATATGTTTTTCAAATAATCCATGTATGTTATAGATATCGATCTATTCCTAATGAAATTCCCTACAAGATGACATAAATTAAATTTGATTCATCGAGTCATATGCTTGATATTTAGATAAAGTTAGCGGTAAACTGAATTTACCACATGGGAGCGAGCGTTTTGTTTTGAACACGGTACGTTAAGGGTTAAGCAATAAGATTGCCCTACCCACAGGCATAACCATTGGCAGGTTGGTTCTGCAGCGCGGCAAATAAAACAATCTGTGTTGTCTCTGACGAAGGTAACTATCAGGGACAAATAGACCTACATCACTCAGGACACCCAAGTTTTGAATACTCAGCTAATCAGCTAAAAGAAGTGAAATCCCAAGTGGATATTCCTCCTTCTTTTCAATGATTGGTATGTATTCGGAAAATGATTTATATTGTATTACTGTATTCAGAAGCAACAAAGAAGTTTTCTTTAAAATATTTTTGAAAAACTGCGGATTCGCAGATTACGGATATACTTATCTTTGTCAAATTTGAACGACAACGAATATTTGGAAACACAATGGAAACACATTTCTTCCAAGAAGTTCCTGGTATAACTTGACGACGTTGACAGCTTAGCTTAAAAAAATGGGCCGGAAAAGACAGAAATCAAAACACAAATGGCGATACCGTGTCTCTCGCATTGTTTGTCTACTTTCAACGGTATATTTTATTTATACAAAAAATAAGGTTATACCAAAATTTTTAAAATGAAGATTCACGTGTCTAGATAATATTTACACTTTTTTTTTAAACCAAACAAATTTGAAATAACCTTATTAAATTTTATTTTCATGAATTATTATCAAAAAATGCACATTAAATAATTAACACGAATGATTTATAGATGTTTTATTATATTTAACGGGAAATACATGTTTTGCTTTACTATGGCTTATTGTCATTTAATAATGCTTTAGTAAGAAAAAAGTGTTAAAATATATTAATAATTCCAGAAAATGGACAGAAAATTTATGTGTTCTACAGAGTTCTGACATCGTACACCTGATCTCTCAAATATTTACTTTTGTTATTACTTCAAATAAAGCAGAGTCATCATATTGTCACCAAGAAAAAAATTGGTAACTTCATTTTTATAGCAAAATGTGAAAAAATCGTATCAAACTACTAAGATGAAATCTCTTTCAAACAATTTTCTCCAACATATTTATTTGTGTTTTATTTAATTAATATGCGATTTGTATTTAAATCTTCGGTATTATGAAAATGCCTTCTTAATCTCTATTGTAAATCATCAAGTTTTATAAATATCTTAGAATGCGATGGTGTGATAGTTAAATATGTTAAGAAAATAATAATACCATATTAATATTTGTATCTAAACCACTTTATTTGTTAACACCAACCGGTTTCGCTCCCGCCGGAGCTTTGTCAGGGCGAGAGAAAGAACTCAACATAAAATCAGAGATCAACATATAAAAAAAGAAATAAAGAAAGAGTTGGAGAAAATGGGGTAGGACAAAGTGTGCGCGAGGACGAATAGGATGTTAGAGCGGTGATTCACGATCATTAAGGAAAAATTTCACACCACAAATTAAGTGCTTTATACGAAAGTTTAAATATGTTAACATAAAAAAAATCATTGAAATATAAATAACTGACAAACTAATTATGGCAGAAATGATATATTGCGAAGCCATATCAGATGTTGGAAAACGTAAGAAAATCCAATACAAATGTTCAGATAAGAAAACCGTCTTAATGTTTGAATTACCACAAATAATTTGTTATCTACGGAACGCCCGGTTTTGGTGAGTCGGAAACTTTATTTGGGAAATTTTGACCTATTTAATTTTTATTGATACATTTTATTATAGACGTTTGATACAAAACTGCTCATATTTCTTGTTTGATATTTCTGTTCTTGGTTCTTTCCGCATAACAGGATATATTCGATTTTTATTGGAAATAAAATTATCTACGATGTGTTTTATTTTCTGCGCGAAAACCGTTTTGCCAACTTTGTATGAACTCAAAAGAATATGAATTTAATATGGCTTCCGTCAACAATTTTGCACCAAACATTTCGTAAGCTTGAAAATCGTATCCAAATAAAATTATTCTCGAAAATTTAAAAGACAAATAATGATATTTTGTTTGTGTGCCTAGCGTTACTGATATATTTTCTATTTGAAAACAGTTACTGTTGCTTACTATTTTAACATATATGGTAAATTACTTCACTTCTCTAGTTTTAAAAAAAATATTATTTGTAAATAAAGATAACTATTATAGACAGATTACAATATTTCTAATCGCGCAAGGATAAATTATTATTGATGGTTGCATTTTTAATTTGGTAAAACTCCATAATATAATTAATGTATAATGAAAGCGTGATTGCTTTTTCGGTTTTACATTGATTTATCTTACATATAAAAATCTCGTGTCACGGTATTTGTGGTCGAACTCCTCCGAAACGGCTGGACCGATTTTTATGATTAAAAAAGTATGAGAATAGATTGCAAAGTATATTTCATGCCGTTAAATGATTAGGGTGTCCCTACCCAGAATTATTTTTTAAATTTTTTTTAAATTTTTTTTTTTGTATTTGTTTATTATTTGGCATTAAAAAATAAATATAACTCCAAATTTGTACCCCTCTACAACAACCCTCCCATTTTTAATCGCGATTTAAGTATTTTTGTATGATCGTATTTCAAACAGAATGAAATTATTTATTTTATTGAATGACAGATGGCGCTGCGTCAGCCTCATCGCATGCGCAAGTCATTCACGAGATGCGTCGCATCATTTTGACATTTCATTCGGCATTTGTTTTGTATCACAACGCAGTGCGTGCAAAATTTTGTACGATTTATTTTAATTTATCTATTTGTGCGCGTGTATTACAGTGAACAATGCTAGCAAGACGCAAGGGGGCCGATTTGGGCTGTCGAACAAATAAAGCAACAAACATGCGAAATAGTAGAGCAAAAAGAACAGACAAACATATCCATCAATATAACGAAGATGTGCGTGTGAGCATGTCGCAATTGCGTGCATCTCAATCACAAGAGGCACAAGATACAAGCGCGCCGGTTCGTAGTTAACACACGCAGACCAAATGACCAACAACGCCAACAAGTAAATCGAGCATTTACATCCGCTTCGTTCCTTCGTCTCTCATTCGAGTACGAGCCAGATATTGAATATTCCGCTCATCCGAAAGTGCTTATTGGTGCTATGGACAAAGAATGTCCCCAAAATGTTTTACTGCCACGAATCCCAATGATTTCCACAGACGTGCCAATTGAATTCAAACGCGTTCAATTTCCTATTAGATTGGCATTCGCAATGACAATCAATAAGTCGCCAGGTCAAACGATGTCTGTTTGCAGCTGAGATTTGGGCACACCATGTTTTTAACACGGACAATTATGCGTGGCATGTTCTCGCGTGGGCAAACCATCGAGATTATTTGTGTTAGCTAAAGACGGACTGACAAAAAATATTGTACACTCAATTGCTCTTCGAAATTAATATTGATTTTCTTTATTTTACTTTCCTACTTTAGGATAAAAATATATTACTTTTATTCACTTTACATTTAACTTTTAAGAAATAGGTATAACAATGAATATGTCATAATGAAATACGTTGAATTGAAAAAATGAATGGTTGGTGTATTTTTTGTTTTTATCGTCTACAGCGCTCCATCATTTTCGGTGACATTCCTGGTAATCTCTTGCTGCTGGGGTTTTCATCTTATAAAGATTATTTCAAATAATTTAGGGGTGCGGGAAATTATCGAGGGAAAAATTTGGGGTGATACTTATAAATAAATATAATTAAAAAAATTGGGAAGTTATACCAAACAATTCATTTTAAAACTAATATCCTGTGTCTCTAAAATTTTGTGATTAGTAAATGAAGGTAAATAAACGTCGTATTACAAATTTGTCACTATTGTTGAAATATAAAAAATATATAATAATATATTATTTATATACTGTATAAAGTTTTCTGAAAATTTATCGGAATCAACCAACAACTATGAAATATGATCAAATAATTTTCATCAGCGGCACGTGAATATATGTTACAATTTAAAAACGATTTAACACATTTAAACTACAATCCAAAATACTTCTAATAAAAGCAGAAATTAAAACAGAATTATTAAAATGTAAGTCATGGGGATGATGAAAATGGGGTACGAAGTCGAGGAAAAACATGGCATGACCAAATTAATCAAATTTTAAAGGTTGGTCATGTTAGAAGTCGGAGGAATCGACGTGCGTGTATGACTCGTTGTATGAATGTGGAAGAAGCTAGAGAGGTTTGCCAGGATAGATTAGTGTGGTGGTCCATTATCTTTGCCTACCCCTGCGGGGAAACGGCGTGATGGTTTGTTTGTTTGTTTTTGTTTAAATCATTAAAAATATTTATGTTTATAATCTATTGAGCGTCAGAAAAGTTTTTTTGTGTGATTGAAACGAATTAAACTGACTGTTTTCTTAAGTTTTATTTCATTTTATAGGAATGACATATTGTATTTAATGTCATTCAGAATATCATATATAAAAATACTTCTAGAAAACAGACGTTTTCATTCGTATTTATTATTTAAAATGAAGTTTTACAACATTGTTAAAGAAACAGTATATAATTTATGT
The DNA here is from genome assembly GCA_022606425.2 of Lepidostoma basale. NCBI lineage: Eukaryota > Metazoa > Arthropoda > Insecta > Trichoptera > Lepidostomatidae > Lepidostoma > Lepidostoma basale. The sequence goes on along the minus strand of JAHDVF020000053.1, from coordinate 877,405 downwards.
ATAATAAAAATAATAAGTTTTTCGTGTGGTTATCCGCATATCCATATACCTATGTGTTTTTAATTTATTTTTGATTTCGTATTATTTGTATACAGTTCATATAGTTAACGTCTATGTAAGAATTCATTTTGTGTATGTCAAATGTGATAAATATTTTAACAAGGCGGGAAACGATATGAAAGTTTGTAAGGAAACCAGATCTAGAATTGTAGTAAAAGCCGAATCTTTGGATATATCTTAAATATTGAAATGGGCTTCGAAGTAAAAGAGGTCCGGAATAAATTTGTGTAATCCGAAAATTTATTACCGAAAGAAGTAAACCAGATTACACTCCCGTTCCCGTTAAGGCGAGGAGATTTTTACATCAATGTTGCTGCGGTAAACAAGGATGTTTGGGCGGTGCCGCCAAGTGGGCTAATTAAGGTTGAGGTAAGACAACTTTTATGTGGGAATTCAATCCGGAATACTTGATTATTTTCGCACTTTTAACATGTTTATAGATACCTGCTGCCTCCCTGCTAATAATGATTGAAAATGTAGGATACTTGAAAGCTCTCAAGCAGTGTTATGCTCTCATGCTTTCATGTTATTCTCAATACAAACCACATTAAAAAAAACTTAAAAACGGGTGGTGGTCTAGAGGATAGAACGCTGGGCTCCTGATCCAGGGGACTTGGGTTTAAGCCTGGACACGACTAGATTCCTTCTACATAATAATGAGCTCTGCTCACATTGAAGATTGTAATAATAAATTCTAATATCAATGATTAAATCCTTGGTATTAGTTTTTTTTTTTAAACGTTGGTTCTAAAACTCCATTTTTGTTTTCATTGATAAAATATTGTTTCCAAAGCATTGATAAAATATTGTTTTTAAAGCTCCATTTACTTTGTTACACGCACCAACCCTTCTTTGAACATCATTATTTGTTCGGCCATCCGCTGTGAATATGCTACCTAAATAGACAAAACTCAGACACTTACCGGAAGAATCGATGTACGTGTATGACTCGTTGTATTAATGTGGCCATCCATTCTCTCTACCTATCACTTCTGGGAAACGACGTGATTGTTTGTTGTTGTTGTTGTCGTCTGAATAACGTTTACATAACTGCTCATAATTATAATCATCAACCTGAATCCATCCAATCCTGGATGTAGGTCTCCTCCATCTGCTTCCACGTCTGTCTATCCCGGGCAACACGCATCCATGTCGTACCGGCGGTCTCTTTAATGTCGTTCCTCCATCGAAGTAAGGGATGTCTTGGTTTTCGGGTCGCAGTTCTAGGACACCAACAAAGAAGGCGTTTTGTCAATCTATCATCAAGACTGCAAGCGACATGGCCTGCCCAGCGCCATTTTAGCGCTGCCACTTTTCCAAAGATTTCCGACACTCCTGTTCTGGCTCTAATAGTATTATTTTTTAACATGTCTGCTATACTGATTCTTTCCATAGCCCTTTGGAAAATTCTCAATTTATTTGCGTTTATCTGAGACGATGTTATACGTATATTTTAGTTTATATGTTCTCTACCCATAAGTAAACACCGGTAGGACGCCACACTGGGGCCGATCCAGGAATTGTGCGAATAAACCCCTTTTTTAAAAATAATATTAGGTCACAAATAATTCCTGGAATTGATAGTTAAATATACCTGGCATACAGCTCAGTAGTCTAAAGTCATGGTGCAAGTCAACTTTTATCCCTGTTCCAGTCGAAACTTGTCCGTCATAGGCGAAGCTTTTGCCGTCTGCGATTTCAATACGAAAAGTCACCTTGTGTTCATGGCAAATACTTTATAGTGCTTCCAAATTTTGTTATTATTTCAATATGGCATTATCACTCACATATTGGTACATATTTTTTTGAAAATATCTTTGATATATTCTGAATAGTAATATTTTAAAGGGGTATTTACATTACTGGGGAAAATATTTACTTTTTTTTAGTTTATTGATTTTATATGTAAAGTTTTAGTTGATATCAGTTCATATCATGTCTGTAGTTTTGGGCTTATTTGCTTACGTATTCATTGTTCTTAAGGAAATATAAAAAACATTTTGCGCATATTTGCGCTTTTTCACTTAAAGGTCACTTTTGTCCAGGATGTGGAAACATAGTAAAAAAGAAAGCATTTATGAGTTATTTTAAATTAATTTCAATTATTATTTTTTCTTTCAGGATCAGGTACAACTAATATTTTTATAAGTAGACGTATCTTATTTGATCAAATGAGACAATCTGGTTACGTTAAATTGACTGATCAAGTATCATGTTTGAAGGAATTTGTCGAAATACGTACTAAATGTCCAAAAGACCAATTACCAAGCCTTCATAAAACAATTTCATTTTTTGTATCTGATTTTAAGAAGAAGTGGCAAAAGGCTATCAGAAAAGGGAACAGATATTTGGTTTTTAATAATGACTGCCTAGATACTTCAATAGGTTTTCATAACTTTTCTATTGTTTTAAGTAAAAAAGTGGGTCGCCCCTAAACAAATTTTGAAGAATCTTGTGATAGAGCTAAACGCCAAAAGACTTAATCTTTAAGATCAAAGCACTCTCCTAAGGAATGAACATTCGCCGTATAGGTGACTTTGCGAGCTGCTGGTCAAGTGGATGCATCCAAAGTTTTGAAGGAAGTTACGACAACTTTACCCACAGCTGCCTCATACAAAAATGCATACAAGAAAATTAACATCTCTAAAAGGTTAGCAGCTTACAGAAAAAGAAGCTCTTTTGATGTTTATTGAAGTAAAACTCACCAAACATCAATACAATATAATTCGAGAACATGACAAATTCCTATTTCCATCTTGTAAAAAAATACAACAGGCGAAAAGCGAATGTTACCCACCAAAGGAAAGCATTGCAGTCACAGATACTTTTTCTGAGATTAAATTGCATATTTTACTTGATCATACTGCCACTCGTCTTTTGGAAGCTCATAAAGGAATTTTAGAAGTTCAGAAATCAGAAAATATAAAAAATATAACCTTAATATGCAAATGGGGCTTCGACGGATCTGCACAGTCAGAATACAAACAGAAGTTTAGTAGCGATCCAAATTCTAAGGATAATAATATTTTTGTATCGTCTTTAGTACATTTAAGATTGATATCGGACAATTTAGAATTACAAAATAAAATAGTTTTTTGGCAAAATGAAAGACACGATACTGTAGACCCATAAACTCTTTGCGGGAAAATATGCGTGGTACCCGATGCCTCCAACTATTCACAAAGTTTTAATTCGCGGCCCAGAAATAATAAAGCATGCTTTATTACCTATAGGCCAGCTAAGTGAAGAGGCCCAAGAAGCAAGAAACAAAGAGTTCAAAAGATACAGAGAATGCTTCTCGCGAAAAATGTCACGTATAAAAACTAATAAAGATGTATTAAATTTACTTTTAATATTTTCGGACCCTCTTATAAGCAGCTTGCGAGAAGTATCTGTAAAAAAAATGTAAATTTTGAAAAGGATACTCTGGATCTATTGGCTCCACCTAATATTATAACGTCCGACGTTTCCACGCAATCCACGATCAGTGAAAACGAAGCCGAAAATTCTTCAGGTAGTGAATAAAATTTTTTTAAATCCTGTTTTTCTTATTAAAATTACTTTATAACAATTTATTTACATTGTTTTATTTATTTCATATTTAAAAGACCACAAAAATAATTTATTCCGACAATTCTTAATTCGGCTCCAGTGTGGGACGCAGCAATTAAACACCTTTCGTTAATCAGAGATTATGAGAATGATATTAATGTTTTTACGTTATCGAAATAGAAATTAAAAATTCCATAAAAAATAAAGAAAACATTATTAATAAATAAATAAACTAATATTCAAGTGATTTTTTTCATTTGTCGCAAAATTAAATAACAATTAAACCTACCTGAGATCACTCTCTAAGTGACCCTTTCTATGAGTTAAGTGATTAATGCCTAGGCCCAAGTAGGAACTTTTGAAAATTATTTTAGATTTATTCAAAAAAATTGTTTCAACAAAAGCATAAAACGTTCGAAAAATTCACTTCAACATCTGTCAAAACTACTGAACTATATTAAAATATTTTTTTAAATATATTTAAGTGTATACAAGTATGTAATGATTTTGTCATTATTTACACTGATGAAGGGCTTCTGTGTCCCGAAACATGTTTGTGTTTTAATTATAATAAAGTGATGTGATACAAAGTTTAAAGATTACTCAATTATGAACTCACAACAAAAATTGACGGTGAATATAGAAGAAAAAAAATATTGTTGGCTTCTCGTACACTAAAGAGGTATTTCAGTTATTGCTTATTTTGTTTTCTGATTAACTGAATAACCAAAATTTTATGAATAATAATAATTCTTAAACAATGACATAAAACTCCATATCTAGTAATAACCTTTTTTATATTTGAATATCAGGAAAGAATCTAAAGTGAAGAAAATACTACTCTAAACAAAGTTATGAAAGGAGTACGCTACGATAGTTTGGATTTTTTAAACGGATAGATGATGAACGATTGGTAAATATAGTTTAAGATGACTATTTTTATTAATTTATATAGTTAGAAAAAAACACTAGTTGGCATAATACGAATGTCATGGCTGCAAAACACAAGATTAATATTGCATTTGGAGCTATGGAGGAATCTCATCAATAATTAATTTTCTGATTTTTGGAATGAAAGTAAGATAAATGCCGTTGAAATGAAATCGTGAAATGTGAGGGAAAACGATATATGATAGAATACCGAACGACAAAATTAGGAAGAAATGTAAAGCAGATGATTCCATCATAAGTAACATTAAAAAGGGATCCCTAAGATGGTTTGGACATATGGAACAAATGGACGAGAGAAGATAGGTTAAAATATTGTATACAAGCAGTGTGAGTGGAAACAGAAGCCACGGAAAACCAATGAAAGCATGGCATCACCGAATCAATCAAATACTAAAAGGCGGCCACAAAAATCGACAAGCGTGCATATTACGATGTATGAATGTAGAGGAACTAGAGATTATGTCAGGACAGAGCAGTATGGCGGTCCATCCTCTCTGCCTACCCCTCCGGGGAAACAGCGTTATGGTTAGTTAGTTAATTCTGATTTGTGAAATCTAAGATCGGAGAGACCTAACGTAGCACAAATATGACAAAGAAAAATATTTTCTTCTATATTCGCCATACTTTGTGTTGTATTTGCTTTATTTCTCTTTTTCTTTTTTTTACACTTTGTTTATATAAAACTAACGTTAAAAAAAATTACATAGGCATGTTTCGGACAACCAGTCCTTCTTTAGTGATACATATTTTAAAGATACATACAGATTTAAAATATTATAAAATTGTTTACATGATCTGACAGATGTTATAAAGATTTTAAACATCTTTATAACATCTGTCGGATCATGTAAACAATATTTTAATATTTTAAATCTGTATGTATCTTTATAATATGTTTCACTGAAGAAGTACTGGTTGTCCGAAACATGTCTATGTATTTATTTTTTTTTATTTAAAATAAGAATAACATCAAGGATTTAAATCGATGATATTAGAATTTATCTTACAATCTTCAATATGAGCAGAAAATAGCTCATAATTATGAAGAAGGAATCTGGTCGTGTCCAGGCTCGAACCCAAGTCTCCTGGAACAGCAGCCAAGCATTCTATCCCCTGGACCACCACCCGGTTAAGTAAGTGTTTTAATGTAAGTGTTGTATAAACAAATTGAAAAAAAAATCTTCATTAAAAAAACTGTTTTTCTAACAGGTTCAATATTTTAAAATATACTTGATAAAATATCGACCAACAGTATAATCAATAACATAATGAACGTCAATATAATGGAACTTTTACCAAATCTAATGTATTTATTCAGCACAAGTGCACTTTGGCGTTATTATCTGATATTTACATTCACGGCAGCACTTCCCTTCTGGCGGACGTCGTGTGTGCCCTCTTCTGTACCTACCGCGCAGTGGAAAACGGCGATAACTGATAACCACCTGCTAACAGATACGAATTGACTAAATATCAATTTGCGAAACATAACATCGCGCAACAATTTACGTCCATTTTTGTGAAGATAAAAACTTTCCTTTCATTATAACGCAACAGTATGACACCCGTCTATCAAAACTATTATGACAATTTTATTTATGAATATAAACGATTGAAACAATTCATAAATATTTTTAACAAACTATAAAAACCTTTGTATATCTTTTTTCTTCTTTTTTTCCTTGTTGTAGACCTATGCGGTCTGTTCTCCAGAGTTTTGCTCCTCCTGTGAGGTAGATTGCCAGCTGTCCTTCCATCTTTTAGAAGCTCTTCCACGAGGACGAGTCCCATGAGGCTGATTATGCAATGCAAAATATAGGGGAGTCTGGTGGTGTCCATTCTTTGAACATGACCGTATCAGTCCTTTTTTCGCTGTGTGCTCATTGTTCGCATGTTTATCGCTAAATTATAAAAAAACGATTAGGAAATAACCGGTATTCAAACATAAACCAATCACCACATTTATAAGAAATCGATAAATGCACGTATAATAAAGTTATAAAAATTCTTTGTTTTTCTTGAAACGAATGTGTACGTCTCCAAAGAAACATAGACGCAAAAATGTATAAATAAAAATGTATGTGTTGTCTATATAAGGACAATTATATGTATTGCTTATACAGATTAAGGAAAATATTCAGCAATTTTATTTTCAAACAATCTAACTTAACGTTTTAAAATGCAGTTAATTTCTTCTTAGATTCTTCAAGCTCCTTTTATCCCATAAGCAATTAAAACAACGTTTCTTATTATGGAGACTTTTGAATAATATAATTCTACAATTACATTGTATTATTTAATTCGTTGTTGACAGTTCTTAGGTATAATTAATATGAAGCCTGTTTTCTAGAAGTTTTATTATATTTTATGGGAATTATTTGTTTCGGTGTGCTAAGGCATTGTCAAAAGTTTGATTGAAACATTTGATAATGCATTAGCAAGTCGAAACATATCATACCCCTTAAATATAATTAATCTTCTAGACATCAGAAATTTTAATTTGTACTAATTATTTAATATGGAGTTTTACATCATTGTCATTACATCAACAACAAATTCTTAGGTATACCTACTATTTTAGATTTCTCGATTCAAAAATGCTTAAGTCTGCATTTATTTATAAGGATTAATTGTATCTTAATAGAGACGAAGATGTCTATTGCTTTTTTTTTTTTATATTATTATTTGTTTTCATATATATATTTTTTTTGGAAACAGAATATGTTGGCAGAGGCGTTTACAGGACTTATGACCTATCATTAGTTGGGTTAAGCTCGCTTTATATTAACAACATTCCCCATTTCGCACTTCTTACGACCACCACGTCTGACAAATTTTTGAAAGATGTATACGAGCTACTATGTTGTCCTACTCCATACTCGTATATGCTACTATGTTGAGACACACTTCACATTTTTTAGGTCAATCTACACTAGCGCCATCTATTTAAAATATCAAAGATATATATCATATATATTAAAAATATATGTGGTTACATAAAGCGATCGCTTAACCCAACCAATGACAGGTCATAAGTCGTGTAAACGCCTCGGCCAACATATTCTGTTTCCAAAAAAAAAAAAAACAATTGACATCTTCATCTCTATGGAAATACAATTAATCCTAAAAAAAGATTAACCGGCAATTTGTAAAATCCAGAATTTGTCTACAAGTATTTGTATACATTCAAAAAACAAATTGCATTTATTTACTTAACACACAATCGTCGAAGAAAGCTCATCTCCAATACATGTATAATAATTTTATCTATAATATGTTCACTAGTAACATCGGTCGCTTTTAATCAATAGGGTTGGTACGAGAACACCATTGTGAGTAATTACATTACCGAAATAATTGTTTAATGCAAAGTAAATATTACGTTACATACACGTTTGACGGCCTTTGTGGCAAGGTGGCAACATCTATGACTGAGACACCGAAGGTCCCGGGTTCGATTCCCGGCGGTGACAGTGTGAAAAAAATATATTTCACTGTCTCTAGTCTGGTCTGGCCTCACATGGCAGTAAAAATGGCGATGGACTAGCTGCATATGACATGTCATGAGAATTAAAACCTTAAAAGATATTTACAATAATTTGGTTCAAATAACCTGTGGTATACAAACATGTGGAAAGCAATGGGAAACTACCACATTCTTCTTCTTATTTTTGTCCTGTCACTCGTCATGAGGCCTGCTACCTTAACCTCGTCCTGCAGGGTTCTTCTCCAGGTGGCTCTAGGTCTGCCTCGCTTTCTCTTTCCAACAGTCTAGTGCGCCCTGAGTGATGCAGGCTGGGTTCCGACTCAGAGTGTGACCGATCTACTCCCATTTGCGTCTAGCGACTTGTTCTCTAATTGGCTTTTTGCCTGCCATGGTTCAGAGAACGGCATTTGACAATGTTTGGGGCCAATAGATCTTTAATATTGAACGAAGGCACCAGTTTATAAACACCTGAAGTTAACCAATAACATCCGCGGTAGATTTCTAAGTCACACATCCGCACAGCAGTGCACTTTTAACGCTACTGCTGAATATTTGGAGCTTGAGGTTTCTCGAAATGATACTGGAACGCCATATAGGGCGAAGCATATGGAAAGCTCCTCTTGCCTTATCGAGTCTGCCCTCATACTACCGAGGTAGCAAAAGCTGGTCGTAGTCACAAGGGGGATACCGTGGAGCAAGATTGGGGTGGAGTCATTTGTGGACACTTAAACTACCACATTTAAAAGCCGCAATTAGCACCTCAAGTACCAGCGAAGATATTAATAGACTTTGCTGCAAACTAATCCCTAGGGTTGAAACTTATGAAGAGGGAGATACGTTTAAGTAATTATAAAATTAATATTTATACATTCGAGAGAGCTGACAAATATGAAGGGTTATTATTTACCTACCCTTTGTTACCGAATCAGTACTCTAACTTGTATTAATGCTGGTATTGTTTTCCTTTCAATTATGACTGTTTTGTCGAAAATAGGCAGAAATAACTCATCGAGCTTAGTTGCTTTGTTTATACTATACTAAAATCGCAACTGTATGAAATTAACCGGATTAATTCAGTTTAACATCTCTGCAGGTAGTGTATTAAATATATTTACTTTACAGTTAACGCTTCATAGTATGATTTTTTAAAATTATTATTAAATAAAACGATGTTTTTTAACTACTTCCACTTTTGTCTTTATTTAGACAGCGACCGGTTTCGCCAGGCTCGCTGGCATCGACAGACTGATCTGTCGATGCCAGCAAGCCTGGCGAAACCGGTCGCTGTCTAAATAAAGACAAAAGTGGAAATAGTTAAAAAACATCGTTTTATTTAATCATTATTTAAATTGAACTTCCATCAAGAGATTTCAGTAAAATCATTTGATTTTTTTAATTTTAACGAGATATGATTTTTTTAGTTTTCTATTGCAAAATATAATAAACTAACTAACTAACTAACTAACTAACAATCACGCCATCTCCCCGAAGGAGTAGGCAGCAAGAATGGACTGCCACACTTTTCTTTCCTGACATATTTCTCTCGCTTCCTCAACATTCATGCATCGTGTCATGCACGCGCGTCGATTTTTCTAACTCCTCACATGGCCGACATTCAATATTTGATTTATTTGATCGTGCCACGTTTTCCTCGGTCTTCCTCTATTTCTGGTTCCATTGACATCGTTAGAATCTTTACATACGAGGTCTGTTCAAAAAGTATCGCGAATTTTGAATTTCCGCTGGCTACGTATATTTGATTTTTGATTTTTTTGTAGCGTTATGTTGATACTTATGTCCCTTACTTATGCTGACAAGGTCGGCCATTTTGAATGTTTAGTTAATTTTTGACAGCTGTTTTGCTTGGATGTGTTTTGGCTCGTCTTCGATTTTTGCCTATTCCAAAAAATGTATCAAAGAATCTGTATCAAATTTTGTGTGAAAAACAAAATAAAGTGCGCGGACGCATTTCGAATGTTGACTGTGGCATATGGTGAAGCTACCTTGGACCAAAGCAACGTTTATCGGTGGTACAAAATGTTCTCAGAGGGCCGAGAAGATATGAACGACGAAGAGCGTGCCGGACGCCCGAGCACGTCAACAACAGACGAAAACATTGATAAAGTGAAGAAAATAGTATTAGCCAATCGTCGAATCACCGTTAGAGAAGTTGCTGAGGACCTAAACATATCGATTGGCTCGTGCCATTCGATTTTAACCAATGATTTGGGCATGAGTCGGGTCGCCGCGAAATTCGTGCCAAAATTGCTCAATTTCGACCAAAAACAGCATCGCGTTAACATTGCTCAGGAGATGTTGGACTCGGTCCGTGACGACCCAAATGTGCTCCAGAGGGTCATAACTAGTGACGAATCATGGGTTTATGGTTATGACGTGGAAACCAAAGCTCAATCATCCCAATGGAAGCTGCCGCATGAGCCAAGACCAAAAAAAGCGCGCCAAGTTCGGTCGAACGTGAAGGTTTTGCTCACAGTTTTCTTCGATTGCAGGGGCGTGGTGCATCATGAGTTCTTGCCACAGGGTAGTACGGTCAATAAGGAATATTACCTGCAAGTTATGCGCAATTTGCGCGAAGCAATCCGCCAGAAACGCCCGGATTTGTGGAAGAACAAAAACTGGCTTTTGCCCCATGATAACGCCCCTGCTCACACATCGTTGCTTGTGCGCGAATATTTGGCCAAAAACAACACAGTAATGGTGCCGCAGCCACCGTATTCCTCAGACCTGGCCCCCTGTGACTTTTTCCTGTTTCCAAAACTGAAGAGGCCCATGAAAGGACGACGCTACGCCACGATTGAGGAGATAAAGACGGCATCGAAGGAGGAGCTGAACAAGATCACAAAAAATGATTTTCTTAAGTGCTTCGAGGATTGGAAAAAACGTTGGCATAAATGTATTATATCCGAGGGGAATTACTTTGATGGGGACAAAATAGATATTCATGAATAAATAAATACTTTTTGAAAAAATATAAAATTCGCGATACTTTTTGAACAGACCTCGTATATCGATAAAAATGTATTTGTACCAAATTTACAATAAAGCTAAATTTAGTAATATTTTCAATTATTACTTACAATAAATTATTATTACCCTTGTGTATGGAAGCGAAGCATAAAACTGGCAAAAGAAGAATTAAAGTAGAATAATTGCAGTATAAATTAGATCTCTTAGACAAATGTGTAGATACTCTGTGTATGATAGTGTCGAATGATAATATAAGAAGTAAATGCGGTGCGAATGATGGTATAATGAACAAAGTAATGAAAGGATCATTAGGATGGTTTGGACACATGGAAAAAATTAATGAAGAAAGAATGGTAAAAAAGTATATTTTAACGATGTAAATGGAACTCGAAATAGGGGAAGACCGAGGAAAACGTAGCACGATCAAATAAATCAAATATTAAATATCGGCCACGTGAGGAGTGAGAGAAATTTACGCGCGTGCATGACACGATGTATGAATGTTGAAGAAGCGAGAAAAAATTGTCAGGAAAGAAAAGTGTGATGATTATTTAGTTAGTTAGTGAATAATTTATTGAACATGAAAACTTATTGTATAAGCCTGGCAATGTAGTTTTTATTTATTTATTTGAAAAGAACTATTTTTTAAAACTCAAAATGTGTCTAATAAACTGGCAGTAATCGAAGCAGGTAAACCGTCGACCAAATATTGAAGCAAATATATATATATATTATTATATTATTATATATATTATTATGATATATATATATATATATATATTATATATATATATATATATATATATATATATATATATTATATATATATATATATATATATATATATATATATATATATATATATATATATATATATATATATATATATATATATATATATATATATATATATATATATATATATATATATATATATATATATATATATAATAATAATATATATATATATATATTATATATTATATATATTAATATATATATATATATATATATATATATACATATATATATATATATGTAATATATATATATATATATATATATATATTTTTTTTTTTTTTTAATTTGCGGTGTAGGCCGTCGTTTGGTTAGGCATTATTTTGTTTTTTTTTCGGCTCGAAATAATAATTTATAGAAAACACAATAACACTTTGTAAAAAAAATGAACACTTGGTTTTGTAAACGTAATTCGAAAAGGATTCCGCGAATTTCTTTAGACTAATTGAAGGAAACGGTTGAACCCGTTTTGGGTTTACGTTCTCTCCCCGTAAATCACAGACGAGACACTTAGAAAAGTAGTTTGTCTATGAAAACACAGTTATAAATGACACAAAATACCCCCTGACAAAGAAAAATGTTTTTCCTAGTTCTTGGCGTACTGTAAATGCAAACAAAAGCTTTACATTTTATACTTTTTACATATTTAGTTAAAATATAAAGTTACAAAAACTTTAAACTGATTGGAATTTATGAAAAGCGAATCGTTTGAAACTTGTATCTAAGCATTGATGTTGTTAATTAAAACTTCTTAGTATAAGTTCATCGTAAGTAAAGAAAATAAATAATTTAATTAATTAACTGTTTAATAATAAAACGCAGTTTTAATTGTATCACAATTTAAAAAAAATATTTGTCGCGACATTTTATTTTGTGTTACCATAAAAACAGCATTTTATAATTTAGTATTTAATAATGGTGAAGTATCATAGGGTTTCAGACAAAACAATGAACTATTTAATTGAATTAATAAATTCAAAAACGTATAATATATATTACGTTTACTTTTTTATATATAACCCTTTGATTTTTGTATAATAACCCTTTGATTTTTTAGCTCCGACTGGTTTAAGTTGGTTGATAGAATTAGGCTCGCTTTTACCAGAAGATAGCAAAACATGACACTCCCTTAAAATATGACAAAACTTTTAGAAAACCAATGATATTATTTGTATTAATTATTTGAGAATTATTGCTTTTAGAAATTTGTTTTTTTATTAGGTGACTTCTGATCTGAAACATCGTCAAATTCTATAATAGTATTGTTTAATATTTTTTTAATTGACTAATATGACTACTTTGCATTTAGAAGTATAGTTCAAGAAACAATATGTAAGTATCGTATTATTATGAACAAATTGATATTTTTAATATACAATGTCACGGGTGAACGTTAAGTCATCCTGACTTAGAGAAGATAATATTAACTGGATTTAAAATACTTCGCTGTTTGGAGTATTCATACATAAAACACATTATACTAATCTCCGAAAGAATTCACACTCCATCGCAAAGTCGAAAAACCGATTACGTGGCTGGTGGAGCAACAATATGAAAATATACACAGCTGCATAGTAATTTATTCAAACTAGAATGAGAACAGAAAATACCGAACACATCCAATAAAATAAAATAAGAAACTCAAAACATCGGCCTGCCTACTGAAATATGCCTTATGTGAAATCAGATATACGAGAACTTATTGTTTTTTACCTACTTGTCACAATTTTTTTTAGACATTACACATGTTTATTTAAAAAAAATATAGAAATAATAACAATCTTACAAAATAGAGTATTCTATTATATATTTTTAAATAAATAGTAGTTTACTTGTGGAAGTGCGGGACAACAGAAGGAAATACAAAGTAGAGTAAATGTGGCCTGGTATCCCATTGTATTTGCGTAAATTAAATGTATGTCCCGGATGGACATGACAGGCCTTGAAAGTGTACGAGCGAGGCTGACGAAAGGGTGCCGCTGCGCCCTATAACAGCCTCGGGTATGTGGTGGGAACCCTTTTGTGTTTCTTCTTGCTATTACACATGTTTATTTGACTCATCAAAGAATCGTGCAGAAAAGTATTAGTTAAAGTTTTCGGCAAAGAGTCTTTAGAGTCATAAACCATATATTAAAGGAAAAGTAAACTTTTAACGTTCTAAATACAATACAAAAAAAACTTATTCTAAAAGAAAAATAGATCCAAATTTCCAAATGAATACATTGTTGCTAAAAGCCGATTTTCTTGTCATTTGTCGTCGGGATAATGCGGTTTGATGAAGCTTAAATACAGACTCCAATCATTTTCATCCTCGACAAAATGTCTAAATTCATATTAGTCTATCGGAATCTTGTGTGATATTAAATTATACTTTTTGCTGAGTTGTTTTGTTTTGTCTGAATGCGTGCGGACGAGCTTTCAGCCGCGGACGGTAAGTTTAAACTGCGAATGTGGAAAAGTATCGGACTATCAGATCATTCGCCCGCCAGCCGGCCCGCCGCGCGGTCGCTGTGTCGGGAGCGCTCTCGCAGACGGCGTATTCGAAAATATTTTCACCGAAGAGCGGGAAAATTAACATTTCAGGACGATGATCCGTCACAGAAGTTTTTAATTTTCAATTCAGGCTTCAATTCGTAATGAAATTTCGTTCCATTATTTGTAAAAAAGTTCAAATGCTAAGAGAAAACTATTTAACGTAAGTTGTACATAGCTTTACATAGTAAATTGATTTTCAATTTAATTTAACAATGAATGCTCCATATTTAATCATATGATAATTATTTAATCACATTTTTATTATTATTTATATTTTTTGTCAGTAAACATGAATACATATTTAATGTGGAGGGTGCCGTACTTTTTTTTCAATAAAATTAAAATTTGCTAAATTTGAAGCAAGTGAATATTGTAATTTATTAAATCTCAGTAAAAATCATTCGTTAAAATGCTTTGTAAATCAGGTTAATGGGTGATTCTTCTTTCGAACAATTAAATGTGACGTTAACTTTCCCACATAAAATGGGAATAAATAAATCAAACGAGAGTTCTAGAAAAAAATACGGAGAACTACACAAGAGCATTATTAATGTGCCGATAAAAGCTGGAGTGTTTATTTAACGTGATTTTTATTTCCCCCTTACAGATCTCGTGTCAGCAGACGCACATCGGTCAGGGGACTTCTTCCGATACACAAATACTCTAGCGCCGGTCCCCGAAGGAGTAACGGGCATAATCTGGCAATAAAGTGGACATTCGCGCCGAAATCTGGCATTAAAGTGGACATCCACGCCGAAAGCACACCGCGGGCTCCGGACTCGGAGAGATTTACGATCAGAAAACATATACCGTCCGATGGGTGAACCGACAGTATTCGATATGAAGACATTACATATTCCGGGGCGGCGGGAACAGTTTGTGACGTGAATATGGAAATCTGTCATGCGTGATATGTGGAATATTTTAACTGACTCCGTTTCACGTGCGCGGCCTATTTCGCGATATTAGTTATCGGATCCTTCGTCGTGTGCGGATCGCGTCTCATACTAAAGTGCCGTAAAGTGCGTGAAAAATCAGCCAGATAGTTCAACCACAGCTGACTCACGTGAGTACCTCTCTCATTATTTTTCGTAGCTTTTAATTTAATTTCGGTATAAGTTGTCATCGCAAAAAAATCTTATCCAAAAAAGCTAAGATGGCAGTGTTCTTGTGCCGACCCTTATATATAGAAGTGAAGCATGGAACTGGCAAAAGAAAGATGAAAGTAGAATAAATGCAGTAGGAATGAGATCTCTAAGACAAATGTGTAGTAAATCTATATGCGATAGAGCGTCAAATGCAAATATAAGAAGTGAATGCGGTGCGAATGAAAGTGTTATGAACAAAATAATGAAAGGGTCGTTAAGATGGTTTGTACACATGGAAAGAATTAATGAAGAATGTTGAAGAAGGTATATGTAAACGACATGAACAGCGCTAGAATTAGAGGAAGGCCGAGGTAAACGTGGCATGATCAAATCAATCAAATATTAGATTTCGGTCACGTGGGGAGTCGGAAAAATCGACTTGGGTGTATGACGCGATGTATGAATGTGAAAAAATCAAGAGAAGTATGCCAGAATGGAACAATGTGGCGGTCCATTCTTTCTGCTTACCCCTCTGGAGGTTACTTATTTAGTTTTTAATTTAATTTCGAAGAATCAATACAAATTTCTGATTACCAAAACATCGGTTTCTCTACGTCAAATAATGCCCACCAAATGTGTTTACCATATGAAATATTAATATCCGAGCACCTTGATTTTCCTCGATGCCGTAATTATTTTCCTGTGGAATTGCTTTTCACCAAGAGTGCGCACTACGCTTGATAAATGAAAAATATTATAATCAATGGCGTAGATTTTTATACGAGTACATTAATAATTTAACAAATAATTTCAAAACAGTTTCCACGTGACATAAGACCCACGTTTTAAATAAAAAAATTGTTTAAGTAAATTTATAAAAAATAATAAAGACAAGGAAGATAAATGAATTCAATCGGGAGTTTACAAACTGAAATAAAATGATTGCTCAACTTTTTAAATAGGAAAAAAAGGCGTTACTTTAAATTAAGAATAAAAGAGTACATAAGATGTATCTCTAATAATGACTTTTCTGAATTTGTAAGTCAAATCATTGAAAAATATCATTCATTCAATAGAGATAATAGCGATGAAATTTTTTACATTAATAATAGAAATATAACTTAGAATAGTATCGAAATTTTAGAAATTAAAAAATCAAAGAATATATTTTATAAATAATCAAATAAATTTAACGTCAAGTCAAAAAAATTATTTAATTCCTTTGTTTTTAGAATAATACCTGGACCCCGATAAGAACTAAAAAATATTATTTTAACTAACTTACCATCACCCCGTCTCTCTGTAGGTGTAGGCTGAAAGAATGGACTGCCACACTTTTCTTTCCTGAAATATTTATCTCGCTTCCTCATCATTCACTCATCGTGTCATGCACGCGCGTCGATTTCTCTGACTCCTGACGTGGCCGACATTCAATATTTGATTTATTTGATCGTGCCACGTTTTCCTCGGTCTTCCTCTGTTTCTAGTTCCATTTACATCTTTAACGTAAATTTTTACCATTCTTTATTTATTCATTCTTTCCATGTGTCCAAACCATCTTAATGATCCATTCAAAATATTTGTTATATATAAAAGCATATACGTTCGAAAATAAATCATTCAAATAACTGTCAAAACTGATCATATACATGAAAAAAAAATTATATTCATAACACCGATAAAGGGCTCCTGTGTCCGAAATATGCTCGTTTTATTTTTTTTTTTAAATAAAGTTTGTGTTGCATAAATTGAAAGAAAAATATGTTATTGAATATTTGATTAGTATCCACAATTTTCTTGACTTCGTTTTCTAGATAATGAAAAATTCTAATTAAAAATAATACTTTTTACTCGATGGCATTATTCAACAAAATTGTATGTTTGAAATCATGCATGAACATAAGTTTTGGAATTGTAAGCACAATACAGCAAAGATTTTAATACAACGCTTCTCGAAATTAAGTAATATTTTACAACTGACATGAAAGCACAGTTACTCCCCAAGGTAGAAAATGGAGTTCTTGTGCAAACTCTTATGTATTAAAGTGAAGCTTGGAGCTGGGAAAAGAATGATGAAAGTAGATAAAATGAGGTAGAAATGAGACCACAACAAAAAGTTTGTGCGAAAACAATATATTATACTCGTATAATATCGAACGACGAAATAAGGAAGAAATGTAAGATAAATGATTGCATCAAAAGTAAAATTAATAAGATTATTTCTAAGTAGGTACGGAACGCATGGACGAGAGAAGAATGGTTAAAGTGTTGTATACTAGCAGTGTGAGTGGAAAGAGAAGCCGTGAAAAACCAAAGAAAGCATGACATGATTAAATTAATCTAATACTAAAAGACCGCCACACTCGAAGTCGGGAAAATTGACGAGCGTGTATGTTACGATGTATGAATGTAAAGGATCTCGAGAGGTATGTCAGAACAAAGGGATTTGACGGTCCATCTGCTCTGACTACCCCTCCGGGGAAACGGCGTGTTAGTTAGTTACTCCTCAAACACATTTCCGAAAAAATTTCATTCTAATAGTTATTATAGAAGTTCTCGTGTAAAGATGAATGCACAAAAAAAATGTCAGCGTAACTACAACATTAGAATAAAATAAAGGATCATGTCTTTGAAGAAAACACTTTTCGTGCATTCATACAAAATGAATATTTAATTTTTAAAATTATTCAAAATATTTCCTTTTCTAAATACGTCAAAAATCATTATATGAATGTCAATCATAAGTGAAACACTGTATCTAGAAATCTATAATATATAAAATATTTGAAGTTTTCATTAACCTGTTAAAGTTTTGAAAGTACTTACTACCAAGGGTGTCGGGTGAAATTGTATTTTTTTCGTTATTATTCACTGTGATAACAGTTTTTTATGTCAAAGATAATAATAATGTCATACCTGTCTGATTAAAAATCTGTGAAACTCTAAAACAAATACAATTCATTGTTTTGAAGAAAACACAACGTTACTTCAACATTATTAACCGTTTAATATGAAAACTGTTATAAATATCACAATTTATTTTTTAAACTTTTCCGCCAACTGATCTTGGCATTATCATATGTTACAGTCAACTGTTGTCTGTAACACCTGATGAAGCAGATATTACAATTTTGATTGTTTTACCTGGCGATGCTAAACCCGATTGGTGAAACAGCTGTCACGGCAATTACATAGAAATCAAATCAATAGATATATCATAACTTTAAAAATAAGTAGTTAATATTTGGTTAAAAATATTACGCCTTGTTATAACATGAGATTAACGCAATCTAGACACTCCTTGCATTTTTATATTCCCATAATAATACAAGACATGTTGAATCATAAAAATAAATATGATATAAGCCTCCTCAAAAACGCAATATTCAAAATTTCAGATACTTTTTATAGTGATAGACAAAAATGTATCTTTTTGTATTCTTCAAATCATAATATTTATTTTGTTAAATTATAAAACTCTGTTTATGTATCACAATTTTTATTTTTTATTTTCCGTGACAGCTGCTATGTCAACCTTTGTTGACATCATCATTGTAACACCTGATGATGTCAATAAAGGTTGAGGGAACAGCTGTCGCGAAAAATAAAAAATAGAGTAAAAAATATGTTCTGGTGGACAACCGAATTCTACGAATTTCATTTTGCGAAACCGGTTGATTCGTTGAAACAAATTAAGTTTTTTTTTTATGTGTTTTATATACATTTTTTTTTCATTCACAAAAATATATATATTTCGCGTAGATAACAATCTATTTCTATTAAAATAGTAAATTTACTCGTTTTAGACTTTTGCGACCTGGCTACAGCTTCAGGTAAACCTTTTATGTCTTTATTGACTGTTTTAATGAAACTTTTATGTCTTTAATTTGTCTTTAATTAACTGTATGTTTGTTTATTTGTATATGTATTAATAATCACTGTGTGTTTTCCTACAAAAATGTTATTGGTATATACAAAGTATTATTGTATTTCAATAATCTGTAAAAAATCATCACGTACTTGTACGTCACTGAAAGTTTCCTTCGCTTATTAAATATCTTATGGAACCAGCTTTGGCTGATGTAGAGACCACGTCGGTAATATCAAAAAGTATCCCCATAATATTGTATTACGTCTAGAGTTTATTCAAAATACTGGCTTTAAAGAAAATTCCAGACGAAATCCTTATATTATTCGCCTGAATGGAAGGATTCATTGTTATGCCTAGCGTTTTGTACCCAAGGAAATATATTTTACTTAACTTTTTCTAGGCTTCAGACACTATTCAAATCTCATTTAGTGGATCTGCGTAGGCGTGATTCAGGATATCACTGCGGTACACATTTCAATTAATATTAATATCTCTAAAATATTATTGTTTTTATTTGATATTTCTTGTTTAAAGTTCATTATTAGTAGATGCTACCAGATCTGAATTAAGGTTAAAAATAGTTATTATTTAATCATTAGGGTACATCGTGTATGAAAACAACTGTACAAGACCATCATCTGGACCAATATCGATAACGAAATGGAAATATATTTTAAAACATACATTTTTATGAATTATGATAATATTTAATAAACATATATATTTTTATGAATTATGATAACACATAGTTAAATGGTATTTTGGAAACAAATGACAGTTTTATTTGGACAGAAGTTAATAATGTAAATACAAAAATTTAAGTATTTCACTTAGATTAATGGCTTCGACCGGTTTCGGCTGTCCGCGGCCATCTTCTGGCCTCGCATCTCAGCTACTAAAACCGGAGCGTTTTCCCAATTAATAAGAATAAAAATATACAGATATTTATTTGATGCGAAACATGTCAATCCCATAAAATACTCGTATAATAAAGCGTTTTTGAAAAGAGACATTTTCTTTCGTTTTAATTATATCGGTTTTTATAATATCTTTATTTTGGAAATAATGCACGTTTTTTCCGTTAACAATATATTATGTGCATTGTTATATCATTGTTTAGACAGGAATCAATAAATGATCAGACTTTATTTCTTTTAACAACCGGTTTGGTTCAATTGGAGCTTTATCAATATAAAAAAATTGCTTTATTCGAAAAAAAAATGGGGTTAAAACACCATAGTGTTGCTTGTATTAATATTGTATTTTTAACATATTACACCCATAATAATAAACACGAACAATAAAATTTTCTTATTATACGTGTATAATAATTAAGACCTTTAATTTTTTTGTCTGACTTTTCAAAAAATTTCGTTATTATAATATCTGTCAAAAGATATTTTAATATCTGTCAAAACTGACCATATTTGTGAAAAAAATATATGATATTTTTAATATTTATATTTATATAATATCACTTGTGTGTCGGAAACATGTTTGGTATTTAATTTTTTTTACTTACTTTTTTTGTATACAAAGTATATAAAAAAAAGAAACAACTAACTAACTAACTCACCGTTACGCTGTCTCCCCAAAGGGGTAGACAGAAAGAATGGACTGCCACACTTTTCTTTCCTGACATATTTCTCTCGCTTTCTCAATATTCATACATCGTGTCATGCACGCGCGTCGATTTCTCTGACTCCGCACATGGCCGACATTCAATATTTGATTTATTTGATCGTGCCACGTACTAAAATACTACACTTCATAATTAATTGTTTCTTAAACAATGATGTAAAACTCCATAATAAAAAAATAGTTCGAATGAAAACATCCGTTTTCTAGAACTTTTATTACAATTTTCGTGAATTACTGGTTTCGCCTTTTAAAGGCGAAATATATTATTCGATAGACAGACGTTTTCAATCGTATTAACGACACATTTTGTTTTTTTACATTCAGAACTAGTTTTGTCTTATCATTACTTATCAATTAATCACGACATGAAACTAATCCTGTATGTATTAAACCAAATATGGAATTATGAACAAAAGTATTTTTGTACATAACATGCATGTTTTGCCTATGATTCCTTACGTAATGTAAAACACAAATATAAATTAATTCAATGTGTATATCAACATTAAAACGAGTTTTTATCAAAGATTATTGATTATTCGTTAATTTATGAGTCAGTGAAATGTGAAAACAGTTGTTTATTGAGTACACGAGTCAAATATTTAACATTTCGGATAATACCGTTTTCCTTTGAAGCTTTGAAGTCGTCCCGAATAATAAATATCAGGTAACGCATTTTTAATACAAGAGTCAACGCTTTATTCCTTTATACACATTCCATCTGCTACAACCCTTCTTCCTATTTAAACAGTGAATCTAATCTATTCAAGTGAATATTTCCGATTCGAGCACTTAACACTTTTAGAACCTGTCTCCAAAATTATTATACAATTAGCAGATTAGAGAGATTTGATTACTTCAGTCGTAGCGGAGTATAAATCTAGGTTTCCCTTTTCTTTTAAATACAAATATTGTTATAGTATATAGAACATTAAAAACTTTTCCCCTTTAAAATCTAGCTAAAAAAAAATAAATCAACCTTCAACTTCTGTCACCTTTCCTATTAATGTAATATACTTACTGTTATTGTTTATCGTTTTTATTTTATTATGCTTCTTCTTTTTTTGACTCTATACTATGTGTAATTGTTCCTTCTAATTACTATTTTATTATTATTATTATTATATTTTTCACACTTAATATTTTCTCCTATAAATAGTAACTAACCGTTCTTTTAATAAAAATAGTTAGGTACCTAATTCAATTTCAGCAAAAACTTCAAAATTGTTCAAATTGACATAGGAACAAATACACATAAAGATTCGAAAAATCACGAAAATTTGACATTTGATATATTATTGTAACACCTGATGATGTCAACATACGTTGATGAAGCAGCTGTTGCGTAAAATAAAGTACAATTATGATATTATATAAAAAAATAAAGTTATTTAATTTAACAGTTTAATTCAACAGTTTTCAAATATTGCTGTTGCATTAAAAAACTGTTTTATTTTAAATAAAAACAAATAAATTTTAAATAATCAATTGAGCAGCAAAAACATATATAACTTGCTTTGTTGTTAAATCTTTAATTCATGTTATAATATTTTTTTTATTGACATCTCTCCAAACTAAACTTTTCGTCTCGCATTTTAATACATTCTCATTTTTAAGATTTTTTGCACAAACTACTTCGTGTCTTATTCAACACTATCACAGAAACCTGTCAGATTTTTAATAAAACTGTTTTGAGATTCTTGCTATGAGACCCAAGTCAAATATATAAATACAATGTTATTATTTCTATTAAACACTGTTTTGATATCTTATTCTTCTTCTGTCACACTTCTCATGCCAGGAGAGTGTCTATTCAGTAGAGCATCCACCACTCCTATCAACGGCCAGTTGTCTGCACCTATTGAGAAGCCAATCAACGCCCTGATTTGATCGAACTCATAATATAACGTAATGTGCTTAAATTTCATCAGCACTTTTTGAGAGCATACCACCGTGACGAAACAAAGCTGCTGACTGTAGGCCAAACGCAACATCAGATGAGAGTAGTGATGTCAGGAGTTCCACTAAAGAACACCAAGGAGTTTGTCTACCTCGGGAGAAAAATAACATGGGACAGTCGGTCTAAGAGCGAGGTCGACAGCCGTATACATCAGGCTAGGCTTGCATTTAATAAAGTGTCGTAAATAATAGAATCAAATAATAAAGACCTGAAACTGAGAACACTCCTCATCGAGACCTATGTATGGAGTATCTTGATGTACGGCTGTGAGGCATGGTGCCTATCCGAAAGAGATAAGCGGAGACTAGAGGCTTTTGAGATGTGGTCCTATAGAAGACTATTAGGAATTTCCTGGAGAGACCACGTCACGAATGAGGAAGTTCTTCAAGGGATCTAAGGAGGAAGGCACCTGCTCAGGACCTTGTCCGAAAGGCGTGCAAGATGGATCGGCCATGTAATACGTCAAGATGGTCTCTTGCATGCCATAATGGAGGGTATGACCGAAAGGACAAACTCTAGGGGACACCCACGCCGAGAGTACCTGGAGGACCTGTTGGTGGACGTGCGCTGCTCATCATATGCAGATTTCAAAAGAGCCGCACAAAACAGGGAAGAATGGAAGAGAAGAATAGAATAAATTGCTGCAAACCAATCCCAGGATTGAAACTTTCTAACTAACCACCGTGAGACTTTCCACGATGCCCAGATGATCGACTTTTAAGTTCAGCGTTGTCAGCACCACATTTAGTGATATAAAATTTTAATATTTATATATGACCGGCTCTGAAAGAGTTACCCATACATTAAAATTTCCTTAGAGAAGCCTCTCCCTTTATAAACAAAGATAAAGGAACTCATCGTTTTATCGAATAAGTGGATACAAACTCCTTTAACCTACTAACAATATAAAAGTTTCGAATTTTCCTTTGTTACAAGTCATCTAGAAAAAGTAATATAAAACACTAAATATTCGTCGAAATTCTTTGAAGATAATTACGCAATAGACAAGAGTTTTATTAACTTCAATCGGGCAAAAAGAAGCTAATTTTCTCTGAAAAGTTTGAGTATTCTTATATTACACATTACATATAATAAGCAAAAGTAGTTATTGAGAATCAAACAACCCATCTAGTGAATTAAGTCTCGGCAGGAATGGCAGTTAGGCGATCAATTAATATTTTTAAAACGATACAGTGTCCGTGTAACAGTAGTGGCCCTGTACCGACCCTTGTTTGATTTGATTGATATGATTTGATTTGTGTATGGAAGCGAAGCATGGAACTGGCAAAAGAAGGATAAAAGTAGAATAAATGCAGTAGAAGTGAGATACTCTGTATGATAGAGTGTCGAATGAAAATATAAGAAGTGAATGCGGTGCGAATGATTGTGTTATGAACAAAATAATAAAAGGATCATTAAGATGGTTTGGACTGATAAAATGGTAAAAAAAGTATATTTTAACGATGTTATTGTAACTAGAAATGGAGAAGGACCGTGGAAAATTTGGCACATCAAATAAATCAAATATTGAATGTCGGCCACGTGAGGAGTCACAAAAAATCGACGTGCGTGCATGACACGATGTATGAATGTTGAGGGAACGAGAGAAATGTGTCAGAAAAGAAAAGTGTGGTAGTCCATTCGTTCTGTCTACCCCTTCGGAGAGACGGCGTGATGGTTAGTTAGTATGTTACAATTAACTGATTTGATATTTTTTCTTTAATAATTTGTTTCCCTAGCTAGTTATGGAAATCTATAAAACCGACATATTTAATCATTTATCTATATATCTATTCCATATATATGCACATGATTTTAAAGCACAGTTTAAAGGCAAATATTGAAGGCAAAATTCACATTCTTTTTGACCTTGACGACAAAAACGCTTCAGAAAAATATCAAACCTAATACTCTTAGACGTAACAATAATAAAGGTAAATAAAAAAACAAGCTGCTTATTCTAGAAATAAAGTTATTAGCGCCATGTAATGGAAAACGTTTATTTTTTTTTCTTTTTATCCTTTTGGAATCCACAAAGGAATCTTCAAATTTCAATTTGATGCAGTTATTCTGACCATATGTGAGAAAATGACATTGATTGAAAATTCCACATAGCGCACAAAGCACTTTGAATGATCGCTCTTGAATATGTATGGCAGGATTAAATTTAACAATCGCCGAGAAAAAACTTTTTTGGCACACAAAAGTAAAAGATACAAAAATATTTCAGATAAATGTGAAAAGAAATTTACAAGAGAAAACATATTTTGAAACAGAGGCGTCCTTTCTGTTTCAATTAAAAATTCAAAACTGTATCTCTTGACCTCTTTACCATATTTACATCTTAGCGATTATTTTTCACACGACTTTAGCCAATTCCAGCTAGAAACAGTAAACTAAGCATCGACAATAAACTCCTGATATACAAAATGGTTATAAGGCCGATCTTCACTTATGCAGCCCCAATCTGGGGCTATGCAGCTTCGAGTCACATACAAAAACTCCAAATCCTGCAAAATAAGGCTATCCGTTTATCGCTTGGTGCACCTTCATGGACCAGGATTACACAACTGCACCTAGAATCGGGAATCCCGATGATAGATGAACTCATTCTGAAAATTGCCGAACGTTTTTACAAAGGACTCCCTTCACATCCCAACCCCACAATAAAAGACCTCTCTAATTACGACCCAAACACTTCCAGCCGCCACAAGCGCCCAAAATCGATTCTCCTTCAGAGGAACACTCCGGGCCACACAAATCATGCCCCCGAATAAACTAACAACCCACCAAATCACCTTCCAACAATGTTCCCATCAGACGTAAGAGGAATAGCCACATGAGCTGAACCTCTGTAAGCCAGAAGATCCAAGTCCAAGTCCAAGTCCATCTAATAGGGAAAGTAATGACCTGTTTTATATTATATAAAACATATTATCATTTCTTTGTCATTGCCTAAAAGACCAACTTTTAAAATAAATAATGCTGTGTAATCTACTAACGAATTGTCTATTAACTTAGGACATTTACACTGTGTTATTCTATAATTATGTTTTATTTGTTAAATCAAGCATTGCTTTTTTAAAGTTTAAAGTATATTTTAATCGACATGTTTCGAAGGTATATTACCTTCTTTAGTGGGAGACCGATGTAATCTCATTATAGCATATTTAATATTTATGAATACGTATTTTGTCTAAAAGTATGCGACGACCTACGTGGCAGAATAGCAACAGCAATAACTGTCACACCGAAGGTCCGTCTTATTCACACTGTCATTGGTCTGATGTACAATAGAATTCACGTGACTGCTATTCAGCTACCTATCGCAAGATTTCCCTCACTAAGCTATCAGTAAAAATATAATTTATTGATGGAAGACGAAACATGTTATTCCCATAAAATATAATAAAACTTCTAGACTAGAGAATTCGTAAACAATTTTATAATATTTTAAAAATGTATCTTTATAATATCACTGAAGAAGGACCGGTTGTCCGAAACATGTAATTTTTAATGTTTGTGTTGTACGAGTATATACAAAGTATATAAAAAAGAAAAAGACAAACAGTATTTTAATTTATATTTAGTAATGGATAGAGACTCCATTATTATTCCAAAAACAAGCAACATTATTTTCTAAATAATTAAAGAATAATCTTCAATATATATTCAAAATTCGTAATAAAAATATATGAAAAAAAACTGGTTTTTAATTCATAGAATTATCTCGCGTTTTACGTAAAAAAAAATAAACGTGCGTTTATGCGTTAACATATCGTAAATGGTGTATGTATCGGAAGAAAACCTGTATTGCAGATAAGTGCTTATTAAAATATATTTTTTACGTGGTTTTTATACTTCAAAATAATTTCCAAAGGCGCCACTGCCCTAGGGCAGCATAATGGAAACTAACAATTTAAATTTGTGACTGTCCAGTGAATCGCAATTCATACGAATTCTCATCTCCACCTCGGTCTGAGGGCACAATTTTAAGCTTTTGCACTTTGGATATAGAAATTAGCGTATAAACAAAATTTCTAAAGAAATTTAAGTTTACTTTTCAGGCAAACAGCTACCACAATTAAAAGTGTTTTTTCAACGGAATTGAACGGTTCAATATATAGATTTATTAACTATACATAAAACATAAAGATGGATTGAACATAAAAAGGAAGGATAAAGAGTATTCATTAACGATGTTAACGGAACGGGAAAAGAGGGAAAAGTGGCATAATCAAATCAGTCAAATACTCGTATAAAATGTCAGATACGTGAAAAGTTCGAGAAATTGACGCGCGTTAAATGACACGGTATAGTAAAAAATGGTGTGGCGGTCCAATGTTTCTGAATTCTGGACCCATTCGGAGAGAAAGCATGATGTTTTTTTTTATTTTTTAAAAACTCAATTGAGCTATATGGATACATTTTTAGATCTTACTTGTAATTATATAATGTTTCAGGTATATTTTAAATTGATTTTGTATTGAGACTCCTTGGGTCTTTTGGAAGTTCATTGAAAACTTTCGGTACATTGTTCAATATCCTTGATTGTCCTGTCTTAGTTCGTGCATTCAGTAAGTGATATCTGTCACAGTTCCTGGTCCAGTGTCTGTGTACGTCTGAATTTTTAGTTAATTTGTATCTGCTGTCTGTTGTCTCTTCTATGGTCACTCTTTGAACAATATTCCATGTCTCGAATCTGGTCACGTCTGATATGTCTATTTGTTTTGTTTGTCTGTATACTTGTATGGTTGAGGTAATATAGTTAATGTTATTAGCTCATTTTATTATTTTATTAGTTAGTATGTAAATTTTTTTAAATAAAAACGTAATAAGTTTATCATAAAAAAATTTAAATCGTAAAATTTAAGCACATTTTTTCATATTTTTTTAGTTAAAAACCTTTCCATTCCAACCGGTTTCGATTCTATTTTTCTATATTGCTTAGAAAATTAACCTGATAAAGTTACGGACAGTGTCACGAAATGAATAACAAAAACTACAAGTGGTAATTAATTACACTTCAGTTATTTATTTTAATATACCCAGGTAAGTTACGGTCAAATAGTTCACGCCGTATTAGATTGTGCCCTGACAACTAGGCTATTACTTTATTACTTAAGATGTTAAATAAATAAGTAAATAAAAATGTCAGACTAAACCGTGTGTGATTATATAATACCACAACAAAATTCTTGATCACACGTCATAAAATGTAGGAAAAAGGAATGTACGAAGCAGCAGATCAGCCCGGCTACTGGACTTCTGAGCAAAAGACAACTGTCAATAAAAAGTTCTAATCTTATGTACTAATAGACATATGACGTCATAGCAATGGCAGACACAGTAAGGACCAAACAAGTTTTTAGGATTTCCGGGATGAAGACACCGAGGACGATAGCAGGCAAGACACTGAAAGATCGCGCGAGGAATACCAGAATAAGAGAGATATGTGAGGTTGAGGAAATATTAAGATGGAGCAGACAGCGAAGAAAGAAACTGGTACAGTCATGTTCAAAGAATGGACACCACCAGACTTCCCTATATTCCACTACATAATCAGCCTCATAGGACTCGTCCTCGTGGAAGACCTCCTCAAAGATGGAAGGACAGCTGGGAGTCTACCGCACAGGAAGAGTAACACTCTGGAGAACAGGCCGCATAGGTCTACAAACAAGGAAGAAGTAGAAGAAGAAGAAAGAAAATATTCACTTTATAAATTTTTCTTTTATAAATTGTAATATGAAGTATCCTGTTCAAATGTATGCTGACTGAATAAATATTCATTGTACGTTCTCTAAAAATACCTCAGTGATTTTCATGCAAAAAGTAAAACACTTTCTCAAACCTGCAAGTCGCAAAATCCTTGATTCATGTGAACGAAGATTTTTCGAAGAAAACTAAAAATTTACTAAAAGTTTTCCCAGACGAACACTAAACTTCAGTGTGCTAAACATTTGTTCATATTTTACGTCTCGCCTTTAAATTTTTCAATTCACTTTATGCAACTTGATACTGTTGTTCTTATAAAAAATATTTCAAAGATTCAGATTTTTATTAAAATAATTTATTTATGTCGAACTATTTAAAATTTATTTGGATTAGATATTTGATGATAAGGTAACGAATATTTTTTTTTATCCGTTTTCTTAACTCTTTTCTTAATTATAATATAATTTTTAAAGGTCGAATTGTGAAAAGTAATTATATAGGGTTATGAGACATTTCTTCAAAGTTTTTTTTACATATTTTCAAAGGTGTTTCAGCTTAAAACAAACTCCAACTTAACAAAAAAAATTCCCAGTGGTTAGTTAAGGGGTAAGGGTCAAACAGAGGTATGAAAAAACAATTCTTTTCAATATCATTTTTTAGTGAGCAATTTAATTTATTTTATAAAACCAACAATAAAAAATTATTACGTTATGTTTAAACTTGATATGACCCAAATTTCAAAAAAATATGTAAATTCTATATGAAGTTATCGACATATTTGTTGGACCCTATTCCGTAAGTGGTCATTTGCGGTGACCATATAATTTCTTACAGGTTTATCTAAAATCATTCAAATTAAATA
Source organism: Lepidostoma basale (assembly GCA_022606425.2). NCBI lineage: Eukaryota > Metazoa > Arthropoda > Insecta > Trichoptera > Lepidostomatidae > Lepidostoma > Lepidostoma basale. The sequence goes on along the minus strand of JAHDVF020000053.1, from coordinate 847,897 downwards.
AAAATACATTTTTATTGTTTATCTAGTGCCTGATCGAAGCTTTTTAAATACACAAAATGCCGGCCTCTGATAATTTACTTACGGATTTTTCAGGAAAAATGCAACGATTTATTGTTTCAAAAAAATATAAGTTTTTAAAAAGAAAAATCATAGAAAGCACTAGATGAACTATTAAACAATATATTCTACTTGAATAATTAAAGATGAACCTGTAAGAAGTTATAATGGCCCCGCATTATGGAAGAGGGTCCAACAGATAGGGCGATGACTTTAGATACAATTTATATATATTTTTTTTAAATTTGTCAAATCAAGTTAAAACATAATACGAGTGTAATATTTTATATCTATGGTTTGATAAAATAAATTTAATCACTGATATTTTTTATATCTATATAATGACTGCTTCTAACCCCTTTATACAAACCCGGGAGAGAAATAAAGGTCAATTTAATTAAATTCTATCGAAATATTGAGTTTCTGCATAATGATATTTATTTAAAGGTAGATTTAAAAATTCAGTAGGCGTACTCGCATTGACGGTATTTTCAAGAGCAAATTAAGAGTTTTTGCAAAGTAATTATTGGGCAAAGCACACATTTACGCAGCAAGTAAAAAATCTTAAGTACTAAAGGAATAGGAAATTGACTATCGATTCAAATAATTTGTTAATGATTTTCTCTTTTAGTACATTCAATTCGTTAACTTTGTAGTCATCAAAAAAATACTTTACTCTATTAGATCGATTTTACTCATACCGCTTTAAACAATTTATTTGAAATATATCAATCACCCATTTTTTTAAGAAAATGTTTTTTCAATAAAAATAATTGCAAAAATAGGAAACAATTTTTTGTTTTTTTATAAACAATAGATAGATTTTTATAACTCGATTTTTTTAAAGTAAATTGTGTTTTTAAATTATGTTGAATTTTTAATATCGAACGATGAAAAAAAAATGTATAATTAGTATTAATACTGGCTGGGGATAAAATCTAAACATTTAAATTAAGTCTACATAGGTACATTATGTCGTTTAAAAGACTGATAAATAATTAAATAGTTTATTATTTTTTTAATAAAATCGTGACTACTTAAAGGTTTTTTTCACTTTACTTCAAGGACAACTTTCGTAGCACACATCGATTTAAAATTACGTGCGTTATTGGAAAAGCTTAAAAGCTCTCGCACATCATTTTCGCTCAGACACGTTATAATAATTTCCTCTACACTCTTGACTGACAAAGCCGTCGGTTGTTTAGTGTGGTGCGTAATGTATGGAAGCTTTAAACTCTAAACACTGACTTGTATATCTTTAATTATATATTATATTTGGGATCTTGGGTGTGTCTGGTTTTCGCAGTACCCTCGTCGGCCGAATTATTATCACAATGGCATTAATCTTAGCATAACATATTTCTTCTTAAAACATAATAATTTTCATCACAACATTTAAAGGCAAACGTTCTTGTAGATATTATGCATCTATTCAAACCTTTTTTTGCCTTATAACCCTCAGCTTTTTTCAAATGGCGTATTGGTCAAGAAATAAACTAGTTCTATAAAAAAAACTTTGATATTTCATTATTGTGTAGACATTTACACGAGTATAAGAAACCCATTTGGGTGTTTGCCTTTTTTTTAAATACATTTCTATGTTACTGAAATATAAACTTTAGTTTGTTTTAGCCTATATGAACACAATTATTTCTTTATATGCTCGCCTTTTTTGTGTTGTTGATGTTTGATTTGTCTTTTTCTTTTTTATATACTTTGTATATACAACACTAACATCTGATGAAATGTTCCTCCTTCGGTTAGCACAGAGAGCATGGTTTTTATCTTCAGGGTGGTAATCGTGACATTTTTTTCGGTATATTACTCGACTAAGGACGGGTGTAAATAAAGACGCAGATTATATGGGATACATGGGGGTTTATTACAAAGTTAGAATTATGAACATAATAGCTAGAAAATAAATGCTAGATATGTCGTTACTCATAAAAACACAAAACAGAAGAGTGAAGGGGCTGGTTGTGGCGATTCCACGGTGGTGTGCTCCTCAGTGCATCAGATAGCTACGTCGTCCGTCGACGTTGTCAGCGACGCTGACCAGTAGATGGTGGTTCAGCAAATAAATGTATAAAGCGTCACCTGGCAGACACGAGATTCCATAGGCCGGGTGGTGCTGCACGGAGTGAAGAAGTGGTCCACGCAGTTCGGCATGGTGGTGAGGTCCTTGACACGGAGCCTCAAACGCGGTGTCCGACAGAACCTTCGGAACTAACCGCAGACACGCGGACATATGATGCACGTGTGTTACTGATGCGCGATCCTTGATGCATATATTTATTGTTAATATCGTACCTTATGTTATTCTAATGAAGACTGGCTGAACCATTTCTGGTCCAGCCGGATGCAGACGGATTTCCGTGTCTTCTACATTTTGGGCGGGGTCGAGGCACAAGCGACGGGAACTAAGATGGCGGCCTACCCGCAATGGCTGACTGGAGGGAAGTGAGGGGGCTTGTAGCCTCAGAGCATAGAGTACCGAAAAACAGTGTTACCAACCGGGAAGGCGGCGGTTGCTCACACGGCGGAAACAGGAGAAGTTGGAAATAAATTTCGAAGAGGTACTTAACTGGGGAGATTTGGGGCGAATACAGTGTCCGAAGAAATCGTAATGGGATGTACCATTACACTGACAAAACTGATCGTATTTGTAAACAATATTATAATATTTTAAATATGTATCTTTATAATATGTATCACTGAAGCAGGACCGGTTGTCCGAAATATGTCTGATATGCAATTTTAATTTATCAATTACAAAGTAATATAAAATAGAAAAAGACAAACGGTTATTTCCGATTTAAAGCGTGATTATTACACATGTAATGACATTTATGTAACAAAATTTATATGGAATGAAATATTCAAGAAAAAATTGTAATTATCTTTCAGATGATTTTGGTTTTTAAATACTTTATAAAAGGTTTACGATTAAAACATCATTTTAAAATCATAAAACTGTATATTTAAAGCGTTAAAAACTCTATATTTAATGAGTTTATTATCTTATTTTTATAAAGAAATGCGCTGCCTTACTCGTATATTATGTAAATAAAATTATAATATTTCAATTTTTTCACTTTACATCACGTTAAAAATATCGGAAACCGAATCGAAAATGGTAGCGCATAATTAATGGTGAACGACTCCATTTTGTAAAGAATTTCAAAGTTTGTTATTTTAACGTTTCTATTATAGCAATAAAACTAAAAAAATATTTTATAATCTCACAATATTGATTCGTTCCATCAAAAAACGTTTATTGAAAGATGACTGAAATATCGTTTAATTTTGAACAAGTTCATATTTATCATAAACAAAATGATAAAAAATCCTTATACCAAAATTATATTAATATTTTCATAGTAAAATTAATTACTTATTATTTCGTGGTTAAAACAATCCGACGTTTTTATTTAAAAAAAAAAAACATCTTAATAACCCCACATAATTCCCTTCAAATTGTGTACATTATAAAATTTGTATCGGCAAAATATTATATAAATTCGTATTTTCCCGACAAAATCATTTTTATGATATAAATGCATAGAAAGATTTAGCTATAATAACATTCATTACAAATTTTATTCTACACAAATATTTTTGCGTGATTCTTAATTCATAATTCAATAAAAAAATTATTACTTCACTTAAAATATATATTTTTATAAACATGCATGAATGGAGAATTTTATTTTAATTCCACGCAGAAAGGATTCGAAAGGATCAAAAGGATCTTCAAAGTAAATTTTAAATTCATTGGAACATATTATCTCTAGACTTAAAAAGATAATTCTGATGAATTAAACTCAATTTGTTCAAGTTTATATCGTTCTCTTTATGATAAGGGGCTACACCTTCGAGTAGAAACGTCGAGGTAAATATAGTCTATATACTAGTCGAAAATACAGTGTTCTTATTCATAAGAAAAATCTACAGCGCCTTATGATTATTTTTTATAATGTTTTGTTACCTTACAGTTATTTTGTAACTAGTTCTAGTGCAAGCCCTCGCATACAAAAGTGATGGATGGAGCTGGCAGAAAATATCTAAAGAATTACAGCAAGATTAATGTTGTACTTATAATGTGCTGAAAGATGCTGGTATAAAATTTTTTGTATAGAGATCCGAGAAAAAGCAAAGAAGTTAAATAACTAACTAACTAACTAACCATCACGCCGTCTCCCCGAAAAGGTAGGCAAAAAGAATGGACTGCCACACTTTAATCGATGCGGCACTCCATCCTTCTCTTTTCGCCCCGCGAGAGACGCGGTGTGATGGGTTGCGAATCTCATCGCCACCAATAGGCATCTCCCGCGCACACTTCGATCGTTCAACGTCTACATAATAAATCAAAAACAAATTACATGAAACACAATGTACAATGTTTTAAAATAAAATAACATTTCAAATATTTTTACACATAATGTTCTTTTAGATGGTGCACTTGTCGTCAGCTGGACGATCCGGACATTTGTGTTTATTTAATTTTTATTCCACGTTGTCCAATGTTTGTTTAAGTTAAGTAAGTTCTCATAATATCAGAAAAAGGTCAAAACGTAATTATACATGAGGAAGAATGGTTTAAAAGTTTTGTAATAGTCTTAATAAAACAATTAGTCAATGAATATCGAGACAAATACGATTGACCAAATAAATCAAACATTAATGGACAACTTAAGGCATTTGGCGTGATAGTTAAAATGTTAAGAAAGTAGATAGAAATCCAATAAAACAATTAACTAACTTACATTAACAAATATTGTTTTGTGTAATGTAAGTGATTTTTTTTACAAAAACCTAGGCATTCTATCTGAACGTATCGACGGTTTAATGTACGGGGAAAAATAATGGTTTTAACATTAAAAAAAGAAAATTCTGTGGTTGTTTCAATATTGTGTATACATTGGTCTGGATTTTTGTAAGTTTATATTTATTTCTAAAAATAAACCCAAACTGGTTGTTTCAATACGTATATACGTATGTATCAGATTATATTGTACAAAAATGTTAAAATATTTTTTCATATCGTTCGGGAGAACATTACATTACAATATAAAGAGAGACTTCCATGTATTCCATAGTTCTCTCCAAATAATGGTGTTATGGTACGTAAACGCAAAAAATGTTTTTTTCTATTTGAAATCCGTTTCTCCGTCATTTTTGCACATTGAATATATAGCATTCATTGATAAATATTCATCAAGATAAGAAAACTTTAGAACGCAAACTGTTTTGTTATTCCTTGTGATTTTATTGTAAAAAAAAACGAACTAACTAACCATCACGCCGTCTCCCCGAAGGGGTAGGCAGAAAGAATGGATTGACACACTTTTCTTTCCTGACATATTTCTCTCGCTTCCTCAACATTCATACATCGTGTCATGCACGCGCGTCGATTTCTCTGACTCCTCACATGGCCGACATTCAATATTTGATCGTGCCACGTTTTCCTCGGTCTTCCTCTATTTCTGGTTCCATTTACATCATTAATATATAATTTTTTTACCATGCTTTCTTTATTCATTCTTTCCATATGTCCAAACCATCTTAATGATCCTTTCATTATTTTGTTCATGACACCATCATTCGCACCGCATTTACTTCTTATATTTTCATTCGACACTCATTTTATTGTATTTTATTTATTCATTTTATTGTATCATTGATATAAAAAGGACATGTAAGTGTAAGGATAATGATCGATTTTCAGAAGATTTCTGTAGCATATGTGGTTGTCATTGGGACCAACGCAGAAATAATCTCATGCGTAGGGATGCTGGAAACATTTTCATGTTTATTCAATTAACACATCCTCTTTGAAGATTATATTCAAAATGTAAAAGATGATTGGATCCAGAAATACTGAAATTTCAGTATAAATATGATACACGCATGCATATGAATATTTCCAGACTCGTACAATTATTAAATCATGTATGGAAGTGAAGCTTGGAGCTGGCAAATAAAGGATGAAAGCAGGATAAACGCCGTAGAAATGAGATCACTAAGAAGAATGTCCGGGAAAACGTTGTATGATAGAATACCGAACGATGAAATAAGAAAGAAATGTAAGGCAGATGACTGCATCATGGCTAAAATAAAAAAAGGATCCCTGAGATGGTTTGGACATATGGAACAAATGTATGAGAGTATAATGGTTAAAAAGTTGTACACAAGCAGCGTGAGTGGAAAAAGAAGCTTATTACCACCGAGGAAAACATGTCATAACCAAATTAATCAATTACTAAAAGGCGGCCACATTCGAAGTGGGAATAATCGACGTGCGTGCATGGTACGATGGATGAATGTAGAGGAAGCCCGAGAGGTATGCCTCTCTGTATACCCCTCCGGGGAAATGGCGTGATGGTTAGTTAGTTTTACAATTATTAAAACACAATTACATTTCATCAAAAAATTATCAAATACAATCACTATATTTTTTACTACGGTAAAAAAACAAGCATATAAATATAAGCTAGTTTATATTCATAATTGTTACCTTTAAATTAAATTATTATTATTATCATTATTATTATTATTATAAATATTATTATTATTGTTGTTATTATTGTTATTATTACAATTACTATTATTATGCTGAATCGCTCTTAACATTTACGGCGCGAACCAAATCTATAAAAACGGTATAGATATAATATTGATTCTTATTACACGTGATTGGTAGCTATCTATCCCCATTTTACTGTCACATAAATTCTATACCAAACCAATGACAATGTGACAATCACACTGCCATCGCGGGAAATCGAACCCATGACCTTCGGTGTGACAGTCATAGTACTTGCCACTCGGCCACAAATGTCATTACCGAGATATGATACCAAGATACCCTCATAATGATTCCATAATATTTCTGATTCATGTGCATTATTGTCATGATAATTAATTTTTCTTTCTGTATTTATTATTAATATTATGATTAAACAGAACCTTGCAAGACCGAAGAAAACGTGGCACAATCAAATAAATCAAAACCTGAATGTCGGCCACGTGAGGAGTGCGAGACATCGACGTGCGTGCATAACACGATGAATGAATATTGTGAAAGCGAGAAAAGTATGTTAGAAAGGAAAGGATGGCGGTTTATTATTTCTGCCTACCTCTTCGAGAAAACATCATGATCGTTAGTTAGTTAGTTTTAGAATGTTTATTTAGTGGAAAACAATATTTTACAATTTTGAACAAATAATTTAATTCAAGAAACAATTGTATCTCAATAGAGACGAAAATGCAAATTGGAAACAGAATATGGTTGATCAAGGTGTTTACAGGACTTATGACCTGTCATTGGTTGGGTTAAGCACACGCTTTATGTAATACAACATTCCCCATTCCACCTTATTTTTCTTATGACCACCATGTCTGACAAATTTTTGGAAGTTGTATATATGTTAATCTCCAACACCACCTTTTACATGGTAGTATATTCAATCTTCACACTAACGCCATCTATGAAGATTGTATTAATTTTTTTTTTATTTGGTTAATAAATAATTTAATGTTTTTTTTATTCAAACTGTATTCCATATTTTTTACGTATTCAAGCACCGTTGTATTTTTTATGCCTCTATGGTGAGAGAATGAGAGTGTTTTTTTTATTTGTAATCAGTTTTAGCGTTAATCTCTGTAATTACGTGCTTTGTTTAAAATTTTCTTGCGCTGCGCAAGAAAGGCGTCCATTGGCGGCGAAGCAATATAATTTTGCTTTCCTTTGACCCGTGAATGAAAAATAACCCCGAGGAGCGCTGTGTCCATAGACCGCTGTTCGTTTATTACGTTTAATCAGGTTTTTTCAAGATAAATTTTATTAATGCTGGATTATGCTACGCTTCCGCACAATTTTGTATAAAAAACATACGCCTCAGAAGTCTAGAGCCTTCTTTCTGGGTTGACAATATTTTTTCAGGAGCCTTTTCAATTTGCGTAAATTTTCGATATAAATTAATAACCCTTATAACCTTAAATTTATAACTAAAAAACACAAATTGTAATTACATTTAAATGAAGCTACATTTCAATTTAAAAATTATTATACATCATCAATAAGACTGTTATTGATAATTTTTTTAATATTAAAAATTACACTAAGCTTTTAATATTATATAAGATACAATAATTAAAGAATAAAAACAGTTAATACCATATAATCATATAATGTTCAAACAAAAACATCACCAAATCTACCTTATATTATAAATTTTGACAAAATTCAATCCTAGCCTACCATCTTTCAATATAACAAACAATTATATCCATTTTATTTCATTAACTTTATATTGAATTTGCAAAAGTCAAACAATCAAAGTCATTTTATTGTTAATTCAATGATGATGTTAAACTTTATATATAAAATTTGACTCCTCTTAGGGGTAGACAGAAATAATGGACCGCCATACGTTATGTCCCGACATACTTTTCTCGTTCATCTGCATTCATACATCAAGTATTGCACGTACGTCGATTTCTCGGACTTCTCACGTGACCAACATTTATTATTTTATGAATTTGATTGATTTGCTATGTTTTCCTCTGCCCTCTTTTCTCTTTGAGCTCAGTTTACGTTGCTTACATGTGCTTTTTTCAGCATTCTGCTTTTATTTATTCTTTCCATATGGACAAACCATCTTTAGAACCCTTATTATTTTGATCATAACACTTTCATTCGCACCGCATTCACTTTTTAAAAAAATTCACATTGATAAACATAAATTCCAGTAGTTGTATTATATTCGTAATTATTAATTCGTAATTCGTAATAAAGGACATTCGGTAATTATCAAGTGTCATCATATCAACTATAAAATATTTTTTAATCTAAAAAACAGAGATTGTTATCGATATTTAAGCATTAAGATTACTAACGATAAAATCATTGTCACTTATGCTACAAATTTCATTGACAGAATTCAATAAAATTTTGTAAGAGATTCTCAATAAAATGGTTTTAAATTTAATAATTTCTATAAAATGTAAAACGATGAAAAGAAAATATTTTTGGATCACCGTAGCTATCTTAGACATCTTATTCATGTCAATTCAATTTGATTCTTTATCAGAATCTGGCATTCATTTTCTCCGAGCCTAGTTAGATCAACACATTGTCCAAATAATGCCGGTTTAGCATTTAAGGGGTTATACTCGTACGCAACCAGAAGGCCGAAAAAAAAATTGTTTAACAAAATTTATAATATTTTTTTGTAAATTTCACCTTTATTTCAAATTAAATATTTGTAAGAAAATTTATTTTTAAAGCTGCTATAATCGATCTCCGGGAGCTTCTCTAAAAAGGCGTCTCTCAATGAGCATGATATGTCTAAATTGATCTAGATTGGATTATAGATAGATAGATCTAGAAATAGATTGGATCATCTAAAATGAAAAAACAAAAAGATTATTCTATATTCGCCATCACTTTTTGTTATGGATTCACATTTGAATAACTTTTTGTAAATGTTGTATTATCACAACACTTATTTGCACCTTTTACAAACATGTTTCGGAACACAGACTTCCCTTATTCAGTGTATGAATTACAGAATTGTAAACATAAAGAACAATTCATTTATTTAAACATTAGGAATACTGTGTCCCGAAACATGTTTATGAAAGGTGCAAATATTTTTTTGTCAAAATACAATGTTTTCAAAAAGTTACTCAAAAAAGTTTAATTAATATAAGATATTATCTAGCATTCAATCGAAGGAATAAGCAAAATACTATTTTTCAACAAAATGGTTTCTTCTCAAAAAAAAAATTGTTTTGTTCAATAGATAAAAATTTCGGCCTTAAATTGTTTATAAAAAAGAAAATATTTACCGGTAGAAATAACCTTTGAACATTAATAAAATGTTTATTTTATAATAATATAACATATGAGACTGATCGGTTTAGCCGTTTCCACACGAAATATTTCTCACCGACTTAACAAACACAATTTTGAGAAAAACGTGTTCGAAATTTCAAATGCATTGCTAAATGCTTTCGAACGTTCCGAAACGTAAGACGTAAAGTACAAATATGCGAGTAACTTCGAGAATGTTAATCGGATTGACATGAAAATGTCTGTGTATATGAATGAATATAGGAGTATGTACATTACGAAAAAAAAATCGGTCAGCGTATAACCCCTTAATAAGATGTAACCTTAAACTAACGCGTACAGTTTTCATGACATAGACTTCTCTTAATCGAAGTACGTGGTTGACCCAATCCACGCACACAGTCTTAAATGCATATTGGTAAAAAAAGGTTACGTTAAGAGTTTAAAAAATATTTAATTTTTATTGATTGTTTCTTTAACAATGATTTAAAACTCCGTATTAAATTTCTCTATTTTTATATAATTTGTGCATACAAAACTTACATAATTTTTTTTTAATTACATAGACATGTTTCAGACAACCAGTCCTTCTTCAGTGATACATATAATAAATATACATATTTAAAAAAATTATAATATTATTTACATGATCTGACAGATGTTATAGAGATCTGTTATAAAATATTTATAACATCTGTCAGATCATGCAAACAATTTTATAATATTTTTAATGTGTATATTTATAATATGTATCACTGAAAAAGGAGTGGTTGTCCGAAATATGTCTAAGTAATTTTAATTTTTTTAATGTAAGTGTTGTTCATACAAAGTATATAATAAAGAAAAAGAGAAATAAAGCATCTACAACACAAAGTATGGCGAATAAAGAAGAAATTCCGTATTAATTAAATTAGTTAATCAAAACGAAATAAAAACGTCTATTTCAATTACATTTTATGGGAATGAATGTTTCTTCGTATTAAGATATAATATCTTATAATGTGATTTCCATAAAGTGTTATTAGACATCTAGATACTTACATACGTTTTCATTCGTATTAATTATTTAATTTTTGTAATACGCAATATGTTCAAAGTTCGTTTTATAAACTTTTTATTCAACAACATTTTGAATGTTTACAAATTCTTGTAGACAAATACTGGATTTCACCCATCGCGGATAAATTATTTTTATTTTACAAGGATTAATTGTATCTCAGTTTATTTTTATTTTACAAGTCCTGTAAGCGCCTCGGCTACCACCTTCTGTTCCCAGAAAAACAATTTGCATCTTCGTCTCTATTGAGATACAATTAATCCTTGTAAAACTTTTTATTGTTTCTTGAGGTTCACATCCCTTATTATAGCTTCAGTTATAATAAGAAATTGGTTAATTTTATTTCCTTCACTAACATAAAACTAATATAACGTTTTCAATCATTCAGAAGTGTAATCATATTTTTTAATTAAATATTTTGGTTGGAATGTAAAATGTTTTTTGGTAGGTTTAATAAAAAAATAAAATACAAATTACAAGAAGAATCAGAAAAACCCGTGTCTGTAGAAAGGCTTGGAATTCGTTTTGTTTCTTTTAAATCTCCTTTTATTCTGAGACTGAACAATAGCAAGCTTTTTGATTGATATTTCTGACTACTCTAGGGTCATTTGGAAACAAAGGCTTCACAATTTGTTTTAACATTATTCCGTTGAAAATCTTTCGTAAATAGAAACACTAGAAAATAAACGTGAAATGGAACGATTGTTTTTATTATTTTAACAACAATCCAAATATCACTGTAATTTAAAACAGTTGTATTTAACAAAATAGATATTTTAATTGCATTTTCTGCATTACTTGAAATTAATAAAAATTCAGTGGTCAAACCATACTCGCTGCTTTTTCAAGAAAATAAATTATTAATTAGATTCCAGATCAAATTATTTTTTATTTATTTTCCAAATAAACATTAGAACCATGTATACAATTTCGAATGATGCATCGACCCAGGAAAACAATAGCAATAGTGATGCAATAAAAGTTGGAAACTATCCATTGAGTGGAGTTTTTGCCATTTTCACAGTGTTTTAACAATAAATATAATTAATGTAGATCTCTGAAGCGATTATGTTCAGCAATTGATTTCCCTCCCTACTGGCTTCACCAGAGTCATGTCGGTGCTGCATTATGGGAGATACAATGGACAATGCAATGCAGTCGAAGATGACCATCCGGAATATAAATTGAATGTTCCTAAGTTGGCGTTGTTCTGTAATAATTCCATTTCAAGTGTTTGTTAAATGCTAACCCATTCGGTTTTTTGGGATCTTAAGAAAATTTGTGTAACTCGTCTTTCTGAACTAATTCCATTTCAAGTGTTTGTTAAATGCTAACCCATTCGGTTTTTTGGGATCTTAAGAAAATTTGTGTAACTCGTCTTTCTGAACCGACGTTTCGAAGATTGTTGCAGTCTTCAATCTTAGGGTGGTTAACCAATCGCCCTAAAGGGGACGACTGCACTGATCTTCGAAACGTCGGTCCAGATACTCGAGTTAAATGGATTTTCCGCTAAAAGCATACTACTATTACCCGTTTAAATCTCCCCAATTAGTTAACCCATTCCTTCTGATCTGCAACAAAAATGATATAATGTCTCGTTAATTGTGGGTAACCATGTCCGAAAGGCGTGCAAGATGGATCGGCCATGTAATACGTCAAGAAGGTCTCTTACATGCCATAATGGAGGGTATGATCGAGGGGACAAACTCTAGGGGACGCCCACGCCGAGAGTACCTGGAGGACCTGTTGGTGGACGTACGCTGCTCATCATATGCAGATTTCAAAAGAGCCGCACAAGACAGGGAAAAATGGAAGAGAATAATGGAGGAAATTGCTGCAAACAAATCCCAGGATTGAAACCAGAGAAGAAGAATTGTGGGAATTGTCTAATACAATAAACTGAAAGTCTTAACTCTCATATTGTATACTTTTTAGCTCATCAAGCTTAATGTCATAGCACCCTCTGTGTGTACCATATAATTCAAATATACCATTAAAAAAACTTAATATAGAATGTTTTTTTATTATTTATTTGTTTTTAATTGTTTATGAGTGTCTTGAAGCTGAATCACAATATTATTCTTGACTCCATTTTGCACGAGTTGTAGCGATCCAGATGACTATTAAAATCTTATAAATTTGCAATATTAAATAATAACTTAATCATCAATTTTTTAAACCAGGAGATCTGACGTCAACCGACCGATCTAATATCTTATACTATAATATATAATTTTACTCACACGATGTCATGAATTAATGAGTATCAGCTTCATATTTCTTATACCACACTTCACGACATAGAATTTAAGACATCTAAGAAGTTTTCATATTCATTTTCTTATCCCGCGTGTTCGCAAAAATGTGTGATAATTTAATATACAAGATTTCTGGGAATAAATAAATTTTCTGAAAGGCGTATTTGTTTCTTTTTTCACGTAAAAGCGAGGGTTTTATGAAGACCGTTCAAGACTTTCAAATATGCGCCTTTGAAGTTTCGAACCTTCTCACATTAAAAAGTAGAACCCGTGCGTGGCGATATTCGCACTCGAATAAGAGCATATTTACTTTCATAATACCAGCCTAGGGGGTGCCTTTAAGTTTCCAAATCAGAATCTCTTAAAAAGGAATATTACTGTCAAAATGGAACATACACAAGTATCCTAGTTTGCTTTACATTTGTATTTTAATATAATATTAAAACACTTGTAAATTTGTATTCACACCACCCTATTTATTTCAACAACCAAACGGTTTCGCTCCCGCCGGAGCTTCGTCAGGGTTACAAAAGACATTACATATAAAATCAGATAACAACACAATGTATAATAAAATAAATATAAAATGTAGGGGGGGAAGGTGTTCACGAGGTCAATTAGTATGTTAGAACGGTTAGTCATGAGTATGAGGGAAATTTCAATGGAGACGTACAATAATCAATATTCTAGTAGCGGACCGGGGAGTTGACTTTTTTGAGGGATTATTGAAAATGGGTAACATGGCTCAAATGGGGCTAAAGGAATGATTAGTCTGATAATTTATTATAGGCAAATTATTATTAAGGACTTTCTCAATTTCAAGTGCTTCTAAGTTATCTAATTTTAGACCTGGGGAATTTATAAGTCAGAATCTTTATGAAAAGTTTAGTTTGTCTCTAACAGATGGTTGGCGAAATCAGAAAAACGGGACTACTTAGACATCTGAGATGTTCCTTCACCCATACGTTTATATTTCTAGCAGTTTTACCAATAGTACATACAATATATCACAATTATTACAGCGTATTGAGTTAACAGAAAAATATAAGAAGTGTATTTATTATTTCGAAGATATTTTCAATTTTAAAATGTATCGAATGGCGCATTCAAATATAATATTAATCGTGTGTATCAAAAAGTTTTAATCCTCTAATGGATTTGTTCTTGGGATGCCACTTGGGCCCTTAATGTGGTCATTTCCAATTGCTTTCCACATTATTACAATATAATTATATACAAAGTAAACAATTGCTTAATTTATTATGTAAAGAAAATATCATTGAAAGATTTTTTTCGATATGGAACGAATAGACGAGAAAAAAGTACCTGAAAATACTTTATGAAAAAAGTTTATGAACACATAGTAAAAATATTTGTTTTTTTCTTATGTAGTATTAAAGTTGTCGAAATCGAATAACTTCTATAAAATGATATTTGAATGAGGATAATTCTCGTTAGGATACAAAGGCTTGACATTTAAGACACTTTGACTTTCTCACACCAATTAGGGATATAAGCGTAATGGTATATAAGCTAAACAAGAAAATAACATTCTTGATAAAAAAAATATAAAATTGAGGTGAAAAATGTAGATATGTATCACATACATACAGTATACAAGTGTAACATTGAAGGCATGTTAAAAAAAACTCTTCGAACGGAGTATAAACTCACTCGACACTAATATTCGATAAATTGAAGGAAAAAAACGAAACAAGTATTTTTCAATTAAAATCACATTATACTAGATATATGATAGTAAAAAAATATCTCTTCGTGTGAATCTTTCTTAAAATAAATAAAGTTTTTTTTTCTTCAAGATTTAATCTGTATTAAGATTCTCCTTGCCATTAATAATCCAATAATTAAAAAAAAAGTATGATTGGTGCCGCAGCTTGTTTCAACTTGTGATACTATTAACTAATGTCTTAGCAATGGCGTATACGAGTATATCCCTTACTTAATTAATACGAATGAAAACATCTGTTTTCTATAATTTTGTTATATGTTATGGGAATAACATGTTTTCTTTGCTAAAGCATTATCAAACGTAATATTTAATCAAATATTTTATGTAAAGTTTTCGGTTATAATGAAGTCACGAAACAAATTAATCAAACAGTTATGCAAAGAGTCGCTTGAACAGTTATAAAGCCAGTTGTTTTAAATTAATATTTTTGACACGCATTTCTGTTTTAATTCACAATATAAAACTTAGTAACTACGGCAACAAACCACCAAAAGGGAAGGCAGAGAGAATAGTCTGCCAAACTACTCTATCCTGAAAAACTTTTTAACGTCCTCCACATTCGTACTGCGAGTCAAACAAGCGCGTCGATTTATTCGACATCTATTTGTAAAATGGCCGATGCTTTATGTTTTCGCTTGATCTTTCTCGACTCCGTTCTCTATTCAGATCATTTACGTATACATTCTTAAGATTTTTTTTCATCGTTTTATCACATACATTCTTGTTTTTCTAATTGTACTACATTTTTTCTTTTAACATTTATTTTTTATTTTTCTTAATATTATACAGGTAACTAACTAACTAACTAACTAACCATCACGCCATTTCCCCGGAGGGGTAGGCAGAGAGGATGGATCGCCACACTGGCCTGTCCTGGCACACCTCTCGGGCTTCCTCCACATTCATACATCGCACCATGCACGCACGTCGATTATTCCGACTTCGAATTTGGCCGCCTTTTAGTAATTGGTTAATTTGGTCATGCCATGTTTTCCTCGGTCGTCCTCGGCTTCTTTTCCCACTCACACTGCTTGTGTACAACTTTTTAACCATTCTACTCTCATCCATTCGTTCCATATGTCCGAACCATCTCAGGGATCCTTTCTTAATTTTATTCATGATGCAGTCATCTGTCTTACATTTCTTTCTTATTTCATCGTTCGGTATTCTATCATACAATGTTTTCCCGCACATTCTTCTTAGTGATCTCATTTCTACGGCGTTTATCCTGCTTTCATCCTTCTTTTGCCAGCTCCAAGCTTCACTTCCATTATACAGGTAAATTGTCATATGATAATTAGTTTTTTTTAACTGAATTTTTCTCATTATCTTTTGTAGTTCTTATTTTTTGTTTATTTGTAATCATAAATGCATTGGAAAATGTTTGTAATGTTAATGATTTTTTTTACTAATTAAATTGTAATATATATATTGATTTCATCTCTACCGCTTATTTTCAACCCTCGTGCATCTTCTGCCAGTTCCATGCAGAAGAAGCATGAGGGTAGAATAAATGCATGTAAATAGGGTTGGAATTATCAAATCAAATCATATAAGTTTATTTACTCAAAAAACATTACAAACAGCATAAATGTTTAAGGCATCTATTGAGTACAGGTAAAATATTTTCACATATATCATAATACCAGGAACGCATTAGTAATGGTTCGATATTAGGAAGATAAGATACTTTCTAAAGTCAAGAGTATTTATCCCCTGAACGTACTTTCACTAATATGAAAGACGTTGATCTCCGAGAAGACCGCGTTCAGCAAACTAATTGCTCTTCCCACCGGTGGCACCAGAGGCAGATTGGTTCTGGCGACTGGTAGGTAAAACAATCTGTGCTGTCGCTGTCGGAGATATCTATCGGGGACAAAATGACCAACATCCTCCAGTACGGCCGAGTTCTCGAAGTATCCCCTAGTTAAGCTATTTAATTATAACTATATTGTGAATAGCCGTTTTCATTTTCATTGATAAATTCTTACTTAATATGAGTGATGCTGTCCTCAATTTCTCTTGATCTTAATGCCTTAACGAGAGCAGAATATTAAGTAGTTTTATGGTTGTATTTTCGATCCCCATGTTGTATTTATTTTGGAACAAAATTATAATTATTGTTTTATTTACCATGAGCCATTGAGCTTCGCGAATGTCGTAAAAGGAGAAGGAAAAATACGAAATGAAATTTAAGATTGGGAACATACACAGTTGAGACGTCCTAAAGTTTATGACCCCTACTAATAAATTGCGAATTAAAACTGTGTTTTTTATTTATCTTTTTGGATCACATGAGTAAAATGTACTATGTGTAGGCAATCTTTTCAAAACTGTTTGTTTTCGATTAAATTTTTAGTGTTGGCCACTCAAAAAACAAAGACAAACTCCACAGTGCCGAAATGAGGATACAAAGATAAGCGGGCGAAATAATGCTGCTCGACTACATCGGAAACATCTTTAAGAAAATAACTGTTTGAAATGGTACAGCCAAGTCATGCAGCACCTAGCTGACCATGTTACAAGTTAATTGATGCAAGCCAGTGACACAGAGGACAAGATAATCCCAAGTTGAGGTGAATGAGACAAAACAGCAGGAGTCTCAAAGGAGACCGGATCCCATCAGACGCCACCAGGACAGACATTCCTGGAGATGCCATACAAAAAAAGTCGACTACAAGTAAATGAGACAGTGCTTGGAAAAAAAGGGATGTATATACAGGTGCCTTATTAAATTATTAAATATTCAATTTTGCTGTAGTATCATGAGATTTGATAACAAAAAAAATATTTCAATTATTCATCTAAAAAATCTAAAACCATTCCGCATTTCTCAAGGGAAGATAAAATATATTTTCTATTCTCAATTTTTATTGTTCTCAAGTAAAAGTTCTTAAAAAGAAAGTTAAGACTTGTTAATTTGTTCTAAGAAATCACTCCAGTATTAAAATACGATGTTCTCCCGTCTTAAAAAAGAGTCTCCAATAAACTGATCAGAATTTAGCCGTCCCAATTTATCATTGCACATATTTTTATTGCAAGTACTAATATAATACACATCATATTTTAATACGGACATATAAAAAATACAATCTTTTTAACAAAAATAATATGTGGAACATACAGTATTTTGATTGACGATCTTTTTACGAATGAAACACTGTTCTTTCCACTTTCGAGTATATTTTTCTCGACATAATTCAAACGCTTAACACCTTCATTATAGAAAGAACGATATAAGCTCTATAATAAATCAGTTCATGCCGGTCTCCCGATGATGAAGGTGTTAACCCTTCCAAACATGTTGAGAAAAATAGTCATAAAAAACTTCGTTTTATTTAATTATTTTTGAGAAAAATAAACTTTAAAAAAAAAGGGTTTTAATTCATAAAAAGATAGCCTTTATCGAATTTTACAGTGTTAGCACCTAATTTTTTGAAAAATAATGTATTTCAAGTGACCACGATTTAATATTTTCCATTAATTCAATTGTAATAGTAATAATAATAATAATATGCTAACTTTTAAAGCGCAGTGTTTGTGATATTATCACCTTAAGGGGCGAATTAAGACTTATTTTAAATTTAAAAATATAAATATGATATGAACGCTACATCTGTCATTTGCGATAGGTTACAAAATAATATTTAAAAAATACAAGTTGGGCAAAAGAAGGATCAAAGCAGGATAAACGCCGTAGAAATGAGATCACTAAGAAGAATGAGCTGGAAAACAAACACGTTGTATGATAGAATACCGAATGATGAAATAAGAGAGAAATGTAAGGCAGATGATTGCATCATGGATACAATTAAAAAAGGATCCCTGAGATGGTTTGGACATATGGAACGAATGGATGAGAGAAGAATGGTTAAAAAGTTTTACACAAGCAGCGTGAGTGGAAAAAGAAGCCGAGGACGACCGAGGAAAACATGGCATGACCAAATTAATCAATTATAAAAAGGCGGCCACATTCGACGCCGGAATAATCGACGTGTGTGCATGGTACGATGTATGAATGTAGAGGAAGCCCGAGAAGTATGCCAGGACAGAGCATTGTGGCGATCCATCCTCTCTGCCTACCCCTCTGGGGAAATGGCGTGATGGTTAGTTAGTTAGTTAGTTTTACAAGTTGGGTTTTAATTTGGTTATGAAATATGAAAATGATGTGTTAAGCAAGAGGTATCCACATGTTTTATAAAACTTAACTTTAAATTTCTAGCCGAAGTATAATCTAGTTTTAACCCTTTAACGTTACATCCTTGGAAATTGTTGCGCTAACGCATCGTTGCGTTAAACGGGTTAACATGGTAATGAAGTAACAAGTGCAAGCTAATAATTAACTGAAAAGGTTGCAACATGTTCTGTGATCATGATGCTGTTAACGAATATTGTAATTAATTTAATTTAACTAGGCAGCAACCTGTTTCCCCGGGCTCATTCGCATCATCAGATTCATGGTTAATCAAAATACCGGTTATTCCGGAGCATAGTTAAGCTGTTCTTTACCTGATTCGATAATGAATATTAAATTACGCTTTCATCTTACCATACTAGGTTTTATACTCAATATTTTTAATGCTTATTTTAAACATAAGGTAAACATGACATATTTACAGACATTAAAATTTGTTTAATTAAATGAAAAAGCTGAAAGGGTAGGATGTAGGTGACAAAATGAGCGGAGTGTCAGTAAGCTGTCTTTTGTATGCAGATGACGCTGTCCTACTTGCAGACAACGAGCATGAACTTCAAGTCCTGGTAAATAGTATGATCTGATGATGAATGTTAATAAGTCCAAGGTAATGATTTTTGAAAAAGAAGAAATCAAGGCAGTCTGCAGCATTATCGTGAATGGTGAAAATTTGGAGCAAGTAGGAGTTCGTGTATTTTGGTAGTATGTTTACAAGAGATGGGCGAGTGGAGAAGGATATTGAAAGAAGGGTTGGGGCAGGCAACAAAGTGAATTGTGCACTTAAAGTTGTCATCGCTTAATGGTGTTCTTCTACCGACCCTTATGTAGGGAAGCGAAGCATGGAACTGGCAAAATAAGGATGAAAGTAGAATAACTGCAGTAGAAAAGAGATCTCTTAGACGAATGTGTGGATACTCTGTGTATGATAGAGTGTCGAATGAAAAAAATAAGTGAATGCGATGCGAATGATGATGTTATGAAGAAAATATTGAAAGGATCGTTTAGATGGTTTGGACGTAAGGAAAGAATGAATGAAAAAAGAATGCTAAAAAAATTATATGTTAACGATGTAAATGGAACCAGAAATAGGGGAAAACCGAGGAAAACTTGACACGATCAAATAAATCAAATATTGAATGTCGGCCATGTGAGGAGTCATAGAAATCGACGCGCGTGCATGACACGATGTATGAATGTTGAGGAATCGACACAAATGTCAAGAAAGAAAAGTGTTGCAGTCCCTTATTTCTGCCTTTCCCTTCGGGGAGACGGCGTGATGGTTAGTAAGCTAGTTTTTTATTTTTTTATTTGTATATGAATGTCAGCCACTTGAGGAGTTGGAGAAATCGTTCACGTCGTTTGCATATTCTTTCTTCACCATTATATCTTCATTCATTATTTCCATGTACCCATACCACCTAAATGATCCGTTTATTATTAAGTTCACCGCGTTCATTTCTTTTTCCATTTGACACTGTGAGATTGACTTACAGACAGTTACAGATTTACTACACATTCGTCAAAGAGATCTCATTTCTATTATGTTATTCTACTTTCATTCTTCTTTTGCCAGTTCCATGCTTGTCTTCCTTCATTTAAGAGTCGGCATAAGAACACTAGTTTGCACCGCCATCTTACCTTTTTGGATAGTCTTTTGTTTTGAATATTAACAGTGTTACAAAATTTTTATCTTTCAAATTATTTATTATTATTATATACAATATATATACAAATAGCTTTTACATCAAATGTGACATATTTACACATATTATTCACAAATACATTAAAGTGTAATGTGTATATAATTTATTATAGGGTCAACCAAACACAACTACCCCTTTGAGTATAATCGTTATAAATTAAGGTTGTTAAGCTAATTTTAACTGGTTACTTTAGGATGGGTTGGGTTTATTTATTTGCAAGTTATTATTTTCAAATTTTGCGAAATTGCTCTAGTAAATTGTATGTTTGGCAATCAGTTGATTAATCCAAAAATGAAAATAAACATTTTTTGAAAACCAATTTGTTCCGCAAGAGGGTTGTAATTTCATTCAGTTGAATATAAATCATAATATAAACAGAAAATAACTGAATGTCATCAAGCAAGAGTACGAAAAGGTTTCGCACACAAGAGGGTGAGAGGGAAATACTTGCATGCCCCTTGAAAGTGTCTGAATTATTTAAAATTTTGTTCTAATTATTTTTGTACGACAGTAGTGCAGAAAACAAAAGGAAAATAATTTGAATTTTTTAACGTGTGTGAAAAAAAAGATTTACATTAAGAGTTAAAACTTATTACTGTCTACGATTGTTCAGTGAACCATGTTTATAATGGATAGACAATCTTTACTTTCGACAAGTCAAATATTATTGTTAAAAATAATATTATAGCACTTTTACTAGTTTTTACATCATTTTTTTTTTATAAAACCAACCGATTAAGCTCCCGCAGGAGGATAAACTTTTTTTTAAACTTTTTTTATATATTTTTTTAACCTTGACGTCGCTCCGGCAGGAGCGAACATGGTTGTTTTTAACAATAAATTAAAGTGGTTTAAAAATCAAATCAAAAAAATGTTATACTGCCCTGATGAAGCTTGGGTCCAAGCGAAACTAGTTGGCATCAAATATTCATAACCATACCGTGGTAAAATACAAAGTTTTTTTTTTTTTTAAATGTCAAACCACAAAGTGGGTGCTTCATATGAAAATTTAGGTAAAAAATCAGTAAAAGTGTGTTTATATAATTGTTAATAATGCAAAACCACAAATTAATTACTTCATACGAAAGTATACAAATTATTGTACATTGTAGCATCAAAACAAATCTTCGCACGTATATAATATAATAACTTCCGGTATCTGAAACCAAAACAACCAATTTTGAAATGTAATAATATGATGCTTTTATGAATATTTACAGTGTGGCTACATATTGATTGCTATATTATATTATATAATAATATACACAACGCTATCAAACGTACAATTTTCAATAATTACTTCACCACCAAACTAATAAACCCCTAATGCTGCTTCCCCTTTTCCAACAAAACATCTTTGTTCCAATTACTTTACTGACAGCCCTTGACGAAGACACAGATTTTATCGAAATTGGTTGGCTGCGATCAGTACGATTCTCTTATTTTATTTTTACTGAAATCGAATGGTGACAATACACAAAAAAATATTTAAGAGACCAGTTTATATATCATCAACAGACTTCCAATTTTTATTAACCATCTATGAATGACCGACAGAAATCAGTGGATGAAAATACTTCTCCGTTACATGAAAATAATTTATTACTTTTATATATTTTAATATATTAAAATAATAGGCAATGTTTATGGCTATAGAACCAATAGACTCAACAAATACTGAACTAATTGCGTCGAAATTTTCACTGTTTATTGAAACAGATAAATTGTGACGAACCGATTTATAATGCACTTCAAATGTATTCCCAATAATAAAATAGCCAAGCAATGCTTCAATGATATTAACATTTATAAATTTAACGAGCTGTTTTGTAAAATTTTGAGGATTTTTTTTAATATACCGCAGAAATCTCATTAAAAACGTATTTTCCGAAATTGTTTAATGCGATTGTGTTTTTATTATTTGCTGGTGTCGTTAAGCGACAACCGTCCGCTCTCTCAAGAATTTCCTCACTCGTTCCGATAACTGTGTCTGACTCAACTTTTAATGATCCTTTGTTATTCAGCCTCTCTTGACGGCGTCAATACGCCCGACTTTTATTGCGGTAAAGTTTCCCGTTTCCTCGCTCGGCGTCCATTTCATATAATATTCTAAGCCGCCCGCTGCCACTGCCCCCGCCACTTTGATAAGTCATTAGAACTTTTAAGACCTCCTAAAATAGATTACAAATCAATATTTTTTTTAACCAATAAAAAACTTTGGTTGATGACAAGAAATATATTTATAGTTATTTTCATGGGCTTAATTTATTAAAGTCACGTCCGTTATGAGTTTCAGTAATTGCCTGTCAAATTAGTTTTTCGTATGTTCATTAACGTTGTTGTACTTACTGATTTAACCTTTTTTCCTTGGACTTATTTTTTGGTAAGCGTATTTTTTTACTACCTCACATTTATGAATTATATTATTAAGTTGGTTATATCATTTTTTTGTTTCTGAAACAATGGTGTAATGCTCTTAATTGTTTACGTACTAAACATACTTATCATCCGTCTGTTGTCCACCGCTAAACGTAAGCCTCTCTCAAAGTAAGGCATTTCCCCTTTTCTATCGTCATTCTCATTCATTTAGGTCCAGGAATCCTTATAACATCGACGATTTAGCGGGCAGAAAGAAACTCCACGTTAAATAATTAATACGAATGAAAACGTCCGTTTTCTAGAAGATTTATTATATGCTATATATATGCTTACTTAGTAATTATCAACTGGCCATATTTATTAGGTTAAATGTAGGTAAATTAGGGTTAATGCAGGTATAATGTTGTTGATGAAAAATGTATGATGCGATATTTAAAAAAAAAACGAAATATTATCAAGATTTAAAGCGTTGCCCTAATACAAATTTCGGGGATCGAGCGTGTCCGGTCCATCAGCTTGTAACAATATTCCTTCATACTTCAGATGCATAAATGATCCGACAGATTTCAGATCTAAGCTGAAAACCCATATTTTTCACTGTTCATACCCAATTTAATTAAAACTTGCATATTTTGTTCTATTATACTTTCTAATCGATCGCGAATATCAATCTGATGCAGCGTTCACGTTTAGATTTAAAAGAAGTCTTAATGTGCCCTTGAGGTTATTACATAAAAAGCATATTATTATTATTATTATTAAGCAACCTTCGGAGTCAGAGTGAGTAGGATTCTCTAGGCGACCAGTAAGCAGTGTCTCGCTTGCTTGCGGCTTTAGATAATAAATTATCACTATATTTCCTCCATCAAGATAATACCTCCATTTACCTTAATAGTGAATATGAAAAATCAACCACTAGACCTCTATTTTTTTCATATTTCTATGAAGGCAAGGAAGGTGCTTCTACGTGTAGTCTTACTTTAATTATCACACCCGACGCCCCTGGAAAAGACATAAAGTCGGCCAAATATTTCACCATAATGGCAAGAGAAGATAAGAGATATGGTCGTTTTTAGGACCATCCTTACAAAATTAGCCTGTCATTAACACGATGAAGAAAACTTCTATACATCGGGTTTTACACCTTGGTTAATTACTCTCACTTTAGCAGTAATTCATTATCATTAATTAATTAACTTCATAAAATTTCATTTAATAAAAAAAATAACTGACTAACTTACCATCACGCCATCAAGGCAGAAATAATGAACCGCCACATTGTTCTTTCCTAACATACTGAATTCTCCTCTTATATTTTCATTCGATACTCTATCAAACACAAATTTTCCACGCATTCGTCCAAGAGATCTCAGTTCTCCACAAATCCAAAATCTTGTACATAAAACAACTTGTGTAACATTCGATATTAAATTTTAAGGCTTTTCTAACTTTCAAGTTTCTTTTTTTGGCTTCTAGCAAAGAAAAACTTTATTTTCATAGTAGCAAGTTATGTAGTTAGCAAGAGTTGATATTTGGTAAAAAAAATCATTTACATGTTTTTAATTCTTTAAATTATGAACCATTGTAGATTGGTCTCATTTAAATACAACACACATTTTAATTTTTTATAAGGATTAATTGCATCTCAATAGAGACGAAGATGTAAATTGTTTTCTGGGAACCGAATAAAGTGGCCGAGGTGCTTACAGGACTTATGACCTGTCATTGGTTGAATTGAGCGATCGCTTTATGTTTAACAACATTCCCCATTCCGCCATTCTTACGACCACCACGTCCGACAATTTTTTGGTAGATTACACCGCTAGAATGTTGCACAACTCTTCATATTTTAAAGTTCACACTCTACACTAGCTTCACACATTTTAATAATTAAAAAAAAAATACAATAATTAATATTAAAAATAAATTAGTATCCATCATTACTAGCTTAATAACAAGGATATTTTCTTATTAATTATCAAGCGAATAATAAAGTTTATATCCTTAAAGTGTCTTTGATTACTAATTCATATAGATTTCTTCTTCTAGAATTCTGATACTAAACCATGACCTCGTTCCCGTCACAAATATTTTTAGAAAACTAATAAATAATCTTAAAGTTATTTCTTCCTCGTTTTCTCATATCAAATTTTGATAAATTGCTGTCAACGATGGATGATTAATGTTTTAAACTTTATGAAATTTCATAGAAAATTAATATTCTTGGAAATCTTTATTCTAAGTTTTCCATTTTAATTTATATGTACATTTATATAATATGAAATTTATTTGTTATTTATTAACGTGAAACATGATATGAAAGTTTATTGCTTGAGACTTCTCAATTATGAATTGACTAGATTTAGTTGACATTAAGTCATGTAAAATTCAAAACGATGTCATGCATAGTAACGTAAAGATGAATAAAATATCCTATCAAAAAAATTTATAACAATTTTACTTAATACATAAAATGACGTTGACGCTGACATGGTGTACGTTATTTTGTCATCTGCAATATTGATATATAGCAATGTAAAAAGCTAGCATTTTATCAATTTACCTGAATAAACTAACACCTTATGAAATAAAACACAAAACATATAAGTTCTATGAAAATGTTAAGGATCAAAAAACGGCCAATACAGTTACCGTAACCAATTTAAGCCTTCGAAGTTTCACTTTCTTTACAAATAGCTTTTGCACCTATATTCTGATGAATACAATATTACCAATAAAATGAATGATTTGCATTGTATATAAATATTCTTACATTTGAAACAAATTAACATTATAATTTAATTAGAGCAATGCCTGGGAACGCGCCTAATTAACAATCCATCAGGTTCTTTTCTTGAAAGAATATGAAGAGGAAGGCTTACCACACTCTTCTACCTTAAACATTTTAATAGTAGTCCGTTGTTTTGGCCGAAACACTACGATACTTCAACATTATTACTGTTCAAATATAAAACACTTATAGTATCACAATTTATTTTTATTCACGGAGAGTTGCGGCAGCTGTTTCGTCAACCGATGTTGGCATCATCGGGTGTTACAATAAACACAATTTAAGTTTATTGTAACACCTGATGATGCCAACAGCTGTCGCGACACTCTCAGTGAATAAAAAGAAATTGTGAGACAACAATTATAACAGTAATAATTTTATTAAGATTCATAAAGCTTATCAATTATGCACGTATGTTGATATCACTCCTCATGTTGCCGATTTTTATATTCAAATGATTGAGATTCATAACATTGTTTTCTGTTTTCCTCGATTAAAACCATTCAAGATTACCAAATCAATAATTATATTATTATAATTATTTGCCGCTACGACTGACTTTAATTCGAAAGTCATACGCATTAGGATCTCGATTGTGAGTTTATTTATTATTTGATATTCGAGGAAGACACTGACATAATCAATCATTGCTTAAATGATTTGACAAATTTTTATATATCAA
Organism: Lepidostoma basale; assembly: GCA_022606425.2. Classification (NCBI taxonomy): domain Eukaryota; kingdom Metazoa; phylum Arthropoda; class Insecta; order Trichoptera; family Lepidostomatidae; genus Lepidostoma; species Lepidostoma basale. The sequence continues at coordinate 821,166 of JAHDVF020000053.1, read as the reverse complement.
AACACGGTTTTTTCCACTATTGAGTGAATTTTTCTCAACGTGTTTCGAAAGCCTTACTTTCGAGAGCACGATATAAACTAACCAAAATTATTACAAAATGTATGCAAGAACCTTGGAAAACATAATTTATAACATGAGTTAGTTAATAGGCAGAGTACCAGGGGCATAACATTACAAGATCAAAGGGTAAAATTTTATCTATTATATTTTATCTTAAATTAAAATGATTTGGTTTGTAAAATGTATCGCATAGCGATGACCGATAGAGTATCGATTTCTTTACGGCTTAAGGATTTAAAATAATTTGTTTAAATTAATGTTTTCAGATGATTTTTTAATGACTTACAAATGTATTTCTCAAACATTTATTCAAAAATATGGATATAAATGGTTTTACAAATATAATTGTTTTTCCGGAAATTTCTTAAAATTAAAAAAATTTAACATATAACTTTTTTCACAATCTGTGAAAAACGCAACTATTGTGTGAACTTTTATCAAACACAACTGTTCAGTATTAAAGTTTGTTCATAACGTTCTGCACTGTTCCACTGCATGTAGCCCGTCTATTCCGGAGTCTGTAGTTCGGAGTTCTTTAGAAGGAGGGACTTACTTAGTTGGAGACGGGGGACAGTTTTCATTTATTTATTGTAATGAAATCTGCTCATCCGAGTTACAGACTCCGAGAGACATTTAAGGCCTGTTGCAAACAGCTCTCTTGGGTGCTGCACTCGCGAATTAAGATCAAGAGCTTGTGACGTTAAGTTTGAAATGGTTAAAATAAAAAGGAGATTTAAGTTGTTTTAATTTAAATGTAACAAATGAAATGTTATCGAATTGAACATTTTGAGAATAAAAATAATGATTCTCATCAATAAAAAATGTATAATAGTATTATATTATTATTTTGATACCTGGGTGAACGACAAAACCAGTCGCAAAATAAATAAAAATATTCTAATGGCAATTTTTTTATGAATATAAAATTCACCGTAGACTTTGTTTCTAAAAATCGTTTATACTCTGCTCTTGTAATTATGAAAACATTAAATTCTAAACAAAAAACAGATATTTGGTAAAAAAGTGGTATATATAAAATATAATGTAAGGATTGTGATGCTTTTTACATAGACAAAACAGGACGAACATTTAAATCACGTATCAACGAACACAAACAAGCTTTCACCAAACATATGATTTTTTCTGAGATGACCTAACCATTTGCTTGAATTTGACCATAGATAAAAATGTCACAAACTTTCTACACACAATTAACAATAGCGATAGATTAAACAAACTTATAACTTGAGAAATCCTCAAGTCGGTGAAATTGTGTGAAAACATAATTAATAATCAGATTCCTCCATTTACTGGTTTCTCCTTGAATACTTTGTCAACTTTTAGTTCCCAAGCTCCCGTTCCTAATCATATGGAAATTAATCATTCATTAATTTCTATTTATTATAAATTATGTCTTTTTTATTGGATGTTTTTTTCTTAATTACAATTTTGTATTTTTTCATATAATCATTATATATTATTAAGCCCAGCTTAATTTTTAAATTTAAATTATTGTTTCGAATATAAAATGCGTTTTTTATACATAATTAGTCTTAGTCTTTCTTCGTTTAGTTTTTATTATATATTTACACCTGAAGATGGAGGTATCCTCCGAAACATATCGTGTTTTTTAATATTTTGTGGATTATTAACAAAGTTACTTTCAATTTTCTGAGTGTACACATTCAAATCTTTGATAAACTGCTTAAATCCGCTTTGAATAAAGTGAATCAAAACTGTGTTTATTTTTGCATTCAACATCTCAAAGCTTTTTTTATTTCGAAAAGCTTCAACTGCAACACGCGTCGACTGTGCTATTAACAGCATGACATGTTAATTAATAACCAGTCACCGGCACATCAAGCTTTGAGTTAATTATATTAATAACTTAGAAAAAATCAACTCTCCGCAAAAAATATTTTTTAAATTTCACTATATTTTATAGTGGTATCGGAAAAACTCTTTATATAAGAGATATTTGAACCTTAAGAGACGCAAATTTAGTTCAAATTATGTTTACGTTAACACAAAGTTAATTTATTTATTATTTTTAATATTACATGTTAAAATGATTTTATTATAATATTTTACTTGAATACATAATTTAAATTGTTTATTTTATGACTTTAAATTTTATATAAACAAAGTAACGCCCAGTACTTAACTTAAAATATACCAGGCTGCAGTAAAATAATATTTGGTTATAACAATATAAACTATACCAAGCTGCAGTTAATTAATATTAAGCCATAAAAATATAAACTCCACGATATTGCAGTTAATCAATATTTTTCCATAGATACAGAAACTATAGCAAGCTGCTGTTAATTAATCTTTGGCCATAGAAATAGAAACTATACCAAACTACAGCACTACCAAGTAACTATTTATTTAAAATAGTTTTTACAGTCTACTCATATCCCATTTGCTTATTTCGTAGTTATTGTAGCTTTTCTGGCTCTCAGTAAGTCCAAAAGACCCTCTATTTGGCTGAACTACTCTCTTTTCCACATGAACAGTTACACAAAACACGAAAGTCAATTCTTTGGCACAGGTGTTTTGCATATTTCTTTCCAGTAAGATCCATTCTGATATAATATCGACGTTCATGCAAAAATCTTTATAATTCTCAAGTTTTTAATTATACGTGACATTATCACTTAACTGTGGAATTTGCTTTTATATGCAAAATATGTATTTTATTGTTTGTTGCAATTCAATTTGTTTCATTGTACTATTTATTCATTTTAATTATATCCTACTCATAAACTGACATATTTTATATGTTAAAATCAAGGCGTTAATTTAAAAAAAATCAAAATATATACACAAAAATTATGAAGTGGTAGTTAACAGTCAGAACACTCAGAAGAATGAAAAGTATTTGTTTCTTAAACAAGACCTTGTCGATCAATGTCGATCTCTCGAGCGTTTATAAATTCAACACAATGATACTTTCCTTACAGGCATCAATGTGCTAGGTTGATTCTGCAATATGGGTGATTAAATAACCTGTACCTGCGCTGTCGAAGGTACTCATCAGCGAGTTAATCAATACATTAGTTTATTAAAAAATCATTTTTTTTAATATATTTAATTTAATTATAATATATATATTTTTTACTGTCTATTTCGACGGTTACACTTCTCTTGTGTCTTCAAATACCTGATTCTCTACTTGCATGTAAAATTTATATACATGCATATTTTTTTTTATCTCTTTGCGCACTTGTATGCATGTCGTGACTACAAGCTGAGTACGTACATACTTAATGCTATGTCCTGTTTTTTATACCATTTGCATGTAAATACCTTACGGCTGATTGACATGAATAATTTTAACAAGGATGAAATGTTTCGAAATATTTTACGTAATACGCTTCTCATTTTCCTGCCTTTTTTATTCTACTATTCGTGAAGTAACCTGACACGAAAGAACATTATATGACAAGTTTACGAAGCCGACATCATAGCAAGATCAATTTAATTGATTTGCTCTGGGCCTCCAGCACTATTTATATTGTGAGAAAATACTTCTTCGTTTTCAAAATCGTGACTTGACAATTCAGAAACCAAAACTCGTGTGTAGAAGGGACTGGGCTTTGCGATAAAATATAAAGATAAAGCTGTTATTACTTTGGTAAAGGTTTCATCAGAACGTAACTTCACAATACAATCTAAAAATTTGTTAGTGTTTCTCACTTAGAACACACCGCAAAGTCAAGACACGTCTTGTTTTTAATAAGATTATCAGCATTTTACAACATTTAACCCCCTTTTCGCGATAAGCTTCATTTGCAGTAAAATAAATTGATCTTGAACTGCATCTGACTACATTTGCAGCTCTGACAGAAAGTTTCAGTTCATCATAATAAAATATGATAAAATGTTTTACTAATATACAGCGCGTGAGCATTTTTTTTGCACTCCAAATATAGCCAGCCATGCTATAGGTAATTAACAACAACAACAACAAACCATCACGTCGTTTCCCCGTAGGGATAGGCAGAGAGAATGGACCACCACACTACTCTATCCTGGCATACCTCTCTAGCTATATCCACATTCATACAGCGAGACATACACGCCCGTTGATTCTTCCGACTACTTGAACATGACCATCGTTTAAAATTTAATTAATTTGATAATGTCATGTTTTCCTCGGTCTGCCTCGGACTCCGTACTCCATTTACATCAATATCGTATACTTTCTTAACCATACTTTCTTATATCAGCATTTGAGATTCTATCGTATATCGTTCTACCACACATACGTCTTAGGGACCTCATCTCTACCGCATTTATTCTGCACTCATCCTTATTCTGCCAGAGAACATAGGTAATTAATAACAAGCTAAAACAAAAACGTCCACAACGATCCGAGGTGTGAGTCTAAAAACCGAATTAAATTGAAGAAATAAGACGGAGAACTGGGGTCGAAATCATGGATTGGCAATGGGCAGAACACACAGGGAGACAATATTATAATAGGCGCACTCCTATATTAATCAAATTGAGACCTCTCTTCTTTCTCTTTGCCATTTCCCATCATCTGGGGTCGGCCCTCCTCGTACGAAAACGCCAAACTTTCCTATTTTCACTCATTTCCACTGTCAGGTTCTCGCGTTGGAGCTCCTTTTCCATGTTGGCCCACCATGTTGCCATTGGGCGACCTCTTCTTCTTGGTTTTGTGGGAATGCTGAGGGCTTTTTGGACAATGTGCTCGCTGTCTCTTCGCATTACATGACCGTACCACCGGAGTCGAGATTCTCTTAATTTTTCCGTTATTGGGGCAACCTTAAAGCTACCCCTCACGTATTCGTTCCTAACGTGGTCCAGCCTTGTGACGCCTCCAGCCCACCTCAACATTTTCATCTCGGCAGCGTGGACTCGACTTTCGTGGACTTTTTTGTTGGTCCAGCACTCTGCTCCATATAGCATGGCGGGCCTCTCTGCAGTCTTGTAGACCCTGCCCTTAGTTCTGATTGGAATTTTTGGATCACACAGGACACCTGATAGAGACCTCCACTTGGGCCAGGCGGTGTTTGTCCTGTGTTTGACATCAGTGTCAACGTTGGCGTCCGCAGTAAGGACCGACCCGAGATACTTGAATTGGGACACCTTGTTAACTGGAGTATTGCCAATGGTGTTTTCATGAGCCAAATCTGTAGTGATGTCCTCATATTCACATTCTAAATATTCGGTTTTACTCCTGCTAATGCGTAGTCCATTACGCTCTAAGGCATCAGCCCACTCATTCAATGTAACTTGCAATTGTTCTGCCGAGTCCGCAATCAAAACTATGCCGTCTGCGTAGAGAATGCACCACGGTACAGACTGCTGTATATTCCTGGTCAGGTAGTCCATAACTATGTTAAAAAGGAAAGGGCTCAGGGCTGAACCCTGATGGACTCCGACCTCCACCGCAAATGGTTCGCTGATGCCTGCGGGACTTTTTACTCTTGTTGTTATTTGGCAATACTCGTACATGTCTTGGAGCAGTTGAATGTAGTATTCCGGGATGCCCTGGAATCTCGCAGCCTGCCACACCAGCTTGCGTGGGACACGGTCAAAGGCCTTCTCCAAATCGATGAACAGTAGGTGAAGATTTTTGCGGTTTATTCTATATTTCTCCATCACTATCCTTATAGCTTGAATGGCATCTGTGGTAGATTTACCTCCCGTAAAACCAAATTGGTTTTCTGTTAATGAGGAGAGCTTTTGGAGGCGCTCATTTATAATCTTTTCCCATACCTTCAAGGTGTGTGAGGTCAATTTTATTCCGCGATAATTTCCACATTTGCTTGCCATGGCCATTTTATTCCGCGATAATTTCCACATTCGCGGACCATGGCCAAACAAAAAAGAGACAATATTATAATAGGCGGACTCCCATATTAATCAAATTGAGACCATGGTCAAACAATAAATGTGTCGAAAGGCCACATAAGAGATGGGGCGAAGACGTAGCACTAACAAGGGAAGTAGTGAAGTAGTGAAAACGTTTAGAAGTGGTAAATTTTTATCGGTGGAGAGATTAAGTTTGAGAAAGAAGAAGAAAGAAAAACACAATTAGGAAAAAATTCCAAATAACTAAATAATACGATGGCCAGTCTGTCGGTGCCTGCGAGCCTTGCAAAACCGGTTGCTTTCAAAATAAAGACAAAAGTGGAACGAATAAAATTAAAATTGTATTATATTATCATTTAAATGAACTTCCATCAAGAGATTTCAGTAAAATCATTTGATTATCTAAATAATATAAGGGCGGAATGGGGAATGTTGTTAAACATAAAGCGATCGCTCAACCAACCGATGACAGGTCATAAGTCCTGTAAACGCCTCGGTCACCATATTCTGTTCCCAGAAAAAAATTAATTTACATCTTCGTCTCTATTGGGATACCATTAATCCTTATAAAAAAATATAACTTTGATCTAGTGTCCAACTACCTCATCAATTATTTAACAAAATAATGTTTTCCTGGTTGCACTCTAAATCATCTTTAGAAGATCATCAAACTGTATGTATAACACAATTGTAGTAGAAAGGGAATACATGAAAAATAATTTTAATTACTAACGTGATGTTTTAACACCACATTTTTCGAATGTAGTAAAACAAATTACATTATTACTTTGAATAATTTTGTTTAATGTTACACCACGAGTTAATAATATTTTGAGTTAACTGTACAAATATAAAACACTGTTTATGGTATCACAATTTTTTTTATTTTTTTTATTTTTCGCGACAGCTGTTTCATCAACCAATATTGACTGTTTCACAAAAATTTATTTAAACAGTTGAAAAAAATATTCTAACGTTTGATGATGTCGGAATCGGTTGACGAAACAGCTGTTGCGAAAAATAAAATATTAATAAAACAATGTGATACCATAAACAGCGTTTTATATTTTAACAGTTAATTATGTTGAAATATCATAGTGTTTCGTTCAAAACAATGAACTTTATATGTTTAGTTGAATACATTGAATACACAGTTAATACATATAAAAAAAAAGCATTTTTATCCTCCATGTGTATGTTAGTTAAACTGTCTAAAAAAACTGCGCGTAGATGGCGTGGGATGCAAGATTTAAATTACAGAGAATTTTAGTACCTACAATATACATTTTTCTTATATTATCATATTCGCCATACATGTGTTGTAATTGCTTTATTTCTCTTTTTATTTTTTTATACACTTGGTTTACACAACACTTACATTAAAAAAATGTAATTATTATAGACAAATTGGAAATTATTAGAGACAAATTGGAAACAGAATATGGTGGTCGAGGCGTTTACAGGACTTATGACCTGTCATTGGTTGGGTTAAGCGCACGCTTTATGTAATACAACATTCCCCATTCCGCCCTTCTTACGACCATCACGTCTGACAAATTTTTGGAAGATAGATATATATGGTACAATGTTGGGAAACACTTCACATTTTTTAGTTCAATCTACACTAGCGCCATCTACTAAGATTGCATGTAAGCATTAAGCAGAAGATATTTATTTTGTCTACAAGTATTTGTATACATTCAAAATGTTATTTAAAAAATGTTAACATGATCTGACAAATGTTATAAAGATTTGTATGTATCACTGAAGAAGGACTGGTTGTCCGAAACATGCCTATGTAATTAAAAAAAATTATGTAAAAACAAAATGTATAAAAAAAAAGAAAAAGAGCAATATATTTTTATTCGACTGAAATACTTAGAGGTTTGTACGAGTGCATTAATAATTCCCTATTAGATTCTATAGATTTAGATTTTTAGATATAGAACTTCTTAGTATTTTGATTATAAAAAGATAACGTTTGAAACATAGCTTTATAAAATCTCCACAAAAAGTTGCGAATTTCGAGAATATCTTGAATTAAATTTTCTTGATCTAATATTGAGCGGCATTCAAATCTCCATCCATCAACGTGCTTTTTCATACTAACGTCTAAGTTTCTTTTATTGCTTCCGTCGCTCAATAAAATGAAATTTCTTTCAAGGCGCGTTAAATAAGACGTTTAATAATAATTTCAGCGTTCATAGCTGGAGTATCAATTCATTTATCAACTATCTAATAAAAGTGTAGAATCTTAATGCAAATAATACATAAATCCTCGACCTTGTTATTTCAGCGGCCTTGACGCGTGTTTACGGTAAATTTGATGGTTCGTACACAGCGATCTGATGCATCAATCAATTTCTTAACGATTGAATGTTTGCCAGTATAATGGTGTTTAAGTACATCTCCACCGCACGAGCGTGTCGAGTGCACTAGAGATTATGCAGTCAAACGTACACAATGTGTAGTCGTTCATCCAGTCCATACCTTATTTACTGGGCAAGGCCGCAACGGCGACTAAAATAGAAATAATTCAATTGCGTGGGTCTTCTGTTCTTGGAAAAAAAAATAATGAAACCAGGAAATTGCGTTCCCTAGAAATTCCTACGTTGTTTTATAACATGTGCATTATTCGTGAGTGTTTTGTTATGTGTGGATTCGCTTTATAAATAGAATTCTTTGTAATTCAAAGGCGATTCTTCTCGCAAATCCGCAAGGGGGTGTTTTTAAGATGTTTAAGATGTTCCGAAAATATATTTTTGATAATATTCGCAATAAAATAGCGTTTAGAATTTGTTTATCTGGGAATCATGTTTACAAGAGATGGAAGAATGGAGAAAGATATCGGAAGAAGGGTTGGAGCTGGAAACAAAATAAATGGTGCACTCCCGGTACGCATTATAAGGGCTGCTAGGTCCCTGCGCGGATCTCTTAATTGCTCCCTGAGTCATATTATTATCCGTTCAAACGGTCCGTCCAGTCCTCAAACCAATCGAATTTGTGTACTTTTAGTGTTTTTATACGCAGCGCAGTTGGATATATCTGGATAAGAGCTTGTATTTTAATAACGTCGTCGTGGAGGCTGCCGCGCATAGGCTTTTATTTTAATTATGTGCTCAAATTATGCGTGCATATCATTGGCTTCAATCATGACTGTACCGAGATTACTGATCTCTCTCACTTGTTTGATTATGTCAACCTCCACACAAACATTCCTGAGTAGTGGGGCTGGACCATTATTCTTCTTGAAAATATATGTCAGTCATTACAATCATTATTCAGTAATAATTAAAAAAAAAACAAAGGATATTAATAATATCATCAACAACAACAACAACAAACCATCACACCGTTTCCTCGTAGGGGTAGGAAGAGAGAATAGACCGCCACACTACTCTATCCTGGCACACGTCGATTCTAACATGACCAACCTTTAAAATTTGATTAATTTGGTCATGCCAAGTTTTCCTCGGTCTGCCTCGAACTCCGTACTCCATTCATTAACGTATACTTTCTTAACCATTATTTCTCCATCCATGCGCTCCATATGTCCGAACCAACGCAGCGATCCTTTCATAATTTTGTGTTATTGCTTGAAAAATGAAAGGAATAAATTATTAAATTATGGTATTTAATAATCAAGTTTTTTCATGTTCTAAGGGAATATAATATTTTGAACTGCTAAGGCGTTATCAAGTGGAATATTAGAATTAAGGAGTATTCAAACAACAGCGCCTTAGTGAGGCAAAAATGGCACTTTCTTGAAATCTAATAAAAAATCTTCAAAACATTTCTTCAAATTTTTATTAGATTTTAATATTTAAATATGAGATTAAAATAAATTAAGATTTTTTTTTTTGATTCAGTGTGCTATGTATAAAGATATTTATTTTTAGCAGAGAGCGAATGACATTCAAAAATATGTTTTTTTTACTTTTCGCCTCCATTCTATTTAGTTTACAAAACAGAAATTCCGTAATAGATTCCCTCGGTCTCTAGGTAGGCGGTAGGTACTCGAGAAGGATTCGGTTCTTACTTGGAGAGGATTTCCACTCGATTACATCAACTTTCCGTGTCCCTTATTCTGCCAACCTAAATATGTCCCATAAATCCGTTATCAAATGAGCTACCTACATACGAGTATAGAATCATTTATTTTCTTTAAGCATATTTACGCTTCACTTATTCTGTGTGCTCTTCCCTAATTTATAGTTGCGCCTTGCAAGAGTATTAAACTAGTGTATGTACAATGTATACAAATATTAATACTTTGTGTACTTTTTATTTTCTTGACAAACAAATAAATTTCTCTCATTTTCTTCTATATTTACCTTCACTTTGTGTTGTGGGTTCATATTTGAATAAATATAACTACATTTCGTAATTTATAAAAGTAATCACAATAAACACGATTGTTAAGTGGTTTTACTTGAATTTAATTTATATAAATTGGGACAAATTTGTTTCGCCTTGCGAGGGCATTCTCAAACTCTCATTCTCAAATTCATGTTTGAGAATGCCCTCGCAAGGCGAAATGAATTTGTCACAATTTATATCATTGATATAAATTAAATCCAAGTAAAACCACTTAACAATCGTGTTTACTATTATAAATTAATAATGGAGTTTTACAAAACTCTACCATCAATACGAAGTGTAGTTATATGTATTCAAATTACTTTCAATATTTATATTGTTAATTTATATTTCTTGGTAGAAGTTCTTTTCCAATTAAGAAAATAAACTAAAATATCAATAAATAACCTTTTAACATTTATTTAGTTTTCCATTTGATGTTTACTTTTAACTAGTTTCGGCAGCTTTCTGCCATCTTGTTGTGATCAACAGATACACATAAAGCTTTTCATATAACACTTTTTTTTCACAAGTAAGCTTATTTTTCTCGGCTTGTTTTGATAGTTTATAATACTTGAGCAATAATCTTGAAAACTATTATAATTTAATATCAGATATGTTAGTACAGACGAGGAAACACATACAGCTGGGTTATTAAATTCTATCACCTCAAGTATGGGCATCATAAATATCGATGGGACGGTTTTCGTATGTAAAATTCTAACATTGCTAGAATGAATACCATCTCTCCGATATCGTCTTCACTGAAATACTCATATATGAACATATACGTAATGCTATGGATAAAATGTTTATAAACGTTATTATTTATATGTATATTTAATGCTTGTTTTTCATTACCTATATTTTTTATAACTGCGGTGACTTGTTGTAAATTATTGATACTATATTTTGCAATATGAGAAATTACTCTGAGATTGCTCTTTTCATAAGAAATATTGTAGAAATGAAAATTTATGAATTGTTTAAACATAAAAATATATGGCCGTACCTTTTTTATTAACTATTTAATTGAAACCCTGTTATAAAATCACGATTGATTTAATTTCTATGAAATTATCGCGACAGCTTTTTCGCTAACCAATGTTAGCATCATCAGGTGCTACAATCAACTAAGGTATAAACAGTAAGACTTAGTTTATATAGGACACAAAAATCATTAGAAGGAGAAGAAACTGTATACAAACAGTATTGTAAGTAATTATAATAAAAATGGGGAAACTGTAATTAGGTAACAAGATGGAAGAAATTCAATATTGATAAGTCATACTTAATTAGGAAAAATAAACAAAGATGAAAATAATATTAATAAGAAAGGGATATACAAAAGTGGAAATTATTATTATAGTATGAACTTTTTAAAATTATGATAATAAAATTAGCATATAACATTAACTACCTTACCCCAACCATACAAGTTTACAGACAAACAAAACAAATGGACATATCAGACCTGACAAAATATGAGACCTTAAAAATTGTACACAGAGTGACCATGGAAAAGACAACAGACAGCAGCTACAAATTAACTAAAATTTCAGACATACACAGACACTGAACCAGGAATTGTGACAGATATCACTTACCGATTGCATGAACTAAGACAGGACAATCAAGGATATTGAACAATGGACTGAAACTTTACAATAAACTACCAAAAGACATAAGGAATCTCACAACAACTCAATATAAATAATATCTGAAACAATACATAATTAATAGTAAGATCTAAAAATTTAACCATATAACCCAATTGGGCTTTTAAAAAAATTAATTACATAAAATTAAATAAAATTATTTAACGTGAGCTTGACGATGGATGTCCTACACTATGAAAGGGTTCAAAAAATTCAATTTAAGAACGTCGCGTGTCCTCACGTTCGAAATTCAAAAGAAAACCGTTGAAATACATTTTTCTTCTATTTTGATACCTAGATACACAACATTAAACGCGTGTCAACATCCGACATCTACTATTGTTGTCTCATAATTTTATTATTTTCTCTACGCCCACATTCGAGAAAATGTGAGACTCGACCTCTGTCCTCTGCGACAAACGTGTACCATTACCATCACGCATTCCATAGAGGAAAGCAAGAGAATAAAGCGCCAAAACACTATTTTCTCTTGCGTAATTTTCATGTATTCAGTTCATTCTTATATTATCGTGTCGTTCATTGTCGTCATTTTTTTATCGTGAATAAAAATGGAATGAAGCGCTTACGTACTTGGCATAACAGGCATAATTAAATAAGTTTTGATGAAATGTGCCAAATTGAATTGGATTAATAGCGTTTACGTAACTGTTTTATAGGAAATAAAATATTGTCTGTTTATTACTGAGCTATCTCGAGATTTAAAAAAAATGTATTAGATATTTTATGAGTGGCGCAAATTGTAAAAATTTATTATCTATGATTAGTCCGAGGGAGTCAATTACTTGTGAATCAGTGAACAATTGCACTATAAATAATTTATTATTAAAATAACTATATATTTATTTATTTATTCCACTCGTAATAATTGCCTCTGACAATGATTTTGTCTTCATATTTCATTTACATAAGTACTATATAAAATAGTAAAAACTGTTTGAGAAGTAATTATATAGAATGTTTAACGTTATTTCTTTATTATAATTTAATGCGCCCTTAAGGTGCAAAAAAAAACATGCGAAATAAAAAATATCGTTCAGTGGAGTAGATCCAGAAGAAGTTACTGGAGGGACCATGTAGCCCGAATGGATGGTGACAGACTCGCATATACAACCGCTTATGAAATCCCCTCCGGACACTGCCCACCTGGAAGACCGCCTTAGAGATGGAAAGACAGCTGGACCTTATCATCTGACGAGACATGATTTCTGTGTCACAGATCGGCAGATCTATTAAAAGAAGAAGAAGAAGAAGCCCTTGAGGTGATTACATCCCAAAAACGGCGCTTTAAAAGTTAGAATATAATTATTATTATTATAATCGGTTAGAAAGGCCACACTTTACTTCCATTTACAATAATATAAAATAATAAAACTAACATTTTCAAGACAATCTACAAAATATTAATTATTTTATTGAAATCTGTTGATGGAAGTTCATTTTATATACTAATTAAATAAAACGTTTTATTAATAACTACTTCCACTTATGTATTTATTTCAACAGTGACCGTTTTCGCCAGGCCAGCTGACATAGTCTGTCAATGCTAGCTAATCTGGCGAAACCGATTGCCGTCGAAATAAAGACAAAAATTGGAAGTAGGTAGTTATTAAAAAAAACATAGTTTTATTTCGATATCATTACGTTTTCGAGATACATGCTTTATATGCGTAAAAATTTAATACATTACTAAGCAATAGCTCATGAAAATTCTATATGTGTAAAGGCGTTATTACAGCCCAAGTATTGCTGGATTACGATAATAGATACGTAAATAGAGAAGTTCGTTATGTAGGATTATAGTATCATACAACGTAATATGGGGTACAATACATACTCTTCTAACACAGCTTATGAAAGCTCCGTTTAATTCCGCTAGCCGTAGCTTAGTCCGGTTATTAGAACCTGCAATAAGGTAAGACTCGGTAAATTGGTTTATATTTAACGTTTAATGAACAAAGCATTTTTAAAACGTGTTTACCTTCCCATTAAAGCGGTTCATTAGCAGTCTGCCTTGTGGTGAACCACGAAACGCTTAATATTACTAATGAAACTAACTTATCAACCGTTTTTACGAATAATATTTTTAATCAACACAACCTCTATCTTCCTTATGTCTAATAAAAACAATAAAGCAAACTCATATTGTTATAGGTTATAATTTGAAACCGACATTTTCATAATCGTTTTATGATTAATAAATAAGAATTAAAATATAAAATGGGTCGTGTTCTAGAAACCAGAACGATTGACTTTAGAAATAGGGGACGTGAGTTCAAGCCTGGAGCCGATCCCTTTTTTGTAATAGAGAGCTGTTTCTACACAATGAAAATTCTCATTTATTAATCATAAAACGAATTGTAACCTATAAATATATGAATTTGCTTTAAAATTTTCATTACACATAAGAAAGAGGTTGTGTTTGGGATGAAGCAGAAGGCTCTTTTGGAGAGACAACGTGGACCGCATGGAGAATACAAGAATTACAAAAATTGTTAAAGATAAAAACCCAAGCAGCAACAGATTACCAGGAAGGCCGCTAAAGAGATAGAGAGATGGCTGGACATCATTCCAGGACAGCCCACCGTCATAAACAAGTCATACGACCTAAACTAAGAGGAGGAAGAAGAAGAAGGTTAATTTAAAAGAAAAAACTTTACCAAACGTACAGTTTTTTCGATTAAATCAGAAAGTTATGAAAGGCTGTTCCATAATAAAAACCTGATATTGATTTCTACCTAAGCAAGTGTTTTATTTGATTTTATTTTTATTTTCCTTTCTTAAACAATTCCTTTGTGGTTCATATCCAAGAGATTAAAACGATGCAAAGCGATGTTTCATTTTCCTTATTATATGAAGTGAACTGTAATCATATTTTCATTCATATGTAATACAATATTGTGATGACGTCATCAATAAGGTCGCCCACATTGGCTTTTCGAATAGTTCGCATTTCTCGAGAAACATAGAAGCATTATTAAGCCATTAATTTTTAATCGAATCCATTATGAACTACATGATAGACAATTCTTCTTTCCGTTTATGGTTTGCTCCGTACTGAGTGTTTAATTGATATTGGCAGTTTAATATATCTTACGTATGATTGTAGTTTAATAAATTAAATAGAATCATACACTAACATCATAATTTACAAGTATAACAAATGATCGATTTAAGAGTTAA
Source organism: Lepidostoma basale (assembly GCA_022606425.2). Taxonomy (NCBI): domain Eukaryota; kingdom Metazoa; phylum Arthropoda; class Insecta; order Trichoptera; family Lepidostomatidae; genus Lepidostoma; species Lepidostoma basale. The sequence continues at coordinate 806,038 of JAHDVF020000053.1, read as the reverse complement.
ACATGTTAAAGCTTATACTAGGGTAGTGCGGACAAAGCTAACCGTATCTCTCTTTGAGAAACTATTGATATATTATCGAGCATACTCAAAAAGGATTGATATAAAAAAATGATATTATGATGTAACCTCACAAAATCTTTTCACATTTCATATTACATACGTTTTAATGCTTGATCTAGCTAACAAAGCGCCTTATTATTAATGTTGTCCTATTGTTTATTGATGTTAAATAAATAGGTGCCTTCGCTCAATACTCAAAATCTATTGGCCCCAAACAGTGTCAAATGCCGTTCTCTGGACCATAGCAGGCGAAAAGCCAATTAGAGAACAAGTCGCTAGGCGCAAATGGCAGTGGATCGGTCACACTCTGAGACGGAACCCAGCCTGTATCGCTCAGGGCGCACTAGACTGGTCCCCTATGGGGGGAAAGAGAAAGCGAGGCAGACCTAGAGCCACCTGGAGAAGAACCCTGCAGGACGAGGTTAAGGCAGCAGGTCTCACTTGGGACGATGTTAAGCATCAGGCATGCGATAGAGTCGGGTGGAGAAGATTCCTTGAGGCCCTATGCACCACGGAGGTGTGACAGGACAAAAAGAAGAAGAAGAAGATTGTTTATTGAAATTACTTGACTTTCATCCCCATGCACACTGTTTACATTTTTAATCCTTAATATTTTTTTTATATTGGGTGTTATGCCCTTGCTTCAATAATTGAAGGCAGGACATAACAAATGTGCTAAGCGTACAAAAAGTCATAATTGAGTTTTGATATCAATTGGTCTTAAAGATAAAGGCCAATAACTGTGCAAAAGTGCGTAATGATTAAATAATATAGTGTAGTTCAAACGTCACCCTAAAAATGCCACCCGTGGTATGTACATGACATATGGATTAAATAACACTCCATATTAAATACTGAAAGAATGAAAACGTCAGTTTTCTAGAAGTTTTATTAATTTTATGGGAATGACATGTTTCGCCTTTCTAATGCATTATCAAATGTTTTTGTGCATTTGCAACATTTGATAATGCCATAGAAGGGCGAAACATGTCATTCAAAATATAATAATACTTCTAGATAACTGATTACATAACAGTTTTTGCTTATGTCCTCTGCTTTGCTAATAAACTTCACATCTTTGTAATGTTCATCCTCCAATTGTTGGTGTAATAAAATTGAATGATCTTGCATTTACCACCCTAAAATCGTCACAGGTAAAATAAGCTATTTACTTTGTAAACATTAAATCTAATTCTATAAGAACCCGCAGCTTTCTTCAATATACGAGTATATCTCTAAACACATTAAGATTTTATTTTCTATTAATGGTGTTTTGGTGTTAAAGAAAAATGTGTTTATTTTATGAAACAAGGATCATGTATAAATTAACCAGAAATTGGTAGTATGTTTACAAAATATTTTCTAAAATATTGATAAATACTTCTATTGGCTAGCAAGATATTATACATATTGTCAATGTTCTGAATGTATAACATCTTGATACTTCCGTAAACATAGATAGACTTAACAGTAATCTTGTAATCAGTCTATACAAATAATCGATTATTTAATAAATCGAGTGGCCTAGATATTTTTTTATTAATTGAATTACCATCACTATCTCGAACATATTCTCGACTGAAACAAATAATAATTTTATTTCTATTTTGGATATAAAAAATGCTATTATAGAATTCGGTGAGTGGCGATTAATATCTCTGATCGTAACACTTTATCACAGACGATGATTGGTCCAACTTTTCTTATTTTTGACCGGCGTTTAATAATAGCATCGTGATTCCCACGCAACACCTTTTTATATTTTTGGCCTCGGTGTATCACAGATAAACGAAACACCGGACCCTTCGGCAAGACCACTTTGCGTTTAATGTTTAACAATTTAATTTAAAGGTATTTTTTATTTTATTTTTAGTTTGCATTCTGCGGATTGGTTTTCACAAAGTTTAACATCTTTGCTGGTTCATGATATGCCACTTGGCCCTTTAATGTAGTCGTTTCCGGTTGCTTTCCACATTTTTATTAAAAAAATTATCAAAGATACAATTCAATAGACCGTGATGTATAATTGTATTATTTTGAACAATGATTTTTATTCAAGTTTTATTTAAAAAAAAAAATAAGAATAAACGAAGTAGAAATAAAATCTTTTTGACGAATGTGTGGATACTCTGTGTATAATAGAGAGTCGAATGAAAATATAATAAGTGAATGCAATCGATAGTGTTATGAACAAAATAATGAAAGGATCTTTAATATGGTTTGGACGCATGGAAAGAATGAATGTAGAAAGAATGGTAAAAAAAATTATATGTTAACGATGTAAAAGGATCTAGAAATCGAGGAAGACCGAGGAAAACGTGGCACGATCAAATAAATCAAATTCTGAATGCTGGCCACGTGAGGAGTCAGAAATCGACGCGCGTGCATAACACAATGTATGATTGTTGAGGAAGCGAGAGAAATAGGTCAGGAAAGAAAAGTGTGGCGGTCTATTATTTCTGCCTGCCCCTTTCGGGGAGACATTTCGTTTCGACAACATTATAAATGAACGTTTTGTTCATTTATAAAGTTGCTACATCACAAATTAAATTTTTCGTGCGAAAGTATAGTGATCATTTCTTGTTTGTTTTGTAAACTATAAATTTCATTATTAAATATTTTATTCAATTTAACGGGTAAACGGAGCCTTTTCATAAGCAAATACAAATGTACGTCCTATATTAACATATGTGCGGGATTCACCTTACATACGACAGCCAAAAACAATTAAACACCAAGAAGCAATACACAGAAATTGATTAATGTTTTATTTGAATAAAATCTACGTTTAATATAATTTCCATTTTTTGATACAACTGCTTTAAGTTGTTATAAGTTTTTTTATAATTTGTCTAAGTTTATTATCATTTTAAAATAAGATTATTCAGGTTTCTAGGGTATTATTAAATATTAATTTGCACCTTAGCAGGGCAAAACATGTCCCATCCATACATTGGTGGTACTCCCATAGAAGCCCGGAAGCCCGGCGTGCGTAAGATATTTTTAAATCAAAATCCCCAGATCCAAGCGATATTCATCCATAATATTATCGAAATTCTAAAATAACAATAACATAATTGAGCTTTACATCAATGTTCAAGCAACAATAAATAATTACTGTGATAAAATTTCAACGGCACGTTCCTATATTTTTAACTGACACACAAACAATGTATTAAAAAAAAGTTACCACTTTGGTAAAAATATTTTTAGAGTTCGGAAAATCTAAATTGCAACATCAATTAAAAGCTTTAATATCTAAGACTCGTATTTTATGAAGAAGCAATTATTTAAAGCTTAAAATTTTTGAATTTTCTGGAGAAAAAGTACATTTTCTAGAAGTAATAATATTTTCTAAACACAAAAATATTTTTGTATGTACGAGTATTTCTACAAATTCATTTTCAAAACTATTTTCGTATCCGTGATTATTATATTTGTATTTAAAAAAATTGGTTATTTCTTATACACAACTTAGATGCACTACAGCAATGGTTACCTAGAAATATTTCAGTAATATACTCGTAGTAACAACTCCGAAATATTTGTTTTTGACATCTTAAAAATGGTTTAATGAATCCGTGTGTACAAAAGTAGCATTTGTTGATTAATTTTTAGTTGTTCTAGAATCATATAAATTTTGAAACACTGTTATTATACGCATCACAATTTATTTTAACATTTTTATGAGATGTTAAAATATCTTTATAAATTGTGATACGGATAATAAAATGTTTTAAATTCTCTCCGTCTTCTTCTTTTCCTCACAATGTGTGAAATTCTGGAGTGATCCATCCTCTGCACATTTGCATTCCATTATCTTATGCGTTGTCTGCCCAATCTCACGATATCTTCCACCATGCAGATTTCGCAGATAGCCGTGCTCCTCACCCTATATCGAAGAGTCCTTAGCGTCCGCATCTCTGTCACCCGCACTATAGCCTTCGTACTTGTATCCGCTCTGGTCTAAATTCTTTATATCAGTATGGGCCTTACACAGATTTTATATATTCTGACCTTACTGTCAGTTCTCATATACTTATTCTTCCATATGGTCTCTTTGAGACAACCTGATCTTCAAACTTGTTGATTTCGCAGATAGTAAAATTAAAATATTTAATAATCTTCTATTATTATAGCGTATTCTAGAACATTTTTTGCAACGATAATCTTAACTTGAAACTCCGACAATGAATGATTAAATGATATATGGTCTGTTTTACTATATGGCTGCAAAACCTGGACTATGAAAGTGAATGCAATGAACCGGTTGGAAGCGTTCGAGATGTGGATATACCGCAGAATGCTCCGTATACCATGGACCGATAGGGTCAGTAATGCAGACGTACTGCAGAGAGCCAGAGCCAATAGAGAGCTGTTGTCAAGTGTGAAAATTAGAAAGGTCTCATATTTGGGTCATGCACTAAGGGGAGAAAAATACCACCTCCTTCGACTGATATTAATGGGTAAAGTGGAGGGATGTCGGGGAGTTGGTAAAAGGCAGCTGTCCTGGCTGCAGAACATCAAAGAGTAGACAGGAATAACAAGACTTTAGAACCTGTTCCAAATGGCGCAGGATAGAGATGCCTTTGTTGTAGTGATCGCCAACGTTGGGGGGACCTGACACAGCACCGAAAGAATAAGGAGATTATAGCGTATCGGCCAAAACTATTTGGATTATCTAAATACATATTTAATTTTATTCATAGAAATTATGTAATGAAATAAACTTAAGCCCACTTAGACTCGCGTTATTAGCTTTGAGCGCGTTGAAAGAAGTTGCAACTTGAAAATAATATTTTCATCACTTACTGAGTCAACATGATGAACGGCGCCATTACCCTTCTGGCCTACAAAGGAACTTTATAACTGTCATTTTCTGACATCATTCCGTCAAGCAAATTGTTTTTGGCACTTATGCACTACCACCCGCAACCCCCTCCGGCCGAGTAATATTTCAGGCGAATTTAACCGCGGGAATGGTTATGGTTTCAGTTCACAACTAAGTGTGTTCAGTTGTAGGAATTCAATTTACAGTTGTACAGTTCTGCAGAATCGAGTTTTGTGATACACGCTGTTTGGAAACCGCCGAATCTCCGCGCCATTAGTTTTCATACTTCATGTTTTAGTTCGACAAGTTCAACAAACTGATTAGCACCTACTTTATTTCTAAAGTATTTTTACAACTTTATATAAAATGTTTTTTTTGATATACCATCACTTTAGACTTAAACACATTCATTACAAGGTCATTCTTATTGCATGCTTCGTACATTCTTGATACTAAGACTTGCAGATTTTCCATATTGTCTGCGGTTAACACAGTATCGTCTGCATATAATATAACAAACAGCTGACTGGCAAACTTTTTATCTTAGCACCAGCGTTTGTAGAAGAATGTATGACATAAGTGCGAACGTTGATAAACTGGAACAAGTTACCGAATTTATTTATTTGCATTATACACTAGACCATAGTTTTCTAATCTTTTCTGGGCCACCGCCCCCTTTACAAGAAAAATGAACGTTCAACGCCCCCCTCCCTTAAAAGTTATTCCAAAAAAGGGAATAAAATAACAAAATAAACCGATATTTAAGTTTATTTTGCTTTATTAGTTCCTACGGGATTAGCGTGTTTTTTTTTGTCTTTTTAGACTACCTTTTTTTATCTGCCCACGGTCTCTATTTTTTCTGGGTCTTCTATTGCCCCCCTGAAAGTCTCAAACGCCCACAAGGGGGTATTATCGCCCACTTTGAGAACCTAGGCACTAGACCAAAGATAGTGTGAAAATCACACTGCCATCGACGAGAATTGAACCTGCAACCTTTGATGTGGCAGTCATACCTCTTGCCACTCTAGTAAGAAGGTCGTCCTCGAAGGTTAAAGCGTTCTACAAATTCTACAAAATTAAATAAGGCTGAAAGCGTTAACACTTCACAGCGTTAACACGTTAACACTTTAACCTTTGGTAAAGTGAGTAGTACCTATTCATAACAGTTAGTACGATATGGATAAAAACACGCTATTAAAAATTCTGTCTGGGAAAAAAATTACGCAAAACCAAAAAAAAACATTTCTATCGAAACGGTACTCAAATCCACAAACAAAATTATTTTTTTATAAAATATGGTACATTATACGTCGAGTTACTCGTATAATGGTAATTGATTTTATTGTCACTCATAGTAACAACAATGCTTTATTTTTGGTTCTCACTTTCTACTTCCGAACGGTATCGATTCTATTCGTTTTTATTACTGACAACTTTGCTAATTGGCCTTATGAGGATCATGATATAACTGATCGATATAAAATTGTGATCAGGGGTTAAAATAAATAAGACTTTAAACAAAGCGAAGTTTAAACAAGTCTTATAAAAATACTCAAAGAAGATTTTTTGCATTTTACTAAACAAGTAAATAATCCCATTTTTAACGGAAAAATACACAGTTTTAGGGTTTGAATTGAAGTTTTCTCATTATAAGTTTTACATTTAAGTAAACGATTTCTATAAACTGGTTAAATCTTATATTCTAAGCCTTCCTAAATATTTTTATGCGTATTTCTTTTGTTTGAGAAACTAGTTTGTAATTCTGATATTTTTTATTACTACTTAAAATATTCTGCCTAGCTTTACGAGCTATGTCCTCTTTGTAGTAATATATTATATGTAATAAAATAACTACTACGTATGTAATGAAATGTACACACACAAGTATCTGTACGTTATTTGTAAATTCGTTCAAAATAAATGCACGGACGTATGCGAGATGAATCTTAATAAGACATCAAGAATACACGCGCAAAGGATTACAAATTAATTATTACTAAGCTGGCGAAGATTAAAACGAAACGGTTTCCGTTCACCGCAGAAATACGAGTACAACTCGTAATCCAGAACTGATCGCGGATCCGGATTTCGTTAAGTACTCAAATAATTACTCAGAATTGTGCAATTGCACGCTGCCGGTATTGTGTTGATGCGATCTCAGAATAAATACTGTGAGATCAACACTTCCACCATCTAGATTCTAATGGAATTGAAAATTAACTCTTCGTCCTTCGAACGTGTAAGCTCTTAACCCGTAAGCTGCGGATCGCATGCATAGTAGTTTTTCACTTTTAGGTACTAATACTGTCATCTTTGAATGTTTTTTTTTATTGTTATATTTGGTTTTAGGCTGTAATTAAAGTGATAAAATATTCAAATTAGTTTTAATTAGTACCATCTTTGATTTTGAATGTTCCAGTCGATTTTTTTGGCGCGCAAAATCGGTTTTGTATAATCTGTTGCAACGACTTAAGCAATCCATTTTTTACGTAAACTATAACGAACATTATTCATATTGCAAGCAATTTCGAACAAAATTTCAATTATTGTTTTTGTGAAGTGTTTTGTTTAGAAGTCGAAGTTTGTTTTTGATAGTTTATTGTGTAAGAACATTATAAAAACTTAACATGTTAAGTGAATTGTATCTTATCAAACATTTATAATGGACAATAGAACGACTTCCAAGAGTTTCATTGATAAAAAGCAGATAAAACACATTTTTTCGATAATATTTTTCGAAAAATAATCCAGCGTTGCGAAAATAATATCCCGGTTTTATTCAGCAGTTTACGGGGTTAAGTATAGATTTTGTACAATAAAGTTTATTTCAAATATTTGTTTCAGAAATTATGTGATCATATTAACTTCATTTCGTTTTCTGTGTAGCTTTCCAGCGGTTATTGGAGCTTTTTGATAAGTGCGTAAAATGAAAAATATTGTGGTATATAAAAATAAAGTCATTTTTCTAAATTCTTAAACGATGTCCTGTCCTGGTTTTGTTCCGGTGGTAACTGTATGAATTGTTAAATAATAGCGAAGATTTTTATGGTTGGTTGGTTATGATTTTTTTGGAATTTAAGTATATCCGAGTAACCCTCTCGACCGACTTGGAGATAGTTGCACCCTCTACATTTAGGGTGGGTATGTATGCGAGTTGGTAATTATTTCAGAAAATATTTTTTTGAATATAAATCACTTGTATCATTATACATATTTTTATTAAAACTTAGGGTCAGTTTTGTATCTGCAATTAGTACACCAATATATAAGTTTCTTGTGCGTATTTTAAATATTTGGAAGCTATCTAATAATATATAATATTTATTTTAACCCATAAATATTTATATCAACTGACATTGATTCTAACATAAGTACAAAATCTTGGCAGTAATATGTTACATCTTCCTATAAAATTTATTCGAGTATTTTTATCATTTGACCAATGATGTAAAACTCCACATACATATTAAATATTGATGAAACATCTGCTTTCTAAAAATGTATAATATAATTATATTTGCAAGGCAATTTGGAGCAAGGAAGATGTCCCCACCTACGTGTAACTATAACACCTGGCGTCCCTGGAAATGGTCCAAAGTCGGCCAAATCTTCCACCATAATGGCAAGAGAAGTGGTGAGATATGGTCCTCTTTAGGACCTACTAAATTAGCTTGCCATTGATACGACGATGGTGAATGATAATATTTTTTTAAAGTTTCATGTAATACATTAAGGCATTATCTAGCCTTACATTGTCGTTATCATTTAATTGTAAAACCTTTTTGTTCCATATACTTTTTCTTATTATTTTTCTTATTATCGATATTGATCAAGACGAGTCGACATAGATCAGTGTCCCCTTCAGACTGGTGGTTCACAATTGAACATGTTCGCTGCCACAGACAAGTGCAAGAAAAGGACAACCGATTGTGTTCCTCTACCCGGACTGGGATTCCAACGAGGGTCCTACAAGTGCGTGTGCAAGAGGGGATTTTACTTTCCTGACGTCACGGCAGAACACCGCTTCTATAGTGGAACTGTCATCGAGGAAGAATATGAGAAGCTCATGATGAGTGAGGTCAGCCGATACAGTGGACCTGGAATATTCGAGTGTCTCCCGTGCGCAGAGGGCTGTGAAGCCTGTACTGACAATTCTCCTTGCGTGGTGTCCCTTAATTGGCTAATGCGAACCGCCATCTTGGTACTGGACTGTGTCGTCATTTGCTGCCTGCCAATTGTCGTCTTCTTCACCTGGAAATACGGGAATGTCAAGATTTATTTTGTGGGTGTCGGACGATCGAAGTGTGCGCCGCCCCCGGTGCGGGAGACGCTGCCAGAGCAATTAAATAGACAATATGTGCACCATCTAAAAGAACATTTTGTTTTAAATTATTTTTATTTTGTTATTTTATTTTATATCATTGTATTTTATATTATTTGTTTTAGATTTATTTTGTGGGTGTCGGACGATCGAAGTGTGCACGGGAGATGCCTATTGGTGGCGATGAGGTTCGCAACCCATCACACCGCGTCTCCCGCGGAGCGAAAAGAGAAGGATGGAGTGCCGCATCAGTAAAAGTGTGACAGTCCATTCTTTCTGCCTACCCTTTCGGGGAGACGGCGTGATGGTTAGTTAGTTAGTTAGTTTACTTTTTCTTAAATATTATACAAAATTTTTTTGCAACTCTAAGTTGCCAGCGATAGTTGTGATGGCATACTACGAATCAACATATACTTACATCGAGTACAAATACTTCTTAAATACATTGTTATATCACGTGAGGTTAAACAAATGCATTCACGAACAGATTCCAAGTTTAAAAAAATAAATACAAAAAAGTGCCGACGAGAACAATACTTCGCCCATAATAAGTGGGGAACAATTACCGACACATTCCCTTCGCGTGCTTCCACATCGCTGCCGCAATGTTTTAATGATCAAGCTGTACGGTGGATTTGCCCTTAACCCCGTTGACTTTTTCGCAAGCCGACTGACCGGCATTATGCGCGCAGAGAAATGCAACATTCCCCCAGAATATTTCGTATTCTGATCGCGTTGATAGAGACTGAGACTTGCATGCGGCTTCTATCAGCAGTCAGAATAATTGTTCCAACTTGTGATTTGGAAACAGTACTTAATAGAATTTTGTTAAAACACACAACACTGAAGCTTAGAGCTAACAGAAGAAGAACGAAAGTAGGATAAATGCCAACAAAATGAGATCACTAAAAATATTGTACGTGAAAACTATATATGATAGAATACCGAACGACGAAATAAAGCAGATGATAGCATCCCAAACAAAATGAATAATTAATCACTTACATGGTTTGGATATATGAAACGAATGATTGAGAGAAGAAAAAAATAAAAAGCAGAGAACAGACACGGAAAATGTGTCATAACCAACTCAATACATTGTTAAATGGCGGCCACACGAAATCGGCGAGGAAACATTGTGCGATGTATGAAAATAAATTAAGGTCGAGGCGTCGAGGGGTATGTCAAAATTGAGAAGTAGGGTTATCCATCCTCTATGGCTACCTCTCCTAGGAAACGGCATGATGGTTAATTAGTCACATTTTTATAATATAAGAAAAATTTCATCTCTTTCCAACGTTTTCTAAATGGTGGGAAATATTTTGTTTATCACCTTAATGAAAAAAATATTAGTTTTGAAACCGACCGGCATTTAAAGTGATAGGTGAGTTTAAACAAAAATAAATATAAATGGAAATGCCGTAATAATGATAAAGTATTGTAAGTAAATGCAACGTACAGTAATCTGTACGTTGCATTTACTAATAAGCAAAAAAATCGAAGAAGGTGGATTGAAGAAAGTTGGATCAGAAACAAAACATGTCTGCAAATCGAATCACAAAGTGTTAATATTAAGTTTTATTATATTTATTAAAAATATATATTTTTTACATATTTAACAAAATATTATAAAATTTTATTTTGCCTATTTACCTTTGTAATTTGTACGCAGTATCAATTAACTAGTCTCTTTGTTTTAGCATAATAAATAACCTTTATATTCGCGATATGAATATTGATACTATCACATTTCAAACTAACAAAACTTATTAAAAACAATAAATTCCGTACTACGGCGCAAATTTATTAACGTGATCCGATTTCATAATGTCCAACAAAGCCGGTGTAATTCCTGAATATCAAGGCTCCTCGAGAAACTGAAAGCACAAAAACTTCTGTCGTCAATAAAGTATTCAACAAACAACGTGACAGAAAACGTGACTGGTTTCAGAGTCACCTGGAAACATTCCTAAAAAACATTGGTATTGCCAGCACGGCGAATATTCATCTTATAAACATAAACTGATTTACAGTATTTGTGAATTATGTTATTTGTTGTATATCATTATTAATTTAAAGTTTGGTTTTACAACTCTTCAGTTTCATATATCAATTTGATAAAAAAGTAATCCTTATAATACAACCTTAAGGTATAATTCTCAAATTAAAATAAACATATTTGATGTATTGTAGTAAAACGTAAACTAATTAATAAAAATGAAAATGTCTTTTTTTAGAATTTTTATTATGTTTTAATGGCAAGTTTCTTCTTGCTATGGAAATATCAAATGTTTGATATAGTTGATAGTGCCTTAGCAAGACAAAGCATGTCATTGCCATAGAATGTATAATATTAATGTTTTGTTTTTATTACGATAAAATACAGTTGCAATATTCTATACTTAAATGATAAGTATGTGAGTGATGATAAAAATAATTTAAAATAATCTTAAAACATTCAAACAATTTTAGATCAAAGAAGTCTGATTCATAAACAAAAAAGAATTCTTAGAAATGTGAGTATAAATGGAATATTCAAGTAAGATTTTCATTTTACTTTTTTGTTAAAATAAACCGAAGGTTGTTTTGAACTTTATACTTGAAAACGTCAGTCTTGTTAAAAGTATTCAGGTAAAATAATATGAGACTTGATAATTTTTCACAAACGAGACGTGTCATATTGGAGGTAAAGCGAAAGAAATTTGTTACGCCGCCAGTATTTGTGCCGAAAGCTGAGTAGAAAGAATAATTTGACGAATATGCTCCCAGTGGCCAATAAAAAGACAAGGAAAACACTTAATACGTAGTTTCATGCCCAAAAAGTAATCAAATAATGGAACTTAGTCATCAAAGGGCTTGTGCCGAGGACAAATCACCATTGCCGAATTTTTCTGCAAGATGTCACCACAAGGGTTTGCGGGAAAACTAAAGTCCCGCACACTTTGTTTTTCATTATCTTTAACACTATCGGTACGCGGTAGCTTTTATTCTGTCGAGCGCTTTTTAAATAAAAATAACATTTTGAACAAACATATATATTTTGGATTAACTGATGTTTTCGACATTCTTAATAAGGTTACCAATTTGCTTCATTTTATTGCATATTTAATACTGTAATGAAATAAGGTTTTTTGTAAAGTTATGGGATAAAATCGTTAAAAAAATATTCTTTTAATTATTTTTACCATATTTTTTTATACAACTTCATTTTTGTCAAAACAAAAGGTTTCGTTCCGGTAAGAGCTTCGTCAGGGTCATTAAGTCGTTAATGGTCGTAAGGTCGTCAAAACTATCGTTTTTAAAGAATTTTAAATATTAATAATCTGCAGTTTTATAAACCATTTTTTTATTTTTTTTAAGCTCGTTAGATCTATTATAAAAGAGATAACTCTTGAACTCTTGTAAGAAACCAATATCACCCTTTGTATAATCGTACATAAATAATTATGATTTTTTTTTAAATAAACAAACAAACCATCACGCCATTTCCTCGCAGGGGTAGGCAGAGATAATGGACCGCCACAAAACTCTATCCTGGCACACCTTTCTAGCTTCCTCCACATACATACAACGAGTCATACACGCATGTCTATTTCTCCGACTTCTAACATGACCAACCTTTATAATTTGATTGATTTAGTCATGCGGGGGTAGGGGTAGGCAGAGATAATGGACCGCCACAAAACTCTATCCTGGCACACCTTTCTAGCTTCCTCCACATACATACAACGAGTCATACACGCATGTCTATTTCTCCGACTTCTAACATGACCAACCTTTATAATTTGATTGATTTAGTCATGCCATGTTTTCCTTGGTCTGCCTCGACTCCGCACTCCATTTATATCATTAACTTATACTTTCTGAACCATTCTTTCTCCATCCATGCGTTCCATATGTCCGAACCATCGCAGCGATCCTTTCATAATTTTGTTCATAATATCTTCTTCCGCTCTACATTCATTTCTTATATCAGCATTTGAGATTCTGTCGTATATCGTATATCTATCATTTATTCTGCCAATTCCATGCTTCGCTCCCATACATTAGGGATGGGACCAGAACTTCATTGTGAACGGCCGTTTTCGCTTTCATTGATGAATTCTTGTTTCCAATAACTATTCTTCATTTTTTTTAAATAATGATTGGAAATAATGATTCACAATGGAGTTCTGGTTCCAACCCTTAAGCATGAAAGCGAAACATGGAACTAGCAAAAGAAGGCTGAGAACAAAATAAATATGTTATTGAAGATATCCCGTAGACGTACGTGCGATAAAACGATGTGTTAAAATACATTGATTTTTTAAATTGATATAAATTTATTTTTCTTTCATCATTCCAAGTTTTCTCTCCCATCCTAAACTCTCTCACAATTTTATAATAGGCCATAAAATCATGTACCATATTTTGCTTTGTTTTGTTAGATTGGGACATAGAAGTGGATTGAAATTAAACTGGAGTAAATGTGGACTAGATACTTTTTTGCTTTTTGCTTTTTTTCTGGAATGGTGCATTCTTCAGCTAATGTAAGTCCTGCGTGGATGGGGGCGGGCCTAGGGATTCTTTGAGCGAAGCTGACGAAGGCGCGCCGCTGCGTCCTATAACAGCTTCGAGTAATCGGCGGGTTACCTTTATGTATTTATTTAACTGTTAATTTGTTCATTTGCAGTTGTATTAATAATCACTGTATGTTACCCTACAATAAATAAAATTGATATAAAAAATACATAGTATAAAGCTTCAAATAGGCGAAAAATTATAATCTAGTTCTCAGACTCATTGCTTGCGAAATTAATACATCCGCTCCCAACAACCGGCATTCGAATAAGAATTTATCATACAAGAATCACATTTGACTGACTTATGTCGCGCCATATCCTTTACCACCGCACTGATGACGATGAGTATCAAACGATCACCGTCACGATATAGAGCGTTGCAACACATGGCTCAAAAGTAATGTGATTTCATCAATACAAAAAGTATGAATCCAATATCATTACGCCGGAGGGACTTCGGGGAGTTGGTAGAAGGCAGCTGTCCTGCCTGCGGAACATCAAAGAGAAGTATGGAATAACAAGAGTTCAGAACCTGTTCCAAGTGGTGCAAGATAGAGATGCCTTTGCTGCAGTGATCGCCAACGTTGGAGGGAACTGACACGGCACCGAAAGAAGAATGTCGTGTTGTTGTTACGTTTCTGCCTTCATCCATATGTCGCTTTTCGGATCGATCCAAATATATCTTAACAGAGGAAAAAAAATTCCATTTCATGAGAATAGTTTTACTAGAACTATGTTAGAACTAACATGTATTTCAATTATATTATCGGCAACAGTACCCGCGGTGATTTGACGTTCTGCCTCTTCATGACTGAAATAATGAGAAAACTAATCTCGACTCGGCTGCGAGTTTAAGTAGCACAATAAGGGTTGAATAAATTAGTTTGGGCAGTTTGAACCGTCCATAAAAGGTGTGTTTTATGTGTCGATAAATAATTTCATTTGTCAGGGACACGAAATTGGTCTGCGTGGTCCAGATGATGAAGTTTCGTGACGGCATAGTTCCGTTTTGTATATCCACGAACCCAGTAAGTGTTTGTAATAATACCCCTGGCATGATTCCGTCACGGGGTTACATGATTATAACGGTTTGAGGTAAATATTTATATTCCGTGCTGATTATTTCATCACAAATTATTATTGATATTTTATAACATTGACACGATAAAGTCTGCGGATATTCGGTATAATAATGTACATTCTTCTTATCAATGGTGTTCTTCTACCGACCCTTATGTATGGAAGCGAAGCATGGAACTGGCAATAGAAGGATGAAAGTAGAATAAATGCAGTAGAAATGAGATCTCTTAGACGAATGTGTAGATACTCTGTGTATGATAGAGTGTCGAATGAAAATATAATAAGTGAATGCGATGCGAATGATGGTGTCATGAACAAAATAATGAAAGGATCATTAAGATGGTTTGGACGCATGGAAAGAATAAATGAAGAAAAAATGGTAAAAAAATTATAAGTCAATGATGTTAATGGAACCAGAAATAGAGGAAGACCGAGGAAAACGTACCAAGATCCAATAAATCAAATATTGAATGTCGGTCATGTGAGGAGTCAGAGAAATCGACGCGCGTGCATGACACGATGTATGAATGTTGAGGAAGCGAGAGAAATATGTCAGGAAAGAAAAGTGTGACAGTCCATTATTTCTGCCTACCCCTTCGGGGAGACAGCGTGATGGTTAGTTAGTTAGTTAGTTTTTCTTCTTATTATTTTCTGTTAAACTAAGGTACCACAAATGGTGATTAGTATTTGTAATTCTTTCTTCAGCCATGTAAAATATGATCTATGTTTAAAAGCAGACCCATTTAACCTATGGTATAAAATCATGACATTCGATTTCTAACGTTTTATATGAAAATGTTCTTGGTTTTTATTTTTAATAATAAGCATTATCGAAACTCTGGAACACCTACCAAATACGCAACTTTGTAGTATTTTTCTAATTTCTGAATTGGTTCTCGTGGTTCTTTTTTATATGCTATTCTATACGTAATTATTTTATTAGGGTTTAATCCAGCTTTGTCATTATTACTTAAATAGTCTCACTATTTGTACAAAGTATCACGTTTGAGTCTTGATTGTATCGAAATAAATCTACGAAAAAACAATTATCTAATGCTGTTATGGAAATAATAAATTGTTAAAATATACCAATTAATATAAATGAAAACGTCTGTCTTCTAGGAGTTTTTTTTGTATATATTTAAGATGTAATGACATGTTTCGCCCTTCTAAGGCATTGTCAAATGTAACTTTGCACAGACTAGGAGTTTTCAATTCTATACTTGAAAATTTGGTAATGCAATATTTATCGGGGGGAAAAAAGATATCATGAATAAAACTTTGGGATTATTATTATTTTTAATTCGAGTGGATCTATGTGTCTGTGTCTGTCAATGTCTAGTTATTCAGTAAACTAGTTTCATATAATCACTTGATATTTATAAAACGGCGCATTGAGTTTTTAATGGAAATAACTATCTAACTAACTAACCATAACGCCCCCTCTCCAAAGGGGTATGCAGAACGAATCAACTGCCACACATTTCTTTACTGACATACATCTCTCGATTCCTCAACATTCATACATCGTGTCGATTTCTCCGACTCCTCACTAGACCAACATTCAATATTTGATTTATTTCATCGTGCCACGATTGCCTCGGTCTTGTTCTATTTCTAGTTTATTCTAGTCCATTTACATCGTCAACAAATACTTTTTTTGTCATTCATTCTTAACTAAAATTATGGTCTGAAAGGGTTATCCGGAAAAATATTCAATCTACGTATCTTAACAAGAAGTTCTAAAAGTTTTCCGTCACTCCCGCCTCGCCGTAAAGGGGCCTAACTGCCCCCTCGCTTATTATTAAAAATGTTTATGTTAAACAAAAAGAATCCTAATCAAACTTTTATTCCAAATATTACTCTTCTCTTTGCATTAACACGTCATCTTGTTATAGAGTCACGTACTTTTCAAAGTTATTCGGAATTTAAAAGTGTAGATAAAATAAGAATGTGTTGAACTTACTGATATCTTAGTTTCGTTGGAGAAAGAAATTTTAAATTAAAATTTAATTTAAATATTCAGAGAAAACTTTTAAACTAAATGTGTGTTGAATTTTTGTTCCATTTGATAAAATATTTCCGCAGCTTTACATAAGAAATTAAACCAAGGAAACATCAAAGAAGATGATGTCCCATTGAAGAATATCCAAATAAAATATCTGGAATTTATGGTGAATGAATCCTTAGAAGAAGAAAAAAATGAAAATATCGTTTTGAAGGTTCAAGCATATGAAAAAATAAATTATGTTTGAAATTTATAATAAATAAAATGTCAATGAACGTTAGATTATTCCAATTTTTATAGAGATTAATTTTCGGAGTAGAAGGAATGGAAGAACGTGCATAATACATGTAAAAACTCAAAGATAATTTGGGAATTTTGTTATGATAAATAAATAGAGAAGTCGGTGAAGGTGAAGTATAACATTTTTTGATAAACTTATGGCGTTACGAAAGTGGAATTAAATCTTTATTTATGTTTGAGTTTATTTTTCTCTATATTTTTTATGCCTTCACCATCAGTATTTCAATGTCAACTTAATAAACATCCCGAAAAAAATACCAAAAGTGATAAAAACAGTGATTACATTTTTTTGTTAATTGTCATAACCAAATTATCAAAAAATCATTTTTTATGTTTCATTTTTAAGGATTGGTTTGCAGCAATGTCTAATATATTTTCTGTTATTTGAGATAGTTTCGCGTTGCTTTCCACGTTTTTGGGTACAACAAGTTATTTAAACTTAATTATTTATTTTTTATTATTTAGTTTGTCGAAACGCTCTTTACACCATGACAGCATGAGCTAAATCGATGTAAAGGGTATTATAGCTATCATAGTGATTCTCGTGACATGTGATAGGTAGCTAATTTATCGCCATTTTATTGTCATGTGAATTCTTCACCAGACCAAATACAGTATGCCAATCACACTGCCCTCGCCGGGAATCGAACCCGGAACCTTTGGGGTGGCAGTCAAGGCACTTACCACTCGGCCACGAAGATCGTCGGTTACTCTATAAACTATTGGTCGTCCAAACTCTCATAAACTATTGATTCTCATGACATGTGATAGGTAGCAAATCTATCGTCAAGTGAATTCTATCAAACCAAAGACAGCGTGAGAATTTTTTTTTCACACTGTCAAACCCGGGAATCGAACCCGGGATCTTCAATGTTCCAGTCATAGCTGATTTCACTCTGCCACAAATGTCACTCAAAACACAAAATACCCTTAGACGAAAATAATATTATAATAAGTAGCTACAATCATAGATTATGATTGTTTAAAAATCTGAACAACTATAAGTTAACGGTCAATCATTTTTTTCTACAAGATACATTCCGTAATAAATCATATTAATGCATTCAAAATGTTTTTTTCGTATATACGGATGTGATTAATTTGACCTAAAAATATGTTTACTTTGAAACATATCCAATATTTCGCGAATGTTCGTATAAAATGGTTGCTGAAATAAATAGGATTGCTTTGGGATTATTATAGATTTACACGTTTAACGACTCAGGTGTGCCAAAAATAAACCCACGTTATCCCAACTTTGTGAATAATTATTACCTAGTGCTAACGCGGACAGTCAACACATTGACATCAAAACATTTTATTTTTCAATCACACTTTACTGCGCTTTCATTAGTTGTAGTGTTAAAAGATTATTCACCCTCATAGAGATATATTAATATTTCACGAGATTCTTAGTGAATCAATTCTTATTAACACTTTGTATGCTGTAGATTACGCTTATTAACATGCGTAGCTTAAAATTTAAATACAATTAAAACTTTATATAGGCAACTTACAAATATGTAAGCTGACTGTTGATGATATACCTGTGGAGCAAGTAATGAGTTTCAGATATTTGGGAGTAGAGATCTGCAGTCAAAATGACCTTTATACCGAAGTACGAGAACAAGTCAGTAAAGCCTCTGCCGTGTCAGAATGCCTGAAGAATCTGGTCTGGAAGAATAAGCACATGCGTATCGACAGCAAGATCAGAATCTATAAAACATGCGTGCGACCTATCGTGACGTACGCTGTAGAGACGCGGGCTGACACTGTGCGAACCATGGGACTACTAAGAACATCGGATATGAAGGTCCTAAGATCATTTACGGGAAAAACTCTCCGATATCGTGTCCGCAACGCAGCCATAAGAAAAACTTGCGAAATAGAGGATATCGTTCAGTGGAGTAGATCTAGAAGAAGATACTGGAGGGACCATGTAGCCCGAATGGATGGTGACAGATTTGCATATGCAGCCGCTTACGAAATCGCCTCCGGACACCGCCCACCTGGAAGACCGCCTAAGAGATGGAGGAACAGCTGGATCTCATCATCCGACGAGATATGATTTCTGTGTCACAGATCGTCAGATCTATTAAAAGAAGAAGAAGAAGAGGAAGAATTAAAACTTTTAATTTTATGTGGACTTGAATAAAAATGGTATAAAAATATACTTCCAACAGTTTACGCTGTTTCTTAGGATGCCATCTTGGGATTTTAATGTGGCAGTTTCCCCTTGCTTTCTACACCCATAAATTCTTGGAAGGATTATCTAGCAACAAGCAAACTAGATAGGTCTTAACATCAGGCATCCAAACCTGCTTATTACCATCGCGGAGAAAATGGTTGAGGGCAGAAACCGCAGACGCCTACTCGTATATGGACCAGGTGATTAGATCATGTTTTTCCTTGTATACAATAGGTCTATTGAATCCAATTACTGTATACAATTTATTTTAGCTATTACATATAGCTATTACATTACTGTATACAATTTATTTTAACTATTACATTCTCATGACATGTGATAGGTAGACAATCTATCGCCATTTCATTGTCATATGAATTCAACACCAGACCAAAAACAATGTGACAATCACACTGCCATCGCCGAGAATCTAACCCGGGACCTCGGTATGGAAGTCAGAACTCTTATCACTTTGCCACAAAGGTCGTCATTGTAGGATTAGAGACATGCGCTATAGTAGCTACATAGAGATAAAAAAAAAAGAATATCTGGAGACAGGATGAAGTGGAGGGAACGACTAAGGTTATTTACAGACTAATCTTCAGGATTGTAACCATGAAAAAGAAGAATTTATCGAAAGACCGGTCACCACCAATCCAGTAAACGAGTATTAATACCCTTCCCGCGGGCAAAGAGTTTATATGCAAAAGCGGGATGAGAACATTGCAGTAACTAAAACAAACACGCACTAATGAACAAATTTAAGATTATTTATTGATTCCATGAAAAGTATTCATATTCTATTATGTTTATTTTAAGAGTATTAATATTCAGGTAAATTTGTTCTTTCTTGGGTAATATTAAATAAATAGTAATAAAAACGTCAATTCTACCGAAGGTTTATTTTTATTTCATGGAAATAACATTTTTCTCCTTACTAAGCTAATCAAACATTTGACAGTGCCTTAGGAAAACGAACCTTATCAATCCTATTAATCGTAAAAAAAAGCCTCTGGTTAAAATACAGTAAAAAAACAACACGTAGTATTTGATATATTTTAAATACAATAATAAATGATTATATATAAATCTATTGAAACACAGTATTAAATATTGAACATAGTATTATTTTTTTTAAACAATACCCTATGTAAGAATAAAGAATTGCTTAACTGGGTAGTCTCCTGAATTGAACCAAAGTATCCTAAATCAGGAGCCACCATCAAAATTCTACCATCACCCGGCAATAAAATATATTTTGACAACCTGGCTTAAACAATAAACCATTTTTGATGTATTTAACCTTTTTATATAATACTGAAATTAAATTAATTCTGTTCATCATATAATAATGATTTAATAATAATGTATGTTAACTATCCATATATCATTATTTATTAAAAAAAAATTTAATTGATGGTTGAATTACTATATATGCTGTCAAAACAAAGTTATCTCATTAAGCTAATATAACAATTTGGCTCCATGAAAAATCAAGTGAAACTAGACGAAAAAAAATTTTTTACGGTATAAACCATTACTGATTTTGAACAAGGAATCGTGTTTGTTTTTTATGTAAATAATTAACCGAGGAGTCGGGACTCGAAATTTATTTAAATTGATTTACCACATAAGGTTAATTTAATGAAAATGTATCCCGCCCATTTTCATTATCCCTTTTGTAATTTAATTTAATTTAGACATTTTGAAACGTAGAAAATACATGTTATACTAAAAGAGAAATAAACATAGAATCGAGAGCTAATTATACATTCATATGTTTAATGGTACCATAACACAGGAAAATTCTTAATGTATATGCTTACTAAAACCCTCATTGTGCGGCTGGCTACATTTGCAGCTCAGGCGTAATAACGATCAAATTATATGATACATTCACATATGAACTGCCGAGATGAGAATGCTGAGGTGGGCCGGAGGCGTCACAAGGGTGGACTATGTAAGGGACGAATACGTGAGGGGTAGCTTTAAGATTGCCCCAAAAACGGAAAAAAATAAGAGAATCCCGACTCCGGTGGTACGGTCATGTGATGCGAAGAGACAGCAAACACATTGTCTAAAAAGCCTTCAGCATTCCCACAAAACCTAGAAGAACAGGTCGCCCAATGGCAACATGGTGGGCCAACATAAAAAAGGAGCTCCAACGCGAGAAACTGGCAGTGAAGATAAGTCAGGATAGAAAAGTTTGGCGTTTTCGTAAGAGGAGGGCCGACCCCAGATGATGGGAAATGGCAAAGGGAAAGAAGAAGATTAACATATGAGCTGCAAATTTGGTCTGTTGCAGTTTGAAACCATGATTTGACTGCAAATATAGCCAGATGCTAAATATAGGACTTAATTAAAATACATTTTTGATTTTGAACGAAAGTATTAAAAATCTCTCCTACTGGTTTTTAGTCTTCACAATGAATTTGTATCGGAAGTATATTTCGTAACATTTATCTAGTATTCTAAGATGAGTTAAAAAGTTCATGTTGTATTTACATACTAATTTTGGCTAAACCAATTCTGTATATTTTCATCACGATTCATAATAATGTTTTTATAAATCGTAATTATAATGTAATTATAATTATACTCCCACCCTGAAGATGAAATTGACAACGCGTTGATCTAAAAAAATATACCAAAGGGACACAAAAAATTTAAAAGAACATTACATGTTATATTTTTTTTAATTTGTTATTTTGATTGTATATCATTTCATTTTATATTATTTGTTTAAGATTTATTTTGTTGACGTTGGACGATCTAAGTGTGCCCGAGAGTTGCCGAAGTGATGAGGTGGTGATGAGATGTCGATGAGGTTCGCAACCCATCACACCGCGTCAAGAATGAAATACCGCATCGGTTAAAGTGTGGCAGTCGATTCTTTCTGCTACCCCTTCGGAGAGACGGCGTGATGGTATGTTAGTTAGTTAGTTATTTACAATAATGTACCTTTTTGGAATCTGGGTATATCGGTGTCCTTCAAAGAAAGTTTGTTGATAATATCTTTAATGTTATTATAATTGTACTCCCGCCCTGAAGATGAAATATACAATGAACTACAAAGCGTTTATCGAAGAAAATGTACCAAAGGTACACAAAAAAAAGGTTTTTTTTCAATCGTATTCGTCTGCGCTGTAAGTGATGATATATTAAACTAAATAATGATAACGTATTTGAAGATTTCAGATCACGTGGAATAAAATCGTTCAAAATTTATTTAAGGAATGATAAAATCACCGCGAGTTCAGCGTCTTCGCGTCTCTTTAAATCCCTAACTGAGTTTTCTAAAAATCGCAGAAAATAGCATCGTCGTAAATGACTTGGAATTTATAACTCGAGAGAAGAGATTTATAGCTGTGAACGATAAAAATCTATTCTAAAATACGTAGTACCTACTCGTGCCATTACGCTATATATCGTTAAACTTTCTTGGTTTACCTTAGACATTGAAATTTATTTGTGTACAAAAAAAAAATATTAATGAGCTCATCAATTGATTTGTCGAATTTGAAGAATTTTGAAATCGCGTGTTTATGCGTGATTTATATTTAGATATACTCGTATTTATGTATCATTTGACACAGTTACATTACAGACTATCAGCTCGTAGACTTTACGTTTGGTATGTCTTATATTATAATTACGTCACGTAAGAGAGATATTACGATGAAATCATGTACTCTAATGATCCAAACGATTTATGATGTGTGAACTAAAAAACACGTACAAATTAAAAAGAACTTAATGTTTTGACCGAGTTTTTGAGTTTAATTTACTTATATTAGGAGGTGCAACTTCGCTGCTTTAAATACAGATTTGAAGGTTTGTTGAGGAGGACAAGAGGAAATGTAAGCGAGGATTGATAGAAACTAAAGCTGCTATAGACTACAAGACTAATAAAGAAAAATAAATCAAGATATCAAGGTTGTACGACACAAGCCGCGTTTAGTTTTATTTTATGAGTTAAAAGATATTAAAGATTGAAATTATAAGCTGTTGCGGCTTATAAGGCAAAGTTTGGTAGATAAATCAAGATCAAAGAAAGGTTTATCATCCAGAAAATATATTTTAATCAATGTTGCAAGAAGAATCCTTTGGTTTGTGTATTATGTTTAAAATAGTTTCGGTGAGTGTATATCATTCTCCCGATTATGAAGGTATAATACCTTAGAAACGTGTCGAAAAAAAAAACTCAAATCAACAGTGTTTTAACTTGTTGAAATTTCAGATTCAGTTCTGTTATCACAAATATTATTTTGCGCACATAAACCAAAGTTGTGATCAAATAAATAAAATATTATAAACTGCTAAATTAAAAAAAACTTTGTTTTATGTATCACAATAGTATTTTTATTTTTCGCGACAGCTGTTTCGTCAACTTATGTTGACATAATTAGGTGTTACAATAATATATCAAATGTCAAATTTTCGTGATTTTTCGAACCTTTGTGTGTATTTGTTTCTATGTCAATTTGAATAAATTCTTCAATATAATTTTGAAATTCTTGCTGGAGTTAAAACAATTAACTATTGAATCAAATATTGAATATCAATCACGTGAGTAGTCGGAAAGATCGATGAGCGTGCATGACACGATGTGTGAATTTTGAGGAAGCGAGAGAAGTATGTAAGAAAAGAAAAGTGTGACAGTCCATTATTTCTGCCTGAGACGACGAGATGTTTAGTTAGTTTAATAAATAGTTTAACGTAAAAAAAATGTTTCAATTTTGATTTTATTCATTTTTCAAAGGATTCCCAAATATATAATAATAGAATCGGGACTCAACCATTTTCACGAGTATTTCAATACAGATTCACGTAGAATATGGAACGTCTAGTTAATAATCGAATCAGATACCATAAACCGTGCAATATTCGGCGTGACAGTTCATTTTCGAAGATAGGTAGCCACTTCTGTGTAAAAGGTTTGGTCCATTCTAAATCACCATATGCCAGCGAAAAGATAAATTTGCTTTATTTACAAAATATTTTCGGGATTCTGGACGTTTCTCACACGTTTTTCATATAAACCCAAACGTTTTTATAAACGTTGCCTTCGTCTCGGGGGTTCGGTGACTATAAAGTATCCACTTTTTGGTGAAGTGTATTTACCGCTGAAGTCTCTGGAAATACAACTACGTATATGTTTAGTTATAAAACCTCACGCTTAACAAACAAACATTTTTATATTGAAGAGAATTAAACAACTACACATTCATTATTTATTATTTCTTGAACAATGATGTAAAACTCAATATTAAATACTTAATACGAATGAAAACGACAATTTTCTAAAAGTTTTATTATATTTTATGGGAATGACATGTTTCACCCTTTTACAAGGCATTATCGAATGTCACACATTTTATAATGCCTTAGAAGGGCAAAACATGTCATATCCATAAAATAAATTAAAACTTCTATAACACTGACGTTTTCATTCGTATTATTTATACATATACATATATTCTTAATCGTCTCCTTTATGTCAAATAGATTTGGCGATCTGTTTAGACAGGATATAAAATTTGGTCATGTAATGAAGACGTCTAGCTTTTTCTCCATCTCTTTGATAGTCGTCCTGGTAGTTGACAGCCCTGATGAGTCTCGTGCATCACAATCCTGGGAATCCTCACTGGGTCAATCCTTTAGACATGGTCCCTCCACAATCGTATTATCTGCCTACTCATTCTCACCTCTTCTTCTTAGAGTACCATGTCAGGTCCCTCTAAAGTCAGCTATCACTCTGGCGTAGGCCTCTCTTTCATGTGTCACAACTCTCTCACTCTCTTAATTCCGGTCTACCCTTTGATGTTCATGAGCCAGGAAATCTGGGGTCTTTCTCACTATGTTATCAATTTCCAAGTTTACGAATCTCTTCATTAAGTTTATAATCTCTCATTGTTCTATCCAATACTTGTTTGTTATAATTGTTTTTAATATTGCCGAAACAAAAAAGATGTTCCATCATTCCTAGCAAAGTATGAACATTTTAAGTAAGTATATTATGATATTGATGCCAAAACAAATAAAAAGCAATCAAATCAAATAATTTTACGGGGTTCTTAACTTGAACGAATACTTAAATTGTGATTTAGATTACATAGAGATTTGAAATAAAGTTAGCTGAAGACTTATCAATGAATCGAATTAGATTATGTGCCTTTTTTCTACCTAAAACCGATCAAAACTCAAAAGTGTTTTAATAAAAAATTCAAACTCTTATTCACCGCACAAAAAACGCCAAAAATTTCACAAAACTTTTTTTGTTTGGCTTGAATTATATTACCGAAGAATTCGTAGAAGAAACTTTTTACAGCAGTTCTGTCGAACGTTTTATTCTTCTGCGGGTATTACATTTTATTGGGGTGAGATAATTTTCAGACCTCATATTACGTTACATTTAATTGCTGGCAACAACTTTCATAACTTTTGTTGGCAAACTCCCAGCGATTTGGGTCCCCTTCGCTGAATCAATTTTATTAATCTTTGCCCGGTTTGGCCAACTATCTCATTAACCGTGGTACATCTGGTAAGCAATTTAACGACAAGCAAAAGCATTGTCCTCATTATTTTCCCCTGTAATTGTTCATTCAATCCAATCAAATTTAAAACATACCAATTCGTTTCCAAAATTTAAAAAAATAAATTTATCAATCGCTAAAGAAAACATAAAAAAACATATTTTTCTGTACCTTCACATTTAGTTTTACTTCACGAGAAGCTTTACTTCTAGTTTCGATCGATGAAGATCCCGAAATATTGCAGCGAGCTACCGAAACTGATTGTGTCTAGAAGAACAAATGGAATAATTCATTATTTTACAATGAACTACCACCCAGATGTAGAAATAAAATGCAGAACTGAGGCAGCAAGAGCTACGTTTATTAAAATGAAATCATTCTTCTGCAATGATAACATAAACTTGAAACTCCGCCAGAGAATGATCAAATGCTATGTGTGATCTATTTTATTGTATGGATGTGAAACGTGTACCTTGAAAGTCAACTCAATGAACAGACTGGAAGCTTTTGAAATATGGCTCCATCGCCGAATGCTCAGAATTCCCTGGACAGACATGGTTACCAATACCGAAGTCCTGATGCGAGCTAGAGTACCCAGCGAACTGTTGTCAACTATCAAGGTTCGGAAAATTTCACATCTGGGTTATATACTGCGTGGGAAAAAGTACCACATTCTCTAACTGATATTGGAGGGTAAAATTGAAGGATGCCGAGGCCCTGGCCTGAGACATATGTGCTGGCTGCGAAACGTGAGAGAGTGGACCGGCATCCGAAGTGTGGAGGAGCTGTTCCGAGCGGCGCAGGACGTTCGCCGAGGTGATCGCCAACGTTTGGGGGACCCGACAGGGCACTTGAAGAAGAAGAAGAATACCAATAATTTCAATTAACAATGATAATCTGTATGAATTGATTCTTAAAAAGTTTTCTAGAAATATGTTATTTGTGATCTTGAGTAATATCTGGGTGTCTTGGTATCCTTTTCAAACGACGATTCGGAGATAATTGCAATCTAAGGGTGCTTATAGTTACTACCTTGGAGTTGATGCCTGGAATGTACACTTTTAGAAACAACTGTCGAAGAGGATATCAAGTTATACCCTAGATCCCAGAAGATAACCGATATTAAATCTACCAATCAAATCGCAATTCCCAAGAACTTATTTTCCGTATCAATGCTAAAAAAGCTATTAATATCGCAGGGATAACGTTAAAAACGGTGTATTTCTCCTTTTTCACTTGCCAGTTTGCCAACTTGTTGTCGTTTTCAGGGGCGTTGGGTGTTATAACACCACACGTGGAGGTATTTTTCTTGCCCCCATCTCCAAGATAATGAGATTAAAGTTGTCACAGACACTAAAAATATATTAAAATATGGTAAAAAAAACTACTAATATACTATTAACTAAAAATTCTTTGTAATATGTTTGTTTTTAATTTTAGATAAACTTAAGGCGTTAACACTGTGGAATTCCATAATGACGAATTTTTATAAATTAAAACACTGTTTTTTTTCCACTTTTGAGTTTATTTTTCTCGACATGTTTCGAAACCTTACACCTTAATCATCTGGAGAACGATATAAACTCGAGGTTTATATCTTTCTCCCGATGATGAAGGTGTAAAAAAACAGTGTTTTAATTCATAAAAATTCGTCTTTGTAATATTTTTGAAAGATGGTCCCAAAATCATTACATAAAATTGACCTCGTTGGATCTATTGGATAAAAATTCAAGCTTTCTTTGTCCTATAACCGAAAGAACTTACTTGTTTTATTTTTTGTAAGATTAACATCTTTTTTCTTTACTAATTATTCCGCGTTTTATGTTGAAAACAACGATCACCAAAATATCTTTCGAAGAGTATTTATAATATTTTTGACCATAAAGAATATTTTGCGCTGGCAACCCAGCGATGACAGAGTGATAATTTTGGCGCGTAAATAAATCAGTTCCCGCGCCTCCAGCCGCCGGAAACGTCCCTCGCTCTTGTTTTTTGATACACGGCATCTCATTAATGTGCGGCAATATCCTTTATTGGTATAAAGTGCGCCATTTATCCCATTACAGAGAAATTCATGTCGGATGGAAAGTGTAAAATTGTTTTTTACCCAATGAAATACGATAATCACAAGACGTTACTACGAAATGAGACTTTTACAAGATAGTATTATTGGATTTTTTTTTTCTATAATGGCTTTTCGTAGATTTTACTTTTGTTGAACTATTTTACAATATTTACTTTCATCAATCCATAGCTATGTAATGTAATAATAATCGATTAAAACGTGAATTCATGTAGTGGCGTACATTCCATATAACCTATGAGTATTTTAAGAATCCTTAATTAATAACCGAATGTTGATATTGGTAAATTATAAAAAAATTAAAATACAATAGAACCTCGATTATCCGGACCTTGATTATCCGGATTGGTCAAAATAAACAAAAAACAGCAACAGGCAGACATAGATTTCCACTATTTGTCATTGGGAAATCAAAGAACCCCAGATACTTTAAAAATATCAAAGTCTTCCGGTTGAATTTGATCATCAGAAAAAAGCCTGAATGAGTCATACTGAATATATTTGTCTTTTTCTGTCAATTATAATTTGTTTCAATTATCCGGATTTGCCCTTATTCGGACTACCTTCATCCCCAATTAGTCCGGATAATCGAGGCTCAACTGTATTAAGAATAATTTATTATATATTCAATTTGTGTTATCGATTCACATTTGAATAAATACAGTGTGTTGTTATATTTATTCAAATATAAAGAATAATGTCAAATAAAATGCTTTTCTTGAATCATTTTTTGCCGCTATTTACCGAAGCATTTAAATCAATTACATTATTTCATTGCAGTTCTTTCGTGATCATCCTCATAAAGATACTGATAGTATCACAACCGGTCGCTAGTGGTAGAAACAATAAAAAGGGTTTTAATTTGCATGACTATAAAAGTCAATTACCATAAAAATGCGATTTGGATTTTTCATTCATGAAAACGTTTTTTAAATAAAAGTTAAACGCTATTGCCTTATGGGTGATTTTTTTATTTATGTAGTATTATACTCGTATATTAAAATATATAAATAACTTCACAGTTTTTAACAAGTATTTTTGCATTTTTATATCTTATATAAATAAATAAAAATCACTTTAAAACCAATAAGGTAATCGTTTTTTTCATTATAATTATTAATGGAGTTATACAAAATAAAAACTAAAACCATCCATTTTGACAAATTTCCCCTTGCTTAATACATTATTAAATATTTCGTAGTGTCTTGGCCAAATCATGTGGCTCCCAAAATATGTAATAGAATTTCTAGAAAACGAACGTTTTCGTCAATATTAAATATGAAGCCTTGATTAATTGTTTCAGCAATATCAAAATGTCACCGATAAGTTTATTCTTGATTGATTAAAAAAACGTATCTAACGGCTCGTAAGAGATACACACGCTCTTGGATATAAAATATACTTAATTTCTATGGCCATACAACTCTTGAAGAGTTTCAGCCTCCTTGATGATTTTATTGAGCCTACTACCCTTTTGCTCCGTCCGCTCAGTCCGTTTCGCCCAACTTAAGTCAGATCAGCCAGAACATTATTCACTAGGCCTTGTCTAGGTCTTCATAGAGGTCTTACTCCGGTCTTGAAGCGTACAGGGTATTGATTAAATTTAAAAAACTTTCGTGGCAGAGTGGTAAGAACTCAGACTTCCATACCGAAGGTCCTGGGTTTGGTTCCCGGCGATGGCAGTGTGATTGTCACACTGTCTTTGGTCTGGTGTAGAATTCACGTGACAATAAAATGGCGATATATTGGCTACCTATCACATGTCACGAGAATCAATATAATAGCTAAAAAATAAAAATTGTATACAGTAATTGGGTATAAACGACCTGTTGTGTACATACGATGTGAAATTTATACAAAAGTATGAGTGTAGTGTGATGAAGACTCCATAGTATAAAATATGTTTTATTTCATAAAATATTTTTATAATACAAGTACACAGTTTTTCCGTGCCGCCCCTGTTAGCTACATAATATCCTAAGGTTCGTCAACCAGCATCCATTCCGTATATCCCTATCGCTCAGCTGACGTTTACGACTCATCTTTCCGTTTTCCATATTTCTGAAAAGAAAAAAAGCGATAGAATACTACCAAACTAAAAAACCTAACTATTTTGGTATTATATGGTACTTTATACAGAACGTTCGAAAATCCTCACATTCCGTGAAGCACAATTATCTCAAATATTTTTTATTTAAATTTAATAATTTTTGTAAACTTAATTCTTTAATGCTTTTATTTACGTCATGGAGAGTTCTGTTTTGTTTTGATGTAAGTATTCATAATATCATATGTAATATTAAATTTATGGGATTGAAAGCAAAAATCTTATAAAGTAAAATGTATTTAACAAATACGTTTTTATATCAGTATAAAATAAGCAATGGTTAATCACTCTTACATATTATATATACACACATACACACCCATTTCCATATGTTCATTAAAAAATAATTAAAATAAGTATTCTAATATAATAACACTTTATTTGTTTTTTAGGTTTAATAATAATAATAATTGGATAATTTATAGAGCGCCATTTTTATGAATTACTCATCTCAAGGGCGCTGTAGAAAATGCTCCGTTTTATCAACTATGTAAAAAAAATAAAAAATAACAATAAACATGTTTAGTATGAGGGCTGCGCTGTTTTTTGCAATAGTCTATTTTTCATACCAGTGCCAATATTTTAATATTGATATGACAATTTAATTTGTAGAAGTTAGTAGTGAATAATGTATCTTGGACTTGGATCTTCTGGCTTACAGAGGTTCAGCTCATGTGGCTATTCCTCTTACGTCTGATGGGAACATTGTTAGAAGGTGATTTGGCGGGTTGTTAGTTTATGCGGGGGCATGCTTTTGTGTGGCCCGGGGTGTTCCTCTGAAGGAGGATCGATTTTGGGCACTTGTGGTGGCTGGAGGTGTTTGGGTCGTAATTTGAGAGGTCTTTTATTGTGGGGTTAGGATGTGAAGGGAGTCCTTTGTAAAAACGTTGGGAAAATTTCAGAATGAATTCATGTTTTTGATTCTCGAGAACACAGTGTTTTTGATAAATTATTTTTTTACTATTTAAACTCAAAACGATGAAATCGAATACGAGTAATTTAAATAAATGTAATAACTTTAAAATTTTAAGTTCAGGAAATGTGCATAGACACAGCTGAGGAAATAATTAATAACAATCGACCAATTGCTGTCGGTCATGAGTCTATGCGCTATTATTACTAGGATATAAGTATAAAATAACAAAAAGGAATAAATGCTGGTGCTAAGATGAGTGAGATGTCTGTAAGTTGTCTGCTCTACGTGGACGATGCCGTTCCCGTCGCAGATAGTGCAGAATTCTTGTCAGAACACGTCTTGATGTCGAGAATTTATGAAGTATACAAGACTAACTATTAATAACGAATGTCGGAAAGTCAAAAATGATGGTTTTTGAATGTGAAGACATGACAGTTTGTAAAACTGCTTTTGGAAACAACAAAAAATTCAATTAAAGCAAAAATGGCTATTCACAATAGAGTTTTAGTACCAACCCCAATAAGTGAAACATGTAACAAGCTTGATTAGGGAAGCATGGAACTGGCAGAAGAAGGATGAAATATGAGATCCTTTAGACGTATGTGTGAAAATGTACATGTTGTGAGTTATTCGAAAACGGCGCTATTCAAATTCGCCTAATTATTATTATTATTATAAAACGATGTACGACCGAATTTTAAATGCTGATATAAGTAAGAAAGGAATGTAGAGCGGAAGAAAGTATTATGAACAAAATTATGAAAATATCACAGCGTTGATTTGAACATATGGAACGCATGAATAAAAAATAATGGTTAAGAAAAATACGTTCACGACGTGAATGGAGTACGGAGTCGTGGGAGACCGAGAAAAACTTGGTATATTCAAATTAATCAAATTTTGAAGGTCGGGGCCAGAAGTCGAAAGAATCTACGGGCGTGTAAGACTCGATGAATGAATGTGAAGGAATCTAGAGAGGTGTGTCTTGATCGAGTAGTGTGGCGAACCATTCTCTCTGCCTACTCTTGCGAAAAAACGGCTTTATGATTTGTTGTTTTTGTATAAAAGAATTAAAAATTATTTGTCAAACAAAATATTCTAAAAATCTAACACTCATTAGATATTCATTTTACAAGCGTCCGTCATTTCATTATTCCGCTGCCAATAAATCACTGTTTCTGCTCCCGGCCCAACAATAAAGCAAATTAATATTCCCCTGACAGCGACTTTTCAATATTCAGTTACAACTTTCCGCTTTGAAAAGTCTTTAAATTAAGCGTCACTCTTAAGTGGGACTTCCTAAATTCACAAACCAAAAATTAATAACTGTTTTCGTTTTTTTTTCAGTAGCCTGAATCTGGTAGTCAAAACATTGTAGCAGATGTATTTGATTTATGTTCCTAAAACAAATAATGTGAAAAAATCTAGCATAATGAGTCTCAGTAGTATGCTTGTCGGAAAAGCGGCATCAATATTTGAATACAGGTATTTTAAATTTGTTGGGCTTGGCTAAAAATATACCTTTTTAAATACACTAAAAAGTTGGCTTAAACGCGTTATTATAACAAACGTGTAAATAAATATGATAAAAATATTTGACGACTACCAAAATTTTATTTCATAAAATATTCTCTAAATTTCAATTATCTTCAATTTTCAATTTCCTAACTGTGTGCTTTTTTCTCATGTATAAGCTGTATGTTCTCTTATAAAATAAATAAATAAATTATGTCCATATGATTACATTTCTCTTCTCTTACAGAGCTTTTTGAGATGGTTGGCAGAAATCACCTCTAGGCCATTAATTTGATATTATGTATCATTTAAGTGTATATAAATACACGTAATACCGACCCTTATGTATGGAAGCGAAGCATGGAACTGGCAAAAAGAAGGATGAAAGTAGAATAAATGCAGTAGAAATGAGATCTCTTAGACGAATGTGCGGATACTCTGTGTATGATAGTGTCGAATGAAAATATAAGAAGTGAATGCGGTGCGAATGATGGTGTCATGAACAAAATAATGAAAGGATCATTAAGATGGTTTGGACTTATGAAAAGAATGAATGAAAAAAGAATGGTAAAAAAAATTATTTGTTAATGATGTAAATGGAACCAGAAATAGAGGAAGACCGAGGAAAACGTGGCACGATCAAATAAATCAAATTTTGAATGTCGGCCATGTGAGGAGTCAGAGAAATCGACGCGCGTGCATGACACGATGTATGAATGTTGAGGAAGCGAGAGAAATATGTCAGGAAAGAAAAGTGTGGCAGTCCATTCTTTCTGCCTACCCCTCTATATAAAAAAATATTCAAATATATCTATTTAAATATTTTTTTCAAAACATTGTATTTCGACGACATATAGTTTCTGTACTTTATACTTACATGTTTCGAAGCTTAGACGCCTTTCCTTTGTATCACAAAACAAAAATACATATACATGATACAAAAAACAAAGTTATTTAATTCAACAGTTTAAAATGTTAAGGTATCATAGTGTTTTGGCCAAAACAATGGACTATTTAAAGTAATATTTATATATTCTTTTAAACCATTACAACACTGTTATCTTTATTTAAGTTTCTTTACTTCTTACTATTATTACTTCTTTTTCAATAAGGTGGTTGGCGAATTCCGAAAAGCTATTTTTAGAGGGATATCTATTGTGCTCTTTTATTATTTAAATAAAATTGTTTTTTGTGAATGTATACTTATACTTGTATACGAATACTGGATTTCACCCACCGTGGGTTATTAATTCATGATTTAATTGTATCTCAATAGAGACGAAGATGCAAATTGGAAACTGAAAAAAATAATTGTTTTAAAACTATACGAAATAAGAAGCAATCATTTCATTATATTTTAGGAACTTCCAATAGAATTAATTTTTTTGTAATATTTTTAGTTTCGTAAAACATATCGATTCAGCTGTAGGTTGATATTTAGAATAACCATGTATATTATACAAATTACCTAGTGTAAATGTCATCAAAGGGAACAACAAATTCATTTTTGTCATGGACTACTTTTTTTGATAATGCCTCCTGTATTTGAAGACTACAGGGGAAAAACAAGGAATGTCAGTTAAAATTCAAAATAAATGTAAAAATGCCATCTAGCGGCATTTGTACGTGTCTATCCACAGTAAAATTTTCATATCCAAAAATCATGTGTGTCATCAACTATGGCCAGATAATCGATTGCTAATTGCTAAGAAATATATAGACTTTGATTAGCTTTATTCTCAATTTATTCAAATTAACCTTCTACTGACATTCCTTTTTTTTCCCCTGTAGTCTTCATTTAGTAGACTATTGTAAAAACATTGCGCCTTCTTCTTCGATGGTTCTACAGGCCATCTAGAAACTTGGCCTCCATTACTTCTCACCTCCAACTCCTTCTATCCTCTGCTTCGAAACTCCAACTTGACACTCGTAGCAATTTCGCCGCATCTCTCCCAACTTCATCCTCCCATCGTAGACTTGGTCGTCAAATAAAACATACAGAATAAAAAAAACATCACAAACAAATTACTCGCTTCTGGGGTACTTTGTAAATATATTTTGTATAATCATTATAATTACCTTATTAAAAAAGCGGGCTGGATTTGACGTAAGCTGTCGATTTTTTATGTAATTAATTATTTTCGTGAATAATTATGCTTGTAAGTTTAACTTTCTTGATCGTCCACTGATTAATAAAATTCTTCAGCACAATTTTTTAATCACCTGACAAGTAGAAAACCTACTGTATTCGTGTAATTGTATTCATACTTTGTATTAACCAATCAACAGATAAGCCAACGTTAATTCTATGAATTTTAAATTTAACACGATTCTTTAATGATTTTCCGTTCAATTATTTCATAGTTTTGTTATCATTGACGACCTTGCCCAGTAACTTTGACAGTGTGGCATCTGCTGTGACTGCCACACCAAAAGTCCCAAGTTCGATTTCTGGCAATGACAGTGTTATTCTCACACAGTCTTTGCAATAAAATGGCGTAAGATTAGCTACTAATCATAATCCATGAGAATAAATACTTTAGCTATACCCTTTACATGGATTTGGCTCACGCTGTCTTCTTCTTCTTCTTCTTCCTTATTGTAGACCTATGTGGTCTGTTCT
The DNA here is from genome assembly GCA_022606425.2 of Lepidostoma basale. NCBI lineage: Eukaryota > Metazoa > Arthropoda > Insecta > Trichoptera > Lepidostomatidae > Lepidostoma > Lepidostoma basale. The sequence goes on along the minus strand of JAHDVF020000053.1, from coordinate 770,908 downwards.
CCAAAGTGTTGCTCCTCCTGTGAGGTAGATTCCCAGCTATCTTTCCATCTTTTAGGAGGTCTTTCACGAGGACGAGTCCCATGAGGATGATTATGCAATGCAATATAGGGGAGTCTGGTGGTGTCCATTCTTTGAACATGCCCGTACCAGTCCCTTTTTTGCCGTCTGTTCCACCTTATAATATCCTCAACCTCACATATCTCTCTTATTCTGGTGTTCCTCATGCGATCTTTCAGTGTCTTGCCTGCTATCGTCCTCAGTGTCTTCATTTCAGAAGTCTTTCAAACTTTTTTGGTCCTTACTGTGTCTGCTCTTGCTTCGACACCATATTGGTCTTACGCATGCTTTATAGATTCTCGCGCTGTAATGATGTTAAAAACTTTTTAACGAAACAGTAATAAATCGGTTTGTTGCAAAATCTTGGTATAAACTTTACGCGAACGAATTAAGTACTGGTAATATTATATATCGAGCTTAAACATGTTTAAATATTTAACTTTTGCACATACAACCTATATCACAAAAAAACACCATTTACATTATTTAGCTTACATAAGCATTAAAGTTTACGTATATTGAACATATAAAACCAAAGCAATAACCATTAAATTATCATTTTACCAGTAAAAGATCAATCCATTTGCAAAAATTACCATTATTTGAAGAAACACCTGCGTTAACCCTCAATAGGTTATTTCAGTGATAAAAAATTATACCGTAATACTGTGATTAAGAATCTCTTTTAAATAGATAAATACATTTTTTGTTTATTGTTGAATTTTTAACATAATAAAAAATATATATGTTCACTTTTTCTAATGAAAATATTTATTTAAAATTACTAAATATAGTTAATAAGATAAATGGGGTTAGTTAATATTAGGCAACAAACATTTATATCACCTAAATCAAAGGACTCTTAAAAACAAAATAAACCTGTTCTATTTTATATTGTGCACCGAATTTACGTCATACATATTATATCAGATGTGGCAGACCATGAATAATGGATTATATTATAGCTTCAAATTTAAGAAAAAAAAATCTAAAATTACCAAAATTCATCTCAACTGAGAGTTCACTAAAATGTCTCCAAAATTACTAATAGTTTCATTGTTTACCAATGATTTTGGAAACAATTATAATATCGTCCATAGACCACATGGTAAAATGTTAGAAAATATTAAAGAAGACTAAAATTAAATTTTCTGTCATTGTACTGTCTCAAAACACATATTATTTTTTATAACTGTTAATGAAAAAACTTTGTTTTCATGTCACAATTGTATTTATTTTACGACAGCTGTTTCATCAACCAATGTTGACGTCATCAGGTGTTACAATAATATATTATTAATAATAAATATAATTGTGATATAAAAACAAAGTTTTTTCATTAGCAGTTATAAAATGTTAAAGTATCATAGTGTTTCGGCCAAAACAATAGATTATTTTTAAATAATATTTCATTTTCTCTTTAACCATTTATCTATAACATTTCTTATTCTACGAAAAAAGGATGCATATAATCAGCAAAACGTTATGTTTCCAAGACCGCTACTGGAATTGAAGTGTTAACATATTTAATACTTTTTTTTTCCAGATAACACTTTTGAAGCTATCAATCACGGGTTAACTTGCAAAGCAATAAGTGCCAATCTCAGGAGATTAATGATTGCAAGCTCGTGAGAAACGGCTTGCATATTCTGCTATATGCAAGTAATACACCCCCACTACTGATCTCTCCTTTCTAACTGTCAATCTAGAGTAGGCGGATCAGATGTAAGACCGCCTCCAAACAGTTAATACGCGCACATAGTCGTTTAGCCCGAGGGCAAAAATCTCAATCAATCAGTTTGTAACATATAAAGGGTGATTTAACTATATTTTATTCTACGATTCGCGAAATAGGTTTTTCCATTACTCTAGTTTATAAGATTCAGAGATCTAAGCAACGATTTACAATTTATACTGCATCTGACCAGCTAACTAACACGGCGTTACGTAGAATGGGTAGGCAAAGAGGCTGAACCGCCACACTGTTCTATCGATACTTCTTTAAAATTCTCCAAATGCGTACATTACGTCATTCAATATTTTTTACTCCTCGTGATGAAGAAAAGATACTTAAATTTTAATATTTAAACTAACTAACTAACTAACCATCACGCCGTCTCCCCGAAGGGGTAGGCAGAAAGAATGGACTGCCACACTTTTCTTTGCTGACATATTTCTCTTGTTTCCTCAACATTCATACATCGTGTCATGCACGCGCGTCGATTTCTCTGACTCCTCACATGGCCGACATTCAATATTTGATTTATTTTATCGTTCCACGTTTTCCTCGGTCTTCCTCTATTTCTAGTTCCATTTACATCGTTAACACATAATTTCTTTACCATTCATTCTTCATCCATTCTTTCCATATGTCCAAACCATGCTAATGATCCTTTCATTATTTTGTTCATAACACCATCATTCGCACCGCATTCACTTGTTATATTTTCATTTGACACTCTATCATACACAGAGTATTCATACAGTCGTCTAAGAGATCTCATTTCTACTACATATTAATTTAATTAATTTTTATATTTTGTTAAGAATATTTTAAGTGTATTTTGCATGTACGAAATCAAAGCAAAAGCAGACACTGTCAAAACCAAACATCTCTTAAGAGCAGCAGAAATGAGAACATTGCGATTTATTGTGGGGAGAACCCTTAGAAGTAGTATACCCAATGAAGAAAATCACAAATCCTGCAAAGTTGAAGACATAGTGAGATAGAGTAGGCAGAGAAGACGATTCTGGAGGGACTACATTGAGAGAATGGATCCAGCAAGAAAGAGATTGAAAGGTAAAGAGATTTTAATGAGACATGTTGAATTAAAGTTGTGGATCTGCCTACCCTTTATTTGTGAAAAGTGTATTTAAAGAACATTTTTGAACGTTTCATATCGTAGACGCCCTTGCACCGTATAGAAAAAAATCTTATAAACTCAATTTTAAACACAATTTTGAATTTTCTGTACTTAAAGTGTTGTGAAAATACAGTATTTCAGTATTGTATTTTCACACTACTTTTATTGCACTTACGCGAGCAATAAATATTATCGCAATTGGGAAAATGTACTTGAAATGCTGTACTTATTGTATAATAAATAAATAAAACATGTAGGATAATTTTTTCGCTTACATAATGAAATTAATTCTAGATGAAAATAATTCATATTTAATATGAATGAAAACGTAGGTTTTCTAGAAATTTTATTTTAAGTGACATAAATGGCGTGTTTCGCATGACTAAGGCATTGTCAAATGTTTTGACATTTGATAATGTCTTAGATAGGCGAAACATATCATTCAAATAAAATAAAATAAAATTTCTTTAAAACAGGCGTTTTCATGAAACAATGAATAAAATAATTCGTGGTTAAACTGTGGTATCCAATTATGATTTAATACCTAGGATATGTATTTCTTTCGAGTATTACTTCAGGCAATGCATTCGTTATCTCGCTCTCAATATATAAATGCATGAACGTTAGAGGTTATAATTTTGACAGATTTATCTCAAATTATTACAGAGCTTTAACGATTAGCTTGCGTGCCGTATTGCATACAAAGTTATTAACTGGCTTATGCGTTTTGCATTGATTACTTCATTTTGGTTTCCGAATAACAACATCACTCGCTTTATTATATAGGTTTTGTTTTAAATGGAACGCAAAAGAGAGCATTAAAAAACAACACACAAAAATTATTAACATACTTTGTGATACTAAAATATTATTAATATATCGTAAAGCAGATATTCTCTGAAATTTGCAACGTTAAGAAAATAATCGTTTATCATATGATAAACACTGCCAAACGAAGCTCACTTCTAAATCCATTATGTTTATTATACAATATTTTTAAAGAAAATATGAATTGTGTAATTTATACATAAAGCTGTCTACAGGATATTTTTTATCAAATAACTCACTTATTTCTGTTCAAAATATTTCGTTTACTATCAACAAACATGTTTCAATGTCGCGTTTCAATTAATAATGCATTCATTTTCTTCTTCTTCTTCTTCTTCCCGTTATTGTAGATCTTACTTCTGTTTAAACAGGATTCCTGTGATGAAGACGTCCAACTTCCTCTCTATCTCTTCGGTGGTCGTCTTGGTGGTCAACGGCCCTCTGAAGTCTCGTGCATCACGATCTAAGAATCTTCGCTGGATCCATATTTTCGATGTAATCCAGAATCGTCTTCTCGGCCCGCTCTATTCACTGCGTCATCAATTTCGCGGGATCTCCAAATCTTTACCCACGATAGGTCGCAAAGTTTTCATTTCTGCTACTCTTATGAAATGTTTGGTTCTGACAGTGTCTAATTATTAACGCGTGTATAATAAAAACACAAAAAGAACCGTTTTTTAAGCATGAAATCATTTTCATCAAACATTGTTTCCACTTCAGAAGAACGATACATTCCGCTAAATTTATTGGCACATTGGAAGATTATTGAGCTTTGGCACTCACAGAATATTACCCCGGGAAAAAGGGAAAAATTCCAAGCTATATATTCGATTTTCATTTGTCAGTAATGATGAAACAAAATTTAATGTTGCGGCACTAATAGAAGATTTACACCAATCGTTAGATTCAGACCATAAATACAAATTTTGGGGAGGAATTTTCACTGAGGGAATTTTTTCGGTCATTACCATTCCCGATAGTCAAGGAAGAGGGAAGGTATTATGTGTTTATATTTATTTTGATTCAATGTCTTTGAGTGTATACTTAATTGCACAGAAAAATATTCGTAAATAAAAACGATTAATATAAAGGAAAATTTTGTATCAATTTTTATATATTGTTTTTTTTCTGTAGGATTTTTTATTTCATATTTTTTAATTTTAGTTTATAAAAATATGTTGTATTGCAACTAACAGCTTTATATGTTTATTGCGTTTTAAAAAAAAATATTGCACTGATTGGGATAATAAATATATTAATAATTAATATTTTTATTATTTACAGCGTATTTTATGACTGTCATTCAAATGCCATTATGTTATCATGTGAAATTAAAACATCCTAAAATCTAGTCAAAGTAACTAAATTCCAGATTACTCTTTTCAAGAAATTTTATTGTATGTCATAAGAGTGTCATATTTCATGACATGACATGACCTTGCTAATAAAAGATGATTTGACCTTGATTTATGACAACAAATCTTATAGACAACAGGGATTTTTTTTATCAATTCAATCCATATTTAATAAGAAGGGGTTTTAATCAATTGTTCCAGAAACAAAAAACACATAATTTAATGGTTGGAAATGTTGCATTTTTTTAATGTTTCGGGCCGTAGGCCTCAGCGTATAAATGTTAACATGTTTTGGAAAAGTGTAATTTTTTTTTAACTAAAAAATAAAATTTTCAAAAGTTATTCAAATGTAAATAAGGCACATACATGTAGATAGAACACGTTGAAACCATCTCAAATTTCAATTAAAACTATAACAATGGCCAGAACGATTTTTAAAAATATTTTTCATTGAGAAATTATAAATGACAGCTAACCCAAGGACGCAATCTTGAAACAACAGAATGTTTTGTTATCTCTTAACCACATATAGGGTTAAAAATATGTTCTTGTAATTCTAAATTTAATTTTTCATTCTAAATATACGTATTATATTTATAAACATGAGAACGCTTATCCGCTAGACACACGAATTCAACCAGAAATATTTATTATAACTGATGTGTAGTAATATGCTATGATCCTCCTAAGGAAAATCTCATTTCCGCGTACCGATTTGAATGATATCCTTTGGCTTTGGAGCAGTCACGTACCATGTTCATATTTGCTCATATCAAGCTTCCCGCTTTTACTCTTCCTTGAAGATTTATGATCACAATGTATTACAGTCCTCATATATTAATATAACAAAATTTGTTGAAGAAATGTTTTATATAGTGTACCTATATTGATTTTGATGTACACAATTAACTATTTTAAAGCGTTTTATATTTCATAGAACAAGACGAGAATTGTTTGTAACTAATATAGTACAATAAATATCCATCTATACTGTCACAATGTAGGAAACCTCGATGATCAAAGAAACCATAGGACATGAACATACCTTAGCAAACGTACATATACGAAAAAACCATCGGACATAAACATACCTGGAGCTCACATGTATAAAATATAAGCTTATATATACGAGTATGTGCTTAACCTAATTAGTTATATTATATGTACCTACATAAACTCAATAATGTTTATGTACGTATGCATATTTTTTTTAATGTTTAGTGCAATCCCCAATATACACATAATTATTATGAATTATAAAAACTCGTGTTCTTGTCCAGGATTGAACCCATGTTACAAGAGCCAAGTGTTTTATCCATTTCTCGGATCGTAAATGAACTTATATGTAAATTTATAAATATGAATGTAAGGCGGATGAACGCGTGATAAATAAAATTAAGAAAGAATCACTAAGATGGTATGGACATATGGAACGAATGGATAAAAGAAGAATGGTTAAAAAGATATATACAAGTAGTGTGAATGGGAAAAGAAATCCAGGAAGGCCATGGAAGACATGGCATGACCATGTTCGAAGTAGGAACAATCGACGAGCTTGCGTGTCACGATGTGTGAATGTAGAAGAGCCGCGAGAATTATGCCAGGGTAGAACAATGTAGCGATCCTTCCTTTCTGATGGTTAGTTAATTAGTAAGTTATAAATATGAAATTAAAAAAAAAGTGTTAACATTTTTTTAATTGTGGAACGGTAATTTTAATTGTAGCCAACTAGTTTCGCTTGTACCCAAGTTTCATCAGGACAATAATTTCTTATGTTGCCCTGATGATTGCTTGGATTTAAGCAAAACTAGTTTTAGATTACCTGTTCCTGGAATGTAATTATCCAACTGTCTCACTATATTTTGAGTGGTCTTCCTGGAAGCTTTTTGGACTTTATTTGCTGCGTTGCTCACTCTTTATAACGCGCTCTCTCCTTGTGATCTCTCCAATAACATCTTCTCAGGCTTTCCCTTCGCACATCTTCGACCTCGCGGATCTTCCTTATTTCGGAATATTTCACTCTTTCTCGGGATGTCGTTCCCGCAATGGATCTGAGAGTCCTTGTTTCTGTGGTTCTTATGAGCCATTTTATTCTGATTGTGTATCTAATAATTAATACTTATATAATATTGAGGAAATCGCACGATTATGAATATACTCGTAATATACTTAGTTTATTTCGCTTATTAAATATCCTGTGTTGACTTAAAAATTTTATGTTTTTTTTTTTCAATTATAAGTGGGTATTTTATTACTACGTCAATGTGTGTCTCCCAGAGGTGATTGGATTAATCATAATACTTTCTTAATTTATCTTTACATAATAAGTTTTTCTTTGTTAAGAGTTGAGTCATATACGAGTATGTACTGAGGATGGAGGTCACCTCCAAAACATGATTTGTTTTTCATATCTTTATGTTCAAATTTTTTTTATTAAATAACAGAGGAATAGAAAACCGCGTCGTTCATTTGATTCCAAGGTTATAAAACTTAAGTCAGAAAAAGATTAAACAATGGCTTTGACTTATTAAAAGTTATTCACAGGTGAGTAACTATTTGCCTTTGCGTAGAAAATGTCTTTATTTGTTGGAATTGTCGCACCGCTAAAAGCGAAACTTTCCCAAGGTAGGCGATGTTCCTGCCGATCCTTACAAAACAATGAAGAAAATGTAACAGCCTGCTTCTAGTCCCCGCGAACACATGACAGGCATTATACACCAAGTAACTCCCACATCTATCATCCCCGCTTATCCTCTGTTCTAATGAAGCTGCGCGCTAGGGCTGGGTACCGGCTACGGGTGTATTTAAAGCTGACCAGAGCCGGATCATTAATTAACCAAAATTATTTTTCATTTTAACACGAATTATAAAAAAACTTTTGAACATAGAAAATCTTTCTCAAATAAAAGATGTCTTAATTTCTCGATTGTCATGTTATTTCATAAGAATGATATTTTTCGCATTTTTAAGGCAGCATTTGATAGTTTAAAATGTGCGATTCCCATAAAATAATATTACATGAATCCTTTAGAAAATAGACGTTTTCATTTCTTTTATGTACTATGAAGTTTAAATCATTATTCGCGAAACAATAAATGTAGAGTGTAATGTATAAGAACTTTTAAATTTCTACCGCAAGTTATATTTTATTCATTGTGGTAAGATTTGCCAACGAGTATTGATTCATTTTTCTATGTGTAGAAAACGGGTACACTACCACAAACGTTATCTTTATGCATCATATTTAAATATATATAGATATATATATTCCAGTCCATAGTTATCAATAGCTACCGTAACAGGTCCTAAAAATATATTGTTTAATTATTATTTATTTATGTAATTCCGAGTTATTAAAAGAAAAACATTTCTGTTTAATTTATAAACCTAATTTCTATGTTATACTTATATCTAATACAAGCTGTTTTAAAAATATTTTTTGCCTATCATATCGACTTTACTAAATTAATCAAAAGCTTTATTTTATACTATCATACTACTGAAGATGAAAGACGATAGCAGGCAAGACACTGAGGAATCGCGTGAGGAACACCAGAATAAGAGAGATATGTGAGGTTGAGGATATTATAAGATGGAGCAGACAGCGAAAAAGGGACTGGTACGGTCATGTTCAAAGAATGGACACCACCAGACACCCCTTTATTACATTGCATAATCAACCTCATGGGACTCGTCCTCATGGAAGATCTCCTAAAAGATGGAAGCACAGCTGAGAATCTACCTCACAGGAGGAGCAACACTCTGGAGAACAGACCACATAGGTCTACAATAAGGAAGACGAAGAAGAAGAAGATACTATTGAAGAACTATACGAAATACAAATTTTAGAAATGTAACATGTGCGAGTGTATAAAATAATTTACAAGACTTTAATTTGTATTTCCATGAAAAGCTTGGATACAGTCCTGGCCGAAGGTAATATAAATGAAGGCATCCTTACTCCATCCAGTTAGGCACTCGGCGTCTAGTATCACCCGAGCACGTTTGAACGCTTCATAATAATTATCTTAGTCTCTCACGACACCAAAACTTTATCATGCCTCCGAAGACAATATTATAGCAATTTTATGTCGTTGTCATTACGAGATTACATCTTAAACGATTAATTGTGTGAGGTTAATCTTGATAAGGAGTGAGAATTTATATTTGTTCCGATTCGCTTCCTTCGCATTGTAAGGCGGTATTGGTGAATGTTAACGTTTCTAACAATATTCAGGATCACAAATCCTTTTGTATTGATACAATGTGTCAAATTGTGCTTTAAAAGTTTAATTGACATATCTATGGCTGTTTTTATTACCCTAACAGTTTCTTATTGATTATTTTTATTATTTTGTTGAATCGCTCTTTACATCACTACAGCGCGAACCAAATCGATGTAAAGGTTATAGGTATCACAGTGATTCTCATGACATGTGATAGATTGTTAATCTATTGCCATGTAAGTTCTGCACCAGACCAATGACTATGTGACAATAGCACTGCCATCGCCGGGAATCGAACCGGGGACCTTCAGGGTGGCAGTCAAAGCGCTTGCCATTCGGCCATGAAGGTCGTCATTAAGATTAGACATTACCGTATAGGTATACTTTTTCAGTCAATTTGTCGATTTCATGAAATCAGTAACAAAAAAATATATGCATACTTGCAATGTATTATAGGCCAATGAAAATAGTCGTTTCTCGAAGTCAATCATAAAATATATTTAAATGTACTATATAATGCACTACCCAGATAACAATTACACGAAAAACATAGAAACCGGTTGTTTAAAGTATATCAAGTAAAAAATGGTATCTAGGTAGCATGTAAGATTTCAATGCTGCATGAACATGGTGTTTTCAGTGTACATTTTTTTACATACTTTATATTCTTCTTCTTCTTTCCCTTTGCCATTTCCCATCATCTGAGGTCGGCCCTCCTCGTACGAAAACTCCAAACTTTCCTATTTTGACTCATCTCCACTGACAGGTTCTCGTTTTGGAGCTTCTTTTCCATGATGGCCCACCATGTTGCCTTTGGGCGACCTTTTCTTCTTGGTTTTGTGGGAATACTGAGGGCTTTTTGGACTATGTGTTCACTGTCTCTTCACATCACATGACCGTACCACCGGCGTCGAGATTCTCTTAGTTTTTCAGTTATTAGGACAACCTTAAAGCTACCCCTCACGTATTCGTTCCTTACGTGGTCCAGCCTTGTGACACCTCCGGCCCACCTCGACGTTCGTGGACTTTTTTGTTGGTCCAGCGCTCCATATAGCATGGCGGGCCTCACTGCAGTCTTGTAAACTCTGCCCTTGGTCCTGATTGAAATTTTTTATCACACAAGACACCAGATAGAGACCTCCACTTGAGCCATGCGGTGTTTGTCCTATGTGTGACATCGGTGTCTACGTTGGCGTCCGCAGTAAGGACCGACCCGATATACTTGGATTGGGACTTGGGATCAACGTAAATTGTGTACCTTATATTATTATTTAACATACTTAACATACTTTAACATACTTTATATTATTATTACAATATATTTCTAGTTCTTTAATTGTTAATATTCTTTTGTTAATGGCTCATGACAACAATTAACCTTGTAGCATTTGTTTAAATCAATTTAAACCAAACATTGTTTATTGCACACACTCCCAGAGTAATGGATGATTTTAACACCATAATTCAAGTCATTATACCCCCATTATGCGACTAGCTTCATTTTTAGTAAAAAAAATTATCTCAAACTGCGGTTGACTGCATTTACAGCTCAAAAAGTGAGTCCCAGTTTATCATAAATCATAATATTACACTTAAGTAGTTGAGAACCAATGTTAAAAGGTTTAAAAGATACATTTAAATATGAGCTGCAAATATAGTCTGCTACAGCTCGAAACCTTTTTTTTTCACTGCAAATGTAGCCATTTGCACTAAAGATATTTAAATCTATTGAATAAAATAGTTTATATGAGATTCATTATTGTCATTCTGATACATTTCGCTCTAAAAGCTATTAAAAATATGTAAAGAAAATTGATAACGCAGGAGTGGATCTAGACTTGAAAATCAACGCTAAGAAGACATTCGGGCGACATAACTATTTTTCATCCACTCTGCAACTGAATGGTGCAAATTTTGAAATGGTTGGTCAATTTATATACCTTGGCAGTATTATCACTAAAGCCCTTGATCCGGACATTGAAATAAAATGCAGAATTGAAGTTGCACGAGCTTCATTTAATAAAATAAGAAAATTATTTTGCAACAATAAGCTCATCTTGAAACTCCGACAAAGAATGTTTAAATGTTATATATGATCTGTTCTACTATTTAAACCTGGACTAGAAGTGAATGTAATAAACCGGTTGGAAGCGTTCGAGATGTGGATATACCGCAGAATACTCCGTATACCGTGGACCGATAGGGTCAGTAATGCAGACGAACTGCAGAGAGCCAGAGCCAGTAGAGAGCTATTGTCGAGTGTGAAAACTGTAAATAGCTAAAGTGGAGGGACGTAGAGTAGACCGAGTAGAAAACATCTGTCCTGGCTGCGGAACATCAAAGAGTGCACAGGAATAACAAGAATTCAGAACCTGTTCCAAATGGTGCTGGATAGAGATGCCTTTGCTGCAGTGATCGACAACGTTGGGGGGACCTGACACGGCACTAAAAGAAGAAAAAGATAGAAAATTGACTTGTTGAAAATTAAATTTATGTAATACCGGTTGATGCTATATTTCATTCCACGAAGTAATAAGCAATGTACACAGAGATACAGGATTCGATGTCTCGAGAACTTCCTAAGTGTTGTATATTCATAAATTCTTTATAGCTTCGGGAAGCGTATATGTGTTGCACAACAGTACTTAATTCGGGTTATCGCCACTGGGTGCTCTCGGTTTTCAACGAAACCATTGAATGCGAACGCATTCAACCATTTATTTACATACGTAAGTAAGTACGGCAATTTCGATATCTACGTGTAGATGGTAAAAACATACATACAAATACATGTATATAATGTATATTCATGAGTTTTCCTCATATACCATATATTTTCTTTTTTTAGATTTTTTTGTAATTTTTAATGAGAAGCTGAATATAACGATTTAGAAGTTGAAACATGTTAAATTGACTTATGTTTAATTGTACTAAAAAATCGTTAGCTTGAAGTTTCAAAATATTTTTTATTATAAATTTCTTTGTGTTTTTTAAGTAATTAAACTGCTTTTTTTTCAATATATAGGTTTTTTATATAAATTTGTAATGTTTTATTATGTTTTTATTTTACATATTATTATAATATGTATTTGTAGATAATTTAAAATATAAACAAACTAAACAACACACTGTTTTTGTCTTAGTAAGTTTATACAGGTATTTCGCAATAGATTTCCAAGATATTTTTTATTCATCGTTGGGAGTTTAAACGAAAGAATATATATTTTTTCCAATGTATGTTATAATTTATTCCAGACATTAAAAAATTGAACTTTTAACAAAATAACTGTATTTATTTTCACAATAAATCATCGTTGTGAAATTGCACAACCTTAATGTTTAAAGGTTATTTTTAATTGATTGATACCGTTTTTTAAGTAATTATCTCTTTTTAAATATTTTAACATGCATAATTTTAAAAATTATGTGAATCTTTTGAAGATCTATGTTACAATAATACATTTAGTAACCAAAGATAAATTGCGACTATCCGACCTTGAATCATTTATAAGAATAGAGTTCGCACACGTTTTTAATACCGCTAGGGGAGTAATGCGAAAATTCTGTGATTTCTCAAGAGTCTCAAATCTCGCCAAGTAATGGTATTCAAGGATCTACCTGCTTGGTTTTAGAGCTTACATTAGACTTTCCCAAAGGCACAGCTTAAAAGGTTTGTGGCCTTATAATCAACTTGAATGTGTGCACTTTTACAGTGGGATTATTATTTATAAATAATTCTTCTTCCCATGTATAGTCTTATATATAATATAATAGACAGGATTTTAATGAGATTGCGCGACAGCTGTTTGGCCAACCTACGTTGGCATCGTAGGGTGTTATTAACAACTGATGATGTTGAAGTTTCATAGCGTTTCGGCCAAAACAATGGATTATCAAAATAAATCTTGAAATATAAGTGAATAACTAACTAACCATCATGCCGTCTCCGCGAACGTTTCGGCAGAAATAATGTAATACCATAGGTACTCTTCTTTCCTAGAAATACTTTTATACATCAACATGTATACACCATGTCATGCACCCACGTCGATTCCTACTACTCACGTTGCCCAAATTCAATATTTGTTTTATTTTATCAAACCGATTTCTAGTTCCGTTTAAATCGTTAAAATATTTTTTCTTTACCATTCTATCTTATATTTTCATTTGACACCTTATCTTACACGGATTTAACACATATTCATATAAGACCTAGGTTCTCAAAGGGCGTTTAAGACTTTCAAGGGGGCAGTAGAAAACCCAGAAAAAATAAAGAGAGTGGGCAGATAAAAAAATATAGCCTAAAAAGACAAAAAAAAAAAACACGCTAATCATGTACGTACTAATAAAGCAAATTCAACTTAAATATTGGTTTTTTTTGTTATTGTATGTACGAGTATTATAATCATTTTCCTATTTTCGGAATAACTTTAAAGGGAGGGGGGCGTTGAACGTTTATTTTTCTTGTAAAGGAGGCAGTGACCCAGAACGGACTGGAAACCTATGATCCAAGAGATATCATTTTTACTGCAAACTATAATATAAACAAATGTGACAAATGCAAGTATAAGAAGTGAATGTGGTGCGAATGAAAGTGTTATGAACAAAATAAGGAAAGAGTCACAGTCGTGGCGTTCCATTCTTTCTGCCTTTTCCGGGGAGACGGCGTGATGGTAAGTTAGTTAGTTTTTTTTTAGTAAACTATAATATTTTCATCCTTATTTTGCCAGTTCCATGTTTCGCTTCTATACATCTATTCTATAAATAAATGTGAACTCTCCGCAACACATTGTGTAATATTTGTTTACCGTATAGTAGTGGTGCATATTAAATACGTAAAACGACGGCACCTACGTACGTCAGATGTTATCTGAACATTAGCGATATATTTATAGAGCCATAGTTCCAGTAGCCGGTAAAGTATGGACGCGGGCTGCGCCGCCGATGTTTACGGCGCCATTAGTGCCGCGGCGGGCGGAGCGCCTTTATTGGCCACTTGTCGGCCACCGGGCGCTCGCCAGCCGCGGGGGCCCTCGCCGGGCCGAGTAAGCGAGTCTCACGCTAAGCAGAAAACGCGCATGTTGCTTTTCTCTAGTGGAGCTAAGATACCTCACAAACGCCCCTATTGAAATACAGTCACTTTAGTATCCGGTGGTTTTAAACAACCATACTTACTTAATTTTTGATAAACTTTAACACTGTAGAATTCCATAATGATGAATTTTTTATGAATTAAAACTTTTTTTTTTACTTTGAGTTTATTTTTCTCGACACATTTCGAATGCTTTACACATTCATCATCTGGAGAATGATAAATACACAAAGTCTTCGAAACCTGTCGAGAAAAATTGTGGAAAAAGTAGAATTATAATTAAATTTTCATATTAAGCACTCACTTTGTGATTAGACATTTTAAACTTATAGTTATGAAATAATAAAACACTTTGTATTTAACCAGGGTATGGTAAATATAATTGATTTCAACTATAATAGTTGCCTGTACCCAAGCTTAAAACAGTTATTACATCGAAGCTTGGATACCGAGGAAAACGTGGTACGGTCAAATCATTTAAATATTACATTTCGGACACGTAAGGTGTCGGAGAAATCGAAGTGCGTGCATGGCACAATGTATGAATGTAGAGGAAGTGACAGTTGTATGTCAAGACATAACAATGTTGCGGTACATTATAGCTGCCTACCCCTCCGGGGAGACGGCATGATGGTTAGTAAGTTAATTCTTTTAAACATATTTTACATTCAAGCGTTATTTAAACTCAACTTATATGTTTCACTGTAATCACGTTCTAGTATTATGAAGTCAAACACAATCACAATCTTATGAAAATATCTACAATAGTATTTATTTATACAAAATGGTTTTATAAATTTAGATTTGACGTGAACACTTTATTTGCTTTGTATTAAACGAATCAATGTTCAGTTTATTAACAATCGATATATTATAATATAACATGTACGTCAATACGTGTACCAATAAATAATCGAATCAGATAAATCCACATTTCCATGTCAACAATAGCGTACCAGAACATCGCTAGACTATGTTCTAAATAGATTTTCATACAAAAACACAAATTCTAACAAGTATACAACCAACATTATGATAACTGAATTAGAATATTCTTGATATAAAAATAGGATGGCAGTTCACAATGGTTTTCTTGTACTGATCACAGTTAAAAATGGAACTGGCAAAAGAAATATTAAATGAGAACAAATAAAATCTTAGGGCGAATGTGCCCCAAATATTTGTTATGAATAAGAATCAAATACTGTCAGGATTAGAATATAGTGTTGACTTAATCATTATAAACAAAATAATCAAATATCATTAAGATAGTGTAGGCATGTGGAGAAAAAAAACGAATAAAAAATGATGATGATAGTAATTGTAAAGGATTTTGGAAAAGGCGGGACGATCAATTTAATTAAATTCAAGGTTTCGGCCGGATGATAAATTCTTACTTACGTGTATGACAAGAAGTAGGTATAATGTTTAGAATCTTGAGAGTAATGACCATTCATCCTCTCTATCTACCCTTTCGGTGTGATAGATCTTTAAATGGCATCGCTCTATTCGTACAAAAGGGGAGTCCAGCATTCATCCAAAGTTGGTTCATTGTCGGCATTGATAATGTTTATATATTTCCTTAATTTTTCTTCTTTTTCACAGTCGTATTCCTCATTATTGAGGGTCGTGTCCTTTGTGTAAACCATTGACCATGGCACGCCATGCGCTTCTGTCGCCCGTTAGTCTCCAGGCTGCGGCTAATGAGAGACCAATCAGCTCCCTGATTTGTACGGACTAGCTGCTCGGTGGTTGTCCTTGTGGTTGCTTTCCATCCACTTTGCCCAAAATTATTATGCTTTGGGCAAAATGGATGAAAATTACTTAATTATTCAACTGCTATTCAAGAGGTCCAAGTAATTCCCTCGGATTTTTTCGTCTCTTGATAAATCATACCATGGCTGTTAGCATCATCCCAAAACAAAAATTTAGACAATCCATTATTCCGAAAAAAATGTCGTTTAGGACTTCTTCTTCAACAATCTCTTCAGATAGATGTTAACGTATTTCGCTGCTTCTGGGCTGGCATATAGAAAGTTCCTATATGTGGTATCCCGTATCGTATATTTGCCCTCTTTAGCCACGGATCGACGGATTTCTTAGTTTTTTTGCTTCCTAATAACCGAACATTAATTCAATCATTAGATTAACTTAAAAACGATTGGACTTGTGCCTCTTTGACTCTGTCTAGTTCCCTATTGCTAACGTCAAAACATAGGTCGACCATACCTAACCGAACCTAAACAATCATACTTTCTTTGTCTTTTTCTTTGTATATACAACACTAATTTTTAAGAATTAAAATTACATATCAGACATGTTTCGGACTACCGGTCATTCTTCAGTGATACATATTATAAAGATACATATTTAAAAAATAAATATGTATCTTTATAATATGTAGCACTGAAGAAATACCGGTTGTCCGAAACATTACTGATATGTAATTTAAATTTTTTTTAATTAGTGTTGTACGAGTATATGTATACAAAGTTTATACTCGTAAAAAAGAAAAATAAAAAATAAAACATCTACAACACAAAGCATGGCGAACATAGAAGAATATCATGTTTTCTATTATCTATTTATACTCTTAACTGTTTTTCAATATCTTTATACACAAGACATTAGAGTTTGAAGATACGTTTTATACGATCATGATCCTTGAAAATAGCCACTTGTGATGAAACAGACCCCGAAGGACGAATTTTAATATCAATTGAAGAACTTAAGTCTCGTGGCTCATTCACCGCGTTAGCCGACGAGAAACCCATTACGGTAATAGAAAGCGGATCACTTTGATTAGCATATAGCGGCGGACATTTCACTTACAAACTTGTCTGGCTAATCCAAAAAGTGAAAAGGCAGCTTACTTTGTATTTTTACGATGAAAATTGTCGCTAAGTGGTTCTACTGAAGCTTCAAAATGATGCAACTTAAATACATACGCAAACTTATAAAAACTAACTACCCATCTTCTTCTTCTTCAAGTGCCCTGTCGGGTCCCCCTAACGTTGGCGATCACTTCGGCGAACCTATCCATGTTCTGCGCCGCTCGTAACAGCTCCTCCACACTTCGGATGTCGGTCCACTCCCTCACGTTTCGCAGCCAGGACATTTGTCTCCTTCCGGGCCCTCGGCGTCCCTACCCATAGCGGCAGAAATAATGGACTGCCACAATTTTCATTCCTGACATTCCTGACATCGTTCGCTTCCTCAACATTCATACATCGTATTATGCACGCTCGTCGATTTCGCCAACTCCTCTCGTGGCCGACATTCAATATTTGATTTATTTTATCGTGCCACGTTAACTTCGGTCTTCCCCTATTTCTGGTTCCATTTACATCGTCAACATATTTTTTTTTACTATTCTTTCTTCATTTATTCTTTCCATGTGTCCAAACCATCTTAATGATCCTTTCATTATTTTGTTCATAACACTGTCATTTGCACTGCATTCACTTCTTATATTGATCTCATTTCTACTACATGTACGAGTATGTATTCTACATTTTTCCTTCTTTTGCCAGTTGGGGCAGGCAACAAAGTAAATGGTACTTTGTTGCCTGCCCCAACCCTTTTTTCAATATTTCTCTCCAATCGACCATATTTTGTAAACATACTACCCAAATATACAAACTCATATACTTGCTCCAGATTTCACCATTAACGCTGATGTTACAGACTGTCAATAACTGTAAATCATTACTTTAGACTTATTCACATTCATCATCTGATCATTTCATCCGTACCTCATACATACTAGTCACCAGGAGTTGTAGTTCTTGCTCGTTACCTGTAAGCGTCTTCCTCATACAATAGACAGCTTCAAACACTCCGCTCATGTTGGTACCTACATCCAACCCTTTCAGCTCTTTCAAACACTTGTCCATATATAAATTAAATAACTAATATATTTTATATTTTATATACGCACAGAATTTTACTTTTTTATGTATGTAATTTAACGTGATGATTTCCTATAACAAATATATCTTAAGAACGATAACTTTAAACAAATATTTTTCATGGAAAAAATAAATATTCATTTTATAATTAATAGGAATGAAAACGTATGTTTTATCAAATGGACATTAGATAATCTCTTTGACAGGCAAAACATGCCTTCACATAAATTTTAATAAAACTTCTAGAAAACAGACGGTTTCATTCGTAATTTTTATTCTACAGTTTTACATCATTGTCCAGGAAACAATAAACACATTCATTTTAAATAAAATTACCACATATTTAAAAACATATTATAACGTGTTACATAAATTCGAGTATTTGGATTCAATATTCATATTTTGCCCCTTGCTATAATTAAATCCTACTTAGTTTTTATTTCTAGCAACATTACATTTGTATTGCTCAATCTAGATGAAATAGAATAACCTCAATTATTGCTGTCATATTAAACGCCACCCTTGTTTATATTCCAATGATCAATCTAATTGAATTTATTGATAATCGTGATTCCGAAATCGGTTCAAATCAATCAAATAGAATTGTTTGTAAATAGTGAGTGCCTAAATTGAAGTTACAGTGGGTTGAAACCGAAAACAACCAAGTGAAATGATAAAAAAAACGTACGTCAACTCTTTTAAAATATGGAAACGAAAGATAACATCTTATACAATGGATGAACGTAATATAAGGTATTACTGTTAAAGTGGATAGTACATAAAAAAATAATGCTCTTCGCGTATTTTTTTGTTATATTATATAACGCAGAATATTCTAATGGTCCTTTATATAAAATGAAGAATGAACATCATTTCCATACATATAGGAATTGAGACCGTTCAGAGATGACAAAATAAATAATGTACTCTTTAACGACGGAGTCAGAAAGCCAAAATGTTACAGTAGCGGCATTCTTAAATTTTACTTTACCATCACGGACCTGTCGTGAGGATATTATCAAATAATTTATTTACACTAAACAAATTATTGTTTTCTATAAATAAAACTACAGTCTTGGTATATGGAGCGGAAACCAAGATGTCGAGAGTTGTGGATTCTCTTAAATTGTGGGTGTTTGAGGAGGCCGTAAATCATGAGGAGGATTTTCGGCCTAGTCTGCAAAGATGGCGACGCCAACATAACTCTGTTACACCAACAGTGGCGAATGTAGGCTGGATATCTATCACGAATGGAGGAACTGTCAATGCAAGATACGAAGCCAGGGGAAGATGTAGTGTGGGAAGACCGCGACTACTTTATTTGGTGTTGTGATAAAACTCCCAATAACCTGCAAATATTGGGTGTCAGACCTGAGGAGTGGACGTGGAGGGCTCATAATTGGTTCGGCTCGAGGAAGTTTTTGGAGCCAGCCGAAGTCCATCCATGACTATAGAACCAAAGATAAGTAACACACTGTTATTAAAATATTGAGAATATTCGTGTTATAATGTATATTAATATATTTCAAAATTCAAACTTTTTAAATCATGTATACTATTCATGTATTTCATTGATTGGCTGAACCAAGTGAATACACTTATATTTAATTCAATATCCAAAATATTCCAATTAATGTTTGTTTGTAGCAAGTTATTATCATACTAAGAATACGTATTATAATTCAAAGTGCAATTATGTTTATTAATGCACTTTTTTTTTAAATTTCAAAGTGCATTTATAAACAAACGTAAATGCATGTTTTCTAAAAATTAAAACTCTTTGGATTTGTTTAAACAATTGTCAATCCTGTAATTGATTTTTACTACTGGCCAACTAATTTTGGTAACTTTTGCATTTGCCCTGACGACAAAATCATTGATAGTCGCCAGTGTCTGAAATTTTTTAACATGTTTTTGTACATTTATTTATAGTTATATGACGCATCGACAATAAAGTGTTCGGTGTCAATATTATTTATTGTTACATATTTATATACAAACAAATAGTAAATCGTAAAATAACGAAATGTTAAATAAACATTAAAAATGTATTGTTACATTTCACTCATTTTTTAAAACAAACGCACGCGGATTTACTTAACCAACTGTCAAAAATAAATTCGCATTTTGAAATTATTTTCTATAAATTAGAACTCAGCAACAAGATGGCGCCCGTAGACGTCACTTGAAGTTTCCCCGAAAAATAGGTATTTTCTGAATTTTGTCCATTGTTTTCGTATTTTTCGAAATGTTATATCGTTTTAAAAAGTTTCTTTTACACGTATGTGCATCATCGTGAGTAGTTTATTCGATTTTATGGTGCTTCAGAATGGAAAAATATCACACGATGTACTCTGTCATATCCAAGTGCTTCGGTCTGCACGTATTCCCGCCGGCCTGACAGCTAAAATGGCAACCTCTGCCATTCATCGATATGCAGCCTCAACACCCATGAAATAAATTTCCAATATGTGCCAATAGCGTCCAGGTTGGTACTCCTGAGAAGATAAAGTCCAAGAGGAATAAGAACTTCGACATTGATGACGTCATAAAATTTGTTTTTTAAATCGTTATAATTTGCTGAACAAATGACGTTACTAACATTTTTTTGAGATCCGGTCGGTAAATATTAAATTGGTATTAAATAGCCTAAACTAATAACTAACTAACTAACCATCACGCCGTCTCCCCGAAAGGGTAGGCAGAAAGAATGGATTGCCACACTTTTCTTTTCTGCATTCGCTCGCTTTCTCAACATTCATACATCATGTCATGCATGCGCGTCGATTTCTCTGACTCCTCACATGGCCGACATTCAGTATTTGATTTATTTGATCGTGCCGCGTTTTCCTCGGTCTTCCTCTTTTTCTGGTTCTATTTACATCGTTTACATATATATATATGTTTCCATTCATTCTTCATTCATTCTTTCCATATGTCCAACCATCTTAATGATACGAGTACTTCAATATTATTGAGTGTTAAATTATAAAACTATGTTTATGTATCAGAATTATTATTTTTTAGTTATATTTTTCGCCAAAGATGTTTCGTCAACCTATGTTATTATAATAAAAATCAAAATTGTGATAATAATTAAACACTTAAAATTAGTACATATTACATATCGATGTATAGTTATCGCTTTGTTGCAGAAATTATCAATATAGTATAAATTATGTTTACCTACATATTAAGAACTGACATGAGGATTAACTTATTAACATAATTATTACGATCAACAAATCATCCTGAAGCTTCAGTCTTTTCAGAATTAATTTATAATTGATGCCATAAAACAATCACCTGTAATATTAGTGAAATATGACATGTAATCTTAGTGCTTAAACCATATTTTTAATTATCCAACATGTACCGTGCTGTTATCCCCTTGAGGTAGTCCGTGCCCGTCATACATCAGATTAGGCTATAAGAATATAATCCTTTAAAGGTTACGCAGATAACATTTTATCAAAATTACTGATACCTCCATTACAGATCCGCTACAATATAATGTTGTTACCAGAATTTAATGACGTCATACTTGAATAAATATTATTTTTTTAATTGTTTTTTTAAGTCGAAATTACTGTATACATTTTAAAAGCTATTGATTCTAATGAGATGTGATAGGTAGCTAGGCTATTTCCATTTCATTGTCACGTAAATTTTACATCAACTAAAGACATTGTGAGAATCATAGAAGTCAACTAACTAACTTACAATCACACCGTCTCCGTTTCTTTGTTAAGATGTATCTACCCTTTAGAGTTAATACTTCAAAAATCAATAGGAAAATACTTGTTAATTATCGTACTGATTTCAAAGTTTTCTTTTTTTTCTCAGTCGTATTCCTCATAATTAAAGGTCGTGTCCATCCTGTAAACTGTTGACCATGGCCCGCCATGCGCTCTTGTCACCCGTCAGTCTGCAGGCTGCAGCTAATGAGAGACCAGTCAGATCCCTGATTTGATCGGACCAGCGGCTCGGTGGTCGTCCTTGTGGTCGCCTTCCCTCCACTTTGTCCATGGTGATAGTTTCACATATATGTAAATTGATAAAGTTAATAAATTTAATAAAAAATAAATGTCACCTTAAAATATATTTTTATTTTCAAAAAAAATATTTTTGAAAATTTCATTGTCTTCCAGAATATCGCTAAATATTTTTCCCTAATTCGACACTGATTAGATAAAAAAAACAGGATATTGAATGAAAAAAAATTATAATTAAATATCTATATTTGTATGTGTACAGAGTACTGATGAAATTATTATTTCAAATATTACGTTTAATCTTCAAATGTTATTTAATATTAAATAAATAAATAATAAATAAATACAATGGACTGTAAAATGAAATTTAATTTCTATCGTTAAACCTTTTTATAATAGGGTTAAAAAAACGTTTTTCAAATTGAAATAAATAAAAATATAAAAATATTTTTATTTATTTCAATTTGAAAAACGTTTTTTTAACCCTATTATAAAAAGGTTTAACGATAGAAATTAAATTTCATTTTACAGTCCATTGTTACGGCTGAAACACGATGATACTTTAACATTATAAACTGTTAAATTAAAAAACTTCCATTTATGTATCATTATTGAATTTTTTTTTCGCAACAGCTATTTCGTCAACCTATGTTGACTGACATCATCAGGTGTTAGAATTGTGATACATAAAATAATGTTTTTTAATTTAACAGTTTATTAATTTCATTTGTTACAATTGCCACAAAAAATATAATCTATGAGATTTTTAATACGTCGTTGTGTAAAGTAATTACAATAATGTATGAACATTTTACGGAAAATCCATTACATCATCATTTCCCAAATGTATTTCAAGCACGGTTTCTTGCTGGAAATTTGATGTTTTTATATTCATCGAAACAAAATGTAGAGAAATTTAATTATTAAGTTTTAATACTGAGGATTGGTTTGCAGTTAAGTCTTTTAACATCTTTGCTGGTTCTTGGAATGCCACTTGGGCCTTTTTAATGTGTTAGTTTCCTGATGCTTTCCACATGTTTGTATACAACAAGTAATTTAAACTCAAATACTGTATACAATTATTAAGGTATTGATTCTCATGACATGTGATAAGTAACTACTCTATCGCCATTTATATTGTCACGTGAATTCGACCAGACCAAAGACAGCGTATTTTTTTTAAAACTGTCATATCGCTAAGAATCTAACCGACAACCTTCCGTTTGGCAGTCATAGCTGTTGCCACTCCCACAAAGTCCGTCCACAAATCTAAATAGCTGTGTATATTTAAAAAAAACTAACCATGTTTTTTTGTTTGTTTCAGATATGAACTCTACGAATAAGCAAAATAAAATATAAAGATACCCGCTAGTGACAGAAAAAGTACAAATGCGTAATCCAAATAGTAATTAGTTTAAGAAAAGACATAATGAACCAACTTGAAATGGAAGCCGAGGAGCATCTTGTGGAGGCTGTGATGTACCCAGAGCTGCATCCAACCCCGAGAGCTTTCTTCTCCTCAACGCTCGCCATGTCTGTGGACGTCTTGTCGGTAAACACCAGCTTCCACAATCAGAGCTGGGTCAGCGATCCCGGAGGTGGAAACTCTTCCGCTACTGTCATAAACCAGTATTACTTTTATGAGGTAAGAATTACATTTTTTTAAGCAGTAGAAAAATAATTAAATATAATTTGATATTTTCCCAAATTTCCAACAAATCGTTATTTTTTAATAAAAGTTTTAAAGAAGTACTAGGAAAATTGAATAATGCCTCCCTTTTTTTAATAAAATGCGTTCATAATTAGTCAGAATATTAATTAGTGCTTGAAATATTAATTAAACTTATTACAGACGGAACTTTAGTTAATTAAGTAATTGTAACAAGTGATGAAGAAAAATATTATGATTTTTTTTTTCAAATAAACATTAAAAATTAGCTGTCTTAAACAAGTTACGAATTTGTTTCAATGAGCAGAAATCTGAAAACAATTAATCAGAAAATAAGTTGAAATATGTTAACTATTAATTATGTTAGTCTTGTTACTGAAAGTATTAAAAAAATATAATAATAAGAAAGATGAAAATAGAATAAATGCAGTAGAAATTTCATTTCTTAGACGAACGTGAGAGAGTGTCGAATGAATGTATAAGAAGTTTATGCAGTGCGAATGAAAGTGTTAATGAAATAATGAGATAAGCAATTAAATGGTTTGGACACATGGAAAAAATGAATGAAAAAAATGGTAAAAAAAAGTGTACGCGAACTATGTAAATGGAACTAGAAATGAATAGAGAAAGACAGAGAAAACGAGACATTATCAAATATTATAAATCAAATATTGAATATCAGCCACGCAAAGAGTGGGTAACGTGCGTGTATGACACAATGTAAGAATATTGAGAAATTGAGAGAAGTATGTCAGGAAAGAAAATAATACCAGTCTATTCTTTCTGCCTACCCCTTCGGAGAGACGGCGTGATTTTTTTTTTTAGTTTTACATCATTGCTAAAGAAACATTATTTATTCAATTTGTTCACGTGTCTTGTAAACGTATTTCCACGATGTAAGAAATCGGTAATTTTTTTTCTATTCCTCGCATATCATACAATAATTATGTACAAGTATGTCACACTTCCCCTCTCAGTTCAAATAAATTATAACCATTACATATCCAAAAGAAAAGCCCTTGGATACATTAAAGTATATCCCCCGTTTACCCTTGATATATGGTTCTCAAGAACTTATTTTGAATTTCATTATTCCATTCAATATCAGATAATATTAAGCTTCATGTGGACAGTTAGTTAGTTAGTTAGTTAGTTAGTTGTGTGGACATTTCTAAGCATCTCACGTATGCCTGCTTCTGAATTAGGATTAATAGACGATTATAAAGACTCGAATGCGATTAAAAACCTTGATTGTTCAAGGAACAAAATTTAGCTATAAAATATTACATGCCTTCTTAATATGAGTGAGAAATGTCAGCCGACTTTTGTAGATTATAAGAAAAATCTCTGAAAGTGAATACACGTTTGGAACTCTTTTACTCATACATAAAATATCAATTTTTATAACAGTTTTTTTTAACCCAATCACTGTATCTACCAATTACTACAATTTCTTTTAGCTATGATCTTGATTCTCACGACATGTTAGGTAACTTATCTATCGCCATTTTATTGTCACGTGAATTCTTCATCAGAACAAATACTCTTATTCTTCTTCTTCTTCAGCCTTCTTCCTTCCACTGCTGGATATAGGCCTCTTCCATTTTCTTCCACTTATCCCTGTGTTGTACTTTTCCCGTCTAAGTTTTTCCAGCTCTGCAGGAAATATCGTCAGCTCATCTTTTAGGTATCCTACCAACACTTGTTTTCTTTATCCTTGTACTTCCTCAACTGACGTATTCTGGATGTCCATCGGGTATTGTCCTGTCTGGCTATATGTCCAGCCAAAATGCCACTTTAATTTAGCTATATGATCCATGATGTCGGCAACTTTGGTTCGGCGTCTTATTTCTTATTTTGTCTCGGAGACTCACGCCAACCTTTTTCTCTCCATGGATCGTTGTGTGATTTTGAGTGTATGGACACTTTTGCTGTTAGGGTGGTTGTCTCTAGACTATATGTTAAGATAAGCAGTCTCCACGCATCGAACACTTTTCTTTTCAGACACATTCGAACCTGCTTGTTTTCAAAAAATTATTTCATTTTCCTAAAGACAGCCCAGCCTAATCCTACTCTTCTTGGTATTTCGGCTATTCGGTTTTCTTTTCCGAGTTTTGTTTTGTGGTAAACACATATGCAAATATTGAAGTGAATTTGTGAATAGTAAATTAGAGCCACATAATCTGATGTAATTGTTTTGGCATTAGGCATCTTGAAGAACGCCCAATGTAATTATTTACATAGCAGCTCCTTGCCCCTAGGAATATCCCGTGCCAACGGGTCCCTCCGAACGATAGCAAACGCCCGTATATCCCAGACACCGAATGAATTTTCATTATGCTCAGCGTTTTGTTGGTGCCTGTCTCAGAAATGCAAACAAACGCATCCCGAAATTCCCACAGTTCGGAAACTGTGCCAAACGATCTTCGCCGGGAAGTTTCTCTCCTCTGAACCACGCTAGTTTTCAGAGGACAATTTATGTCCGAGCGGGCGAACTATAGCGCCATTCGATAATGTTGTAGTTAAAAAACATATTTTTACGTTGAAACTACAATCTTCTTGAACTATTATTATATGAATCGCCCAAAATTATTCTGAGATAAAACAGTTTTTTGCTACTTTTTTACCATTTAATCTTGGACCGATTTAGAAGAAAAATAAATGATAATTAAATAAAACGATGTTTTTTAAATAAATAACGAAAAATAAATGGAAATAATAGTGTTCTGAATGTTTTTTATAATTAATGTATTTAAGACATTTCCTTGAACAATGATGTAAAATCTCGTAATATTTAATTATTTAGGATAACATGCAGTGATACCAATAGCATACGAGTATATTAGATAAAAAAAACACTTAAAAAGTAAAGTTCGGTCAAATACGAGTACATGCCAACACGATACTAAATTTGTATTTAATACAGTATTTAATCAACCGTTTTCTAAAATATCATTATATTTGTTGGAAATTAAATAGTTCCCTACTTGGCTTATATAATTATGTTTGAGTTTGAAACACAATGTTGTATATTTTCCACTATTGTTTATTCAATAGCTTTATAAAACAATAATAAAAATATTAAAACGCTACAATGTTTCGGAGGTGACCTCCATCTTCATGTGTAAGTATTATATATAACCGGTGTAAGTTATATACTTACACCTGAAAATGGAGGTCACCTCCGAAACATTGTCGCGTTTTAATATTTTTATTATTATTTTATAAAGATATTGAATAAACCAAAGTGGAAAATACACAGTGTCATGGTTCAAATTCCAATTTACAATGTAATTTCACAGTGTTAATGCCTTAACTTTCAATAAATTTATTATATTTATAAAACGAACTCTTTTATCAAAATTAAATACTGTTTATTATTAAAAGCCCATTAATCAAATATTTACTAGCAGTTATACCCAGTATAGTTTAATTACAAAAAATGCTTCTTTAATAAATAAAATAATTTTATTTATCTGCTTTCATGTAATCTTAAAATTATTTTCATATTAATGGGTCCAAACTAATTTCAAAATTTAATAAATGTGTGACAGTCCTCTTATTTCACGTAATCATTCTCCCCACGCCTGTTTTGTATCTAAATTGATATGGTTGTATTTGAATATGAGATTATTTACAAAAATCGATCAATCAATTCAGTATCGCCGTGGTTTCTCTTATAACTATAACATGTGAGTAATACATGACGTGTGACTGCACCATACTATGGAGCTTAAAAGTGATAGATTTTGTATTTTTTAAGTGAAAACCGTAAATCTGATTCTTTTTAACTAAAACAAAAGATTTCAATAAATTGTAAGAGAATGCATTGATCAATCTCCTTTGTGAGTAAATATAATAACTCATTATTTACAAGAATAAACCGGATCGTTTTCGGTATTGAACACAAGTCTCGTGGACCAGGAGCCATGCGCACTGTCCTTTAGACTACATCTGAATATTAACTACTTCCATAAATGCCAATTTTTATTATTTAATTATTTTTACTGTAAAATAAATTATAATTAAGGTAAATCATAATTAAGGTCGACCTTCGTGGCAGAGTGGTAAGAGTTCTGACTTCCATTCCGAAGGTCCCGGGTTCGAATCCCCTCGATGGCAGTGTGATTGTCACACTGTCTTTGGTCTGGTGTAAAATTCACGCGACAATAAAATGGCGATAGATTGGCTGCCTATCACATGTCATAAGAATCAATACAATAGATAAAAATAAATTGTATACAGGAATTGGATTCAAACGACCTGTTGTATACAAGGAAAAAAATATATAGAATAATAAAAAAAGTATATGTTAACGATGTAAATGGAGGTAGAAAATAGCACGATCAAATAAATAAAATAATGAATATCGGCCACGTGAGGAGTCGGAAAAATCGACGTACGTGCATGGCACGATATCGTCACCCCAGAGCAATAGTGAGATAAACCAGTGCCATCTTGACATTATAACAAGCCGTAATGTTCCTTTGATATTGTTTATGGTTTGACTTGGTGGAGGCCTTGCACTTATAAATAAGTGCAAGGCCTCCACCAAGTCAAACCATAAACAATATCAAAGGAACATTACGGCGTGTTATAATGTCAAGATGGCACTGGTTTATCTCACTATTGCTCTGGGGTGACGAAATGACTGTTGAGGAAACAAGAGAAGTATGTCAGGAAAAAACAGTGTGGCGGTCCATAATTTCTACTTATCACTCCAAGGACGACGTGATGGTTAGTCAGTTGTTAGTTAAATAAAATGTGTCTTATAATGTTATGAAAGTGCACGTGTAATATCTCCCCAATCTCCGTCGTGATCTCGTCCTCCCGCTCCTAGTGTTGTGTGATGCTCACCTCATTCTGACAGAATCGGAGCTTTTTGTTTTCCCGTGTTTCTATTTATTTTCACCAAATATCACATTCACCAACAAAGAGCGCGAGAGAAAATTATTAGGATTCCTTCTCTTGGAAATGATATCGTAACCCCAATATTTTTCCAGGAAAATCACATATAAGCAAACCCATATTAAACGCTCAATAACGAAGTTCATTGAATGCTTTGATCGTAAATATTTTTTTCACTTCCAAACAAATTATTTCTTTGAATAAAGAAAAACCGAGAGGTGGGCATGAAATGATTCATGAATATCGACCGGATACTATCAAAACATAAGTAGTGAATTTATGGATCAGCTTTATTGCTCTTGAGTATGTTTTTGTTACGTATTAATTTCATAATATGACAAAATTGCGAAGTAAACTAACTAACTAACCATCACGCCGTCTCCCCGAAGGGGTAGGCAGAAAGAATGGATTTCCACACTTTTCTTTCCTGACATATTTCTCTTGCTTCCTCAACATTCATACATCGTGTCGATTTCTCTGACTCCTCACATGGCCGACATTCAATATTTGATTTATTTGATCGTGCCACGTTTTCCTCGGTCTTCCTCTATTTCTGGTTCCATTTACATCATTAACATATAATTTTTTTACCATTCTTTCTTCAATCATTCTTTCCATATGTCCAAACCATCTTAATGATCCTTTCATTATTTTGTTCATGACACCATCATTCGCACCGCATTCACTTCTTATATTTTCATTCGACACTCTATCATACACAGAGTATCCACACATTCGTCTAAGAGATTTCATTTCTACTGCATTTATTCTACTTTCATCCTTCTTTTGACAGTTCCATGCTATGGAAGCGAAGTATACTCTTAATTATTTTTTTCTTTGTGTGAATACGCAAACAATTGAATACGCAAACATGAATACTTTGTAAAATATAGATTTTCAACGGGGGCGGTACTGCCCCCAGTGGGTGTGGAATGCTTCCATGGGGGCGGTAAAATTTCAGAACAAAATACGGGGCGTTAAAGCAGAAAAGGGGGGCGGCCGTGGCGTACATACTCAAAAAATTTAAAATTAAATATTTTGAAGGTACTATTTTTATTAATAATACAATTCGTTTGCATACACGTAACATAAGGGTGATGGAACATTTCGGATGTCTAAATAAAAACGGTTTTAAACTTTAAATTATTATTATAAATTTATTAAAAATATTTGTTATAACAGAAGCATAAAGATTCTGAAATAAATCATTTAAATATCTGTCAAAACTGACCACATTCATGAACTTTTTTTTTAATTGTTAAATTATACCACTGATAAAGGGCTATTGTGTCCAAAACATGTTTGCGTTTTAATATTTATTTTTGTAATAGAGTGTGTGTTGTACACAAAGTATATATAAAAAAAACGTTCATATATTTTTTCTTAAATACAAAACTCTGGATATGTTCGTATTTTCATATAACATTTCACATAATTCATATCGAAAAATGTCCAAAGATCGTTTTTATTGAATCGGTTATTTTGGCTTTTCCATAGCGACTGGCGTAATTAGACGGCAATCAGAATCTGAACCATTATTCATGAAAGCTGTCTCGGAAGTTTGGTATATTCTTAGAAATCGATGCGGAAAAAGCACATTTATTAATCTCACGTTACAATTTATTTTCTCCTTAGCTTCCTCGGTATGGGTTACTTCCACGACTGTGACATTCGAAAAACGTTTGACGAATTTGGTCATCAATCATTTTATCAGTTTGATGTATTTGACGCGGCCAAGCGAATGACGAATTTCAATCAAGAATGCTTAGATTTATCTGTCATGGACGGAGCTTTTTATATAGCTTTCACAAAATACTCTCTCTAAAAAATAAAGCTATAAGTAATGGTTCTTTTACTCTAAATACGTTGGTCTTTATCGTTTGTATTATGCATCAAAAATATTAATAAATTTCGAGATGTTCTTTTAGCTTTTTTATTTATTAAATTCTAGCATACGTAGCAGAATAATGTGACTCGTGGTACGAATGTCCTCTTCGACCCATGTTTCGTAGATCGTTACACTATCCACATTCAGGGTAGTAGATACGTGTAGATATTTATAAAAGGCTAGAAATAAATGCACGCATTTAATTTTTTTGTATATTTTTTATCATCGTGTATCCTGTTTCCACCAATGAATATGAATATTCTTCTTTGTCAATCAATTTCATACTTTATTAGTTCGTATAGTAATATCGTGAGAAACGTAGAAACAAGAAAGTAAATAGAGATATTGAAACTAGTTACGAAGTAATACTGTAAATCCTAGTTTAATAATTAATACGAATGAAAATTTATTGATTTATACATTTGATAAAGTCTTGAACGGTGAAACATGCAATTCCCATAAATTAAAATGAAACTTGTAAAACCCTGATATGGAAATCAGCATCAAAGTGATAATTTATCAAACTTGTGTGCGACCCATCATGACATTGGGATCGAGTGCAGGGCGGACACCACAATCACAAAAATGCACCGAGTGTCAGAAATGAAACGTTCAGAAACATATCTGGTAAGTGACAACGAGATAGAATAAGAAACTCAGGGATAACGCGAGGTCAAGGATATCGTTAAGCGGAGAAGGCAAAGACGAAAAAAAATCGTTTTATTTAATTATTATTTAAAATGAACTTCCATCAGGAGATTTCAGTACAATCATTTTATCATCCAAAGAAGAAGATACTGGAATGCACACGTGTGGAGAATGGATCCATCTAGACTCCCCTTCGTTGTACTGCACGGCCATCTCCAAGTTAGACGACCCCCAGACAGCTGGGAGTTGACCTCGCAGGAGGCCAATTCCTCTTAAAAAAAAACAGGCCAATAGGCCTTCACTTCTTCTTCTTCTTTCTTATTGTAGACCTATGTGGTCTGTTCTCCAGAGTGTTGCTCTTCCTGTGACGTGAGGTAGATTCCCAGCTGT
This sequence comes from Lepidostoma basale, assembly GCA_022606425.2. Lineage (NCBI taxonomy): Eukaryota > Metazoa > Arthropoda > Insecta > Trichoptera > Lepidostomatidae > Lepidostoma > Lepidostoma basale. The sequence continues at coordinate 739,077 of JAHDVF020000053.1, read as the reverse complement.
CCTTCCATCTTTTAGATCTTCCACGAGGACATGTCCCATGAGGCTGATTATGCAATGCAATATAGGAGAGTCTGGTGGTGTCCATTATTTGAACATGACCGTACCAGTCACTTTTTCGCTGCCTGCTCCATCTTACAATATCCTCAATATCACATATCTATCTTATTCTGGTGTTCCTCGCGCGATCTCTCAGTGTCTTGCCTGCTATCGTCCTCAGTGTCTTCATTTCGGATGTCCTCAAAACTTGTTTGGTCCTTACTGTGTTTGCCCTTGCTTCGACGCCATATATTATTATTGGTCTTACGCATGCTTTATAGATTCTTAGGTCTTCACTAAGAACAATAATAATAAGAAGAAGAACTACAAAGTAGACGTTTTTATTCGTATTGATTATTTAATATGGAGTTTAACATTATTATTCAAGAAACAATAAATATCTTGTTTATTATTTGATATTTGAATCAAATAAAATTATTAAACCACAATAACCATTCTAAATGTCTGTATGTCTCGTTATTCTGCACATTTACGGATACAAGTTTAATACTTTACTCCCAGCCAATTGTGTGGGAGATGACTTCCACGATTGTGCGGAGTATGAGGAAGATAAACCCACGAAATAGGTTTCTGCAACAGCAGTATAAAAGCAGCTTTAGTATTCCTCGATTTATTGGCTGTTAGATTGTACACTTAAGTTCTCCCAAGGACGCTCGGAGGTCATTGATACATGCTCTTTAATTTTTTGTCGAAAAAACCGACACCCTTCCCCCGCAGGGCGAGATTACAGGCAGGTCATTTCTTAGTAAGTAATAATGAAACGCGATACTCAAACCAATTAATATCATATTTTTTTACAATAATGATTACTGTTAAAATTTAAAACACTGTTATAATATCACAATTTCTTTTTATTCACTGTCAGTGTCGCGACAGCTGTTTCGCCAACCGATGTTGGCATCATCAGGTGTTACAATAAACTATAAAAAACAGTCTCTTTTTAGTTTATTGGAACACCTGATGATTCCAACATCGGCTGGCGAAACAGCTGTCGCGACACTCACGGTGAATTAAAAATAAATTGTGATATTATATTAGTGTTTTAAATTTTAACAGTAATAATGTTGAAGTATCATATGGTTTCGGCCAAAACAATGGACAATAATATGGTTGATAATATTTTCTAAAGTGAAATCAAATACAAAATAATACATAAACCACTGATATAATAGCAACGATAATAATATATTATAATAATGGTGAATATCTTGTATATTAATACTTGTGTGTGGAAGTGAAGTATGTAAGTAGCAAAAGAAGGATGAAAACTAAAATAAATGCGGTAGAAATGAGATCTCTAAATCAAATGCGTTGTACGGGACAGATTGCTCCCCCCGTACTATTAATATTTATTTTGGCCGCTGACTGCTGCTCGTCTCCGATGTGGTGTGGATGGTAAAACGGAGAATACGGCGTGATGATGATTGTGTAATAAAACAAAGTTTTATTATATGCGGCAATCAGTGCAGGGTAGAAGCGAAGAGAAGTTTACAGTAGCTCAAATACTGGTTTTCACGTAATTAAGAGCGCCAAGCCTCTTAACGCGCAGCGTGTCTACGCGTATGTGAATTTGAAGGAAGAGTGAGAGCCGAGTCCTTACAAGACCCACTTATATAGCCTCCGCAAACTAGCGATAACGGTTATTTAACGTTTTTTAGTTTCGGAGAATTTCAGTCGCAGCTGCTGTGTTGCTACGGCCTATGTGATTGGCTGTTAACAACGCGCGAGCAACCGCAAAATCATTCCAAGAATAATCTCGATTGAGCTACTGCATAATCTCGTTGCTATGCGCTTTCACGCGACTACCGATTGCCTTATTTATTTTAACAAAACATTAAACTTTAAACTTAAACGAATTAAACTTAAATTAATACAAAATAACAAACATGAATTGAATAATAAAATTAGCATAGTTAAAAATAAATTAATTAATTAATAATATAATAAAAAATTAATAAAATTAAAAACTACTCGCATACGTCCGATACATGCGTAGTAAATATTTATGTGATAGAGTGTCAAATGCAACTATAAGAAGTTAATGCGGTGCGAATGAAATCGTTATGAACTAAATAATTAAAGGGTCGTTAAAATGGTTTAGACGCATGGAAATAATGAGTGAAGACAGAATTGTGTAGAGGGTAAATGTAAACGACGTGAACGGAGCTATTAATAGAGGAAGGCTGATGAAAACGTGGCACGATCAAATCAATCAAACATTAAATGTCGGTCAAGTTCGTGCATGACACATGTAGAGGAATCGAGAGAAGTATGTCAGGACAGAACAGTGCGGCGGTCCATTTTTTCAGCCCATGCCTCCGGGAAGACGGCCTAATGGTTTGTTAGTCAGTTTGTTAGTTATGAACGTTTTTGAAAAAAAAATACCTTGAAGACTTCTTAACTTATTTTTTAAATACCGTTATAAATGTCCGTATTAAGTATGACAAGTCTGTTAAATACTTTTAAATTTAATTTATATTTTTAATAAATATTTTTAAATTTTTCATTACCAATTTTACATCATTATTCAGGCGACAGTTTATTTCCTTTCGATTCATAAAAATATATTTGTTTTTTTTTAAATACAATAGTGTGAACAATTTTAAATAAAACCATGTTTTTTACTACTTTGACTTTCGTCTTTATTTCGATAGCGACCGGTTTCGCCAGACTCGCTGGCATCGTCAGACTGGTGACACTGTAACGAGCTGACTCCTTTCATGATTCTATTCAAAAATAATGTTTAAATAATTAAGTAAAATTTACTGAATTAAAATAACTTTAATATCAATATTAAAATTCAGTAAATTTTAATATTATTTTTACATAGAATCATGTTTACCACCCCTGATCTGTATGTATATATAGGAGTCTGTTTTTAATAGTGTCACGAGTCTGTTGATGTCAGCGAACCTGGCGAAACCGGTTGCTATCGAAATAAAGACAAAAGTGGAAGAAGTTAAAAAAAAACATTGTTTTATTTAATTATTATTTAAAATAAACTTCCATCTAGACATTTTAGTAAAATCATTCGAGTTCATTATATTTGTACATTTAATACAAGTTTAGTATGTTCGTGCTCCATGCCAAGTTTGCTATTCGCACTCCCCGCAGTGTTTGACACACGCCATCGTCGCATTCTACCCATCTCTAACATAATAATTCCCCCTATTTTGCATTCTTACTCGCATCGCACTCTAACTTGCTTGATAATAAATGCACAGTTGCGTATGGAGGAGATGTTTGGCGTATTTTCATGCATATTTTATCTTCACCGGCGGTGCCTCAAACGATTAGTCTGCAGAATTAATTCCACGCTGTGTCGTACGCCGAGTTGATATAATTGTTCCATAATAACTCTTGCGTCGTTGTCTCTTCGGCTTAGTAAACTAATCAGCGAAGTCAAGAATTATTCATAACACGTAAGTGTCAGCAAGTCATCAACTAGTGAAATGTATAACGCATGTACTTTTACTTGTACTGTATAATATAATATTAAAAGACTTTTTTATTTCTTCCACAAGAATCGGATGTTTGTGCCCGTTTTCATATTTAGCGGTTGGACTTAATATTATCAATTGAAAAAGGAGGAGAGTCAATTTTTTTATACAGCAACATATAAAATGACTTGAATTTGTATTTATTGTCTCTTGAACAATTTTAGTTAAACAAAAATTATGATTGAAAACGTTTCTCTTCTAGAAGTTATTTTATATTTTATGCGAACGACATGTTTTGCTTTGCTAAGGCATTATTAAATGACATTTGATAATGCCTTACCAAGGCGAAGATGTATTCTCATAAAACATAATGAAACATCTAGAAAACAGACGTTTTCTTTCGTATTAATACAATACAATAGTAATACCTAATTAATTTAATAAAAAAAAAAAATTATATTGTGATAACACAATTATTTTTACTTCACAGCGCTTTTTTACATCCATATTTTTTAAATATTAAAAATAAATAAAAGTTTTAATTTAGACATGACATTCAGGAAATTATTTATTGAAATAAAATTACTTATAATTATCCCAATTTGGTGAGTTCCAGGATCAATGTCTATTTTTAAAAGCTTTAGAAATGAGAATTATCATCAATGAAAATATTATGTTTTTTTATAATCTTTGGGCATTAACACTGTGAAATTTTAAGATTTAAACGAGTTTACATCTTTCTCCCGATGATGTTCATCTTTCTCCTTTGAAATACGTCGATACTTCTTATTCTTCGTTGTTGTAGACCTATGTGATCTGTTCTCCAAAGGGTTTCTCCTCCCATGAGGTGGATTCCCAGCAAACCTTATATTTTAGGTCTTCTACGAGGATGACTCCCGTGAGTCTAATTATGTGGTGCAATATAGGGGAGTTTGCTGGTGTCCATTATTTGGACTTGACCGTACCAGTCCTTCCTTCGTAATATCGATAATGTTCGACAATATTCCATCTAAAATATAATAAAGCTCCTAGAAGATAGACGTTTTCATCAATGTTAAATCCTCAAAACTTGTTTAGTTCAAACAAGTTCTACGTTGATACAATTAATACAATAAAAAAGGATTGGTTTGTTAAGATGGTCATAAAAAAACGCCTGCAGAAATATATTTTTTTGTGTCAATATTGTCATAATTAGGTAATTCGAACATAAATTTGTGTAATTTTTTTGGAAGAACAAACACATGCGTATCGACAGTTAGATCAGAATTTATAAGACATGCGTGCGACCTATCATGACGTACGCTGTAGAGACGCGGGCAGACGCTGTGCGAACCATGGGTCTACTAAGAACATCGGAGATGAAGGTCCTAAGATCAATTACTGGAAAAACTCTCCGAGATCGTGTCCGCAACACAGACATAAGAAAAACTTGCGATATAGAGGACATCGTTCAGCGGAGTAGATTCAAAAGAAGATACTGGAGGGACCATGTATCCCGAATGGATGGTGACAGACTCGTATACAGCCGCTTATGAAATCTCATCCGGACACCGCCCACCTGGAAAATCGCCTAAGAGATGAAGGGACAGTTAGACCTCATCATCAGACGAGACATGATTTCTGTTTCACAAGAAGAAGAAGAATTTTCAAACAGAAATATGAAGCATAGAGTACGAAAAGCGAGGTGACAGTAACGTGACAATTTGTTGGTAATAGACATATTTTAACTAATAAACTGCTTTAATATATATAACTGCTCTGACATCTAGACCACTAGCTAGTTAAATTTAATTTATAGTTTTCAATTAATGAAGACTTTGGATTGTGTGCAACCATCTTGTTGAAGCTGTCACGAAGTGTAGTAAAATATGGCCCCACCTCCGGTTTATTTACTTAAATCTATTTCAGCTCGATTGGAGTGCTCGGGATTCCAGAGTAAATATTACGCGGGTAGCCCAGATATATGATCCAATTTAATTAAGTTATAAATCAAAACACGTCGTCTGCCTCGACAGACGGATCAACTTTTAATTCAGGGCCACGGTCAATTAATTCCGCTTATTCTCTAGAGGGAGACCTTTTTCTGATTACCCAATAATTTACTCCTGTGTCGATTTGCTGTGTGTTGTGACCTGCTGTTTGCAGGTATTATTAGGTACACACCGGACTCTTCTTTCACGGTGAACACGTTTCACGCAATTTCGTGTTAGAAAAGTTTACTAAAAATATATAAATAGATTTTCTCGTTTTTATACAACCAATTAAAACAAATCGTAAATTAAATTTCATAATTTTATTTTATTCTATTTTTTTGTAGAAAAAACTTTCCAAATTGAATTCTTCTTCTTCTTACTCAGCCTGGATCTCTTGCTGGATATAAAGTTTTCCAATATTGCTGGATACAGGACTTTCAAATGTCTCCACTTATTTTTGTCACTCGCCTTTCTCACACGTAACAAGTTTTTTTCTTTATAAATCAGCTTTAAAAAACAAATATTATTCACTCATAGATGAATCTAACGAATATTTTGTACGATATCGCTTTCGTCAATGGAGATATCCAGTACCTACGTGTATAATATTTCTTTAAAAAAATTTGGGGTTGATGGTTTTAATAATTTTTTTTTTGTTTTGTTTCATAAATTTCTTGTTGCTTAGACACAAGACATGCTCGCTGTCAAATCACGTTGTAATTGCAGAGCTCGTTCTTCTTTGTGATAATTTGTAATAAAATGATTTTCAAGATTATTACACACAGTTGCAGACCATAGATTAAATAATATAATATGTTATCGAACCTTATCCATCAGCTGGTGTGTTCCTTCAAAACAGTTTCAAGTATTGTTTTCATCTTTGAGAACTTATTCCGCAATCGATTTAGCGATTTATTCAATCGTAACATATTGAGTAGTAATAACATGCAAAGGGATTAACCACGGTGTTATTTCGAAAAACATGTAAATAGAGTCCAGCGTACCTTAAATCTCCTTTCACGTCCACTTTTGGTCGAGGGAAACTTTTAATTTTATCCGTTAATGCAAACATGTGTGATGGGTTGAGCTGTAGAGATAAAATAAGGTCGGTAAATAGCCGGATTCATTGAAATAACTTCAAAACAAAATGGTATAATAGACCATAATATATTTTATTATATTTGCCGTTGACAGGTACATTCCCATATTTCGACCTTATGACAGTAAATAAGTTACAACTAAATGAAAGATATCAATTTCATAACCGAATTTTAAAACAAAAAGATGCGCTCATAAACAAAGCTTTATTCATTTTAGTAAAGTATGTATGACGACCTTCGTGGCAGAATAGCAATAGCTATGACTGCACACCGAAGGTCCCGGTTTCGATGCTCGGCGGCGCGCGACGGCAATGTGATTATCACACTGTCTTTGCTCTGTTGTAGAATTCACGTATCAATAAAACGGCTAAGTTACCTATCACATGTCAAGAGAATCAATAGCTAAAATAAAGTATTGTATACAATAATTCGGTTCAAATTATTACCTGTTATATACAAATGTGAAAAGCAACGGGAAGCTACCACTTTAAGGGCCTAAGAACCAGCAAAAAAGCTTACACTCTGCTACAAACCAATCCCTAGGATTGAAATTAGTGATAGATAATACTATCTTACTAATTAAAAATCACGCCGTCTCCCCGAAAAATTGGGCAGAAAGAATGGATCCGCCCTATGGACAAACAGTAAAGTATAAAACGATTGAATAAAAAATTATTATACTTTCTTAAGAAACATTTTTTTTTAACTTTGTGGCGCTATGTTTTAAGAAATTAATTAAACATTTTAATATTTTGTTTAACATCACTTTTTTCGGAGTTTCATCACAAAACGGAATTATTAAGCTGAGACATTCAGACTCACAGACGAATAACTGGTGAAATTTTATTACAATACATACACTGAAAAACTTCTTTACATATATGTTGAAAATGTCTATCAAAAAAAGTATTATGTCTAAGAAAACATGTATGTGAATATAAATTTAATACAAAATGAAAGAATGAAATTTCATAGGTTACATTCCCGAGTATTTTTTAAATTTCCAAGTTAAAATTTTTAAACACTGTAATAATACGTATCACTGTTTGTTATTAAAATTATTTGAAATTATCGGGACAGCTGTTTCGCCAACCTATGTTACAAACAACTCAGCACCTGATATTTGCTGTTTGTAACACCTGAAGATGTCGACCTAGGTTGGCAAAACAGCTATCTCGCAAAAATTTCATAAAAAAAATTATCGTTACATTTTTTGATAAATTGTGATACGTTTTATTATAACAGAGTTTCAAAATTAAAACAGTTAAAAATTGTTATTTATCATTATTTTTCGGCCAAAACAATAGATTACATAATCTTTTGAAAGTATTGATGTAAATCAGTATTATACAATTTTTTAATTATACGGTGGTTTTTGTATTTATTGTATTGCCATAATTCGTTCATTTTCGACGTAGGAAGAAATAAATAAGAGTACTTAGGTACCTTCAACAAGTTGTTAAGTGATACTCCGCGGTGAAATGATATAATTCAAAAGTGATCGCCGCTCTTCCCAGAGTTGTTAATTACCGGTGATCGGTTGTGGCTCGGGGGCTTTCCTTCGTTTGGAGAACTCAATGAGCTTTGGCTATCGGATGTGACGATGCCGCTCGTTATTGAAAGATTAATAAACTATTCAGCTTGTATGTTCCACTCAGAGATGAATATATCATTCGAAAGAGGAATACAGGTTTCGTGTTTAACCGGACTAAATATGATTTTGGTGTGAATGGTTTTTTTTTTTTTTTTTAAGACTAATACCAAAGATTTCAATCAATGATATTAGAATTTATTTTACAATCTTCAATATGAGCAGAAAATAGCTCATTATTATGAAGAAGGAATCTGGTCGTGTCCAGGCTCGAACCCAAGTCCCCTGGATCAGAAGCCAAGCGTTCTATCCCCTAGACTACCACCCGATTTAATATTCTTCTTCTTCTTCTTCCTCAGCCTACTCCCGTCCACTCCAGGACAAAGGCCTCCTCCATTCGCTTCCATGTCACTCTGTCTTGTGCAAACTGCATCCAGGTTATTCCGACCTGTCTGTTCAGATCATCCTTCCACCGTAGTTGCGGTCGCCTTGCACTTCTCTTTGCCGTCCACGGTCTCCAAGTCAGCAGTCTTCTAGTCCATTTTTCATCTTAACTTCTGGCTACGTGACCTGCTCATCGCCATTTTAGAGTCGGCACCCGGTGGATGATGTCAGTGACCTTTGTTTTTTCTCTCACCGTATCGTTCCTGAATCTGTCTTTTAGGCTTATTCCTAACATGGCTCTTTCCTTAGCTCTTTGGGTCACTCGCTGGTCTTCTGGTAATTTTTTACAATTTTCATCATTCGCAATGAACTTTTACATTGAAACTTCAAATAAACTGTTTAATCAAAAAACTTTGTTTATGTATTACAATTTATATTTTATTTTTATTTTTCTTAACAGCTATTTCGTCAATTTCATTTCGTAATCTATTAACTGTTAAAATTAAATTCTCGTGATCTCGAACCTGTATGTCGCGGAAAATTAAAAAAAATGTGATACATGAATAAAAAAAATATTTAACAGTTTATTATGTTGAAGTATCATAGTGTTTCGGCCAAAACAATTGACTATTTAATGAAAATTGTTGTTAAAAAACTAAAATGTTATTTTCAAAGTAATGCCATTATTAATACCTTAATATAATACATCGGTGACGCAAAGCTTATGAATATTATTTTCCCCCTGATTTTTGTAAACAAATCCAAAATGTGTAGGACATCACCGTTGGGCAAATAGTCCATCTTGTGTGGCGAGCACTTAGCGGGAACAATTAAAGCTTTACGTTTCCAATGGCGCTGTGAGTATTTGCGTCAGCGGCTGCTATCAATGTACTAAATCTACTGTTGAACAATCTCTTGCTCTGGCTGGAGCCACATTTGGGTATGCTATCTCGCTAATGGAATTCTCAAACCCCAAACCCCTAGGATCCGTACCCCCGAATCTATTATACTATAACCATGGAAGACGTTCAAATTTTATAGGAAGTGCATGTATATACTGGAAGCAATCATTTCCAGTGAGTCAGCGATATTATAACAGGGTTATCATTTAATCCCAATAGTGTTACATTGAAAATAATATCTAGGTCACATTATTTCAATGTGAACTAACTAACTAGCTAACCATCACGCCATCTCTCCAAAGGGATAGGCAGAAAGAATGGACTACCACACTGGTCTGTCCTGACATACATCTTTCGCTTCCTCTAAACTCATACATCGTGTCATGCACGCACGTCGATTTCTTAGACCTTATTCACCATTCTGTCTTCACTCATTCTTTCCATGTATCAAAACAATCTTAACGACTCTCTCATTATTTTGTCCATAACACTTTCATTCGCACCGCATTTATTTCTTATATTTGCATTTGACACTCATATAAAGATTTACTATACATTCCTCTTAGAAAACGTGAATATTAATATAAATTTAATTACATAGGCCAAATGACAATTAAACTAACTCACTAACTAACCATCACGCCGTCTCCCCGGAGGGGTGGGCAGAAAGAATATGGACCATTACACTGTTCTCTCGCTTGCTCTACATTCATACATCTTGTCATGCACGCACGTCGATTTCTCAGACTCCTCACGTGACCGACATTCAATATTTGATTAATTTGACCGTGCCACTTTTTCCTCGGCCTTCCTCTTTTTCTAGCTCCGTTCACGTCGTTTACAATTTAATTTGTATCGCCTTGAGAGGACATTCTCAAACTCAAAGTTGTCACAATTAATATAAATTAAATCCAAGTAAAACCACTAAAAATCGTGTATACTATTATTAATTATTTAATTATAATATATTATTTAAAATTAAATCAATCAAATATTAAATATCAGTCACGTGAAGAGTCGAGACAATGTGGGGGTCCAATTTTTCCGCCTACCCCTTCGGAGAAACGACGTGATTATTTGTTAGTTAGTTAAAATGATCTTCCATCAAGATATTTCTGTAAAAATAAACTAACTAACTAACCATCACGCCGTTTCCCCGAAAGGGTAGACAGAAAGAATGGACTGCAACACTTTAATCGATGCTGCACTCTATCCTTCTCTTTTCGCCAACGCGAGAGACGCGGTGTGATGGGTTGCGAACCTCATCGTAAAAATAATTAGATACAAATTAGGTAACGAGCTTTTTAAATGAAAATACATTATGATATTCACTAACTTTAATCGATTTACAGTAACAGTAATTACAACTCTGGTATTGATTATATTTTATGTCGTTAAATTTGATTAACCTTGCGAGGGCATTCTCAAATTTGTAACAAATTTATATAATTTATATTAATTAAATCCAAGTAAAACCACTGAACAATCGTGTTTACTATTATTAATTATTTAATTAAATTATTTAAAATTAAATCAATCAAATATTAAATACCAGTCACGTGAAGAGTCTATACAATGTGGGGGTTCAATTTTTCTGCCTACCCCTTCGGAAAAATGACGTGATTATTTGTTAGTTAGTTAGTTAAAATGATCTTCCATCAAGATATTTCTGTAAAAATAATTAGATACAAATTAAGTAACTAGCTTATTAAATCAAAAGACATTATGATATTAAATAGTCCATTGTTTTGGCCGAAACACTATGATACTTTAACATTTTAAAACTGTTAATGAACAAACATTGTTTTTTGTATCACAATTGTATTTTATTTTACGCGACATCATTATGATATTCACTAACTTAAATCGAGTTACAGTAACAGTAATTACAACTCTGGTATTGATTATATTTTATGTCGTCCATCTTAACTAACGCGCTAATAAATCATAAAAGTGACTTTAACGATGCAGAAGAAGGACGGAAAATAAAGTCCGACAAGTTCAAAGCAAATATTCAATTAAGTGTTTTCTTACCAGCATCTCCTGGCGGAAATCCTGGCGGCTCGTGGCGGTGCTGGCGTATTAATCTTTTTTTTTGTATGAAAGTATTCGCAATCGCATCCCTTTTATTACTAAGAATGTGAGATGCATCATTCCATAAAGGTGACATTTTGCAATTCTTTATTTATTGCTCGGTATGTCGAGTCGTTAACTTTTTACTCACAACTGATAAAATATTGTTGTAGATTAAATATAATTATTGTATGTAATTACAGATGTTTTCAGTTGTAAGTGTTAATACAATAATTATTCTACGATATTCACACTTGTAATTAAAACGTAAGAGTATTTTTTATTTAAGCTACAGGCGTTAACACTGGATTATTTCAATCTTAATTTGTAATATAATAATTTAACTGAAATAAGTCTTGTGTGATTTTGGGTAACAACGTGTGAATTCTCCTTCTCGACCGACGTTTCGGAGATCATTGCAGTCTCCATCTTCAGGGTATTGTGGTGGTGGTAATAAGGTACTTCACTGTTGTACCATGTCGCCTCAGTGTCGGCACACTGCCGAAACACTACAACGATCTCCGAAACTTCGGTCGAGAAGGAGAAATCACACGTTGTTACCCAAAATCACACAAAACATATTGCTGCCAACCGCGAAAATCTACACAATTATTTTACTGAAATCATTTGATTGAAGTTCAGTACAAATAATAATCATATAAAAATATTTAAATAATCCATTGTTTTGGCCGAAACACTATGAAACTTCACCCATAGAGGTTCGAAAAATCACGAAAATTTGATAGTTTATATATTATTGTAATACCCGATGATGTCAACATTGGTTGACGAAACAGCTGTCGCGAAAAATTCAATTGTGAAACATCAATACAGAGTTTTATATATAGAAAAAGGAAGTATGTGTTAAAAAACATCGTTTTATTTAATTATTTTTTAATTTTGAAGGATAATATTGCCTAGTATAAAACCACTACATATTTTTAAAATTTACAAAATTAACACAACTTGTTGCGGAGATTTATTCCCATCTTCAAATGCTTTCCATAAATACACAATCTGGAGATTAAATACATCTCTAAGTCATATCGTTTTAAATATTTTTTATTTATATGAATATATGTTTAATGTTGAGGTTATGGGTTGACGTTTGGGAGATAATTACAACCCATATACGTATAATTATCTCCCAAAAGTACATAATATTATCATCGTAGAAAAAATGATATTAACTACGAAAAAAACTAAGCCTTGAATTACTTAAAATTTATTTGTATAGATTTATGAAAGTAAGAAAAAAAATATTGTACATTTTTTTAAATTAAAAACCCATTTATTTAATTTCTTATTTTATCCAAATGTTCATAAAATAAGAATGTCCTCAAGAAGACAAAGTAATTAATTGTGAATTGTCAGGACCACGTTAAATTGAAGAAAATCGAAAGTTGATTAATTTATTATACTCTCTTTACCCACTTTCGAATCCTTTTGGGCGTAAATTCGCAAGAAAATTTAATTTAAGAGGAACCCGCAAATTAAGAATAGACAGTTCCTTCATCTAAAGCCAAATATTCTTAAAAGCTTAGATTAAAACATTTCATTGGTTTAAATCAGTTTCTGGAATTAAGTAACGACCAAAGACAATTAATTTGTTTACTTGCTTTATCTCCCCCTCCGATCTTTTATTGTACATAGATAAATAAACTTACATATAAGATCATAATATTCGTATAATAGAGATATCAAATATCAATGTGCTTTTTAATAATGTTTTAACGCAATATTAAAATAATATAAACATTTTTTAATTGTATCTCAATAGAGACGAAGACGTAAACTGGAAACTGAACATGGATGATCAAGGTGTTTACAGGACTTATGACCTGTCATTGGTTGGGTTAAGCGCACGCTTTATGTAATTACACCATTCCCCATTCAACCTTTGTTATTGTGATCATGCATGACAAATTTTTGGAAGATGTATATATACTTCAAAATCCATATTTATCTTCACGTGTCAGTTTCAGTCAGCCATCTATGTAGATTTGGTTGCACTTGTGAAAACATAGTAAATATAGTATCTTTAAATAAGGTGTAAACTTAACCATTCAAGGATTTTAAATTATGTTTCCCTTACCTTGTCTAATCCCAATACAACTTCTCTATCACCTCCCAAGAAATAATTCCTCCCAAGTTTTCAAGCCAACCATTTATTTGTAGCTAATGTTTAGATCAAATATTGAACGTCGGCCACGTGAGGAGTGCGTGCATGACACGATGTATGTATGTTGATGAAACTAGAGAAGTATGTCAGGAAAGAACAGTATGGTGGTCCATTCTTTCTGCCCACCTCTTCAGGGAAACGGCGTGATGTTTAGTTAGTTAGTAAGTACATGTTTATATTGTAGATCCTTTAGATTCATGTCTTCTGATTCATATAAATATATTTTTGGTATATTTGCTTTGAATTTGCTAGTGCTTTACAACTTTTTCTAAGTCGCCTCTCCTCTAGAACTAACTTCCTGGAGAAACGGTGAGAAGCTATATTGGTTTTCCACACTTTTTTTTCCTAACATGCTACTCTCAATTTCTTGACATTAATTTATCGTGTCTTGCACGCACGTCAATTTCTCCGACTCATCAAGTGGCCGACATTCATTTTTTTGTTTATTTGATCGTCCCACGTTTTCCTTGATCTCAAGTTCATTCACATGTTAACGATGCAAATAGTTTGTTAATTATTTGCAATAAAAGTATGATTAAATAAACAAATTACGTACAGGTAGATAGTTCAAAGTCGGAAATAGTCTACGAAAGTACATGTCACAATGTATGTATTTTAAGCATTCTTATAATGTATTATATGTACTTGGATAGGACAATACAGCTAGCCATTTTCTCTGCCAATATTTTACTGAAAAACAAAGTTTTGGTTATAGTTAAATCATATTTAAAATACAATGAAAGAATATTTAATATAAATTCATGAAAATGCCTATTTTCTAGAAGTTGTATTAATTTTTATGGCAATGACAATATACGTATTGCTAAAATGTTATCTGAAGCATTCCCATGAAATAAAATACATCTTAAAGAGTTAGATGATTTTGTTCATATTAAATAATTTATATGAAGTTTCACACCATTTGCAATGAAGCAAACACAATAAATACAGTTTAAGTACGAACCCTGATGTATTGAAGTGAAGCATGGAGCTGGCAGAAGAAGGATGAGAGCAGACTGAATGCGTTAGAAATAAGATCCCTTGGATTTATGTGTGATACAAAGTACGACGGAATTTCAAATGCTGAAATAAGAAAGGAATGTAGATCGGAAGAAAGTGTTATGAAGAAAATTATGAAAGAATCACTGCGTTGGTTTGGACATATAGAACGCATGGATGAAGAAAGAATGGTTAGCTAAGTATACGTTAACGGTGTGAATGGAGTATGGAGTCATGGGAAACCGTGGAAAACTTGGTTTTATCAAATTAATCTTATTTTAAAGGTCAGACATGTAAGAAGTCAGAAGAATCGACTTGCTGTATGAACGTGGAGGAATATAGAGAGGTGTGTCAGGATCGAGTAATGTGGTGGTCTACGAGTATTCTCTGTCGTCACCCCTGGGAAATGACGTGATATTTTTTTGTTATTATTATGTTTATATAGGTAGATATATGGTTTTGTTCTTCTTAGTTGATAACATACACCAATATAGTTCCTACAAATTGAAATTTAGCGCATTTGATTTACTGCAGAACACGTAAATAATATTAATGGTCTATAAATTAGATACCCAATTCCAATTCAAAATGGTGAATGCATTAATTTAGAACTACATGCGCTGTTCGGTATTAAATGGAGATATCTATTTGAATCTTAGCATCCAATAGAGGAGCGAAAGCAAACATTTCTAGGAATCTAGTCAGTGAATTTGACCAAATATAATTTATCTTAATCAACAACCAATATCATCGAACTGCATCTAATATTAACTGCGTTTGGTTGTCTATTCGATGATACTCGTATGAGTAGTAGTTTAGCAATGTGAATGCAATTTCAAAGAGAGAAAAACATAGTACCTTCCGTAAAATAATGATAACACCCTGTTTCTAAAAGATTCATTATTATATTATATATCGGAGATATATTATTTACCTTGTAAGAGCACTAATAAATGAAGTCATTTAACATGGTGTAATGTTCAACAAAACGAAACATTTCACTACCATATTATTATATAATATAACTCATATAAAAAAATATATTTGGTGGAACTGTACAATCAAGGATAATCCAAAGCCAGCTATAACAAATAAGTGATGAGCAATTAATTACATTGTTTTTCCCGAAACTGGTCCTGGTAAATGCACATACCGAATTCTATCCATTATTCTTCTTCTTCCTCCTCAGCCTATTCCCGTCCACTCCTGGACAAAGCCCTCCATTCGCTTCCATGTCAGTCTGTCTTGTGCAGACTGCATCCAGGTTATACCGACATGTCTGTTCAGATAATCCTTCCACCGTAGTTGCAGTCGCCCTGCACTTCTCAGTACCGTCCACAGTCTCTAAGTTAGCAGTCTTCTTGTCCATTTTTCGTCTGAGCTTCTGGCTACGTGACCTACCCATTGCCATTTTAGAGTCGTCACCCGGAAGATGATGTCAGTGACCTTTATAATTTATCTCACCGTATCCCTTACCTAATATATATTCCTACTCAATAAATAATTTAATTTTTTAAATATAATTATTATAGTCTTGTAAAATTTGTATAAAAACTACTTTATTCGTTATAAACACCAATTGGTTTTGCTCCCGCCTGAGCTTCGTCAGTATATTCTGTTACCCTGACGAAGCTCCGGCGGTTGGTGTTTATAACGATTTAAGTGAATTATAAACACATGTTACAAGTGTTATTTTATTATATTTAATAATGAAACACCACAAATTGTGTGCTTCATACGAAAATTTTATTTTTTTAATTTGATGCCCTGCTATTTTGTTATTTTCTTTAATGGAATTGTCACCACAACTGTAACTCCAACCGATGTTGGTATCATTTGGTGTTACAATCAAGAGTTAAAATGGTTTGGTGAAACTGCTGTCATGGCAATTTCATAAAATTAATTTGAATAAGTTTTTATTCAACAATTTTTAATATTTAACCGTTAATAATGTTGAAGTATTAGTATTTACGCCAAAACAGTGGATTACCTAATCATTAGATAATATTTATTGTCGTGTCAAAGGCAACTTGGTCAAATAACGTCGGCCCAGCTGGACCGCACTGCGGGCGTGCGAACCAGATCTTCCTCGGCACATCTCACAGGGCAGCAAGGGCACTCGCTCTGTTATGTGCAGCATTGATTGCTCCATGCCACAATGCAGAGAGCGTCTTACCGCGCTCTTGGATACCCCATCTCGCCATATTTTCCCTTATCTACTAATAAGGTTAATAAATATAAAAATCTTGTAAATACATTTAAATCATATTACAATTAATTTAATATATATTTAAAAGTCATAACATACATTTATATAATGGGAATTGAATGTTTGTAAATTAAAACGTTATTTATTGTTTCTTGATCAATGATGTAAAACTCCATATTAAATTATTAATACGAATGAAAACGTCTGTTTTCTAGAAGTTTTATTGTATTTTATCGAAATGAACAGACGACATTTGATAATGGCTTAGACAGACCAAACACGTCATTCACATAGATAATAGTAAAACTTCTAGAAAACAGACGGTTTAATTCATATTAATTGTTTAATAAAAAGGTTATTTGTTCCATTTCTGAATGTATTTCTAAATATATTATATTTTTACCTGTTAAAACGTATTACACTGTTATGATATCACAATTTTTATTATTCACTGTTGGAATGTAACGGTAGCTGTTTCGCCAATCAGTTGTTTGTAACATCTGATGATGTCAACATCGGTTGTCGAAACAGCTGTCGCAACACTCAAAAAATGTATACTAAAATTTTTGATGTCATAAGTGTTACAATTTTTTACATTTAATAATGTTGAAGTATCACAGTGTTTCGGCCAAAATAATGGACTATTTATATACGAGTATATTGTTATATATTTTTTATACGCTTATGGAAAACTTTTTATTTGAACTCTTGTTTATTCACAAAAATTTCTATGATTATTTCATTTCAGTGTTTTGTGTCGTATTTGTTTTTATTTCAGTACTCAATATTCAATAGCAAGTCTATATTTTGCGGGATAAACACTAAACACATTATTTATATGGTATTTTTTTATGGAATAAAAATGGATATATTATTAGGTTTATTTCCTCTTGGACTCCTTTCTAGTCGTGTTTCCACTTGTTCTAGTAATAAATCAGAGTATAAGAGGTTTAGAAGTAGATTCTTGGATGTGAACAAAAAATGGTATAAATGAATAAATATATTGAATTGCTATGGAAGTGAGGCGTACACAATAATGTATTTACCATTCTTTGTCGTCTTATTCCCGTTTGCAATTCAACTTGACTTTTTTCGGTATTTATTAGTGATTCCATTTTAGTACGTACAGACTTCAATGTATGTACAAGTTTACAGGTACACGTTGTTACGAAACGAGTCTCTCTTTATTAAGATTGCAAAATACATTTATTGCAATGAAAAAAGAAATGTATTCAACTAAATCTCGTGGTGGAAATCCATCTTGAATTATAAATAATAAGAAAACATGTACTTCTTCTATAATTATTTCCGATTTTTGCATCGATATCTAACTAACTAACCATCACGCCGTCTCCCCGAAGGGGTAGGCAGAAAGAATGAACTGCCACACTTTTCTTTCCCGACATATTTCTCTCGCTTCCTCAACATTCATACATCGTGTCATGCACGCACGTCGATTTCTCTGACTCCTCACATAGCCGACATTCAATATTTGATTTATTTTATCGTGCCACGTTATCCTCGGTCTTCCTCTATTTCTGGTTCCATTTACATCTTTAACATATACTTTTTTACCATTATTTCTTCATTAATTCTTTCTGTATGTCCAAACCATCTTAATGATCCTTTCATTAAGATGGTTTGGACATAAATAAATTATGGTTCGATATCTATCATACATTATTTTTAGGCAGAAAGAATGAATCACCATATGAATATATCCTGATAAACCTTTTTACTATTCTCCACATTATGCAACGAGTCATATACGAACGTCGATTCTTCCATCTTCTTACATTGGCAACACTTCCTTGGCTTGAATGAAATACCATTCACATCGTTTACGGATCTTCACTATTAGTTTTCTTCACCTAGGTATTCCATGTCTCCAAACCAACGCATTGATCTTTTAATTATTTTGTTCATAACAATTCATTTATCTCTACATCTCTTCCGAAAATACTAAAACTAAAACTTAACTTAACCATCACTTCGTCTTCCCTAAGAGGTAGACAGAAACAATAGCCCGTCAAACATTTCTTTCCTGGCGTACTTCGTTCTGGCATGATTTTCACGTCCTTTCTTTCATACATCGTGACATGCACGTCGATTTCTCTCTATCCTCACCTTCTAAATATAAGCATTTGAAATTCGACTACGCATCTTTTTAGCACACATCAGTCCATCAGGTTTCAGAAAAAGGATTTAAAATTGATAAAAACTCCGGTTTTATAGAAGTATTACTTAATGATAACTATATAGAAGTGATCGCATAATATTTTGAAAACTAACAGTTTCATTTATAAAAAATGATTCTTCTAAACTTTAACTGTTTCTTAAACAATAATGTGAAACTCCATATTAAATTATTAATACGAATGAGAACGTATGTTTTCTAAGAGTTTTATTATAATTGAAGGGAATGTTTTGTTATAATTTAAATGATTCTTAGTTAGCTAGTTGAATAATTCTTAAGAATCATAAAAAGTCATCATCATCTCAAAAATAAGAAAAGCGAAACATGTCATCCCCAAAAATTAAAATAAAACATTTATAAAACAGACGTTTTCATTCGTATTGTTTACTTCTGAACTAAATAATACAAATCAAAACATCTGTTTTCTAGAAATTTTATTATGTATTATATGAATGACATGTTTGGCAAAATGTTTCATTCACACAAAATATAAAAAAAATCGTATTTAATAATTCTTACATTTTTATTCATATTAATTATTTAATATGGAGTTTTACATCACTGTTCAAGAAACAATACACTTCTGAATTAATGTATTTGAACTACAAATAATCATATCATTATAACTTAAAGGTCTTATAGAATTTATTCGTTTAAAGTACTATGAAACACATACCGATAGTGCATATATAGGGTATTCCTCCCCTATTTCAGAATGTTTCCGCGCTTACAGTGCTGCTCAACAGCTGTGTTTGCCTGACGTAATTTACATTTCTATTCAGTGCTCTTAATTCAAAGTAAATATACAGTCTTTCTTTAGAAATGTTTATAAAAGGACTTGTTGTTTACAGCCTTCACTTAATTATTATCTATTTTATAGTATGGTAATTTATTTTGAGTGAGTAAACATTTTTGGGAGGTTATAACGAATTTTTCAATTCACTAAGAACGTGAATTAATAATCGGGGGAAAAATCGTCTATTTTAAGATAAGGATTAATTTTATCTCAAAAGAGACGAAGATGTAATTTTTTTGTAGTCGAGGCGTTTACAGGACTTATGACCTATCATTGGTTGGGTTAAGCGATCACTTTATGTTAACAATATTCCCCATTCCGCCCTTCTTACGACCACCACGTCTGACAAATTTTTGGAACTTGTATATATGCTACTATTTTAAATAATTTCACATTATTTAGGTCAATCTACACTTGCGCCATCTATTAAGATTATTTGTAAGCATTAAGCAGAAAATCTTTATTAATGCAATGTGAAAGGCTTACGCAATTATCACACTGCTAGACAACGCCTGGAGTGAAACTCCAATTTTTATGCTTTTAACTTGTACCAGTTTTTTATATAATTTGTTTTTTTGAATGTATACAAATACTTGTAGACAAATACTGGATTTTATGCATTGTGGGTTAATCATTTCTTAAGGAATAATTGTACCTCAATAGAGACGAAGATATAAAAAAAATTTAATCAGAAAATTTTCATCCCCGTCTCTATTGAGATACAATTAATCGTTAAAAAATCATTAACCCACAATGGGTAGAATCCAGTATTTGTCTACAAGTATTTGTATACGAGTACATTCAAAAAACAAATTGTATTTTTAGATAATCTAATGATTTTACTGAAATCTCTTAATAAAAGAACATTTTAAATAATAATTAAATATAACTTTTTTTTAATATTAATTCCACTTTTTATCTTTATTTTGACAGCGATCGGTTTCGCTAACTGGCATTGACCAGTCTGTCTGCTTGGCGAAACCGGTTGCTTTTGAAATAAAGACAAAAAAAATGGAAAAAGTTATTAAATATACTAGTAAGTAATTAATTGTTAGACTCCTAAGCAAAAGTTACTCTATCTGTCATCGCTACGCGGGACGTTCTGCGTCGACGCATATCACTTTTAAAACAATATTTTCTTGCAAAGTAAATCATTAAAGCAATTTAATTATATCAGGATTTTGAAAATTCGATTTGGTTCATTTGGTGCTCCTGTAAATTTGGAGATATTTCGCGTATAAGTGAATTGTTTTGGTCAATTTAACCGTTGCCGCACTTAATAATAGTTAATTGTGACACGTAATACGTTTGTACTGTTTTGCTGTTAAATTATATTAGTTTTTTTTTCGTTTTTATATAGAATTTTGACAGGTGTAAAAATATATTTTTCATTTGTTCCAATGACAATTTGAATAATTTCTTCAATATTATTTTTAAGTTCTTGCTGGTTAAGTGCCTAATTACAGCTAATTTAAAAAAACGGTGGATACCTGTAACATAAATTAAATAAACACAAAAGTCCGGATCATCCATGTCAACATGTGCAACATCGAAAAAAACATTATGTGTTATTACATTATGTGCTAAATTAAAAAACGGTGGATTCGTGGAACATAAATTAAATAAACAATATGTGCACCACCTAAAAAGAACATTTTGTGTTAAATTATTTTTATTTTGTTATTTTATTTTATATCATTGTATTTTATATTAATTGTTTTAGATTTATTTTGTGGGTGTTGTACAATCGAAGTGTGCGCGGGAGATGCCTATTGGTGGCGATGAGGTTCGCAACCCATCACACCGCGTCTCCCGCGGAGCGAAAAGAGAAGGATGGAGTGCCGCATCAGTAAAAGTGTGACAGTCCATTCTTTCTGCCTACCCATTCGGGGAGACGGCGTGATGGTTAGTTAGTTAGTTAGTTATTATATCAGTATTATCCTCAAATATCAAAGAATCTCAGATAAACTTAAGGCGTTAACACTGTAGAATTCCATAATAACGATTTTTTATGAATTAAAACACTGTTTTTTCCACTTTTGAGTTTATTTTTCTCGACATGTTTCGAAGGCTTACGCCTTCATCATCGGGAGAACGATATAAACTAACAAAAATTATTACAAACTGGGTGCAAGAACCTAGAATTACATATAACGTGGTTTAGTTAACTTGGCAAAATAAGTTTGCAAATGGCACCAATAAATCATGTATTTTCCAAACATTCAAACCACCTCAAAAGCTTTAGATTTAAAGTGCATTAAAATTGCATCAGTAAATATGTATTTACTTTTAATTTTAGATAAACTTAAGGCGTTAACACTGTGGAATTCCATAATGAAGATTTTTTTATGAATTAAAACACTGTTTTTTCCACTTTTGAGTTTATTTTAAGCGACATGTTTCGAAAGCTCACACCTTCATCATCATCAAACGAGTTTATATCGTTCTCCAAATGATGAAGGTGTAAACCTTTGAAACACGTCAAGAAAAATAAACTCAAAAGTGAAAAAAACAGTGTTTTAATTCATAAAAATTTGTTATCAAAGAAACAATAAATACACACTCGAGATCATGCGTACGACTGATGCGTACGACTTATTAATCTGACTAAAGTCGTAACAGGTTATTAATCTGATTTAAGTCGCATGTCTGACTAAAAAATTAAAAACAGGCGTTGAAAACTCGTTATCTGCGAACGAATCCAGTCTCTTTTGATCTAGAGTATAGCAGTACAATGAAAACTATTTAGATGTTAAAAATAATGAAAAATACGTTGTAATAGTTTAACCTTACACTTCTTTATGTTTCGAATGAAAATCTTCCTAGTTCAGAGGAAATTCAAACTTGATTTTACTGTCTCCCTTATATCCATAAGCATTAAACTTGTAGATTAAGCTATTTACTTAGGTTCAGAACTCTTAAGGTACTATTACAAAGAGAAAGGCTCTGTCACCGATTCGGAACGAACTCGCGATGTAATAAGATATTGTTTCCAGTTTCCATGCTAATGAAAGGGCCGCCAGTCGCAAGATGTTAACTGTCAGATGGCCGGCGGACTATGGACTCAAATCCAGACTCTACATAAATTTCGCACGTCTTTTCGAAATTTATCCTCACTGATTCACACACGCGCCCTGACATCTTGACTAAGTGGCGAACGTGCTTGACTAATGAACTAAAAGGTTGGGAGTTCACGCTCCACGTCAGCTCCAAAGCAATCTGAATTCCAGGGAACAGATGTTTTTATTTGCAAAATTCTTATTTTTACAGTATGGTTATAATAATATATTATATATAATAATTATAATAATATATTATTATAATAATATATTATAATAATATATATTATAATAATATATTATATATATAAAGCAATGAGACGATGAAATAAATTATTATTAGCTGCATATTTATAATGGTGACCATGTCATATGAATTACACACAAATTTTCGGGGCTATTTTATTCACATTGGGTGGTATTCAAATCAAACTCTAATAATATCATATTCGTACAAAGCAATGCCTCAATACTACAATATAACATATATAATACTGATAGTTGATATATTCCCATCATTACCAATAAGGTCGTCATAAAAAAAAACTGATTTGTATTCAATTATTGTAAATAAATCAAATATTTGAAGAATCTAAAATTACTCTAATAATTTCTTCTACGTTGTCTTGTAGATTCACACTTAAATATGTTTTTAAAAACATTGTATTTTCACAACACATTTTCTTCCAAAATAATGTGTTTTTTTAAATACATATAATTTATTTTTATAATTTTGGACTTGTGTATTATCAAATATTAGACTTACAATGGCGTAGAAATGTAAACTTAAAATAAAATTTTGCGTTTGTTTTGACTATAGCTCAAATGAAATATAATACTCGTACTTTAGGATTTATGATTTTACCTTAGTAAGCTTGTATTTAAATGCGTCTAGTCAATCATAAATCATTTTCGCTGGGAGCGTTTTCATGAGGTAGATCAGAAATTTGTTTTCACGTCTGCATATATCGAATCATTCCAGTTTTCAAAAATATAAAATTGCGGCATCATAATATTTTGCTTCTTCCAAATTAATACAAAACAAGAGTCTCTGGCATGTTAGGGGATTCGTATTTTTGAAGCCATAGATTAAAACAGTGAGAAGCTTTTTATCATAGCTATATCCCCTTCCTTTTATTGAAGCATAGAACTATTACTAAAATTGTACAGAATAAACTGAAAGTTATTTTAATTGTATTATTTTGAATATTTCATGTGTATTTTTTACCTATCGGGTTATTCTCTTTCACAATAGCAAAGTATTACATTGTATTGATATGAATATTGGCGATTTCATTTTTAAATTAGGTTGTTGAAGAAAAACCTCTGCGGAGTCTATTATATAGCCTATCAAATACCCTAGCAGTGTGAAACATGTTTTAACAGACGGTACTACTTATTTTTACAATAACCAAGCAAATTCAAATCCGTATTTCTCATTTTAATGCATAATTAAACTGTGGTATAATAATTCAAACATAAAACAATTTTTTGATAAAGAAAATTAAAATGGAAATATTATATAAAAAAATACATATATAAAATAAAATCATCAGAATCCATTTCATTACTTGAACTTTATATAAATATATAATTTGGGCTTGCGTCACGAAAATAGACTTTCCTGTATTTTCAATATTTTAGAAATTTTATTTGAACATTTTACAAAGTGAAGTTTTCAAACAAAAACTTCCTTTGACTGCGCTTTCATTACATTAAAACTTTACATCTACTTCCCTTTTACCTGCTTTGGCCAACACTCACAGGTGGTTCTAAAACAAATAAATATAAAAATCCCCTTTAATTACGTTCAACTTTTCAAACTACACTTCAATAAATGAAAATGAAGTATTGATCATGCTTTCCAACTATTATCAAACAATTCTCCGAACTATTATATGTAGTTTTGTTCACCAATATTATTTTATAGCTTAATAAACAGAGTTTTGAAGAGAGATAGTTGAATTAGTTTGGGTAAGTTTATTTAGGATAATCAAGTACATATCTGTTGAAGATTATAGGTACGAGTCCTTTTGTAGACACATAAATATCTCAGATTAATTAAATCGGTTCTGAAAGTCATATTGTAATCTTCTTCTTCTTAACTTGCTGCATATCCATTACTTGATGCTTAAGACCACTTGGTATTTTCTTCTCCTGTCCCTTGAAGCGTTGGTATATGAAGATACTTACAGTCAGAAATCTACTCCATTGTTTGAGTATTCCCAGACATGATATTTCTCTAGATCTCACGCCTCTTCTTCCTTCGATCTTTTCTCCTCATAAATAATCCCAGGGGTAAAAATGAAATTTTATTCTGTAATATGGCCTCTATGGCAAAGTGACAATTAACTGATTAATTTTTTTATTTATTTGTGAAATGTATACTTATATCTGTATACGAATCCTGGATTTTCACCTGTGGGTGGTTAATTTAAATTTTTAATTGTATCTCAATAGAGACGAAGAAACAAACTGGAAACTGAATATGGATGATCAAGGTGTTTACAGGACTTATGACCTGTCATTGGTTGGGTTAAGCACACGCTTTATGTAATTACAACATTCCCCATTCCACCATTGTTATTATGATCATGTATGATACATTTTTTTGGAAGTTGTATATATACTCCAAATTCATACTTATCTTCACGTGGCAGTTCCAGTTAGCCATCTATGTAGATTTGATTGTACTAATTAATTTTTTAATATTAATCTATACAATCCATCCACTAACGCCATCTATGAAGAATGATTGTTTAGCATTTTTAAAAAATTAATTAGTACAATCAAATCTACATAGATGGCTAACTGGAACTGCCACGTGAAGATAAGTATGAATTTGGAGTATATATACAACTTCCAAAAATGTATCATACATGATCATAATAACAATGGTGGAATGGGAATGTTGTAATTACATAAAGCGTGCGCTTAACCCAACCAATGACAGGTCATAAGTCCTGTAAACACCTTGATCATCCATATTCAGTTTCCAGTTTGTTTCTTCGTCTCTATTGAGATACAATTAAAAATTTAAAATTAACCACCCACAGATGAAAATCCAGGATTCGTATACAGATGTAAGTATACATTTCACAAATATTTGTAAATATTCTGGTCAATTATTTGGCGTATAAAATAGGAGTGGATACTCCAGGCGACTTCTAACAGTGCGATAGGAGGCGGTAGCCTCTTCGCATTGTGGTAATAAAGTAGTTTGCTAAATGCTAAACAATCATTCTTCATAGATGGCGTTAGTGGATGGATTGTATAGATTAATCTTAAAAAATTAATTAGTACAATCAAATCTACATAGATGGCTAACTGAAACTGCCACGTGAAGATATGTATGGATTTGGAGTATATATACAACTTCCAAAAAATGTATCATACATGATCATAATAACAATGGTGGAATGGGGAATGTTGTAATTACATAAAGCGTGCGCTTAACCCAACCAATGACAGGTCATAAGTCCTGTAAACACCTTGATCATCCATATTCAGTTTCCAGTTTGTTTCTTCGTCTCTATTGAGATACAATTAAAAATTTGATTAATTTTTCTTTCAATTAACTGGAAAAAAAAACTTTTAAATATATTCTGATATCTAAAGATTGTCGTGAAATGCAGAAACCGGTTAAAATTCTAATAACAGACGTAATAAAACTAACCAATTTTAATATTATCAGAAATGTTTTATTTTATATGCAATCAACTTCTAGCAAAAAAATACAATAAACTATTGTACAATAACCACAACTTTAGAATTAATCTGGAATAATTTGAAACACTGATAATCCACTTATTTTACCTCCTCCATCCTCAGGTCAAAATATAACTGTTATATTTTCACTTGAGGGTGGAAGAATTCACCTCCAAAACATGTTGTGAATAATACTCTTCCTTGATTTGTAAAAATATTCAATAAAGAAATTGGATTAGTATACAGAATTTAAATTGATCTAAATTAACAATTGAATTGCAGAGTGTTAACGCCTTAACCTTCAAAAAAAATAACCAACTAACCACCATGTCGTCTCCCCGAAAGGGTAGGCAGAAAGAATGTAATGCCTTAATGTTTGAAATTGCTCTCGCTTCCACGCCATTTATAGATTTTTTCTTCATCTTCTCATGCACGCACGCCGATTTCTCCGACTCCTCACATGGCCGACATGTAAATATTTGATTTATTTGATCGTGCACTTATTTAAGGATAGTAATATGTTTTTGTTTACTTTTTAAAATCCCCATTTATTGTTTGTTGAACAATGATGTGAAACTTCATATAAAATAATTAATATATAATATATGAAAACGTCTGTTTTCTAGGAGTTTTATTAGTTTTTATATGGAATGACTTATTTCACCCCTCAAAAAAGTACATTATTCTAAATTTAAATTATTTTTTGCAGAATAAAATTTATATTTAGAACTAGGACATCGAATCTCTTCGGTTCTATTTCGAGATTAGCTCTTTTTTCCGTTACGTAGGTCTCTGGTATCAGGTCTCGGGGTGGTTTTTAAGTTAATTAACGGACAGGCATCGAAGCCGCCGTGGCAAGGTAGTCCCGTCAATACTTTTAAATGGTTTAATTCCTGGCTTTTAATTACCTTCCGCGCTTCTTGGACTCCGAGCTGGTTTTAATGAAAAGTTTTCACGGGGGAAAGAAAAATCTTGTACTTATAGGATTAAAAGTGCATCTTCTCTAGGAACTAACTAATTAACGAACCATCACGACGTTTCCCAGGAGGGGTAGGCATTAAATTTAATTACATTTTTTTTTTTTTTTTTCTTTCTGGGGCAGTGATAGGTTTCTAGGAGTTTTATTATATTTTATAGGAATGACATTTTTCACCTTGCTAAGGTATTATCAAAGATTATCCGTTATCAATATTGCAAACAAACATGTCAATCCCATAAAATTTAATAAAACTAGGAAACACGTCTTCATCCGTTTAAATTACAATTTTATTTGTAACGAAAATGTAGTGCAAGGTTTGAATCGTATTATTTTGAAATCTAACTATCTAACCATTACGTTGTCTCGCTGAAGGGATGGGCAGAGAAAATGGACCGCCACACTGTACTTTCCTGGCATTAATCTCGACTCCTCAACATTCATACATCGTGTCATGCACCCACGTCGATTTATCCGAATCTTCACGTGGCGGACCTTTCAAATTTGATTGATTAGATCGTGCAACGTTACCATTATTAATATTTGTGAATGTATACTTATACTTGTATACAAAATCCTGGATTTTCACCAAAGGGTGGTTAATTCAAATTCAATTGTATCTCAATAGAGACGAAGACGCAAACTGGAAACTGAATATGGATGATCAAGGTGTTTACAGGACTTATGACCTGTCATTGGTTGGGTTAAGCGCACGCTTTATGTAATTACAACATTCCCCATTCCACATTTGTTATTATGATCATGCATGACAAATTTTTGGAGGATGTATATATACTTCAAATCCATATCTATCTTCACGTTTCAGTTTTAATTGTCCATCTATGTAGATTTGATTGCACTTGTGAATCTTTTTTCAAGATTAACCTATACAACCGACCCACTAACGCCATCTATGGAGAATGATTTTCAGCATTTAGCAAACTACCTTATTAACACAATGCGAAGGCTGTCGCCTATAAACGTATTGTTAGAAGCCGCCAGGAGTATTATTCCATTCTATATGCCAAGGAATTGACCATAATAATTACAAATATTTGTGAATGTATACTAATACTTAAGTATAAGTATACATTGATGATCATGATTATAATAACAAAGGTGGAATGGGGAATGTTGTAATTACATAAAACGTGCGCTTAACCCAACCAATGACAGGTCATAAGTCCTGTAAACACCTTGATCATCCATATTCAGTTTCCAGTTTGCGTCTTCGTCTCTATTGAGATACAATTGAAGTTACCATTATTCCTTCATTTATTATTTACATGTGTCCAAACCATCTTAATGACGCTTTCATTATTTTATTCATTACATATTCATTCACAGATTATTCCTTCTTATATTTGCATTTAACCCCTTATCATATACATATTTACCACACATTCGTACTTTATACAAGTTCACATTAATAATGCATTAATTCTCCTTTCATCCTTAATTTTCCAGTACACATGTTCCAGATTTTCTCCATTCATGGTAATGTTGCAGACTGTCATACTTTTTTTTCGAAAATCTTTACCTTGGATTTTAATTGATGTTTTCATTTAAGATTTTTTAGTATATTTCTTATATATAAACATTTTTTTTTTTTAAATATAATTCAAAAAAATAATGAAAGACTAATATGATTTACAAAATTGTTTCTTGAACAGTGATGTAAAACTCCATATTATATTATTAATATGAATGAATACATCTGTTTTCTATAATTTTTTATTATAATTTATGAAAATGACATACTTCGCCTGTCTAAAGCATTATCAAATGCCTTTTCGATCTGAAATTTGATAATGCCTTAGAGAGTCATTCAGATAAATTATTATAAAACTTCAAGAAAGCAGACGTTTTCTTTAGTGTAAATTAAATATTTGTTTAGCCTATCCAAAAAAGCTAAAATGGCAGTCCACAATGGAGTTCTTGCACCGACCCTTATGTATGGAAGCGAAGCATGGAACTGGCAAAATAAGGATGATTGTGTAGTAGAAATGAGATCTCTTAGACAAATGTAAGGATTCTCTCTGTGTATGATAGAGTGTCGAATGAAAATATAAGAAGTGAATGCGGTGCAAATGATGATGTTATGAACAAAATAATGAAAGGATCATTCAGATTGTTTGGACACATGAAAAATAATAAATGAAGAAAGAATGGTAAAAAAAATTATGTTAACGATGTAAATGGAACAAGAAATAGAGGAAGACCGAGAAAAACGTGGTACTATAAAATACATCAAATATTGAATGTCGGCCACGCGAGGAGTCAGAGAAATTGATACGATGTATGAATGTTGAGGAAGCGAGAGAAATATGTCAAGAAAGAATACTTTGGCGGTCAATTCATTCTGCCTACCCCTTCTGAGAGACGGCGTGATGGTTAGTTAGTTATTTAGTTATATTTTTATTGAAGATTTTTTGGATATCTCTAATATATAAACATAATTGTATGATATTTTTTTATCTGGAAGTTTCAACAGATTTATAAAGGAAATAATTAAAATATAATTTTGATGTATTTTCAGACTGTGCAGTTCTCAGTGATGTGGATTCTGTTCGTGGCCATTGTGGCGGGAAACAGCTGCGTGATTGCCGCCCTGCTTCTGGCCAAGTCCAGGAAGAGCCGAATGAACTACTTCATCATGCAGCTCGCCATCGCCGGTGAGACAGAATCTTTTTATCATTTTAACAATTTTCAAACTCTGGCGACATGGAATTCCCGACAACGTTGACTGGAAAACAAGGGAACGATTCCACAATAAATCAAAACTTTTCTGCGTGTCACGTTCTTGAGAAATGTTTTGAAGAACGTACATAATACATTATAGCTCTATACAGCTTCTGGGGAATAATAGTTGTGTTTCTTAATGCCAAAAAGTGACTGTAACCCTAAATAAAAATAACAATTACACGCTTTTTGTATACTAAGTCCAGATGGTGGCTTACGTTATTTGACCGAGTTGCCTTTGACACGATGAAAAAGATAACAAACAAACAAACCATCACACCGTTTCCCCGCAGGGGTAGGCAGAGAGAATGAACCGCCACACTACTCTATCCTGGCAAATCTCTCTAACTTCCTCCACATTCATACAACGAGTCATACACGCACGTCGATTCCTCCGACTTCTAACATGACCAACCTTTAAAATTTGATTAATTGTTTTTAACATGTTTTCCTCGGTCTGCCTCGACTTCGTACCCCATTTACATCATTAAAGTATACTTTATTAACCATTCTTTCTCCATCCATGCGTTCCATATGTCCAAACCAACGCAGCGATCCTTTCATAATTTTGTTCATAATACCTTCTTCCGCTCTACATTCCTTTCTTATATCAGCATTTGAGATTCTGTCGTATATCGTTCTACCACATGAAAAAGATAAATACATAATATTTATTACATAATGTTTATAAGCAGACAACGAGCATGAACTACAAGCCCTGGTGTCTAGTATGTATGAGACATGCAAGCGATATGATTTGATGATGAATGTGAATAAATCCAAGGTAATGATTTTCGGAAAAGAAGGAAACATGACAGTCTGCAACATTAGTGTAAACGGTGAAAATCTTAAACAAGTGAATGAATTTATTTATTTAGGAAGTATGTTTACAAAGGATGGGAGAGTGGAGAAGGATATTGAATGAAGAGTTGTGGCAGGCTACAGAGTAAATTGTGCACTTTAAGTTGTCATCGCAAACAAAAGCCTATCCAAAAAAAGCTAAGATGGCAGTGCATAATGGTGTTATTGTGCCGACCCTTATGTATGGAAGTGAAGCATGGAACTTTCAAAAGAATAAACAAAGTAAAATATGTGCAGTAGAAATGAGATCTCTAAGACGAATGTGTGACAAATCTGTTTATGATAGAGTGTCAAATGCAAGTATAAGAAGTGAATGCGGTGCGAATGAAAATAATGAAAGGGTCATTAAGATATTTTGGACACATGGAAAGAATGAGTGAAGACAGAATGGTGAAGAAGGTATATGTAAACGGCGTGAACGGAGCTAGAAATAGAGGAAGGCTTTTAATTGATTTGTTCGTACCACATTTTCCTCGGCCTTCCACTATTATAAGTTCCATTTACATCGTTAGCATATACTTTTTTTAAACAAATTAAACCAATTAATCCAAAATTTAAACCTGTACATACCATTCCAAATTATTTCATAAAGATAACAATCCTATTTCAAAGAGTCTTTCCTGCAATACTATTCTTTCTTCATTAATTTTTTTCCATGTGTTCAAATCATCTTAATGTTCCTTTCATTATTTTGTTCACAACACTTACATTCGCTCCACATTCACTTCTTATATTTGCATTTGACACTCTATCATATACAGATTTATTACACATTCGTCTAAGCGATATTTCTACTGCATTTATTTTAATTTTATCCTTCTTTTGCCAGTTCCATGCTTTGGTTTATTTTTAAAAATATATTATTATTATTATTATATCAGGTATTCTATTTGAAATAATTTCAATGAAATTAATTTCTGGAATTTTGTTTATTTAAAAGAAAATGTTTGATGTTAAAGATTTAAATCCTTCTTTACAATGTGTAACTGATGTAGACAAAATAGAATTATTATAAAAATTAAATCCCGCCGCATGTTCTATGAGATTGGTGGTTGGAGTTTTGCCACAGACATTGTGAGTTTATGGTTCCATAAATGCCGTCCCAGATACCTTGATTCAATTATTGCAAGAGTACACGTGAAGTTAAGCAACAGCGAATGAACCGAGGATATATTTGAATTTATTACGTGAAAACAACTATATTATACGTAAGTAAATATAATATAAAACCGCATAAGAGAATTTTTATGATTATCGGTCAAACTCAACAATTATTTTAATATTAATATTTCCTTATGTTTAGACCAAGGAAAATGTGACACAATCAAATCAAATAAAAGTTTCATGTCATGTTAACGATGTATACGGAACTAGGAATAGAAGAAAACGTGGCTTGATTAAATAAATCAAATATTGAATGTCGGCCACGTGAGATGTGGGCGTGCGTGCATAAAACCAAGAATGAATGCTGAGGAATCGAAAGAAGTATGTCAGGAAAGAAAAGTGTAGCAGTCCATTCTTTCTGCTTACCCATTCAGAGACGGCGTGATGTTTAGTTAGTTAGTTGGTTTATTAATATTGTAATGGAATAAGGGGGAATTGTATTATCTAAATAAGAATGAAGAATATTGCTTTTTTTTTAAAGATGTTCTATTATAACATAGCATAACCAAATCAAAGTATTTAGTTGCATTTAATAGTTATTTGTTTCAGGAATATAACAATTTGTAATATTTATATTTACATAATATATGGTAGGATACATTTTATTCATAAACGTTGAAGAAAATGTAAGATGTGCTCATTTCTGTAGTATATAACTAGGTTAATTTGTCTCGTAATAAGAGATTAACATTAAAACAAATTTAAAGCTGGTTATTACAAAGTAGCTAAGTGGTTTAAACATAAAACAAAGAAAAATAGAAGAATATAAAAATAACTGTTTAAAGTTGCATATGGCATGACCACAGGTGACTTCTTTAGAGTGACGTTTGAACTACTACACTATATTATTCAATCACTTTGTACCTTTTCACAGTTATTGGCCTTTATATACTCGTATAACACCGTTTTGGATCAAAAACTATTTTTCGACTTTTTTTACTAAGCGAGTGTGTAATGACCAGATCTCAATTGTTCTAGAATATAAATTAAAGTCTAAATATAACTTAACTTGGATTTATCATACACTTTTATTTATTGAATATTTTACAGATACATTATCTTTCAAATTACAATGGATTTTCACAACGCTTTAACCTGCAATAAAGTGAAAACTTAACTATTCAAATACGCAATGATTTAAAAGTTTTCGAAATTCAAGGCGTAAAAGTTTTACTTTCATTATTCAATAATGGAATTCATTAAACATAAAACTTACTTCCTTTGGAGTTCCGCTCGACACTCAACACATTTTGATACCGATATACTCACGCCTAAGTAATGGATCACTTTAGTTACATTTCGATTAGTTCGTTCATTATATCGTCTCTTGCGTCGGGTGAACCTTTCTGACAAATGACGTTTTCGTATAAATTCCTTTGTTTGGGACAAATAATATTGTAAAGGAAGGACAAACAATGCCGGCTTGCTTTATTTAGTAAGTTTATTTAGTTCGTGATAACAATGTAACGCGGTTAGTGCCTGTGCGGATGTTTATGTCCGCTAGTGTGCTCAGAGATTCGGATGGAATATTTTTACGCCGCTAATAAATTCGCCAAAACAACTCCAGCTTTATCACGTTTCTACATATTATCGGGAAAACCGTCGTTTGTATGGAAATCCGAACAATAAGCACCATTTTAGACAAAGTATTACTTCTGAGCCTGACGTGGAAATTATTTTTCAGAGATTCTCCATCCCCCTGCAACGTACCGCGGTCTGTAGCTTTAATAGGAGGTTAACGATCTTGCGTGATAAATTTACAATAAATTTCGTCCATTAAATTTAATGTAGCGTGAGCATTTTGCGACTTCTAAAGAGTTAAATTTGGTGTTGAGTGGCTGAACGTTTCGTGAGGTTAATATTCGAAAACCATTTTTAATTACCTTATCAAACCCCCTGTAATTAAGTTCTAGAAACTTCGGCTAAACGAGCATTACAAACTTTTATTCATAAAACAATTTGCCTCAATACAGATACGGTATAATATTGCAATTTGGTGAGAGTTTATTATGTTTCAATAAACGTATTATACATTTCATCTTATTATATAAAACTATGAGATATATATTTTTTTCTCTTTTTGCTTATTTATACTCTTTGCTTATACAACACTTACATTAAAAATATTTAAATTACATAGCCATGTTTCGGACAACCAGTCCTTCTTCAGTGATACATAAATTATCTCCATAACATCTTTATAAAATCTTTATTACATCTGTCAGATCATGTTAACAATTTTATAATATATTAAATATGCATCTTTATAATATGTATCACTGAAGAATGACTGGTTGTCCGAAACATGTCTATGTAATTAAATAAAATTTAATGTAAGTATTGTTTAAACAAAGTGTATAAAAAAGAAAAAGATAAATAAAGCACTACAACACAAAGTATGGCGAATATAGAAGAAACATATTTTTTATTAACAAAACTTCATAATTAGTAGTGTTTTAGTCTCTGACATCGACATTGTGCACTTCTTTTTTCTTTTTTATAATTAGGTATTGTTAAAATCTTTTAATTTTATTGTTTCTATTATAACCAACACTCTCTGTTGTGAATTCATATTTGAATAACTTTTGAAAAACATTGCAAACCTAGAGAAATTTGTAGAAAAAGTCACGTAATCGAGCCAAATGGTGAAGGATTCTCGTGACACTTTGCACCACGGTGGAGTGATGTGACATGTTGAAGATGAATGAATCATAATGCTTATGTGTATTTAATAATATAATTTTCAGCACCAATCTAAAGCCTTTATGAAATTTGTATTTAATACACGTAATAAAGTTTGAAAGACCGTAATTTACCCTATATAACCTAAGGTTATGTTTGCAGTTAACGACAGATTTTCTAAAATAACGACGAAGTTCGCATTCTCGTTAAGTATACTAACGAGGTCATAAACGTATTATATAGTTAATGGTCAAGAAATTTTTATAAGGAAATGGCGTAGAATATTTTACTGGCACTTTTCCCGTTTATATGTAATCTCATCATACGTGATTTCCACATTCACATCTATAATACGTAGTCAACTACATATAACAATGAATGCGTACAGTATTTTTTACTCGTTTGTAAATTTTATAAGCGTATTCAATTTGGCTTTCTTCTATATTCACCTTCATTTTGTGTTGAGGATTCATATTTGAGTAAATATAACTACACTTTGTATTACAATACTTTATTTCACTTAACACAGACATGTTTTGATTATAACATAACCTTTATCAATGTACACAATTTTAACAATAAAATAAAACAGAGTGATCACCTATATACTAAAAATGGTGGAGTGTTGTATAAATGTGGAAGATGCATAATCATCATTGAGGAGAGGGGAGATGTAACGGAAACATTTCGAACATAGGAATTGAATTAAAATTATATTTTCATTATTTGTTATGTCTTTTTTAATTTAATTTCTAAATTCTAAATATTTATTATAAAAGCCAACAGCCAATTAATGAATTTGAGGTTAGATGTAATGTCTACTGGAAATGATTACATCAGGGTTAATCCTTGAGGGCCAAAAATATTGTCGCAAGGAATTATATCCGAAACATTGCCCAGATTATCCTACAAATGGATGCGACTTCATAGATAATAAGACCTTTGATTCATTCTCTTCATACGGCATCTGGTAAACCTTTATTAATTAGATTATCTTTGATCATATCACAAGTTGGGAATTTCCGCTTATTTTATGAATCAATGAAGAATTACAAATCATTAATACGAATGAAAACATGTTTTCCAGAAGATGTATTATATTAAATTGGAATAACATGTTTGCCTTTCGAAATCATTGTCAAATGTTATGATAATGACACATAAAAATGAATAATTAACATTTGAATATGCGTACAAAAGGCAAAACATGTTAAACTCATAAAATATAGTAAAACTTATTTTTTTTAAAAGACGTTTTCTTCTTCTTCTGATTGTAGATCTTGCGATCTGTTTATGCAGGATATCAACTTTCTTCCTGTGATGAAGACGACCAGCCTTCTCTTTATCTCTTTGGTGGTCGTCCTGGTGGTCGACGGCCCTCTGGAGTCTCGTACATCATGATATTAGGAATTCTTGCTGGATCCATTATCTCGACGTGGTCCCTCCAGAATCATCTTTTCTGCCTACTCCATCTCACTAAGTCTTCAATTTTGCAGGATTTGCGAATTTCTTCATTGGGTATCCTATCTCTATGGGTTCTCCCTACAATCGGTCGCAATGTTCTCATTTCTGCTACTCTTAAGAGATGTTTGGTTCTGACAGTGTCTGACACAGACACAGACACACAAACTGCCAGAACCAGATGTTTTCATTCGTATTAATTATTTATTTTGGAGTTTGCAACATTGTTCAAGAAAAAATAAATAATTACAAATCATTAATCAAATTCAATCTACAGCCTTATGTCAATAGTGATATTATTTAAGCTTAAAAAACTAGTTTCCGTGGTCACACATAATAATAGGTCAGAAGGGTCAACCAACTGGTACGTCACAGTGGTTTAAGGGCTTAATATGTATTCATCTGAGCCATTTTACTGTTTTTTTTTATTGTTTATTATTATAAGATATACCAAAAAAGTGATGCTGTAAATATAATATAAAGGCAATAGTGTGATTTCGATCATCCTTTTTTTTTTAAAGCAACATTGTGATTTTATGTCTAATCCAAAATATGAAGCGTTGTTATCGGATAAAAAATTAAAGCCAAAAACATTGTAATAAAGTGTACAATATAACAGTGTTTTTGCTCCGTAAAAAAGCCATTAAACGATTATTTTTTTGTAAATGTCCCATAAACAATGTGTCCAACTAATTTATTTGATAATGCAAAGGAAAAAATCTCATATTTCTTTTTTAGATACTTAGCAATCGAGCGACTGGTGTGTCGGTACTTGTAATCCTGGAGAAATGTTGCTCGTTAAGTGGATTGCTTCTGAAAATATTCCTACATTTGCTTCTTCCTTTCTTAACACAGTCCTGCGCTAGGAGTCTTGGAGGGAAAATACTCTGAAGCAGAGCATTAGAGCACTGTTTACATAGTTAATTTATCTGTTTGAAGAATTTTTTTAGTATTTGAAAAGCTAATTCAAAAAATTATAAAGAATGTTTGCTTAAAACTTTGTCAATAGTTTCTTCGTATAGTTAATTTTTAAATCTGACTTATCATTGAACATTTTTTTAACTTTGTAACACAACACTTTCTTAAAATTAAAAATTTGTTTTTTTAAATTAAAAACAAAAACAAACAAGTTTTGAGCTAAAGAAGCCATTCATCAGTGCCAAAAATAACAGGGTTATAGGATATTAAAATAACTTCTTTCGAACGTTTTGTACTATTGTTGACTAATCACATTAGTGAGTTTTGTACCTGTTTAAATTCCTGTAATATATAATTATTTAATGAATGAATGAAGAATGAATGGTAAAAAAATTATATGTTAATGATGTAAATGGTACCAGAAATAGAGGAAGACCAAGGAAAACGTGGCACGATCAAATAAATCAAATATTGAATGTCGGCCATGTGAGGAGTCAGAGAAATCGACGCGCGTGCATGACACGATGTATGAATGTTGAGGAAGCGAGAGAAATATGTCAGGAAAGAAAGGTGTGGCAGTCCATTCTTTCTGCCTACCCCTTCGGGGAGACGGCGTGATGGTTAGTTAGTTAGTTAGTTAGTTAGTTATAATTATTTATTTCTATTCACTGTTTTCCCCCTTCATCTTCTTCTTCGAGTGCCATGTCAGGTCCCCCCGACGACGGCTATCACTCTGGCGTAGGCCTCTCTTTCCTGTGCCAGACGGAACAACTCCCCCATCCCCCGAATTCCGGTCCACTCCTCGATATTCTCGAGCCAGGACATCTGGAGTCTTCCCACACCGCGCCTACCCTCAATCTTCCCTTTCATGGTGAGGTGCAGCAGATCGTATTTCTCGTTGCGGAGAATTTATTCTAAATATGCCATCTTTCTAGAATTCACATCAGACAACGATTCTCTTCCTACTCTGGCTCTATGTAGCACCTCATTGTTGGTGACCATATCAGTCCATGAGATCTGCAACATTCTGCGATGGAGACATATTTCAAATGCTTCTATACAGTTTAGTGTGTTCACTTTGAGGGTCCAGGTCTCCACTCCGTATAGTAATATGGACCAAATATTGCACTTGACCATCCTCTGTCTCAATTTTAAGTTGATGTTGGCATTGCTGAAGTATAGTCTCATATTAATGAATGCGGCCCTCGCAATCTCTATTCTGCACCTCACCTGTTATCTATCTTTATTATACTTGCTAATCAGTAGTTTATTTGCATAACACTAAATAATCACACTCATAAGTTTATTTCTCTATATATTCTTTTAGATGAATTTTTAGTTGTTTATATTGACGTGATGAAGCCAACATAGGTTGGAAAAATAGTTGTCGCGACTATCTCATAAAAATTATATTCATTAATATTATTTAATATGGGGTTTTACATTAACAATGAATGTTGAACACAATTATTAATAAATAATCTTCTTCTCCGTCTTATTAATCATGATTGAGGGTGAATCCATCCGGTAAACTGTTGACCATGGCATGCCATACGCTCCTATAACCCGACAGTCTCCAGGCTGCAGCTTATGAGAGTCCAGTCACATCCCTGATTTTATCGGACCAGCGGCTCGGCGGTCGTCCTTCTGGTCGCCTTTCCTTCACTTTGCCTATGATGATGAGCTTTTCAAGATTATCCTATGTCCGGATTATGTATCCAAAATATGTCAGCACTCTCTGAGAACACATCCGCAAGAGTCTTGCCTTGATACCCAGCTGGTCAATGATTGGCTGGTTTGTTCTTCTTTCCGTCCAGGGTATACGCATCATTCGTCGCCAGCACAACATCTCGAAAGCATCAATTTTGGACCTCTCTGATGTTCGCATAGTCGAAGACTCGCAACTATAAAGGAATATGGAGAAAACAAGGGTTTGAACCAGTCTCATCTTGGTCTTATTGGAGATATTTTTGTCTTGCCATATCTTGGTGAGCTTTGTCATGTCAGTTTTAGCCATTTGGGTTCTGCGTCTACTCTTCCTCTCGCATCCCCCCTGGTCAGTTATCAATAATCCAAGATAGACAAATTCATTCACAACTTCCAAATCTGAGATTGATTAATGAATATATTGTTCCCCAATAGTTTCACTAAAAATTAATACAGTTTGTTATTCGACGATATTTTAATAAATATTAAGACTTCACTTTTTTGCTTTAGAGTTACATTTAATGCAATTTTGCCTCTTTATTTGAAACAAATGTTTTGGGTTTCAATGAAAGGAGAGGTCAACGAATTATCCCTCTACGCAATTAATCTTCTGTGGATATCTTCCTTAGATAAGACCATATTTTATAGGGAGGGCTTTACATCGTAATATGCCATCTTCAGATCTCTCGTTCATAATTAAATACTACATAAATAATGCGAAGAATCTCAATACGGTTTCAATTAATTTCTCATTTATTCTATATACATTTATATATAGTTTAGCTTACAGATTTTTTTCAATAAATAAATGTATTACTTGTACATGTTATAATTTGATTTGTTTCATCTTCAAAAGTCTCAAATCTATTACTCGCGATTACTTTAACGAACAGTAGAAATCTAATGATATTTATCATTTGCTTTTTATGACTACAGTAGGGTTTAAAAGTATTTTTTTTCTAATTTTAATTTATAGCATCGTTTGACGGCAATATTTCTGACGAAACGGGTCTCAATAAATACTCATATAGAAATAAATTTATAAAATATGTCATGCTTAACCATTGTTTTATTATTTTATAAAAAGACGAAATATTTTTTGAAAAAAAATTCTGTGAAATTTAATATTTTATAATGCAACCAAATACAATTTCATAATTCCGTAGAAAATCAAAACTCGAATATATCAAAATCTAAATAATAACCATTTTAGATAACAGTAAATTCAGTGTATTTATATAAAGACGATATTCGTGGCAGAGTGGCAAAAGCTATGACTGCCACACCGAAGGTCCCGGGTTCGATTACCGGTTTTGGCAGTGTGATTGTCACAGTGTCTTTGGTCTGGTGTAGAATTCACTTGACAATAAAATGGCAATAGATTAGCAGCTACCTGTCATGAGAATCAATAGCTAAAAAGTTATGTACAGTAATTGGGTTTAAATAACCTGTTGTCTACAAACATGGAAAGCAACGGGAATCTACCACATTAAAGGCCCGAGTGGCATTTCACTTTGCTGCAAACTAGTCCCTTAGATTAAAACTAGAGAGAAATATAAAATTAAATATAATTTCTTCTATGTACGCCATACTTTGTGTTGTAGATGTTTATTTTTAATTTTCTTTTTTATATACTTTGTTTATACAACACTATTAAAATCACACATCAGGCATATTTCGGACAACCAGTCCTTCTTCAGTGATACATATTATAAAGATACATTTTAAAAATATTATAAAATTGTTAACAAATATGATCAATTTTGACAGATGTTATAAAGATTCAAAATTGTCAAAGTTGATCATATTTGTAATCAATTTTATAATATTTTAAATATGTATCTTTATAATATGTATCACTGAAGTATGACTGGTTGTCCTAAACATGTCTCATATGTAATTTTAATAGTGTCGTATATACAAAGTATAAAAAAATAAAATGATAAATTGAACATCATTACTTAAGTAAGTGAACGATATATATTACATGTAGATTGCGCTAAATGTAACCATTACT
This sequence comes from Lepidostoma basale, assembly GCA_022606425.2. Lineage (NCBI taxonomy): Eukaryota > Metazoa > Arthropoda > Insecta > Trichoptera > Lepidostomatidae > Lepidostoma > Lepidostoma basale. Next base: position 697,879 of record JAHDVF020000053.1, on the reverse strand, counting down.
TAGTACTTACTTTGTGCATTTTTAGAGTTTAAGGGTCTAAGCAAAAATCTAACGTTTAAAAAGTTTTCTTCGTTGGTTAAATACATCCTCCTTATTTTACTGAAAGAAAAAATCTGAAAATCGCAATATCGCTCGGGCGGTAATTTCTTTGCTTTTCTTCTGAGAATGCCCGCTCTTAAAACAAGGTTAATCTCTTTTTTTCTTTCCTCATCACTAAGGAAAATTCTAAGAAATTCCGTCCATCCATCACACCTTTGATGCCTGTAAGATAAAAAAATTAATCATTTGCTAAACAAATGCTTATAAAACTTGTACATTTACTTTCTTTACTTTACCTTCTTACAAATGTTGAGAATTATGTTTCATATCACTCGATTTACTGTGCTTAATTCATGCTTTACCCACGGTTGGACAGAGTATTCAGATAAAATTTTGATTTTAGAATTTATATAAGGCAAACACTACAAGGTTATTAATTGTAATTACATCTTGTTCCTTGCTGTAGATCTATGTGGTCTGTTCTCCAGAGGGTTGCTCTTCCTGTAAGGTAGATCCCTAGCTGTCAGCTGCCTAGCATATTTTCAGAGGTCTTCCACGAGGACGAGTCCCGTGAGGCTGATTATGCAGTGTAATATAGGGAATTATTTATGTTGTTTATTGAAATTTCTTGGTAGAAGTTTATTGTAAATAATGAAAATAAAATAAAAATTATTAAGAATTTTTCTATGTTTATTTTTAGTGTAAAATCTACTTATTGATTTTCGTCTTCGACCGGTTTCGGCAGCTCGCTACCATCTTCTGGTACCTACATCAAACTTTGTTGTCCTTATATAGGGGATGCTAATGGTGGGGGTTGAATTGTGAACGATTTTACCTAATCCATTATTTCCAGGTATTTCTAACTGTAAATTTGTGTATATAATTAAAATGTGATTTATAATATGACTAATGTTGGCAAAGATACAATACAGAGAATTTCGAAATGACTAATTCTATGAAAATATTTTATGGTTTGTATATAATTAAAAGGTTATTAAGGATATAAAGTGATACTATACAATGAAAGGTTTTTAATGGATTGTTTAGTTAAAGTGAATTTAATAATATATGAGATAACTAATTGGCTCCGATTTTGATGATTGGTGAACTCGTTTGGACTGCAATTCTGAAACAAAATTATTTTTCCCCGGCAGATTATATGTTCTTTGAAATGGTGAAATGATTAAAATAAAATATTGTAATTATTTACAGTGGGTATAGGAGTGGGGAGTGTACATACATAAGTTGTTCATTTAAAATATTTTTTTGTTTATTATTTTTTAATCTGTTAATTTCGAGGATTTCTAGTTTATCTAATTTTGGTCCTTTTGGTTGTATATGCAAGATCTTACTGTTGTTGCTATTGTAAAAAGTGTCACACTTTTTACAATAGCAACAACAGTAAGATCTTAAGCTGCCGAAACCGGTCGAAGACGAAAATCAATAAGTAGATTTTACACTAAAAATAAACATAGAAAAATTCTTAATAAACATTTTTTATTTTCATTATTTTAATATAGGGAAGTCTTGTGGTGTCCATTCTTTGTACATAACCGTACAGTCCCTCCTTCTATAATTACTTATAATAATAATTTAATTGTGAAATAAACTTCGAATTATTTAAAATAATTGCTATAGTTATATATATGCAACGTATGTATACACATCATGCCCGCGCATAGTCGCGACAGGAATGAACTAGCACGTCACTGTTAACTTAGTATCCATCATCTTACGTCGAGTGTTAAATCTAACCATAAATCACGCGTTATCCAAAATACATATTAGGTGTTTTGTGCAATTCATGCAATGATCATTTATTTTATACACATAAACGTTCGAAAAATCATGAAAATTTAACAGTTGATGTATTATTGTAACACCTGATGATGCCAACATAGGTTGACGAAACAGCTGTCGCGAAAAATAAAATAAAATGATGATACATTAAAAAAACAGAGTTTTATAATTTTACAGTTTTAAGATTTATGTTTTTAAATTTGTTATGAATGTAACATGTTTATAATGCGAAACCGTAAAAATAATTAATAATTTTACTAACAATAAGCATCTTCTTCCGCTTCATTGCTACAGACCTATGTGGTATGTACTTCCGATTGATTGCGCCTCCTACGGGGTATATTCCCAGGTATCCTTCCATCTTTTATGAGGTCTTCCACGAGGACGACTACCGTGAGACTGGTTGTGTAGTGCAATATAGGGAAGTTCGTCTGTGTCCATTATTTTTACATGGCCTTACCGGTCCCTCTTTTGCTCTCTTCTCCATCTTATTATATCGTCAACCTCACATATCTATCCTATTCTGGTGTTCTTCACACGATTTCTTAATTTCAATTTATTCTATTTCAATTTATTTATTTTTTAAATCATAAACATTACAGTATATAACCAAAGCGCTTATGACTATACAGGCAGGATACAAAAACAACAAAAAAACTATTTTAAACAATAAAAACAATTATGAAATTTAAAAATTACAATATAAACAATTGACAAAAACCCAAAAAAACACGAGATAATTAAAAAATTAAGACCAAATAAGTAATTAGAAACAATAAGAAGAACAACACATTATTTAAGAGATAGATATTTTCTGAGGGTAGCCTCATTGTGGAAGATGTCCACATCCGAAAAGATGCGGTTTAGAAGGATTATTGCCCTGCCCACGGGCATAACCTTAGGTAAATTGGTTCTACACAGTGGCAGGTGAAATAATCTATGTTGCCTTTGTCGCAGATAATTGTTAGGGACAAACAAAGTCAAGTCATTCAAAATATCCGAGTTATGTATTCGACCACGAATCGGTTGAAAAAAATGAACATCCAAATGGATAGTTCGTCTAATTTCCAATGATTGGTAGTCCAGCATACCCAGCAAGAAATCAGTTGCTTTACCTTCAATCGTCCTCGGCGTCTTCATCTATGAAGTTGTCAAAACTTATTTTATCCTGATTGTGTCTGCCCTTGCTTCAACTTCGTGTGTTATTATTGAACTTACACATTCTTTATAAATTAAAACAATAAGCGTTTTTATAAAATAAATCTAGATTTTTTTTCGAGTTCTCTTAACAAGAGATTGAAGAGGAAAAATGTAAGAAGAAATTGACATTTTGTGAGGTTTCCAATCCGCTATGTAATCTTTCATCTTTAACTGTATTTTTAACATTTTTCCAATAACGAAGGTACTTTAGCTCGGGACAGGGTAGACATAAATATAATTTACGTGCTATCCGCTAAGTACAGTTAAATCACTGTACACTTAATACCTCGTAAATAACGTTTAGAATTGGATCGATTTATTTGTTTTTAAGACGAAATGAGAACAAAAAGCACCTCGGAAAGAATCTCCTTCTTAAAGGAACATGTATTACCAGCCGAATAAATCATTCCGGTCGGGAATTGGCAGGCCCGGCTGAGGCGTTTCCTTCTGTCTCATCTTTAACTACGATTACTAATAAAGCGATACACGTACATTGCTATTAAATACATTTGTTATTTTTTTTTATATTTCGTATCTACAGGATGGGCCAAAAGTAACGAAAGATATTTAATGTTTTATATATTTTTTTACTATTGAAAGTATAAGAAGTGAATTCAGTGCGAATGAGAGTGTTATGAACAAATAATGAAAGGATATTACTATGATTTTGACCAGAGGTTCCCATACTTTTTTGTCTCGTAAACCCCTTGCCGATTTTTTGTATCTCGTGTAGACTCTCTTCGAAAAATAGATCGCCAATAATTTATATTTTCCAATTTTTCCCAAATGAGCTTAAAAAATGGTTGCCAACGATTTCGAAATTCGTTTCAATATTTGGCTTTAATTCAATTTAGTTGAACCATCTCGTGGACCCCCTTTTATATATCGTGGACCTCCATTTTTTTTTTGCAACTGTCGTGAACTTCCTGCAAGTTGTCGCGGACCCCTGGGGGTTTATACTGACCACTTTGGAAATCTCTGGTTTAGACACACGGAAAGAATGAACAAATAGAGACTGGTAAAAATAGGATACCTTCGTAAACGACGTTAACTTATCTAGAAATATAAGAAGACCGAGGAAAACATAGCACGATCAAATTAATTAAATATTATATATAATGTCGGTCACGTGAGTTTCGGATGTAAAGTTCTTAAGGTAGATTATAATAGATTAAAAAACACTTTAGTTTAATCTACCTTAAGTACTTAAATATTTGTGGTATCTTAGTCATAAAATTCGTTAATTGATCCCAAGAACAATGCTTTACAGTATTACCGAATGCTTTACAGTATTTGGTAACTTTCACCTCCTAACTATTGTAAACTATTGCAATTGCCGTAATAACCATATTCTGTTACACTAACTGAGATATATAAACGGTACCGCACTTGATTCTCGCCTCATTTGGTAATGCTTTAGAAGGGCGAAACATGTCATTACATATAAAATTTAATAAAACTCCTAGAAGACAGGCGTTTTCATTTATTTTAATTACAAATTAAACTATTCGCTTGCAATAAATAGTCGTTTCACGTATCGACAATATAAAAACCATATTTCAATCCTTCCCTTTCACCATTCGGGTGGTGGTCTAGGGGATAAAACGCTTGGCTCCTGATCCAGAGGACTTGAGTTCGAACCTGGACTTGACCAGATTCCTTCTTCATTAAATGAGCTATTTTCTGCTCGTATTGAAGTTTGTAAAATAAATTCTAGTATCATTGATTTAAATAATTAATGTTTTTAATTGAAATTTCTTGGTAGTAGTTCATTTTATAATGAAAAAAAAATGGTATAAAATTTCTTTATTATTATGTATTTAGTGTGCTTATACTTGTGTTTATGTTCGACCGGTTTCGGCAGTTTGCTGCCATCTTCTGGTCAGAAGATGGCAGCAAGCTGGTCGAACATAAACACAAGTGGAAGCACACTAAATACATAATAATAATAAAAAAATATTTTGAATAAAAAAAAAAATTGTTTTCATTATCATTGATTTGTCATCACAAATCTGTTAGTTTTTTTTATAAAAAAATATACATCTTATTTTGAAGTACTTTTTCGTTGAATCATATGATTTGTGTTAAAGGGCCAGAGTTCATTCGATTGCCCGCGCCTGAAAAAGGCACAATTTGTAATTCAGAGAAATGCCGGTCCGGAGGAAATAAAGAATACGTCACACGCATCAGGGGTGTGAGCAGCGCTAATTCCGAATAGAGGCGATGACTAATGGCGTCGTTACATTATCTCAGATTGTGTGTTCACTATTAGTTATCACAACTCACTCCCGAACAAGATTGTTTTCTAGCGAAACGAATCTCTTCTAGGAATTGTATTCTTAATTTGAAAATTCTGAGAGAATTCTAACCGCGTTTAACCATGCGTAACAAGTTTTCCCCATTGTGTTTATTTTAATTTTAGTGGGGAATATGTTTATTTTAACTTTTCTTAAACCATCGGTTATGTTTTCCAATCATAGCCGTTTTTATTGAGGTTAACCGTAACGATTTTTTTTATGAATTTAAACTCAATATTGTTCCACTTATGAGTTTTTTTTTCTTTATCATCAAGAGAGTGTAAGCCTTCAAAACAATGGGAGAAAAATAAACTCAAAAGTGGAAAAAATAGTGTTTCAATTCTTAAAAAAATCTTCATTATGTATTATAATTCCACAGGGTTAACGTCATAAGTTTATCTAAAATTCTACAGTTAGTTCGTTATTTTTTGTAAATTAATAAATTAATCAAATGATTTTACTGAAATCTCTTGATGGAAGTTCATTTTAAATAATAATGAAATAAAACGATGTTTTTTAATAACTTCCACCTTTGTCTTTATTTCGACAGCGCAGCGACCGGTTTCGTCAGGCTCGCTGGCATCGACGGACTGACTGACTAATCTGTCGATGCCAGCGAGCCTGGTGAAATCAGTCGCAGTCGAAATAAATACAAAAGTGGAAGTAGTTAAAAAAAAACATCCTTTTGTTTAATTATTAATTAATAAATGGCGATAATATCGAAACTAGAGCTTACACAGCACCAAAAGCCTTCTTCGGATGTCCAAGATGAGAGTTCTGCGAACAATTGCAAGGAGGACTCTCAAGGACAGAGTTAACACTTTGAAAAAAGCGAGACATGTCAGTGGAACACATCATCCGATGGGACAAGAATAGACGGTGGTATTGGAGAGGTCAAGTAGATATGATGAGTGATGCATGAATTTCCCATATGGTTGCCCAAAATATACCCATGGGGCATCGCCTCTAAGGAAGACCGCCAAAAAGATGGAAAGGTAGGTGGTGTTCCACAAGAGGATGACCCCGTTCAAGAACATATCAATGATCTGAAATAAAATTAAGAAGAGAACAAGATAATTCAATTTTTGTAGCTACGGTTCAACTACAGAAATATTTTTCGGGGTGAAACCGTGTTCCCTCTCGTCAAGCTCCACCAACGTTTCGGAGGCCCTTGCGGCCTCCATCATCAGGGTGTTAGAAATTCGGCTATTCATAACTTGGAATATATTAAGAAATGGCGAAAAAGAAAAAATATAAGTAGATTATGAAAGATAATAATATATCTATGAAATCAGAAGAAAAAATTAAATCCGAATCTAAATAACTCAGAAGAAAAAATAATACAAGATATAAGTAACAAAGAGAACCTAGACTCAAAAGAAAATACAAGATATAAGTAACAAGGAGAAACTAAAACTCAAAAGAAAATACAAGATATAAGTAACAAAGAGAAACTAGACTCAAAAAACAAGACAACAAATAAATACAATAAAGCAAGAGAATAAAACAAAGTTAGGTACAACCGAATACCGGTATTCGGTATTCGGTTGTACCTAACTTTGTTTTATATAAATATTTTTTCTTTTTCGCCATTTCTTAATATATTCCAAGTTATGAATAGCCGAATTTCTAACACCCTGATGATGGAGGCCGCAAGGGCCTCCGAAACGTTGGTGGAGCTTGACGAGAGGGAACACGGTTTCACCCCGAAAAATATTTCTGTATATGATAACCGTGGAAATTTACGTTCTTACTTGACGGTTCAACTAGTTTAACTTAAAAAGATAATATTTGAAAATGCTAGTGAACTATTCTTTCCTGATATTCTTCTCTCACTTCCTAAATACACAGTATCATACACAGTATCATCCACGCACGTCGATTTCTCCGACTGCTCAAGTGGGCAACATTTAATATTTGATATATTTGATCTACCACGTTTTCCTCGGTCTTCCTCTATTTTTAGTTCAGTTAACGTATTACATTTTCATTATTTTGTTCACAACACTCCATTCGTACTGCATTCATTTCTAATATTTGCATTTGAAACTCTATCGTACACAGATCAACGGCACATTCGTCTAAGAGATATTATTATTATTTTGTTGAATCGCTCTTTACATCATGACAGCTTGAGCCAAATCGATGTAAACGGTACTATATCTATCATAGTGATTCTCGTGACATGTGATAGGTAGCTAATCTATCGCAATTTTATTGTCACGTGAATTCCACACCAGACCAAAGACAGTGTGACAATCACACTGGCCTCGCCGGGAATCGAACCCGGAACCTTCGGGGTGGCAGTCAATGCACTTACCTCTCGGCCACGAAGGTCGTATCATTTCATCTGTATTTTTCTGCTGTTTTCGATTGTTTTAATATGATTTGTTGGGTATTCACTGATTTAACTATTTTATTTTGGGCAACACAATATACGAGTATAACTATCTTTTTTATCGAATGTTTGTGACCGTTCGTTGTGTGTGAAGATCAGAGAATTTTTCGAGTGACAGGGCAATAACCCTTGAGATGTTGAGAAAGGTTCCGTAATCTGGATCTAACAATACCCCCTAAAGACAATCCGTCTCGCACAACTTGTGTCCGAGATCCTATCGCCTCCCCATTGATCGCAGGGAAAGTTTTCACTCACTAGATGTCAGAGCTTGATACAGAAACACTTATTTATTTACGACGAACAATAAAATATCCGTTTCAGAAGAAATGAAGATTCTTTGTCGGGTGAGAGCTACGACTTTTTCGCGGTATTAGATTACAAAAATACATTATTTTAATTACTGTGATCGTGTGAGATTTAAACCAAATATATTTTATGTTTCATCGTTATGGAATTCCATGGTGTTAACGCCTTAAGGTGGTGATAGACGTACGAACTTAAAGTCTGCGGTTTTTAAGATCGCGAACTTACTTGACTCGACGTCGGCAATACACGCGCCAACTTATGGTGATAGACGTACGAACTTAAAGTCTGCGGTTTTTAAGATCGCGAACTTACTTGACTCGACGTCGGCGATACACGCGCCAACTTACTCATACCGTATCGCGATGTCGTCCACTGAAGAAGCTTTGTGTTATTTAGGAATTATATCGTATTACATTTCAAAAACTAAAAACAATAGACGAAGGCGAAAGAAACAAAATGGCGGCTCGCGGCTCGCAGTGCTGCCACACGTACGAGCCAAGACGAGCTACGAGTAAGATTTCAAACCGGTTGGATCGCCGACGAACTTACTCGGCGGTTTTAAAGTACGCGTACTTACGGTGACACACGAGCGAAAAAGGTCGTCGAGCCATAAGTACGCGTACTTGCTCGCCCGTCTATCACCCACTTTAAGCTTATTAAAAATTTCGTATATATTGTATTATTCATCACCAGTTTAAAATCCGATTTATTTCCGAATACTAACTAACAAATATGTAGAACTCTATATTAAATATTAGGTCCTTTCATATGAAATTGGCGTTTTGTATGGGAGGAACATAAAGTTGATTTTTTTTTTAATATAATATATTTATTTAATCAAAGTATGTACCATTGCTATCTATGCACTTTTGCCATCTCATAGGTAGTTCATCGATCCCTTTACTAAAAAAAACATTCGGACGGGAATCAATAAAATCTTTGAAGTCGGTTTGGACTGCCCCATCGGAGTTGAAATTTTTCCCTTGCAAGAAGTTATCCAAATTTCGAAAAAAATAGTAATCTGTTGGGACAAGGTCCGGAGAGTACGGTGGATGTCTTAGACATTCCAATTGAAGCTCTTCTAATTTGGTAGCCGTCTGTTTTGAAGTGTGTGGTCTAGCGTTATCATGAAGCAGCATTGGCCTAGAGCGATTAACCAGCCTCGGTTGTTTAGCAGCTAGCTTTTCCATCATGAATTGCAGTTGCTGACAATAGACATCTGCCGTAATCGTCTGGCCAGATTTAAGAAAACTGTAGTGAACGACACCAGCACTAGTCCACCAAACGCTCACAAGTAACTTTTTTGGAGTCAATTTTCGCTTGGGGCATGGTTTGGCTGGTTCGGCAGGGTTCAGCCATTGCGATGAGCGCTTCCGATTATCATACAGGATCCACTTTTCATCACAGGTAATGATTCGATTCAAAATCCCTTCATTATTGTGCCGGTTGAGTAATGCAACGCAGCAGTCAACGCGCGTTTGTTGATTTGCTTCACTCAATTCGTGAGGTACCCACCTTTCAAGCTTTTTCACCTTCCCAATTTGCTTCAAGTGGATTAAAACAGTTTTATCACTAACACCGCAGCCTGCAGCTAACTCGGACGTGGTTTGCGATGGATCCGTTTCCACAATAGCCTTCAATTCTTCATTATCAACTTTGGTCTCCGGCCGTCCACGGGGCTTGTTCTGTAGGTCGAAATTTCCAGAACGAAAACGTTGGAACCAAAAACGCACTGTGTTTTCTTTTGCGGCACCGTCGCCATACACATCATTAATCCTTCGAGCCGTTTCTGCAGCACTGGTGCCACGGTGGAACTCGTACTCGTAAATAACGCGATATTTCAAGAAAAAAAAACAATTGAGGAAAAAACAAATTAATTATAATTTTCAAAACACAAATACTTGAGTAAATAGCTGTATAAATTTGAATTTGGAATTCCTAACCAAAGAGAAGATATTTGAGATCAAAGTTGCCAGTACGGCAAAACGCCAATTTCATATGTATGAACCTAATATTTAAAATTGATGTAAACAACAGCTTTCTAGAAGTTTTATTATTTTTAAGGGGGTGGCAAGTTCGCCTTCTGAAAGCATTATTAAATATTTGATAATTTCCTTACTGAATAAAATATATTATATAACCCCCACAAAAGTGGTAACACTTAAATAATTATCTCATAGATTTCATTATCAAAATTTTTATGATAAAATAATTATTATTTAAATTAATTTATATTTACTAATCAGTATATTTTTTCAATAAATCTACAATTATGATGACCTTTTAATTACCGCAAAAGTAGTTTGCTTCCGTCTATTGTCATTTTGTGTAGGTCATTTTTATTTATGTTTTTTTTTTTTTTTTGTATACAACACGTTTTTATGACCCTATTACTGTATACAATTTACATAAATTTTGCATGCATTTTACATACATTTTAAAATACATGTTAAAATAAAACAATTAAAATAAAATAAAACAATATTTAACAGTTGTGGTATGTACCTATATGTTCCTTAAAGGACGTATAGGTCATTTGGAAAATGTCCACATCGACTGACACCTCATTCAAGAGCACCATACCCCGAGTCATTGTATGCTGCGCCAAGACATTTGTCCTGCTATGCGGTATGCACAACAGATCGTGTCTTCTAGCGCGAGCATACCTGTCCGGTGCATTGAGACCATAACACTCTAAGAGGTATGGGCTATCAATGAGGTTACGGAGTATTTTAAATCCTAAGATCATCAATGTACCCTTTCTTCTTGATTCGAGACTGCGGTACTCTGTGTTAATCAATAGATCATTGTGGTGCATAAACCTCGGATATACCCCATTCATCCGCATGTAGAGGTATCTCAGAATTTTTTTCTGGATTTGTTCTAATACCTCCACATACTTGTGCTGGTATGGAGACCATACACCACTCGCGTATTCTAATTTTGATCTAACGATGCCGCTAAACATTGATGTCATCGTTTCGGGATTTCGGAACTGTTTGCAAGTTCTTAAGACAAAACCCAGAAGTTTATAGCCAGTCGATGCCAACATTAACACGTGATCAGAAAAAGTCAGCCTGGGATCAAATACGACACCGAGATCCTTTATTGTGGAAACTCGTTCCAGAGCCTGATTGTTAATAGTATAAATGAAATCAATTAGTCTTGGATAACGCGTAAATGCCATTGTAACACATTTTTTAATGTTTAATTCTAGCTTATTTTCCATTGACCATTTTTCTATCGCATCTATGTCAGACTGCAATTTTATGCAGTCATCAATAGACTGGATTCTCGAAAATAGCTTTAGATCATCTGCAAAGAGTAGACAGGTGCCGTGCCGAATGCAGTCTTGAATGTCATTTATCAGAATTAGGAATAACAATGGTCCAAGGTTCGATCCTTGTGGAATACCCGATAATACGGGGAACTCTTTAGAATTATATCCACCAATTCTAACAAATTGACTTCTGGAGTTGAGGTATGACGCACAGAGATTCAGCAGTGGGACGCTGAAACCCAAATGATGCATCTTCCAAGAGTACAAAATCAGTGTATATCACATCTGTTTGAATTCTACAATCTAGTCCCACTGCGACATTGTGCATGGGTCATGTTCATTTTGGGTCGAATAGAATAATACTGTCTTTGAGCGTAAGATGTTTGTTGTCCTTTCTGGTGTCTATGGGTGTCCTTGTGGAAGTACAAGCTAAATTTCTCACGAAGAGGTAAATTATTGAATAGTTGGTCAAAAGGGTAATGGTGTGTTTTTTATGATTCTAATTAATGTTTTTTGGTTATTATTAGTGGGGTTAAGGTAAAGATTTTAGATACTTCCAATCCTAAAACGTATAATAATAAAACATATTTAGAAACTATGTTTTTAAATTTAATACGAGTTTTGTATACCGTGTGTTAATTATTTAAACAATTGTTATATTATTGCGACATAAATATTTGTGATATCACAATAACACAATGATTTAATTTGAATTATTTAATATCTGTAAAAATGGTACGTTTTAAAATGTCTTAAAAGACACGTTTTGTATTATGTTAATGTGAAAAACAGTATTATAAAATGTTCTTATTTTCTTCTTTTTGTCCTGTCACACCTCCGTGGGGCATAGGGCCTCAAGGAACCTTCTCCACCCGACTCTATCGCATGCCTGATGCCTAACATCATCCCAAGTGAGGCCTGCTGATTTAACCTCGTCCTGCAAGGCACTTCTCCAGGTGGCTCTAGATTTGCTGAGGCATTCTCTTTCCCCCAATAGGGGACCAGTCTAGTGCACCCAGAGCAATGCAGGCTGGTTTCCGTCTCAAAGTGTGACCGATCCACTGCCATTTGCGTTTAGCGACTTGTTCTCTAATTAGCTATTTGCCTGCCTAACTACTGTAAATTACGAGCAGGTTTTGGCTATATGGAGTGCCTCCGTTGACTCGAGATACTTTTTCATCGAATGAAAAATATTATTAAAAACAAATTGTGCGTAATTACTAATAGCTGATATAAAAAATGTAATATCCGCCAACCATATTTTATAACCGTATTACAAAACGGGTAAAAGCTTTTGATATTCTTGGAAATTTTCTTGATTTTTCGCCGGTTGAATTGTTATTGGGGACGGTTAATTGCCCAGAGCTAACTTAATTTCCAAAAAATAAGCTTCACATAAATGATACGTTGGCTAGAAATGTTTTGTAGAGCTATGGATATTTAATGGACAAACAACCTGGAAATTGTCAGTCCAGGAACCGGAAACGGCTTCACCATGCAGCACGCGTTCCAGTTGTGATGCTGATAATAATGATATCTACTGGTATTAGCTGGTTTTCAAACTTCAATCGATCATAAAAAAAATAGCAATGGTGCTTCATTCATAATTGGCATCGTATACATTAAATGTAATGACAAATTTAATATTACTGAAATTTTAATAGCACTTTAACATTTTAAAAGAATTATCAGTGTATCTATTTAATACTGAATTTAATTGTTTATAATTTTATTCAAACACAAATATATTTAGTTTTCCTGGGATCTTGAGCATGTTCGTGTCTCGTGGTATCATCTATTAACGTATAAATATTATGGATATGGTTAGTTCAGAGGTTCCCAAACTTTTTTGTCCCGTAGACCCCTCGCTGATTTTTTATATTTCGCGTAGACCCCCTGCTTTCCTGATTTCTAAAAAAAATGTTTACTGCCAAATTCTGTACCTACTACTAACTGCAAGTCACTTTCAAGCTAAAAAAAAGGTTTCCAACGATTTACATCGTCAGATTTTCCGAAGATTTCGATATCCGTTTTGCGTTTCAATATTCGGCTTCAATTTACTTTAACCATCTCGTAGATCCCCAATTTTCGCAACTATCGTAGACCCCCTGCAAGTTGTCGTGGACCCCTGGAGGTCTATATAGACCACTTTGGGAATCACTGGGTTAGATAATCATCATCAGGGATAAATAATACGAATTAAAACGTATGTTATCTGAAAGTTTTATTATACTATATGGGAATGACATATTTCACCTTTCTAAGGCATTATCAAATTTCCAATGTCTTATACAGGGTGCGGCAGCATAACTTCCTTTTTTCAAAACTTAATAAAACCCATTGTATGAATCCGAAATTTTTTTTTGTTTTTTTTTTCATAATGTAAGCACATACCTAAAGTTTTGTTTTACTTAGTTTTTGAAGATCAAATCAGGTAGGTGACGTCCCCCATTTTTCATACACTGAGTAAACCGATTTCTGGCATTTGTCATGACCCTTGCCAGAATGTCAGGCGTTATCTTGGCAATTTCTTCCTATGGTCCCTGAACGGTTCACATAAACACGGGATTTCAAAAAAAACCATAGACAAAAATTACAAGGGGACAAATCGGGAGAGCGGGTCGGCCACTATAAATTGCCCCTAATCAATGAGGCGCTCTGGGAAGTGTTCCCTCAAAACAGCCATAAACCCGTATTTATGTGAACTATCCAGGATCCTTACAAGATTTGAAGACCAATATCCAGGAAGAAATTGCCAAGATAACGTCTGATATGCTGGCAAGAGTCATGACAAACGCCAGAAATTGTTTTAATCAGTATATGGAGAATGGGAGATGTCACCTACCTGATTTGATCTTCAAAAACTAAGTTAAACAAATCTTTAGGTATGTGCATACATTATAAAAAACAAATAAAAAAATTCGGATTCATACAATGGGTTTTATTAAATTTTGAAAAAAGGAGGTTATGCTGCCGCACCCTTAAACATCCTTTCGAAAAGTAGGCCTCAACGGTAAACGCACGCTCCTCACTGTTCCAACGCATGATGCCGACTAAACTATGTCGGGACAAAATTTTATAGTTCCGCCTTTAGAACGAGACCACTAGCGCTCCACTATAACATCAACTGACTGAATGGCGCGCATTTAAAAAAGATAGTTATGCTGCCGCACCCTGTATTTGGTAATACCTTAGAGAGGCGAAATATATTATTCATATAAATATAATAAAACTTGTATAAAAAAGGTTCATCCGTATTAATTATTAGATTATAACACAAATAGTTTCATTGTAAATTATCAAAAGACAGAGTTTTTAAAGTGTACCTAAAAAGTTATCAAAGGATTCCTACATCAAAAAGGTATTCGTAAATTTGAACTAATCCTTTTATTCGCTCGGTGAAGGTGAGTACTTAAAAAAAGATTTATCAATTTCGTTAGGACACATATCCCGGATTTAATTCCCGATTCAATGGGAACCCTCATATTATATGCGTAGGCAGGATACTATCAAGGGGAGTGATTTATGGAGAGAGGACCAGAATATTACACTAAAAATGTTCCATCCACCCCCAGGAGTTGGGTAGGAGTGTGTGAAACTGAATCCTAAAACGGGTCAGCGATTTCATATCATTGAAAATTTATTAATGTTAACAGCCCGTGTGAAATTAACAGAATTTTTCATCGTGTTAATGAATTTAAAGATTTAAGATGTGTAAACAGTCAATAATATCAGGTGTTTCGCAGAGTTCGGCCCGGTTTACAACAGAGAACTCTAGGTGCTTGAAGTCTTCAAATCTGGTGGCCATTTTTTTTAGTAAGCCTGAGCATCTGTCAATTAAGTTCAGTTCGCAAAAAATTGTCATTCTCACAACAACATTAGTTTTATCGCTCCTTAAAATGTCAAATTTCGTGGTAAATAAAAAGCATATGGAGGAAATTCTGCTGTTCTGTTGTATTGTGATTGGAAAAAGAGTGCAGCTTAGGTGCATAAAATGCTTGCGGAAGTTTATGGATATCATGCCCCCATCGGATAAATCATGCAGAAAATGGTATAGACGCTTCGAAGCTGGTGATTAATTTAACGTTGGCGGCAAAGAACACCTTCGAAGATCGAAACGGTCTCGCGGAAAGTCTACCGACAACAACTAATGCGTTTTAAGCAGGCATTGGCTGAAAAATGACCGGAATGGGGCAACAGGCACAGCAAGCTGATTCTTCAACACGACAATGCTCGACCTCACATCGCAATCGCGGTTAAAAACTACATACAGAATACGGGTTGGGATAATATACCGCACCCGCCTTATTCACCAGACAGGGCACCATCGGATTAACACTTTTTCAGATCCATGACGCATGCCTTAGAAGAGCAACACTTCCATTCATATGCAGATGTTAAGAATTGGGTCGATGCCTGGATTACCTCAAAAGACGAGGGGTTTTATCGACGATAGATTCTTCTATTACCAGAAAGATGGAAAAATTAGTGACTTACGATGGACAATATTTTGATTGCTGTTTTTTTTTTTTTTTAACTTTCAAATAAATGCATTTTTCTTTTAAAAAAACCGACCGAGCTTTCTGAAACACCCAATTCTTTATATCTTGCATCAAACATTGCAAACAAAATAAATTAATATATTATTGTGTTTATTATTTTTCAAACAATGGTGTAAAACTCCATATTTAATAATTAATACGAATTAAAACGTTCGTTTTCTTCGACAAACGAAACATGTTATTCACCTAAAATAAAATAAAACTTCTAGAAAACTGACGTTTTTATTGTATTAATTATCAGTATTTTGTTGTTATATAAATAATGGCCATGCTAGAAGTCGAAATAATCGACGTGCGTGTCTGACTCAATGTAGAAATGTGAAAGAACTTGAGAGGCGGTCCATTTTCTATGCCTACCCTAGAGTAGAAACGGTGAAATAGTTTATTGTTGGTGTTGTAATTCTTCTTTCTCGTCTTCGTCTTTTAGACCTTTGGTCTGTTCCTGTAGTCAGGCTAGCCTCTCTTGGGAGGTTGACGCTCAGCTATCCCTCCATCTCTTTGGCGGTCTTCCCGGGGTAGCCAACAGAAATCTGATGCCCCACAACGTATGGGATTCTGGAGGGTTCAATCCTCTGCACGTGTACATTTCAGTATCTTTTCGTGTTGTAATTCATTCAACATCTTAATGAATTAAACATTTCTCCTCCTTGAGAATCGAGCCAACAATCACGTAATTTCCTCAAACAACGTCTTCCTGACAATTTTTGATGAATTAAAATAAGTGCATTTTTAATTCATAAAAAGCGACATTAAATTTGTGCGTATGAATTAAATGTAACGTGATCTTCCTATTGAAGATGCGAACAGAATCAAACCAAAAAAAAAACTAAAAATTATAAGTAGTTTTACCAACACAAATATGTGAAACTTTACTTAAATTCAAACGCAAACAGTATTTTTAGAAAAATTTTAGGCGTTAACACTGTGGAATTCCATAATAAAGTTTTTTTTATGATTTAAAACAACGTTTTTCCTACTTTTGATTTTAATTTTCTCGACATGCTTCGAGGGCTTTACAGTTTTATCATCATCTAGAGAACGGTATAAACTCAAATGTGGAAAAAACAGTGGTTAATTCATAAAAAAATATTCTCAACAAAAAATGTTTTTTGAAAGGCTACAATACTTATATTTATAACAATTAATAAAATATAGATCATCTAGATGGTGGCTTAGATAGCAAAACGTTTATCTCATGGTGTAAGGAAGTTGATTCAATCTTTGCCTTTATAATGATTTCCATGAACAAATCAAGCGTTTAAAATTGACTTTATTAACTCCGTTGTAATGAATAAATTAATTAATTAAAACGGAATTAAAATATCCATTGTTTAATTTCATCAAAGTTAGTTCTAGTAACCTTGAAAACATTATATTGATTTAAATTAATAAGTTTTCAAATAAAGAAAATATTTATTAACTATATTTAAAGAATAAAAATAGTCTAAAATTAGAATTAAACACTTTTAAAATGTTGTATAAAAACACTTTATTTTGAGTCAGGAGCGCCAACCGGTTTCACTCCGTAACGGGCTTCGTCAGGGCTATACACAAACTGATTTAAATACATAGTTGCAAACATAAGATTGATTAAGGGGATGGAACAAAAAAGGAAAGAGAAGGGGAAGGAAATACAAAATTAAAGATTATTGGTTGTTGAGGGAGGGAAAGAGGTAAGCGTAAGGGCATCTACTGGGTGGTTAAACGACAATGGAAACATATTCAATATCGGACTATATGAGAGATTCGTTTGATTGTTTAGAATTTGATTTCCAGTGCTTCTAAGTTATTTTATACAACGTTTAAAAAGTGTTTAATTCTAATTTTAAATATGTCAAACCACCAAGTAAAAGCTTCTTTCCAAAGTAAAAATAGTATTTGTTGAATAAAAAAAACTATATACTTAATTACGTACTTACCCATGAAAGTCAACTGAAAAACGTGTTTATTTTGGATTAAGCTAGGCGAAACAGCTAAAAAAGTTTTTTTTCGTTCAAACTTTACTGTTTAGCCAATCCTCGATAATTTGATACTCACATTAAAAGTTTTGAAATGGCCTTCGCAAACTCTAGTGGAATTAGTGGTTGAGAGAGATCACGTTATTTTCTTTAAAAAAGATTACGAAAAACATTGTTTCGAATAGAATACAAATTTTACCAACCTGGCACACGTAATAAGTAGGCGTAACATATTTTTTACACAAATGAACAGCAGAAGTGCGGGGTAAGAGAAATGAAAAAAGAAAAAGACCGAAGAATCCTCTCGCTCTAAACCGATATTTTACAAAACAAGAAATTATTTTACGATGAAAGCACAAATATCAAATGTCAAAGTTTTGCTTTCAATTTTAACAATATAAAATATCACCCGAAGTTTACTGAATGTCCGGGTTTATTGGCCTATTAAGCGACTCACAATAACTTATTTGTGCGAAAGTTCTGGGTCGTTTTACAAAACTTTTCCGAACAACTTCACATTTTTAGAAGTGTGAGGATCATCAGTTTGGGACGATTTGAATAAGTTTAACCATTCATATGTTTCAAGGAAGGCTGGATTCTTGGAAGCATTGTGATAATAAACATATTCATCAGACGTTATAGTATCTTAGATAAAAAAAAATCGTACACAAAATTCGAACATTTCTTTTGTAACTAAAAGAGTCTTCTTACATCATCCAAAATGTACATAGATAGCAACTATTTCATTTATTTTGTAATCAGTGAAGTCTTTCTTTAGCTGTTCACGTATGTATTTGTATAGATGATAAGTGTTAATATGAAATATTTTTATGACTTAAATACTTATTTAGAATAAAGACAGCTCACAGGGGCATTTTCGAAATAGTACTCGAAATCATAATGCTTCCCAATCTTAATAGATGACGCTAGTGTAGAATGAACTAAAAAATGTAAAGATACGCGCAATCTTAGCATATATACAACTTCCAAAAATTTGTCAGCCGTGGTGGTCGTAAGAAGGGCGGAATGGGGAATGTTGTTAAACATAAAGCGATTGCTCAACCCAAATAATGACAGGTCATAAGTCCTGTAAAAATCTCGGCCACCATATTCTGTTCCCAGAAAACAATTTACATCTTCGTCTCTATTGAGATTCAATTAATCCTTAAAAAATAAAATATTTACTAAAATTGCCTAAAGATTTCAGAGTACTGTTACGTTTATTTGAATACGCTGCACAATGTGATGGCGCATATAGAAGTTTAATATTACTTATTACATTAGAATTATGACAGCTTACAGGGGTTTTTTCGAAATAGTACTCGAAATCAGAAAATTATTAATTTGATTTGAAAATATTCTACTAAAGCGGTTTACTCGTATGTCAACTGTGATAAAACAATAAAAATGTTTATATCTTTATATCTGCAAAGTTTTAATTCTTTACTAACAAAATTCAAAACACGTTAATCATCATGGATATATAAATCCAAATGTTATAACAACTCGTAATACAATTGAATAACTGGAGGAAAATGAGAGGTCATCGCAAAGGTTGTGTCTATAATACACATTATATGCAATTCTTACATATTTTCATAAAACGTTTGAAAAAATGGTACATTTGTTTTTATAATTCTTCTCCTTCTTTCGTGTCCTGCCAGGTCTCCCCAACGTTGACTATCACCCTTGAGTAGACCTCCCCGTCCTGGGCAGCTCGGAACAGCTCCCCCACGGTCCTCAGCCCCGTCCACTCTCGGATGTTCCTCAGCCAGGAAACCCGCTTTCTCCCAACACCTCGTCAACCCTCAATCTTACCCTCCAAGATCAGATGTACGAGTAATAGTGCGTACTTTTCGCCTCTCAGAACATGGCCCAAGTAGGACACCTTACGGACTTTGATGTTGCTCAGCAACTCTCTGTCAACTCTGGTTTTATGGAGAACGTTCGTGTTGCTGACCATGTCAGTCCAGGAGATGCGTAACATCCTTCGGTGTATCCACATCTCAAAGGCATCCAATTGGTTCCATAACATTGGCTTTAAGGGTCCATTTTTATTATTACTGAATTTAAATATAATATCTTATAGTTCTTGGACCATAGGCTGGCATCGCCTAATTCGGTTTTCCCCATTCGTATAATTGCTTAGGTCTGGAATCAAAGAAAACAAATTTTTTGCAGTAATTGATAAAAGGAATATTTTTTATTTGTTTATATTGAGTTTAAAAAATGATAAAATACTTGGTTTGGAATAGTGTCACCAGTCTGTCGATGCCAGCGAGCCTGGCGAAACCGGTCGCTGTCGAAATAAAGACAAAGTGGAAGAAAAAAAAACTAACTAACCATCACGCCGTCTCCCCGAAGGGGTAGGCAGAAAGAATGGACTGCCACACTTTTCTTTCCTGACATATTTTTCTCGCTTCCTCTCAATTCATACATCGTGTCATGCATGAATATGATGACTTGCATGAATATGATGAATGACAAAGTGGAAGTAGTTAAAAAATATCGTTTTATTTAATTATTATTTAAAATCAACTTCCATCAAGAGATTTCAATAAAATCATTTGATTATCATCAATTTCTTTAAAAATAGCAGAAATGTGAAAAATGTATAATCGTCACCTGCGGGTTGAATGACTGCCTTTCATACGTGTTCCATGTAAATAATTTTCCACTTATGAATTCATCCTCCTGTTAACTTAAACATGACGCGGTAAGACAGCTTGCAGAGAATAAATAGCGAAGCAATTTGCCAGCGACATGTGAAAGCTGACTGGCGGTGAGAATATTACACAAATTTTGTTGATAAATTATGTGTTCCCATCAATAACAAAGTAAATATTCAAACTTTTTCACACTACTGTTCGTTATTCTTAATTATTTTAATTCAGGTGGAATTTTTACTTAGGTTTGCATAGTTAACTAACTAACTAACTAACCATCACGCCGTCTCCCCGAAAGGGTAGGCAGAAATAATGGACCGTCACACTTTTACTGATGCGGCACTCCATCCTTCTCTTTTCGCCCCGCGGGAGACGCGGTGTGATGGGTTGCGAACCTCATCGCCACTAATAGGCATCTCCCGCGCACACTTCGATCGTCCAACACCCACAAAATAAATCTAAAACAAATAATATAAAATACAATGATATAAAATAAAATAACAAAATAAAAATAATTTAACACAAAATGTTCTTTTTAGATGGTGCACATATTGTCTATTTGTCACGAATCCGCCGTTTTTTTTAATTTAGCACATAATGTAATAAATAACACATAATGTTTATTTCGATGTTGCACATTCGCACCGCATTCGCTTCTTATATTTTCATACAAAGAGTATCCACACATTCGTCTCAGAGATTTCATTTCTACTGCATTTATTCTACTTTCATCCTTCTTTTGCCAGTTCCATGCTTCATTTCCATACATAAGGGTCGGCACAAGAACACCATTGTGCACTGCCATCTTAGCATTTTTAGATGGGCTTTGTAGAGCTCAGCATTTCTCATGGGTATGCTGAGGATCAATAGTTTGCCGGTAAAAAGCGATGGGTTTACGTTTACCTGTTTCTTCAGGCTAATTATTAGATTATTTGAGAACCCCGCTATCGTGTAGAGATTCATCTTCATGGTATGGATGGTTATCTTCGACAGCGTCAGCACTGTTTCACCTCCCGACATGCAGAACCAACTTGCCTCTGGTGATGCCGATGAAGAGAGCAATCAAACTATCGAACATGCTCGCTTCGGGGATAGACATTTTTCATTTCAAAGAAACAATGGTTAAAAGTAAAATACTACAAATAATCTAAAGTATTGAGTCTCATTAGCTTAGTGCGTGTTCATGTGTTACTATGTCGGTGAATTCTTCCAAATCAGCGATTGAAATATACATGTATTGGTAACAAAATGAATGGAGCTTTAAAAATAGCTATTAAAAACATGCTTTATTGAATAATTTCTCCAATATTATTTTTAAGTTCTTGCTGGTTAAGTGCCTAATTACAGCTAATTTAAAAAACGGTGGATACGTGTAACATAAATTAAATAAACACAAAAGTCCGGATCGTCCATGTCATGTATATGTGCACCATCTAAAAAGAACATTTTGTGTTAAATTATTTTTATTTTGTTATTTTATTTTATATCATTGTATTTTATATAATTTGTTTTAGATTTATTTTGTGGGTGTTGGACGATCGAAGTATGCGCGGGAGATGCCTATTGGTGGCGATGAGATTCGCAACCCATCACACCGCGTCTCCCGCGGGGCGAAAAGAGAAGGATGGAGTGCCGCATCAGTAAAAGTGTGACAGTCCATTATTTTTGCCTACCCTTTCGGGGGGACGGCGTGATGGTTAGTTAGTTAGTTAGTAAGAATTTATCAATGAAAACGAAAACGGCCGTTCACGACGGAGTTCTGGTCCCAACCCATATGTATGGAAGCGAAGCATGAAACTGGCAGGAAAAGGATGAGAGCAATTAAATGCGGTAGAAATGAGGTCCCTAAGACGATTGTGTGATAGAATCTGTATGACAAAATCTCAAATGCTGATAAATGAAAGGAATGTAGAGTGGAAGAAGGTATTTTAAACAAAATTATGAAAGGATCGCTACGCTGGTCCAGACATATTGAAGGATGGAGCAAGAATGGTTTAAAAGTATACGTTAACGATGTACTCGTAAATGGATTGCGGGTCGAGTACCGAGGAAAACGTGGCATTATCAAATTAATAAAAAATTTAATGTTAGTCATGCTAAAAGTCGGAAAAATCGACAGGCGTTTATGACTCGTTGTATGAATTTAGAGAGGTGTGTCAGGATAGAGTAGTTTGGCGGTCCATTCTCTGCCTACCCCTGCGGAGAAACGGCAGGCTGTTTTTTTTACTTTTTATATCTCTAATGTATATTTGGAAAAATACAGAATTAAAACGTTTGAAACCTTATTTTAATCTTTGAAATTTTTTATTATTTATTTATTGATCAATAAGTTTGTGTTAATTATTTTTGGACAAGAGCAAAATATCTTGTTCGTTGTGTTTTTGGGTAACACCGTGTGATTTGGTAAACTCCTTCTCAACCGACGTTTCGGAGATCGTTGCAGTCTCCATCTTCAGGGTAATGAGTAGATCAGCAGTCTCCATCTTCATTACCCTGAAGATGGAGACTGCAACGATCTCCGAAACGTCGGTCGAGAAGGAGTTTACCAAATCACACGGTGTTACCCAAAAACACAACGAACATATTGCTGCCAACCGTGAAAATCTACGCAATTACTTAGCAAAATATCTTCTTCTTATTATTATTTTTCTTCTTATTCTTCTTCTTCTTCTTATTTTTCTTAGTTTAAGTCGTACGACATATTTATGACAGCGAGCTGGTCTTGGATGATGATGTCAAGCCATCCTTCCATCTCTTCGGCGCTCTTCCTAGTAGTCTCTTGCTGCTGAGTTTTTCATATATGTTTGATGTTCACATATCTGTTTGATGGTGATGTGCTTAGAACAACCTTCCTACTGCCATCGCTTACATTCCTTCTATTCATAACTCCCTCCCGAGATGCTTTCTCAATAATGGCACGGAGGTATGACAAAGCCTAGAGCAAATTTACATTGTGGGACACAAAACCCGCCACGCACCAGGCAAGCAGAGACCGGGTACGTTAATTATCCGACGAGTCTACGGTTTATCTGCCATACGCGTGCAAATTACCCGCATATAAAGCATAATTTAATCAACATAATTATGATAGCAAAATTATCAGATAAAATGTTCTTAGCTGGTATTAGCATGTAGGACGTAAGATGGTTAAGTGTCTGTAGGGATGATATGTAATTTTGCACATTCAAAAATCTCCAAAGTTATTTACATAATAACATGTTTGAATAATAATTAAACAAAACGATGTTTTTTGGAAGATGTCGTGCGATGGAGAAGACTGAAAAGACGCTACTGGAGAGATCATGTGGAAAGAGCTGAAAGAGTTATCAATATAGCCGTAAATAAAGTACCAACAGGAAATCGACCGGCAGGAAGACCACCTAAAAGATGGCGAGACAGTTGGACATCTGTATCTCAGGAACAGGCTCCGAGAAATAACAGACAGTCCTAAGTAAAGCAGAAGAAGAAGAAGATGTTTTTTAAATAATGAAATTGAATATTAAATAGTCCACCAGAAAATGCAGCTCGCTGCCGAAACCGATTGAAGGCACAAACATTAGTAGATTTTAACTAAATATATTGATAATGACAGAGAAGTTTATGGCCAAAAACCGTAAACTCTTCTGTGCGTTTGTCGATTTGCAAAAAGCATATGATCGCGTAGATAGAGGTAAACTGTGGGAAATATTGTCGGAATATGGAATAAACACAAAACTGATCACGGCAATTACATCGCTGTACACAGAAAGCACTGCTAGTGTCAGAGTACATGGGGAGCTTACAGCCTGGTTTGATATCAATGAAGGTGTCAAACAGGGGTGTGTAATGTCTCCATGGTTGTTTAATCTATATATGGACAAGTGTATGAAAGAGCTGAAAGGGTTGGAAGCAGGTGCAAAAATGGAAGGTGTGTCAGTAAGCTGTTTGTTGTATGCGGACGACGCTGTGCTACTTGCAGACAACGAGCACGAACTGCAAGCCCTGGTGTCTAGTATGTATGAGGTATGCAAGCGATACGATTTGATGATGAATGTGAATAAGTCTAAGGTAATGATTTTCGAAAAAGAAAGAAGCATGACAGTCTGCAACATTAGTGTAAACGGTGAAAATCTGGAACAAGTGGATGAATTTGTTTATTTAGGAAGTATGTTTACAAAGGATGGGAGGGTGGAGAAGGATATTGAAAGAAGGGTTGGGGCAGGCAACAGAATAAATGGTGCACTTTAAGTTGTCATCGCAAACAAAAGCCTATCCAAAAAAGCTAAGATGGCAGTGCACAATGGTGTTCTTGTACCGACCCTTATGTATAAGAGTGAAGCATGGAACTGGCAAAAGAAGGATGAAAGTAGAATAAATGCAGTAGAAATGAGATCTCTAAGACGAATGTGTGGCAAATCTGTATATGATAGAGTGACAAATGCAAGTATAAGAAGTGAATGTGGTGCAAATGAAAGTGTCATGAACAAAATAAGGAAAGGGTCATTAAGATGGTTTGGACACATGGAAAGAATGAGTGAAGACAGAATGGTAAAGAAAGTATATGTAAACGGCGTGAACGGAGCTAGAAATAGAGGAAGGCCGAGGAAAACGTGGCACGATCAAATCAATCAAATATTGAATGTCGGTCACGTGAGGAGTCGGAAAATCGACGTGCGTGCATGACAAGATGTATGAATGTAGAGGAAGCGAGAGAAGTATGTCAGGACAGAACAGTGTGGCGTTCCATTCTTTCTGCCTACCCCTCCGGGGAGACGGCGTGATGGTAAGTTAGTTAGTTAGTTTTATTGATAATTTTTTTTTAATTACTTTTTTTTCGATATTTGCATAAATTTCCTCAATATTCAAGATCTATTGGCCCCAAACAGTGTCAAATGCCCGTCTTTTGACCATGGCAGGCGAAAAGCCAATTAGAGAATAAGTCGCTAGACGCAAACGACAGTGGATCGGACACACTCTGATACGGAACCCAGCCTGCATCACTCAGGGCGCACTAGACTGGCATCACAGAATTTTTTTCCCAATACACTAAAGATACAAGTTAGAGATACACAATAATAATTAATACATAATAGATTAATAAAAAGAGCGAGAAACATAAAATGCATGACAAATTAATAAAATAAATATACCATACAATTATAATAAAGATAGTACTTCCCTCAGATGAGCCAAACTATCACAAAATATGTCAAACTCCGAGGTGATACGATTAAGCAAAGATAATGCTCTACCTACCGGCATAACCATTGGCAGGTTGGTTCTGCATCGTGGGAGATAAAACAATCTAGGGCCCCTTTGTCGAAGATAATTATCAGGGACGAACAGACCTACATCACTCAGGATTTCTGAGTTGTGTATACTTTATTATCTTTATTTTGTCAGCGACTGATTTTGCCAGGCTAGCTGGCATTGACAGACTGGTCAATAAAATAAATAAGTGGAAGAAGTTTATGAAAATATATCGTTTTATTTAATTATTTTTTAAAATGATCTTCTATGGAGAGATTTCGGTAAAATAATTAGATTACTTTAAAAACATATTTGTTTGTTGTAAGAACACCCTCATACGCTTAAGATTATCGAAGTTTTTTTTTTCAGCAAATTAATTTGTAATGTTGCTTCAATGCCACATTATAATTTTTTTTCTTATACTCGTACATATCAATGTTTTGAAGATTCATTACTTCAATAACTTTTGAAAAATCATATTTTCACATGTTTGTTTGTGAGATTCCTAATAATTGAACAATTTCCTAGCTGAGTGTTTGGCAATTTATTTTTTATTTAATCGTGTTGTATTTTCAGAGTTCCATACTTTGTCACTCGTGGTTTAAAAAAATGCTTTCATCAAGTCCCTCGTTTTAGATTATTCATTGTTATCATATATTATGTAACATGTTCACATTTGAAAATCGTAAATTTATACTTGTAGCATAAATACAAATTTAAAAATCAATATCTTCTTCTCAATCGTATTCTTCGTGATTGTGGTTCGTATCTATCCTGTAAACCGTTGACCATGGCACGCCATGCGCTCCTGTTACCCGTATGTCTCCAGGCTGATGCTAATGAGAGATCTGAGATTAGGGGCATGGTGCTTGTTTTAATGATTGCTTTCCTTCCACTTCGCCCATGATGATGACCTTTTCAACGTTGTCCTGAAAAAAAAACAATAACTTCGAGTTAATCTAATATGATACTAAAAGGATAATATGGCAAAACAATCTGGATTGTATTCTTGCGTTGCAATCCCACCCTTATAAAAAATGTTTCGTAACGGATTTAAAATCGTAAATGGAACAGTATATTGCGAAATAAAATTAACGGATTAATAACAAAACATCCGTTTTGTCGTTGTTTTAAAAAATCCAAAGTAAACATTAACGTCACATAAAAATAACCACACAAATTTCAAGCAGAGCGCATAAGCCGTAAAATGGCCTTGGTACCTACGAGATTAATAAATCTTCGTATAAAATGCAACATAAAAATGATTCATCTCGCGATGTTTATCACCATAAAACCGTCACGATTCCCCTCTCTCCTAAGAGACAAGAGACAAACAATCCCGAAATCAAGACCGGCCGCGCGATGACTTTCCCGAGCATTCCCGGGGCGGGAGACTTACTTTCACGCGGCCACGTCAATGATATCTTCATCATTCTAGAAACATACACAGCTCTGTCTGTCGGAAGACAAATGGAGATAAATTGTTATACACCCGCGGGTAAAGCGTTTAACTGCTGGTAAGGTGTTTGGGTCGGCCATTTTTTTTTGTTTCTTGGAATTCTACGACACATTTACAGGGCAGTGGCAGTTTTCCAAAATCATAAGATTCCGAAATACATTCTGTCCATCCACTTATGACACTCGTGTTATCATTTAAATGATTTATGTTATTACACAGTAAGTGATTTGACATGCAGTCTCTACATATTTAACTCTTGTTTTATTTCAATTTAAAAGTTTATTTATATTTGAATATAAAAACGCATCTTATGTACACACAATTTTTTTTTTTAATATACGTTTTCGATGACATTAATCCTTTTTTCTATTTTCTAATGTTGATGTTGGTCATCCGCAACATATACATTTTTTTAAATCAGTATATATTTTATTTTTTCAATGTGTTTTTACTGAACAACACAAATTAAACAATTATTTTTAACCATATGATCGATATTAATTTATTGTTTCTTGAACAATAATGTAAAACTCCATGTTGGTAATGTTATAAATAAAATAATATAGTGATACAAATGAAAACGTATATTTTCTAGAATTTGTATTTTATTTTATGAGAATGGCATGTTTCATCTTGCCAAAACATTATCAAATGATCATTTAATTTAAAACGTGGCAAGGATTATACATAACTGGCTATTATAGATATTTACGACAGCGACATCATAGATTGTTTTACCTACCGGGCGCCAGAACCAACCTGTACCTCTAGTGACACCGGTGGGAAGAGCAATTAATCTGCTGAACCCGGTCTCCTCGGAGATCGACGTCTTTCATATTAGTGAAAGTACGTTTAGAATGCAAATACTCTTATTCTTCAGAGTATCCTGTCTTCCGAATGTTGAACCATCTCTCATGCGTTTCTGGTAGTATACTATACACTATATTATTTTACCTGTTCTCAATGCCAATGTCAGATGCCTTAAAAATTAATTTTGTAATATCTATTGATGAAATAAAATGATTTAATTTTGATTTGATAACTGACCTTAGCATGGCGAAATTTTCATTCCCATAAAATATATTTAAAACTTCTGAAAAATACGTTTTCACTGAGCATCAAAATAATTCTAATAAACGGGCGTTGTATTAATGGACAGGTTTCTAGAAAGGTATATTTGGAGAAAAATGTGTGGTATTCCATTCACTCTACAGGTTTCTTCCGCAAAGCATTAATTTAATTGTTTATTAAATGAGATAGATAAATACAGTTTGAGTTTAATATTACTGGTTTCGGGGAACAAGACTCCCAGAAATAGATTCATTGAACCCTTATGCTAAGAATCGTTTTCATAATCCCCTTAGCAAATAAAATAAGTCAAAAAGATTTGACAGAAATAAAAAGTCTTTGAAACTAGAAACTTAATATAAATTATCTGATTAAATATATTTTTACACCAATATTCATGCAGTTCTTCTGTATTTGTTGTAATTTCAAACTATGCATAGAACATTGCTATTGATACCAACTATCGTAGTTGCAAATCGTGAAATATTCATTGAAATAAAACATTTCTACTCTTCAAAAACTTGGTTCACGTACATTCGTAATCAGTTAAAAGTTTTAGCTTTTAAAATAAATATTTTTGTCACAGATGTTAAAACATTCACAATTAACAATACCAAATTGTTTTTCTTGTGTTTTCTACGCTACTGTCATACAAAAATAATCAAAACAAATTTTAAAATCATCCAGAAATATTCACGGGCATGCGCATCGTGTGCATTCGAATTTTTCGAATGACTTTCGGAGAGAATCGAAGCATTCCATTCTCGCACTCTTGTTTTCAAAATACTTTTTCTTTATGACATCAGGTTTTGGCCTATTTATATTATTTTAATTTTTATTATTTAATAGTTTTACAAATTGAAAATACGAATTGCATTATTATTTATTCTCTCTCTCTCTCTCTCTCTCTCTCTCTCTCTCTCTCTCTTTCTCTCTCTCTATCTCTGGTTTCAATCCTGGGATTGGTTTGAAGCAATTTCCTCTATTATTCTCTTCCATTCTTCCCTGTCTTGTGCGGCTCTTTTGAAATCTGCATATGATGAGCAGTACACGTCCACCAACGGATCCTCTAGGTAGTCTCGGCGTCGGCGTTCCCTAGAGTTTGTCCCCTCGGTCATACCCTCCATTATGGCATGCAAGAGGCCTTCTTGTCGTATTACATGGCCGATCCATCTTGCACGCCTTTCGGACAAGATCCTGAGCAGGTGCCTTCCTCCTTCGATACTTTGGAGAACCTCCTCTTTTGTAATGTGGTCCCACCAGAAAATTCCTAATAGTCTTCTATAGGACCACATCTCAAAAGCCTCTAGTTTTCGTTTATCTCTTTCGGATAGGCACCATATCTCGCAGCCGTACATCAAGATACTTCATACATAGGTCTTGATGAGGAGTATTCTCATTATATTTATTATAGAATATATAAACCTAGCAAATTCGTATTTTACTAATCATACTTTAATGAATTAAAACACATGTTTTTTCCACTTTGAGTTTATTTTTCTCGAAATGTTACGAAGGTTCTATACATTCATCATTGGTAGAACGATAAAAACGTATTTTACATGCGCAAAGAGTTTAACGTGTCTGATATATCATGGGTCAAACGAAATCATTTATTATATTATCCTGACTTCTTGCTGACTAAATTCAATCAGATAGGTATTTCTTGTGAGGTAAGGGATTATATACATTCCGAGACCCTTTGCCAGTCCAAATCATTTTACATTTTGCTCTTACATACGCCAGCTTAATTTTAATGTTATCGAAAACTTTAGGGTCAGCCTTTAACCCATCAATCCAGAACCGGAACCAGAACATAATCGGAGGATTTATAATATTGGCTATAAATAGCAAGCTTTATTATATTTCATAAAATCACATTTTGTGTTTTCAATACTAAAAAGTTGAAATGTTTGTGTTTCGGATATGGATTTTGTAATTTTTTTAATTTGAAATGAATATGTTAATTTGTATCTGGCCACTTCTCATAAAAAAATACTCCGAAAAGGTAATATTGTAACTTCTATATACGCCATACTTTGTGTTGTTATGATGGTTTATTTCTATTTTTATTTTTTATACGCTTTTTTATTTTCTTTTTTATAACATCTGTCAGATCATATAAACATCAACAATTTTAAAATATTTTTATAAATATGTATCTTTACTGAAGAACACAAAGTGTATAAAAAAGTAAAAGAGAAATAGATAATATTTTTGGTTGAAATATCTAAGTAAGAAAAAACAAAAAAAAAATGTTAAACATGCATTTAGTTTAATTCCACTTTTATATGTTGTGTTTATTGTATTAATTACAATAAGTCATTTGTTTTTCAACGCATTTAAAAATTATTCATTATTTTGCTTTAATACATTAAATTTCCATTTAATTTTGTAATAGACACACCTGAAGATAGGATATATTTCCAAAACATGTTGCATATAGTATATTTATGACAATAAAAAAATATGTAAAAAGTGTTTTTAAAATAAGTAAAATTTTCCTTAAAAATTAATTATTTTATTCCAACTCAAGCTTAAATAATGTGAAAAAGCTTCAATCGATCTATCCATAAATCAAGATGGAAAAATTTAATTACCACAGCATCTCTTTCAAAAGTCATCTTACGTCCTTAGTGTAAAAAATATTTTGCTTCGTCTGATTCAGCAGTAGCGTTAAAAGCGTACTGCTGTACGGATGTGAAACTTGGAAATCTACCGCGAACGTTATTAGAAAACTCCAGGTGTTTATAAATAGGTGCCTTCGCTCAATATTCAAGATCTATTGACCCCAAAAAGTGTCAAATGCCGTTCTCTGGACCATGGCAGGCGAAAAGCCAATTAGAGAACAAGTCGCTAGACGCAAATGGTAGTGGATCGGTCACACTCTAAGACAGAACCCAGCTTGCATCGCTCAGGGCGCACTAGACCGGTCCCCTATGGAAGGAAAGAGGAAGCGAGGCAGACCTAGAGCCACCTGGAGAAGAGCTCTGCAGGACGAGGTTAAGGCAGCAGGCCTCACTTGGGATGATGTAAGGCATCAGGCATGCGATAAAGTCGGATGGAGAAGGTTCATTGAGGCCCTATGCACCACGGAGTTATGACAGGACAAAAAGAAGAAGAAGAAGAAGAGAAATTTTATAATGTATTTTTTTTTTTCTTTTTCTCATTCGCTAAAAGAAAATTTTTAACATGTTACTGTTAAATATTTACAATATTCGCATCTGATTATTCCCAAAGAAAAGGGTCATTTAAAGTTCAATGCAAATACTCCAAAATTATAAAACTATAACTTTACAGTGGTAGAGTTCTTCTGTACTATTTAGTGCCTACTTGTACAATTACTATTATATTTTCAGTGGCTACCTGTGCGTGTTTCAAACTACCTGCGCAAACCCAGTTCATACCAGAACAGATCCGCCAAAGGCAATAATTTCGTCTTGTTTGCTCCCAGATGAAAGCCCCGAAGACATAAAAATCCGAAAATGATTTAGTACCTATTTCTAAGAAGGTCTCGTGTTCTATGACTCTAAAACTAGGGTGAGCAGGTATTTCAAAATCAAATCTATTTTTCTTATGGTTTAACAATTCCAAAGTTTTCGCCTAACAAGGGAAATTTCAGCGAGTTTGAACTATCGAATTAGTATTATGTGAAGAACTTGAATTCAAAAATTTTATTGACTCTCAAGATGGGAATGAAATTTGGTACGATTGACGCATTAGACCTGCGCTTTGCTAATTAAAAAATGTATAAATTGTGCTATGCGTATTTATATGCATCCACATTGCTTGAAAATATCAGTTAAAATTATCTAAATCGCTTCATTAATATATTCATTGAAGCAAAGATGGCAGTACATAATGGAGTTCTAGTGCCAACAAATGTGTATTAAATTGAGGTTTGGAACTGGCAAAAGAAGAATGAAAGTAAGACAAAAGTCGTAGAAATGAGATCACCGAAAATAATTTGCTAGAAAACGATGTATGGTAGAATACCAAGAGACGAAATAAGTAAGAAATGTAAAACATCTGATTCCATCCTGAGCAAAATTAATAAAATAGTATTGATATGGTTTGAACATACGTAACGAATGGATGAGAGAAGAATGGTTAAAGAGTTGTATAAAAACAGTGTGAGTGAAAACAATCGACGAGGGTGCGTATAACAGAGTGTTAAACACGCACGAGAGTTATTTCAGTATAGAACAGAGTGGCGGTACATACCCCTCCCGGGAAACGGCTTGATGGTTAGTTTGTTATGTACAGTCGGTGTGCTTTTGCAACGATATAAATCGCTTCATAAATAAAATGTTATTTAAATTTGATTAATTTAACCCTTCATTGCATGATATAGAAAATTTGCTACAAACCGAAAAATCTACTAATATTTATATAAAATATTTTAATTTCATACATATTCTTATTGTATCCTACACTGTACATTCCCATCTACCTAGGTACACAAACCATCGCTTGTTGTGCTATTTTACAATATACAATTTCAAAAAAAAAACAATAGAAGTTCATGGTTGACCTGTTACTATTACTGCAAGTTTACTACACACATTTTGGGTTTATTAAAAAAAAAATTCAAATCTATAATAAAAATTAATGTTTTTGTGTCTGTCCGTACTTTTCTCGAAAATTACCGAACCCATTTCGCTGAATATATCTCAGTTTGTTTTTATTATTCCCAGGAAGGTATAGAAAATAGTTTGAATGAAATCTTAAATGTTGAACTGTTGCTATTACGTTTTAAAATTAGTATGAAAAACATTAAACCTATCAAGTAGTATTGACTTAGCCCATAGATATACCACTTTAGTTTCCCATAGATTATATATTCCACAGACGAAGATTTATTTAGGTAGAATATTTTCAAATGGAAAACACAAGTAGGTACCTGCATAAGAACTTTTTTATCGGTTAGTCACGGATTACATAATCCACGGACAATAAAGGCAGAAACATACTATTAACACGCGACGCCACCCGATGAAACGTGATGCGTGTTAAGTCGAATCAAATTGTATTGTTTTCTATGAACAGAATCACACTACGAACACCCGACGCGACGCCATGCGCGCACACGCCATCCGATCCAGACGAGCTAGATCGACGTGTTGCCGATGGTGGGAGTAAACACGCCACCCGACGCGATTCACGCAGTTTGTTTCTAGACAACACCCGACCCCACGCTTCAGTCGTTCGAGTACTTTCGCAGAGCGTACACGCATACATATTTTATATATACATATTTTTGCATTTATTTAGCAAAATGACCGACGAACAATTGATTGAGTTGATTAAACGATATCCTGTTTTATATAACACGAGTTTAGCTATATACAGGGATCATACTGTGAGAAATAATGCATGGGAAGAAATTGCCGAGCAAATGAATACACACAAATGATTTCTTTGAATAAATTCGTGTATTTCTTCAAATTGTGTTTTAGTAACCCGAAAATACATGTGAAATCTTTCATTATCTTGAAGTAAGTCTGGATACAAAGTACGATATTCACCACACGTACTTCTCTTTTTATTTATTTCATGTACCCAGTAACGCCTAATTACCCAAAATTTGCATCAAATCTTCTTTAAAGTCTTCATCTGACTCGTTATTTATTAAATTCATAGCACACAACCATACACTTTCACTGCTGTCAGCTAACTGTACTCAGAAATTGCTAATACGCCGTGGCGTCGCGTGTTGGTAATGTGCACGGTGTACATCGGGTGTCGACACGTTGCATCGCGTCGCGTGTTAATAGTATGTTTCTGCCTTTATTTTTTTTTTATTATTATTATTTTTTTATGTACACAACAGGTCGTTTGGACCCAATTACTGTGTACAATTTTTATTTTTTAGCTATTATATTGATTCTCGTGACATGTGATAGGTAGCCAATCTATCGCCATTTTATTGTCACGTGAATTCTACACCAGACCAAAGACAGTGTAACAATCACACTGCCATCGCCGGGAATCGAACCCAGGACCTTCAACATGGAAGTCAGAGCTCGTAACCACTCTGCCACGAAGGTCGTCCAAACGCCGTTTATGTTTGTTTAGGTAAAATATTTTCAAATTGAAATCACGAATAGGTATCTACTGAATATTTTTTTTTATATATCTACCTATATATTTATAATATACTCGTATATAATATATATACATATTTTGAAAATGGAATGAAGTAAAAAAATCAAACGAATGTTTCTTTGTTTAGATAAAGTAATAGTTGATTTGGCTTTCAACACAGGAAAGTATTCATGTCATATTCAATCGATTATAGCGTATAATAATTAAATATGTTCTGGAATATTGTCAAATGTAGCTTTCTAATACAGTACAATTATAAATAGTATTTTCTACAAATACATTTTTATTCATATATAAATAAACGAATATGTTATTTTAATTCTTTTTTAAATTTAAAAAATCATGCAATGAAGCCTAAAGCACATGTTGCTAAACTTAAAACTTGGTTCTGAATCTGTGGTTAGTTGGCGGGGGCGCGGCCGGGGTAGTGACCCCAGAGAGACCGCATCGCGCAGCGATAAGCGGTCTGGGTATAACTGTCGGGCAATCTCCACCCCGATTGAATGCGACTGCTACAACGCTTACGGATCAGCCCGGACCAAGGGTCAAATTATACGACTGTGTTACTGTTTTATTCCTGCACCCCTATGACCATCTACGTTTGCGTACGTAAAATGAAAGGAAACTTTATTATACGTTCGTTCATCGCAACGATGCACTTTTCTTGATTTTTTTAAACGAAACAAAATACCACAAAATCAAACTAAATATCATAATAACATATTGCTTTCGTGGTATAAACCACACCAAAAACGTACGTCGAAATAATTCGACGCACGTTTTTGTGTGTTTTATTTTACAATAAAATATGCTTGAAAAGAAAATTAAAGTTATAACATTTTGAATGTATACAAATACTTGTAGACAAATATTGGATTTTACCCATTGCGGTTAAAAAATTTTTATAAGGATTAATTGTTTCTCAATAGAGACGAAGAAAAAGAGGAAGACCGAGGAAACCGAAAAAGAGAACATTGTAGCATATGTACATCTTCCAAAAATGTGTCAGACGTGGTGGTCGTAAGAAGGGCCTAATGGGGAATGTTTTTAACATAAAGTGATCGCTTAACCCAACCAATGACAGGTCATAAATCCTGTAAGCGCCTCGACCACCATATTCTGTTCCCAGAAAACAATTTACATCTTCGTCTCTATTGAGATACAATAATCTTTAAAAATGATAAACCCGCAATGGGTAAAATCCAGTATTCGTCTACAAGTTATAATGTTATCATGAAACACACTACTGAACATTTCAAACATGCATACACATTAAAATCATTTTATTATTTAATATGAATGTAAAACGTACATTTTCTAAATAACTAACTAACTAACTAACTAACCATCACGCCGTCTCCTCGGAGGGGTAGGCAGAAAAAATGGAACGCCACACTGTTCTGTCCTGACATACGAGTACTTCTCTCGATTCCTCAGCATTCATGCATCTTATCATGCACGCACGTCGATTTCTCGGACTCCTCAC
Source organism: Lepidostoma basale (assembly GCA_022606425.2). Lineage (NCBI taxonomy): Eukaryota > Metazoa > Arthropoda > Insecta > Trichoptera > Lepidostomatidae > Lepidostoma > Lepidostoma basale. Next base: position 662,023 of record JAHDVF020000053.1, on the reverse strand, counting down.
GTGACCGACATTTAATATTTGATTGATTTGATCGTGCCACGTTTTTTCCTCAGTCTTCCTCTATTTCTATCTCCGTTCACATCGTTTACCTTCATCACCATTCTGTCTTCACTAATTCTTTCCATGTCTCAAAACCATCTTAACGACCCTTTCATTATTATGTTCATAACACTTTCATTCACATTTTACTTGCATTTGACCCTTATCATATACCGATTTACTACACATTCGTCTTAGAGATCTCATTTATTTTGTATTTATTCTACTTTCATCCTTATTTTGCCAATTCCATTCTTCACTATATTTTCTAGAAGTTTTATTACGTTTTCATTCGTATTAATTATTTGATACGGAATTTAGTTCAAAACACAATAAATTTCACTGTATTAACTTGCCAATGATTGGCGTAGCCATCTGATAAACGGAAGGCCTTAGGTTTTAATGTATTTTAGAAAAATGAAAAAATGATCGTCTATGTCTAGATTTTTTTTTCTATCAAGAACATTAATTTATTTATTTTTAATCATTAGTATTTTTTTATTGAAATTTTTTTTCCTTGTAAGAGTATACAACCGGTCGTTTGAAACCAATTACTGTATACAATTTATTTTAGCTATTATATCGATTCTCATGACATGTGATAGGTAGCCAATCTATCGCCATTTTACTGTCACGTGAATTCTACACCAGACCATAGACAGTGTGACAATCACACTGCCATCGCCGGGAATCAAATCCGGGACCTTCGGTTTGGAAGTCAGAGCTCTTACCACTCTGCCACGAAGGTCGACAGTTCAATAAAAGACGTATCAGAGTTTTATTATAAAGCATATTTTTACAATACTACTTTAATTTTTTAAACTTATATGTACAAGAAAGAGAGATGATATTCACCGACGTGCTAGAAAATACTAAGTGTTGACAGTCCAAGGAAGAACAATGTGGAAGTAAATAGAAGAGGGTTTTCTTCAAGAGCTTACGTCTACAGACTGAAGTAGAAATAAGATTTTTTTGTTCAATATGATCACATATTCTTACAAATATATATCATACTACAAATTTGATAAACAACAAAATTTTTAAAAAATCTTGTTTTTTATTATATACGAGTATATCGAATATCATACAGTTAAAATCAGATTTATTTCAAAATACAAAGAAGCTTTAAACGGGCCTAGATTTTTTTAACAGTATTAAACAAATAAAAATTGTTTTGTAAGTGAGATATGTTCCATATATTTCATTTTCATTGACCAAAAAAAGGGACAGTGTACAATTGAATTAAGCATCCTGATAGAATATCTGAGTTTAATATGGTAAATAATATGAGTGTAGAATAGATACGCTCCGAAACATGAAGCCTAATGAATGTCGAGACCTAACGAGAGTCTGATTGAACCAATAAGAGCTTACTCGGACGCGATATACGGATTCGACCCTGAGAAGACCCCTGGCGTCCCTCTAGCAGTCGAAAGATCGACCTAAAATCCCGCCGTCCAAATCCGGGTCGCAAATTTAAAAGTTTCGAGGGTTTGCGGACTTAATCGAGTTGTTTGTTCGTTTCGTCGATCCCATCAAATACAGTTAACACTGTGACAGCCGTATTAGAAGAGATTGGACCATTTTATCGGAGACTCGGTACCATTAAGCTTTGTCATATTTCCGTGCGGACTCGCATGTTTGTATTAATGAGAAAACTAATGTCCTATCCTGACAAAAATATGCTTTCCTTAGTGTTATCTAATAAGTTCTTGTTAATAATATGTTATCTACATTGATGACTAAGCAGGAACTATTCAGGATCTGATATATTCTTGCTCTCCTATTCGTTTATTTGATTTTTTTCGCCATTTCTTTGTCCATTTTATTACGATCCAAGATTTTGTAAGTCTGCTCAATTCTGCTAACATAAAAGCATGTAAATTGCTTTATTTTTCTAGCTTTTTACTTTGAATTGCGGACACAAAAAGAGGGTGGAATTATGTATTACAAACATGAAATACACTTTTTGACGAAATCGAAGTGTAAGTATATATACTCGTACGGCAAAACATGCCAAACCGTAAGAATTTTGAACATATTTTTTTCATAATTATGGAAAACTTACGCTTACTAAATGTTTTATTATAATGTTTTTCATGGTATAACATGATTTGCTCAGCTGGGGGCGAACCATATTAAATAAATGATTTTTAAAATACATAAAATATTATAAACTATAACATGTTTTAAAGCTTACGTTTTCCTCAATATCAAATATTGAAAATGATATTTTCTTACATTATTTAGGTAACAATAAAGAAAATGCACATATTCTTTCGAAAGAAATAGAAGCTTTGTGCTGTAACAAAATACAAAAGATAATTTAATAGTCCATTGTTTTGGCCGAAACACTATGATACCATGTTAAACTGTTAAATTAAATAACTTTGTTTTATGTATCACAATTGTATTTTATTTTACGCCACAGCTGTTTCATCAACCTATGCTGATATCATCAAAGGTTGACAAAACATCTGTCGCGTAAAATAAAATACAATTGTGATACATAAAACAAAGTTATTTAATTTAACAGTTTAATATAAAATATTTTCTATTAAAATTCAAAAGTTATGCTTGGTAACAGTGCATTTAATTACTGATTCCGTTATTTTCGTATTTTTCTTCTTCCTCTTAGTTTAGGTCGTATGACCTGTTTATGACAGTGAGCTGTCCTGGGATGATGATGTCCAGCCATCTCTCCATCTTTTTGTCGGCCTTCTTGGTAATCTCTTGCTGCTTGGATTTTCATTTTTAACAAATTTTGCAGTTCTTGTATTCTCCACGCAGTCTACGTGGTCTCTCCAAAAAATTCCATGATAATATTTTATGATGTAATATTATTCATACAATCAACAGAATAATATTCGGTAGTTATATAACATTACGCTGAATTTTAATTATTAGTTTATTTGGGCATACAAGCGAAATATTCAAATCCAGTTTAGTAAAAGCGGTACTGGTTCACATAATGTGGGCCCACAGCATTTTAGCAGAACACTGCTAATAGTTCTAAATATAATCTTCAATTTACACTTAAGCAACTGAATTTGCAAATATTAGCATGTAGCTTGTGTTAGAACGTTGGTTATTTGCCTTATATATTATAATTAATTATCTCAATCCACTTAATAGTACGAGCGTAAAATAACGTGATATGCTTTTCAAAGATTACGCAAGATTTTTAATGAAATGAAACACTGTTTTTTCTACATTTTAGTACATTCATCACGAAATGTTTCGAGGGTATTATACTTTCATTACCGTGATAAATAAATGTAATAGTAGAAATGCTTTGTTTTAATTATATAAAAACATTGTTTTGGATTTCCACGATGTTAATACATCAATTTATCTTTAAATTAACATATTTTTCATTTTGTAGTTTTTAACCTCTAGTGCATTCTGCATAAACGTGCCATGCATCTCACATAAACTGATACTTACAACAGGTTATTTGAACCCAATTCATGTTTATATTTGCTAAGCAATTATTTTTCATTGCGTAGATAAATGGAGAGAGATAAGTAGCTTATCTCTCTCCATTTTGATTGTCATGTGAATTCTACCAGATCAAATACAGCGTAATATTTTAATCACACTTTCATTGCCGGGAATTGAACCCGAGACCTTCAGTGTGGCAGTCATAGCTATTACCACTCTGCCACGAAGGCCTTCCATATATTATTTAAAAATATTTCTTAACGAATCAAAAATTGGAACTAATTATTTAATAAGATGCAATTTTGGTTGATTTTTCTACTAACAAATTGGATAGGACAAATCAAAGTGCAGATAAAATTTCTTAACACAAAGTTAATTCTTAAGCAGCTTCAGTTCAAACATTGATTCGCTTTGATGTAAAATTATACATACATTAATAATTGTGACTACAAAACAATTTTAATCCAGACAACAAGTATTTAAAAACTTCATTAAACAGAAAATTCGAAAATAACATTTTATATATGTATTTGGATACGTGTAACATAAATTAAATAAACACAAAAGTCCGGATCATCCATGTCAACATGTGCAACATCGATAAAAACATTATCTGTTATTACATTATGTGCTAAATTAAAATAACAGTGGATTCGTGGAACATAAATTAAATAGACAATATGTGCACCATCTAAAAAGAACATTTTGTGTTAAATTATTTTTATTTTGCTATTTTATTTTACATCGTTGTATTTTATATTATTTGTTTTAGATTTATTTTGTGGGTGTTGGACTATCGAAGTGTGCGCGGGAGATGCCTATTGGTGGCGATGAGGTTCGCAACCCATCACACCGCGTCTCCCGCGGAGCGAAAAGAAAAGGATGGAGTGCCGCATCAGTAAAAGTGTGACAGTCCATTCTTTCTGCCTACCCTTTCGGGGAGACGGCGTGATGGTGTTAGTTAGTTAGTTAGTTATATGTTTTTTTGAAGTTCATAAAGCAACATGAAACAAAATGTACTGGGTTAATGTAAATATAGAAAAATATTTGAAATTCGTTTCTGCAGAAAATTCCAAAAGTCGAATTACTCGTAAACTCATATAAATAAAGAACAATATTGGATGTATTCCTAAAGCAAGTGAAAAATGAAATCAAAAACCAATTTCAAATCTTCCAGCAAAATAAATCTCGTTGTATTTCTGAATAGCATTTAGATAAATGTGATGTATAGGATGTCAATAAAAGTTCCACGAGTAGCAGGAATAAATCCAATATGGTATCAAAAATGAGTTTCCCTTGCCAATTTTCTCGTGGTCAACCAATTCTTATTATGTCAGTCATTTTCCGGTGGCGGCGGTTCTGGGTTCTAGGAACAAATCGTGTGTTCGGACTCTTGCTGACATGGTACACAGTGTTCCATATACGATATTAAAACGGATCATATATTTTGTTTACATTTAAAAAACGGATTTACAATGCTAAATAATAATTGCACAAAGCTTGTAGTTTTTTTTAAGTAATTATTTCTCCTTTATATCCAGTATTTGTCTAAAGTATTATATTTGAATACATTCAAAAATAAAAATATTCACGATTGTACAGTGAACCAAGTTTTTAAAAGGTATAACATTTTTACTTCCATGAATATTTCACAGGTTGCAACTAATTATATTAAGCCTTTAAGTAATGATTTTATTTAAAAATCAAATATTCAAAAAAAAAATTTAACTACAATTATAATGTGATAATTAACCTTTTTTATACAAATATTTTTAAATGGTTAACATTAAAATACGGATAAAAAGTTAACTCAATATTGCGTTGTTTTCGGCGTAGAATACAAAATATTTATTATTTTCGGCATTTATCATTAATTTCACTACTTTGCCAACTGATTGAGTTGGTATTTAATATTGATAAAAACCGGTTTTTTCTCTTAACTGTATTATATTGTATATTGGTGAAATATTTCGCCTTCATGGGACATTATCAGATTAATCCTCCAGAAAACATGTTTTCGTTTATATTCAATATTAAATGTAAAAGTCAATATTATCTTTGTTCAAAACACAATAAATACATATTAAATAAATTTAGTTCAAAATGAAAACGCAAAATGAAATATCATGGTATAAATTCAGTGTAAATAATGAAAACAAATTCCCAAAAAAATCATAATTTATTTTTAGTTTCGACCGGTTTTGGCAGCTTTGTGCCATCTTCTGATCTAGCGGTTTCGGTTCGATTTCGGGTTCGGCGTCGAAACTAATAATCAAATGAAATAAATCTGAATTACGTATTATAAAAATAAAATTAATTAAGTTTTCATTGTTTATATTTGGTTCGCTATTTTTTCTAGGTGGTTTATTATAACGAACCCAGTGTGCGATCAAAAGATGGGGTTATATCAGCTGAATTTTCTGCATCGCATTGTTCGCTCGCCTCCCGAAGTGCTCGGAAAATCACAAACAATAAATCATGCCGGCCGCCATCAAACTCTGTCAACAGAAAGTAATCACCCGACGGCAGCATGCCTCGAATTTTTACAATTTTACAAAAAGCGCCCTCATCTCACCCTCCATCACTCACGAGACCTCTCAAGGAGTCAATGCAACGTGTGGGTCAATATTATTTGTTCTTCCATATATGCGACCTTTTTTTCACGACACAAGTTTCTTCCATATTCTGGCAGCCATTCACAGCGGATGTTTCATTTCTTGTACACCTAAGCTTTTAATCGATTGTATTATACTACAATTGATTTAAATATTTTTGATATACAATTTTCCATGTGAGCAGAAAATAGTTTATTAAACGTTTGTATTAAAAACGCGGTTGTTTTTTTGGTTTTGCATATATATTTTTAACTAACTAACCATCACGCCGTCTCCCCGAAATGGCAGGCAGGAAGAATGGACTACCACATTTTTCTTTCCTGACATTTTTTCTCACTTCCTCAACATTCATACATCGTGTCATGCACGCGCGTCGATTTCTCTGACTCCTTACATGGCCGAAATTCAATATTTGATTTATTTAATCGTGCCACATTTTCCTCGGTCTTCCTCTATTTCTGGTTCTATTTACATCGTTAACATATAATTTTTTTACCATTATTTCTTCATTCATTTTTTCCATATGTCCAAACCATCTAATGATCATTTCATTATTTTGTTCATAACACCATCATTCGCACCGCATTCACTTCTTATATTTTCATTCGACACTCTATTATACACAGAGTTTCCACACATTCGTCTAAGAGATCTCATTTCTACTGCATTTATTCTAGTCCCATGTTTAGCTTCCATACATAAGGGTCGGTAGAAGAACATCATTGTACCCTGCCATTCTAGCTTTTTTGGATAGGTTTTTGTTTGCGATGACAACTTTAAGTCCACCATTCACTTTGTTGCTACTTTCAATATCCCTCTCCACTTGCCCATCTCTTGTAAACATACTACCTAAATACACTTTTTATATATTTTTTTAAAATATTTAAATATATGTTTTTAATTTATGTATATATTTTTTTTTATTGAATAATAGTGACAAATTTGTTTCGCATTGCAAGGGGCAATCTCAAACTGAGCCTAATCGCCAAAGAGTGTGTCCCCATAAAGATGATTTCAAAAAATTTATGGATGAGGAATTACGATATATAATGCAAAATTGAGGTTGAACTTATAAGTAATATAATTTCTTATTAGTACCATCCCAAATTTGCCTTACATAATTTTCTCCATCCCTCAATTATTTGAAATCATCTTTATAAGGACAACTGTTTGGCGATTAGGTTCGGTTTGAGAATGTCCTCACAAGGCATAACGAATTTGTCACTATTATTTAAATATATTTTTTTTAATGTTTACATAAATAAAAAAACAATGTTAAACCAAAAAAAGAACAATCACGTTTTTAATACATACTAGTTTTATAATGGAGTTATACCAAATTAAAATTAAAACCACCATAAATAGCTTATTATTACGAGAAAGAAATCAGGTCGTATCCAGATTTGAACTAAAGATCCCTGAATCAAATCAAATCAGTTTATTTTCTCAAAAGATATTACAAACAAAAATTATAGTTTAAGGCATCTATTGAGAACAGGTAAAACATAAAAAAAAATATAATACCAGGAACGCATGAATCACCAACAAAGCGTTCTGTTCTCTAGGCCACCACTATTAAATAATTGTTTACAAATCAAAGATTTTCAAAGTAGGTATGTTATCTTTTTTTCAGATCAATTTAATCTTCTTCTGATGATGAGAGTTGAGAACCAGTTCCAAGTAGCGTAGGATAAAGTTGCTTTCGTTGCAGTGATCGTTGAAGTTGGGGTGACCTGACTCCGGCACCAGAAGATGTAGAAGAATCTCGACATTTTGTCTAGCCATTTACCGTTATTTGGTGTCGGCCCTCCTTATATGGATCTGCCAAGTTTCGCGAACCTGGGTCACACCTGACTGTCCAGTCGCAGCGCCTACAGGTCGTTTCTGACTGTGGACATCCACGTTGCATCCCCGTCATATTCAGAATCTATGAAATAACTAACAAACTAACCATCACGCCGTCTCCCCGAAGGGGTAGGCAGAAAGAATGGACTGCCACATTTTTCTTTCCTGACATATTTCTCTCGCTTCCTCAACATTCATACATCGTATCATGCACGCGAGTCGATTTCTCTGACTCCTCACATGGCCGACATTCAATATTTGATTTATTTGATCGTGCCACGTTTTCCTCGGTCTTCCTCTATTTTTGGTTCCATTTACATCGTTAACATATAATTTTTTACCATTTTTTCTTCATTCATTCTTTCCATACGTCCAAACCATCTTAATGATCCTTTCATTATTTTGTTCATAAGACCATCATTCGCACCGCATTCACTTCTTATATTTTCATTCGACACTCTATCATACACAGAGTACCACACATTCATCTTAGAGATCCCATTTCTATTGCATTTATTCTACTTTCATCCTTCTTTTGCCAGTTCCATGCTTCGCTTCCATACATAAGAAATCTATGAAATATTTTGAACTTATTATAAATAAATTGCATGAAAATTAATTATTTCTATAAAAATGAAGTTTAACCACTGGTATTTTAATTCAAAGTAAAACAATACTAAACATTTACAAAAAAATATATTGTCACTTTGATAACTTGTTTTTAAATTTAACATCAATAGTAAGTTAGGTAGAAATATGCAGCAGTGAAGATATCAAGATTGGGAAAAGAAGAAGATGAATAATTTTCATTATGAAATAATTAAATCTCACACATAACATAACCTTACCTAACATAAAAGTGATTAGGTAAGGTTAGGCGTGTATCAAGATTATGTATGTATTGGAATCTAGAGAAGTGTGTCAGAAAAGAACAGTGTGTTGTCCATTCTCTCTTTCTACTCCTCCAGTGAATTGGGCAACTTAATTTTGTTTTATAGAGGAACTAAATATAACTGATTTATTATTATATTAAGAACCGTATTTTAACTAATAGTATCTAAATTAGGGTAAAACACATGTGTTTTTTATGTATTATAAAAATAGGGAAACAATTTTTTTTAAATGATAAATACTTATACGTAATAGCAAATTAAAATAAAGACCATACAACCGGGTGCTTGTAAGAGGCATTCAGGCAATATATGCAGGTACGTAATTTATAAACCTCGGTATTAGAAAATATAAAGAACGTACTTAATATTTTATGAAACAAGTATATTAAATATCTTCCCATGTAATATATCAAAGCACCGAACTAATATTCTACAGCTTTGATCGAACCACCCGACTATCATTAAAAATCTTTTAATAAGGCTTCACAGGCCTTCCACGAATTTTACCTTTTGAACACTAGTTATCAGGCTTTCATTAAATTGTGCGATACAATATGGAAAAAAAACGAACTAACTAACTAATCATCACGCCGTCTCCCCAAAGGGGTAGGCGATATGGAACTTTCACTATATTTGCAAATAAGTAAGAAAAAAGTTTCGTATTGACAATATTGTTAGATTTTTTTGTAATGCCTTACATTTGTTATTATTACTTGTTATATTACCCGTTATATTATAAAATGTATAACTTTGCTTCCGCCGTTTTGCAATAGATGGCAGTAGCGGTAAGTGGTAGTTGGAAGAAATAGATCATAGATGTCGTACAATAAGCTTAAGTATTTGTAAACATAACGCCATCGAAATATTAGTCGATTTGTGTCTGCATCATAAAGTTATTCCCGATTAAACAAGTCAGCTTACGAGCCAAATTCTCGTCATTTGCGGGAGGTTTTAATTTTATGCTTTAATATGAAGAAATCTGCGGCTGAGGTTCATCGAATGCTCTCAAATACCTATGGTGAGGCCGCTATTAGTGAAAGAACGTGCCGAGAGTGGTTTCAACGCTTCAAGAACGGTGATTTTAACGTCGAAGACCAGCATGGCGGTGGAAGAGAGAAGGTTTTCGAAGATGCAGAATTGGAGGCATTACTTGATCAAGACTCGTGTCAAACGCAACAAGAATTGGCAGGATCATTGGGAGTGACGCAACCAGACATTTCAAAACGCCTGAAAGTCATGGGAATGATTCAGAAACAAGGAAATTGGGTGCCGTACGAGTTGAAGCCGAGAGATGTTGAACGGCGTTTGTGTGTTTGTGAACAGCCGCTTGCAAGGCAAAGACGGAAGAGCATTGTGACTGCATCGCATTGTGACTGGGGACGAGCAATGGGTTCATTACGATAATCCCAAGCGCCGAAAATCATGGGGATATCCCGGCCATGCTTCCACGTCGACGGCCAAACCGAATATTCACGGTTCCAAGGTTATGCTCAGTATTTGGTGGGACCAGCTCGGCGTAGTGTATTATGAGTTGTTAAAACCGACTGAAACAATCACAGGCGATCGTTATCGAACGAAATTAATGCGTTTGAGCCGAGCATTGAAAGACAAACGGCCGCAATACAACGAGAGACATGATAAAGTGATTTTACAGCATGACAATGCTCGACCCCATGTTGCGAAAGTGGTCAAGACATACTTGGAAACTTTGAAATGGGAAGTCCTACCCCACCCGCCGTATTCTCCAGACGTTGCTCCCTCGGACTATCACTTGTTTCGATCAATGGCACACGGCCTAGCTGACCAGCACTTCCGGTCTTATGAAGAAGTAAAAAATTGGATCGATTCGTGGATCGCTTCAAAAGATGACCAGTTTTTTCAACGCGGGATTCGTATGCTGCCCGAAAGATGGGAGAAAGTAGTGGCCAGCGATGGACAATACTTTGAATCATAAATGTATAACCAGTTTTTTTACGATAAAGCCTCGAATTTCGGAAAAAAAACGGCGGAAGCAAAGTTATACACCTAATAACAAAAAACGTTTTGAATAAATTTTGTAAAGCAAAAAATATCAAAAATGTAATAATAATGAAATTCTATACAAGTCTCTTAATTGATTCGCAGTAGTCAAAAAAATATCCTTTGTCTTAGCAATCGCGTATAACTTCATGTCGAATTAAATTTCTTGATATTCGATTTTCAAATAGTTTTTTTTACCTTTTAATCATTTACTGGGATATTGTCGAATATTTTTTATGTTACACATTTATCATAATAATATTATTTGATTTTGACTCTACTTAGAAGAGAAGGATGGAGTGCCGTACGGTTAAAGTATGGCAGTCATTTCTTACTGCCTATCCCTTCGGGGAGACGGCGTGATGGTTAGTTAGTTAGACTCTTCTTAATACAAGTTTTAATGAGCAAAAGTAACAAATTGACTTTTATAGTGTATAGTTTTTTTTAATATTCCATGATTGAAATACTCGTATTTGAAATATTTAAAGAAATAAGAGTCTGGCTGTCAATCGTTTTCGCCAACTTCTTCTGGTAAAAAGGGTGTCGGTTGATTAATTAGTTAGTTAGCGATTTTGATATCATATACGAATAATATATTTTTTTAGATAACTTGGAATTAAAGACATTTAAACGTTTATAGTATTTTTTATTATTATTTAAAGTTAGTGAAAGATAGTCCATTGTTTTGGCCGAAACACTATGATATTTCAACATTATTACTGTTAAAATTGAAAACACTGTTATAAAAAATTACAATTTTTATTTATTAACTGAGAGTGTCGCGACAACTGTTTCGCCAACCGATGTTGGCATCATCAGGTATTACAATAAACTGAGTTACAATAAACAGTTTATCATCATCGGGTGTTACAATAAACTGAGTTACAATTAACAGTTTATTGTATAACACCTTATGATGCCAGCATCGATTGGTGAAACAGCTATGCGACACTCTCAGTGAATAAAAAGAAATTGTGATATTATAACAGTGTTTTAAATTTTAAAAGTAATTAGTGAAAGATGATTATTAAAATTGGTTGAAAAAATGTGTGAGTTTCATTCGATCGAAAAAACAATTAAAATAACACAAACCTGCTGAATACAAAAAAGGTTTTTTCAAATATTTATATTTATTTTTTTTTAAATAGAGAGACACGGAGAAGAATCGTTCGAAGGTAAGCCCCTCAAGAATTGTTCAGCCATCAGAGGTAAGTGTGCGTGTGCCGCCTATGCCGAGGCACTATAATATTATCTCGCTTATCCCGCATTCGATCCGAGAGAATCAGGAGCAGTGTCTTAAATCCAGTTGTTTATTAACTCGTCTCCGTCCGCATTGTTCCAGATTTATGCGTCGGCCTGATCAGCGTGCTGACGGACATCGTTCAGAAGATCACCATCGCCTGGGTGGCGGGCAACTTCGCCTGCAAGATCATTAGATTTCTCCAGGTAAGCCGTAAACCAAACAAATGCTCGCAATCTCGCCGCCACAGAATAGTGCACCTAACTCATTTGAATCGCCATACTTTACATTGGAGATAATATCTAACTGATAGTTTGAAACCAATTTACCTTCAATAGTTAATCCTAAAGTTTTGAAAATCTCTGCTACAGGGAATAATTCATACGGTTTTTACTTGTGAAAATATTATATGATAAAGTTTGGTAATATATTATTATTTCGTGAACAAATACCTGGGGTTTATCCCCATATTCATTACTTAATATTAATAAATCCATCTGCTTTCTCAAAGTTGTAATAATAGATTGGAATTTGCTTACCTTATTTTTAATATTTTTATAGCGTAAAACAAACAGCATGCTATCTAGACAGCATATATACTCGTATAGATCAGAATACAATTCATATTGTTAATAATATAATATAAACCCCATATTCAACATCTGCTTTCTAAGAGTTTTAAAAACATATTGTAATTTGCTTACCTTATTTTTAATATATGTTTTAACATAAAGCACATTGCCTGCTATTTAGATACAATGTATACATCAGAATAAAATTTATATTAATTGCATCTCAATAGAGACGAAGATGCAAATTGGAAACAGAATATGGTGGTCGAGGCGTTTACACGACTTATGACCTGTCATTGGTTGGGTTAAGCGCACGCTTTATGAAATACAACATTCGCTATTCCGCCCTTTTTACGACCACTACGTCTGACAAATTTTTGGAAGATGTATATATGCTACAATGGTGGGCTACACTTCACATTTTTTAATTCAATCTACACTAGCGCCATCTATTAGGATTGGATTAAGCATTAAGCAGAAGATCTTTATTAACGCAATGTGAAAGGCTACCGCCATTAACATACATTGCTATAGCAATGTAAAATTTATATTATAAAAAATATGTCAGTTTCTGTCAAATGTAAAACAACATTATTGCTCGGTCATTACAATAAGTTATAACCAAATTACCTGCCTTGCTTACTCTGCCAAAAGTATTACATTAAATTATCTAAACATTTCAAGATCGTATTTTAAGAAGTTTAGCAAATCAAAACTTCTTTATTACTGGGGAAATACGAATTTGCAGATATAAAATAATTCTTAAACTTTGTTCCGAAGTATTAATGCCTTTTACGATCTCTAGATTGAAGAAATGGTTGAAAGGTTGGTCCGAAATGGAGGCGCAAATAAATCACTCTATTTTTAACAGCTTGAGAATGATAACTTGATAAATTGTTTAAATAGAAACACCAAAATATCAAACAACTTCTATCCATTAGTGTTACTTGATTTACGTTGGTAAATCAATTCTATTATATAGTCCATTGTTTTGGCCGAAACACTATGATACCTTAACATTTTGAACTGTTAAATTAAAAAACTTTGTTTTATGTATCACAAGAATTTCAAAATTATTAAAAATGACATAGGAACAAATATACATAAAGGTTCGAAAAATCACTAAAATTTGACATTTGATATATTATTGTAACACCTGATGATGTCAACATCGGCTGGCGAAACAGCTTTCCCGTAAATTAAAATATAATTGTGGTACATAAAATAAATTTATTTAATTTAACAGTTAAAATCTATTATATTTTTAAATAAGTATAAAACTTTTATGTAAATATAAAATAAATAAAAATTATTCCGTTTCTCATAATTTATTGAAATTAATGCAGATTATTCGATTATCTAAATATATAGAGGTTTCAATTAGCTTTTATATGAAAATCTTCATAAGAAATCTATCTATGTAGGTACTACGTATGTAGGACAGCGATAGATCTCAAACAGTACAACAAATATACAACCTTTGAAATAAACATAACCATGCAGTAACAAAGACTTAAACTTCTTACCCACAAAGACATTACTACTCTCTTGAACTCAAGCTTCGACCCCAATGTACAATATAATGAACAGAAATATAAACAACCCACACAAAATGTTAAGGAACGAATTTAAAAAGTACTTTCGAGGTTATGATAAAAATACAAGTAGAAAATTAAAAAAATTGTATTATGATAATTGCAGAAAAGTCTCGCCTATTTAGATAACTAACTAGCTAACCATAACTCCGTCACCCCGGAAGATTAGGCAGAAATAATGGACATTTTTCTATTCTGACATATTTTTCTCGATTATTCTGCATTCATACATTGTGTCTGGCACGCTCGTCGATTTCCCTGACTCCTTACATGACCTCGTAAAAATCTGGAACAAGTAGTCGGGATGTTTTGAACCACTTCCAGTATATATATATTTTTTGTAAACAATCCTTTTAAAATGTATATTTAGTTAAAATCCACCAAGGTTTGAGTCTTCGACCGGTTTCGGCAGCTCGCTGCCATCCTCTGGTAGACTAGAAGACGGCAGCCAGCTGCAAAAACCAGTCGAAGACTGGATTTCAACTAAATATACATTTAAAATAATTGTTTATAAAAAAAATCATTATATGCCTATGTTCATGCTTAATTATCAATGTACGTTTGTATACAGCAAGAGAAGTTATTCATTTTAAATGTGCGTACAAAATATATGAAATATTTAGAATGATTTATAAATACAACTTACTTACAGTGATTTATTACAGTTGTGGATAGACTCATAAAGAGTTAATAATAGTGGCTTTATTATTATAGACGGGCAATAATCTCACAAGCGTGCCGGAGACAGCCCAATTACGATAACGAAATAACTCGGATGCTGGTTATTGTTTTTACATCGTGTTGGCTACTGTGCTCAGCCAGACAGAAGGATCCCTGCAAGAACTACAAACGAATGAAAAAGCATCTCGCATAAAATTTAATGGCCGATTAAGTTCCTTTTAACGTCTCCGCTCAGACTCGTTAGACGTCTATTACAGAGGCATTACTTATCGGTGTTTCTGCAATCATAACACAGAGTTCAAGAAAATATTTACTTTTCCCTACCGATACATTCATCTTAAGTGTTTAAAATTTCCATTCATTTCAACTTATTTAAAGCTAACGCATTAATTAACACTGTGGAATTCCATAGTAATACAGTTAGAAAATTGAAAATAATTTTGTTTATTATCCACAAAATATTAAAAAAACACGACATGTTTCGGAGGATTACTTCTTCTTCGAGTGTAAATATATGAAATTTAAATTTAAATTTAAAAATTAACCTGGTCTAATTGTTATAAGTCCTAATAATTTTTGTATCATTATAACTAACAAATATGTAACAATAATAATGCAAAACGAAAATATAAAAATATAAAATTGTAATTTAGAAAAAACGTACATTTGAAAAGACATAATTTATATAGAAATTGATAAATAATTCATTTTCGTATGATTTGGAATGGGAGTTTGTATTTTTCATTCACATACAACATGTTTGATTAATAATTAAATAGAACGATGTTTTCTTTAAATAATGAAAATAAAAATTAAATAGTCCACCGCAAGATGGCATCTCGCTGCCGAAATCGGTCGAAGACACGAACCTTACTGGATTTAAACTAAATATAAATTATTAAACATCTCAGAACCATCACAAAACTACATTCCAATACACTAACGAGACATCATATTATTATTAACTGTTAAATTTACAACACTGTTATGATATCACAATGTTTTATTATACACTTTTTGAGAATGTCACGACAACTGTTTCGTCAACCGATAAAAGATTATGTAAATACTCAGCTGGTAATGTAGTTTTTATTTATTTATTTAAAAACAATGTTTTTTTAAATTCAAATATGTCTTATAAACTGACATGTAAAAATAACAGGCCTTCTGTCAACCAATTGTCAAAGTAAATTGATTTATTTGCAAACTAGCGCCACTTACAATGGCTTATAGGAAGATTGGAATGTAGAGTGTAGGGTACAACAAGATTATGTTTGAAATTATTATAAAATAATCTTTACAAATATTAGAACAATAGACTTCCCGTTTTACAGCAAATTCGTTACAGCATGCAATGAAAGGTTAACTAACTGTATCAAATTTAAATAAAATTATTTATGAAGCGACTAAGATCATTTCAAATGCACACCGACAGTAAATAATTACCTAACTAACTAACCATCACGCCGTTGTAACATACTACTAATTGACGGCTTTTGTATCAGAGTGGCAACAGCTATGAATGCACAAACCGGAAGTCCCAGGTTCAATTCCTGGCGATGACAGTGTGAAAAAAAATTCTCACGCTGTCTTTGATCTGGTAAAATTCACATGACATTAAAAATGGCGATAGACTAGCTATACATCACCTGTCATGAAAATCTATAAAACTTCTACATTGAAAAGGCGTTAATAGATTTTGCTGCAAACCAATCCGTATGATTAAAACTTCACAAAATATTTATTGTTTCTTGAACAATGATGTAAAACTCCATATCAAATAATTAATACGAATGAAAACGTAATTTTTCTAGAAATTTTCTTATATTTTATGAAAATGTCATATTTCGCCCTTCTAAGGCACTATCAAGATTTTTGCTCGTTGCTGTTTATATACACTAGATAATGGAGCAGAATATGGTAATTAACGAAAATTGATGTGATTTTATACATTTTTAAGAAATAAATATTTGGATAGGTCCAGAAATATTGAAAATGTTTCTTAGAACTCGTTAAGAAATTTTATGACAATGATTACATAGTTAGGGGATACTAAATGATATTATATAAATAAAAAAATAAGTTATTTGAGGTAGGACGAAATAAAGTGTTTCTAAGAAAAAAATCTTCTTACAAATTGTTTACAAATGATTTTACATATCTAAATATTATAAATAAAATAAAATCGCCATCCTGTGAGCGTGATTATGTAATTCCCTTGAAACATGTCATTCCCATAAAATATAATAAAACTTCTAGAAAACTGACGTTTTCATTCGTATTGATTATTCAAAAAATATGTTTACATATTCCGCATACAATATATAGCGAACTGACAATCCGCTCATTTATGCTAAGACTAATACTAAATTAACTCGATTTTAGGTTATCATTCGAGTAAATAATAATCGTGTGCAGTTTACAAACTCTATGTGAACACACAATCATCCAACAAACGGTTAACTCGATTTGCTGTGGTTTGGACAAACACTCTGCTGGGTACTCGGTGCGTTCCCGGTCACAATACAGACTAGTAGAAATAATGAGTCCAATTCAACATCTAGTGATATCATTATTTATATTTTTGCAGGCTGTCGTGACGTACTCTTCTACATACGTCCTCGTGGCGCTGAGCATAGATCGCTGTGACGCTATTACGCATCCCATGAACTTCTCGGGAAGTTGTAAGTATTAAAAAAAAAATTCTAGAATGTATACTTTTAGGCTTTGAATTTCCGTCTTCTTTTCAGTCGTATTCCTCATGATTGAAAATCATGTCCATCCTGTAAACCATAGGTTACCAAAGTGGGCCCCCAGGGGACCCTGAAGGGAGCTGAGGGGGTAATTCTGGCCCTGGGGTAGTAGGGAAGGCCTGGGAAGCAAAAAGAAGGCCATGGGCATGGACTATGCGCTGTGTTTAGAAAATTTTTCATAACATTTCCGTCATCATACTTGGCAGAATATAGATTTTGTGCAGTCGCAATCAGTGGCGGTACTCCCATAGAAGCCCAGAAGCTCGAAATGCATAAGAAATTTTGAATCAAAACCCAAAAATCTAAGAAAATTGATATTGTTACGAAATTTAAACTTGCTCTCAACAAAATTCAAAAGATGTTAGCAATTAGTATTAAAATCTTTACTGGAAATTTCGTCTAGAATAAAATTACCAAACAAACAAACAAACCATCACGCCGTTTTCCCGCAGGGGTAGGCAGAGAGAATGGACCGCCACACTACTCTATCCTAGCAAACCTCTCTAGATTCCTCCATATTCATACAACGAGTCATACACGCACGTCGCTTCCTCCGACTTCTAACATAGCCAACCTTTAAAAATAAAATTACCAAATATTACACAATATGGTATGGACACATAAAAAAATTCAAGAAGAACGAATGGTTAAAAAGTATATATAACGATGTAAATGGAATAGAGAAAGATCTAGGAAAACGTGGCACAATCAAATAAATCAAATTTAAATGTCGGCCTCGTAACGAGTCGAAGAAATAGACGTGCGTGCATGACTCGATATCTGAATGTTAAGGATTCGAGAGAAGTATATCAGGAAATAACAGTGGGCAGTTCATTATTTCTGCCTATCCCTTTGATGACGACGTGATGGGTAGTTAGTTGGTTACAAAACATTGTTTTTAGTTTTAGATTTACTATTTAAAAACATGTTTCTTTTCAATAATTTCGCGTCTGTTTAAGACCCCTGCACGCTATTTTTAAGAGCACTCTAGACTCTTAACCATCAATATTTGATCATTAAAAAATTAACAACTTAAAATAAAAGAGTCTAAGATATTGGAGGGGAGAATACAAGTAGAATGTTAGGACGATATTAATTCATTTATAAGACACGATGTCTTAATTATCGATTGTTAACCATTTAGCGAACGATGGAGGACTCGCAAATCTTAATAAAACAAATTGACTTTGGTCTTAAAACAAAGTTGTATTATTATGTTCAACTAATATAAATGTGCCATTTTATTCTTGTCTTTTATTTATGCGTTTTGTAAAGCCTGAACTTATAACTAAAGACATTATTTTTTGCAGGGAAACGAGCAAAGGGCTTAATCGCATCGGCTTGGTTGCTAAGCATCATTTTCTCGGTTCCGATTCTCATACTCTACGAAGAAAAGCTTATTCAAGGTACGTATTTATTTTAATTAATTTACAAATTTATATGTTCTCATATTTACTTTAGTTATAAGCCTAAATTTATTATCCGAATAAATCATAGTTACAAAAGTGAACATTTGTTATTTTAAAACGTATGTACTTTAAATTAGCATCGCTCCTATAGATTCTTTTTTATAATGCGAAATATTTCTCTTACTTTCTTGACTATTGTTTTTTAAGTAGAATTTGAAAGAATAGACTAAATAATTTTTTAGTTGGTATTAGAGGCGTTCCTTATAGAGGTTCACATTAAAAGTGAATAATTTTTTGTTCAATATTATTTCATTTTATTTATATAACGCAGAATTGAGAGATAAATTGCAGAATTGAGGCAGCAAGAGCTACGTTTTATAAAATGAAATCACTCCTCTGCAATGATAACGTAAACTTGAAACTCCGCCAGAGAATGATCAAATCCTATGTGTGGTCTGTTTTATTGTACGGATGTGAAACGTGGACCTTAAAAATCAACTCAATGAAGGGACTGGAAGCATTTGAAATGTGGCTCCATCGCCAAATGCTCAGAGTTCCCTGGACAGACATGGTTATCAATACCGAAGTCCTGAGGCGAGCTAGAGTTGTCAGGGAACTGTTATCAACTATCAAGGTTCGAAAGATTTCGTATCTGGGTCATATACTGCATGGAGAAAAGAAACCACCTTCTCCAACTGATATTAGAGGGGAAAATTGAGGGACGCCGAGGGCCCAGTAGGAGACAAATGTCCTGGCTGCGAAACGAGAGGGAGTGGACCGGCATCCGAAGTGTGGAGGAGCTGTTCCGAGCGGCGCAGGACAGGGACAGGTTCGCCGAGGTGATCGCCAACGTTAAGGGAACCCGACAGGGCACTTGAAGAAGAAGATTTATATAACACACTAGCTGATGCCCGATACGCATTGCAATGCCCTATTTAATTATTTTTCAATACATTATCGGCTCCAAAAGGAATATTAGTAGATAGGGCAAATTTTGCTTACTACAACTGTACAAAGTTTCAACCCAATCGGATGAACGATGCGCGAACGCATAGGGAACGAACACACAGACATTCATTTTATACATAAGATTGAATTGTGAATTTTAAAACATATTCTTAAAGATGTTGGTGGTCTAGGGACTCCTGATCCAGGGATCATGGGATCAATAATGGATACTACCAGATTCCTTCTTCATAATAATGAACTATTTATTTTCTCCTATGTTCGCCATACTTTGTGTTGTGGATGTTTTATTTGTCTTTTTCTTTTAATACACTTTGTATATATAACACTAACTTTAAAAAATATATTCTAGATCACTTTTGACAGATGTTATTTGTATACAATTTATAATATTTTAAATATCTTTATAATATCACTGAGGAAGAACCGGGTTGTCCGAAAAAATTCTGATATTGAATTTTTTTTAAAGTTAGTGATGTACTATATGCAAAGTATATAAAAAATAAAAAGACAAATATTTATTTTCTGCTCATTTCCGAGATTGTGATATAAATTATCATTCTTGGTGATAGATTAAAAAAAAGCTTAACTAATTTCACAGCTCTTCATTCTACTCTTCACAGACATGTTTACGAATGGTTCGCGTTCTTCTTCGGTGTACAAAGTTTGTTTCAAAATAGAATTTATTTTAATAGCTCTATTTATATTTTAAATACTTAATATCCGTAAAATTCGTTCATCTACGATTTTATTATGAATATTCTGGAATATTACATCATCAACGTTTCCAATTTTAGGAAACCCTAATTGAAACAAAATTGTATCAAAATCTATGAATATTAATAGCGGTGTTTCAATGAAAATTTAAATGAAAATGAAAAGTGATCATTACACTAAGTGCCTAAATAATGTTCCGTCAAGAAATTATCGATTACAACGGGTTGTCGTGCCTTGGATGAATATTTTCACTAATTTTTAAAGCGCATTGCGTTACAGGACCGCGCTCGCGTTATTCGATTTTAATGACAGGGCTGCACGGCCAACCGATATATTTTGGGTTAGTGGGCTACATACTACAGGGTGTTTTTTTAGAGGTTTGGTTTTTAAACTAGCAACATTGTTTCTACAGACTGTCAATTTAACAATTGACAATTGATTTGTAAACAATACATTTTGCCATTTTACCATAAATAGACTGACGTCAGATCAATGCTTACAAATTATGCAAATTTATTTTGAAAATCATGGTTCGAAGAAAACTTATCGTGCACTACGTCTATTTTACAGTTGACGAAATCGTTAATCCGAGCAAGTAATTCGGAAGACCATAGATCGTTTTCACACCACGGACAATCTAGTAGAAAATACGCATCCACATAGACGACAATTGTCGAAAATTGGATTTTACGATTGCGCTTCATTCGAGTTAGCAGTGGCGCTCATATACCCGAAATCATGTTTAAACAATAATGGCACAAAATTATTTATTAAATTAAACCAATATCATAGACATTTTAATGTGTTTTTTTTATATGTATTGTATACCTCTAAATAAAACATCCTATATATGTGTAACAAGATTATATCAGAAAGATATAATCTCGTTACATTAGAATCAAAATAATAACAAGCCCATTGATATCACAAACCTGATTTTGAAGGTATCTTCAACAGTGGATTTTTATTCGTTTATTCATAATACGACTTCCAAGCTCAATTTATTTTTTGTTACCTTCCCACGTTTCCTTTGACTCTTTATGTTTTTTTAATAATAACATTTTGAAAATTATGTAGTTTCTAAAATAGACTAACGGATGACTAGTAACATTACGCGATATTTATTGTTTCTTGAACAATGATGGAAGTATGGGATGCGAAGCATGGAACTCGCAAAAGAAAGATTAAAGTAGAATAATGCAGTAGAAACGAGATCTTTTAGACGAATGTGTAAAACACTGTTTATGATAAAGTGTGGAATGAAAATATAAGAAGTGAATGCGGTACGAATGAAAGTGCTATGAACAAAATAACGAAAAGAGTATTAAGATAGTTTGGACACACGGAAATAATTAATGAAGAATGAATGATAAAGAAATTATTTTAATGATGTTAATGGAACTAAAAAAAGAAAATAATAATAGAAATTAAAAAAAACGAGGAAAACGTGGCACGATCTAATTAATCAAATATTGAATGTCGGCCACACGAGGAGTCGGAGAAATCGACGTGCATGCATGATGTATTAATGTTGAGGAATCGATAGAAGTATGTCATGTAAATCACCATACCATCTATAAATATAAAATAGAAGGGTCCTCTTCTTCTATTAATTGAACTTAATAGACTCACCTAGGAATTAATAGACCTTGGAGATATTTTCACTGCTCATTAATATTACTTCGATGAAGGTTAAAAGATTTTTGAATATTGAGAATATTAAATTTTAAATTTAAAATGAAATATATTGAAAACAAATGTATCTCTTGTTTGAATAACCAAAAACTTTGGTTCAATGAGGAAGGGAAAGCGTTTACCTAAGAGATTATTAGAAAACGTTTACCTAAGAGATTAGTATATAATATATATATAGTATACTCACAAGTATTGTGATATTGAACATATTATAAATGTGTGCTCTGTTCATCATTTTCAATTTAACTTGAATGAGCCATGGCAACGCGTGGCCGGGTATAGCTTATATTAAATGATTAATATTATAGATTAAAAACGGCTGTTTTCTAGAAGCTTTTTTTTATAAAGATATTTTTTGTCTTACTAAGTCTGCCTTAGCTAGAAAACAGCATTTTTTTATTATTCATTGAATGATATTTAACGAGTACAGTATCTTTATAAAAAAATGTATTATACTTAAGTTGATAACATCTGTGAACCTGGAACCATCCATTAAAAATATTAGTGTGTTACAGCCAAGTATAGTTTCATATATTCGAATATTAATAATAATAAAAATACTAAATAAAATGACTCAAAATTATTACGTAAAATATATGAACAGGCATATATTCAACGTAATAATTTTGACTTGCATGTATAAACAGGCACTAGAAATATTCAAACGTAGAAATATTTCTCACCTCCATCCCGTCAACTATTCGCATTTTCAAACCGACTTATTTATTCGAAATTAGAAGTAATTCGTTTATCGCGTGATATCGATATCTAATGTGTGTGAGATCTAAATTAAATTTTAAAATCTAGTATTTTATTCATTACCAATAAACATGAGTAACCTGTGTAATTCTCATTTGCATGGGCAGTTTTTGGCTTCCTAGGCTGCTTTCCTAACTAACAACCAAGAAACACGCATGCGCCCCACCGATCATGAGAATTAACCTGGCTAAAGCATTTAGTATAAAAAAACTTCAGAAATACGGCTCCACTACAAATTGTTAATAATATAATAAGTGTATCCCGTCGTAACAAACCCGGGTAACAAAGTGAATGGAGCTTTAAAAATAGTTATTGGAAACAAGAATTTATCAATGAAAGCGAAAACGGCCGTTCACAATGGAGTTCTGGTCCCAACCCTAATGTATGGAAGCGAAGCATGGAACTGGCAGAAGAAGGATGAGAGTAGAATAAATGCGGTAGATATGAGGTCCCTAAGACGTATGTGTGATAGAACGATATACGACAGAATCTCAAATGCTGATATAAGAAAGGAATGTAGAGCGGAAGAAAGTATAATGAACAAAATTATGAAAGGATCGCTGCGTTGGTTCGGACATATGGAACGCATGGATGGAGAAAGAATGGTTAAGAAAGTATACGTTAATGATGTAAATGGTACGAAGTCGAGGCAGACCGAGGAAAACATGGCATGACCAAATTAATCAAATTTTAAAGGTTGGTCATGTTAGAAGTCGGAGGAATCGACGTGCGTGTATGACTCGTTGTATGAATGTGGAGGAATCTAGAGAGGTTTGCCAGGATAGAGTAGTGTGGCGGTCCATTCTCTCTGCCTACCCCTGCGGGGAAACGGCGTGATGGTTTGTTGTTGTTGTTGTTGTATCCCGTCAATGCCATAGATTAGCTTGAAGAGAGAAACATTTAATTTATTTCGTTCATTTGAATAAAAATCACAAACATTACAGACATATAATTCCAGATAGTTTACAATTACATAATAAGAATTTATAAGGGAACCATTAAAGAAAACTAAAGATTAAGAATTAGAAATAATCATAGCATTGATATTGCATCCCTGAGGCAACTCACGCTATCACAAAATATGTCGACCTCCGAGGCGACCCGATTAAGCAATAAGATTGCTCTAACCACAGGCATAACCATTCGCAGGTTCGTTCGGCAGCGTGTTAAATAAAACAATCTGTGCTGTCTTAGACGAAAGTAATATTATCAGGGACAAATAGACTTAAATCACTCAGGATATCTGAGTTATGTAAACATATTATATTAAAGCAGCTTGTCGTATCGTGGCGCATACTAACGTGACGGCGAGGTGGACATATTATACTCGTATCTGTCAAATCAAGGCATGCTCTAAGGTTTTAGGATCAATATAACCGGGACCTGTGGGCTGTATCTTCTTCTTCTTACCAGCCGTCTATCGTCCACTGCTAAACGTAGGCCTCTCCTAAAGCACGCTACTGCTTCCTATCCATCAGCACTCTCATTCATCCACGTCCAGTAATCCTTATAAAAACGTCGGTCCAGTAAACAAGGGGACATCCAACTATACTGAATCATATGCGCGGACTCCAGTTCAGAGCCCATCATCTCCATCGGCTGTCAGTTCTTCGGCAAATATGCAATTCAGCGCTACTATCCTCAGGGCCACCTCAGTTACCTAGGTTTGTTGTCATTTCTGATTCTGTCCCACAAACTCATTCCATGGCACAATTGACGACCTGGAAGAGTTCCACAAGGTACAACAAATCCCTTGTCAGCGTCCACGTCTCGTCTCCATAAGTTATGACCAGCAAGGTCATATGACGTACAGGTCGAATTCTTGGGCCTTTGATTTTTGAGAAGCGAAGCTAAGATTATATTATTTTTTATAATATAATTTAATATTTGCTATTATATAAATATCCAGGTATTTATAAATAGGTGCCTTCGCTCAATATTCAAGATCTATTGGCCCCAAACAGTCTCATATGCCGTTTTCTGGACCATGGCAGGCGAAAAGCCAATAAGAGAACAAGTCGCTAGACGCAAATGGCAGTGGATCGGTCACACTCTGAGACGGAACCCAGCCTGTATCGCTCAGGGCGCACTAGGCTGGTCCCCTATGGGGGGAAAGAGAAAGCGAGGCAGACCTGGAAAAGAGCCCTTTAGGGCGAGGTTAAAGCAGCAGGCCTCACTTGGGATGATGTTAGGCATCAGCCATGCGATAGAGTCGGGTGGAGAAGGTTCCTTGAGGCCCTATACACCTCGGAGGTGTGACAAGACAAAAAGAAGAAGAGAAGAGATTATGTAAATATACTCTGTAAATTTATCAAAAATAGGTTTTATTATGTTAAGAAAATTAAAAGATCTTTCCCTACACATATTCAAATTAACTAAGTTGTTTTCGTAGGTAATAAATATCCATTTTATTTTCATATAAATTTCAACAAAAATATTTTCTTCTGTACTTTATATGACCCTATATACGTACAGCATCACATGTGTCTTATGTTTATAATATGAATATGTAATGTTTTGTCTCGTTCTAGATTGAAATAAATCTTAGGTATTTTAGGTTATTTATATAAATGAAGCTAGTTTATTATGAAGGAACCTTTTTTTGCAAATGGCGTTACATACGAGGTATTTTGAAGTCACCTGTACCATCCTAAAGATTTTGTTTATGCCGTCATATTATTTTTCATTTTTATCTTTTTACTTATATAACGACCATATCGACGAAGGAACCAGGTTAAATGCCGATCTCAACAACGCAATTTCTATTAGGAACCAAACCATTTGAATCTTTATTTTTTATTAGTTATAATATATTAATATTTCATATTTGGGTCACGTGCTGCGTGGAGAAAAGTACCGCCTCCTCCGACTTATATTGGAGGGCAAGATAGAGGGAAGACGGGGAGTTGGCAGAAAACAGATGTCCTGGCTGCGCAACATTAGAGAGTGGACCGGAATGAGGACGGTGGATGACCTGTTTCGGGCAGCGCAGGACAGGGAGGTTTTCGCCGGAGTGATCGCCAACGTCGGGGGGACCTGACACGGCACAGGAAGAAGAAGAATATTTTTTTATTCAACGAATTAACAAACTAACCATCACGCCGTCTCGCAGAAGGAATAGACGGAAATAATCGACCGCCACACTGTTCTTTCGTGATATACTTCTTTCACTTTCTCAACATTCATACATCACGTCAAGTTCGCACGTCGATTTTTCCTACTCTTCACGTGGCCGACATTTAATATTCAATTGATTTGATCGTGTAAAGTTTTCCTCGGTCGTTCTCTCTTCCTAGTTTCATATCTGCGTTTGCACATACCACTCTTTCTTCATTTTTTTATTTACATGTATCCAAACCATATTAATGGTCATTTTGTTATTTTATTCATAACAATTTCACTATACACATAAATTACACATTTATCTAAGAGATCTCATTTCTACTGCATTTATTCTACTTTCATCCTTCTTTTGCAATTCCATGATTCACTTTCATACATAAGGGTTGGCACAAGAACACCATCGCGCATTTAAATTTAATCTGCAACCGGGTGGTGGTCTAGGGGATAGAACGCTTGGCTCCTGATCCAGGGGACATGGGTTCAAGCCTGGACACGACCAGATTCCTTCTTCATAATAATGAGCTATTTTCTGCTCACATTGAAGATTGTAAAATAAATTCTTATATCATTGATGTAAATCCTTGATATTAGTCTTTTTTTTTTTAAAACTGTTGGCAGATTCATGCCTTAAGATTAAAATTATTTTAATGTTAAACCGGAAGAATTTGTAATGATCTCACTCAAACATTTTCTTATTTATGTAATTGTAATATAATATACAACTTGTTATTTTTTTAACTAGATACATTCGCATTAATCAAAATGTGTTTATTGGTGTGAAGTATTTGATTGCAATATTTGCGATATTCGCACAAATCAAAATGTCATTATTTATCTGTTGAATATGATAACATCCGATGATGTATTGAAGGTATAAATAATATTAGTATGCTGTGGATGTATCCTTTCTGCTGTAGGCACAGAATCCACAACACGAGATTTATGGCACACATTTAAACTTGATCATTCTTCGAGTATGATATTTTTCTCATTAAAAATGAGTTACGAAGCCATTAAAACATGTCCAAGATATCATAATTAAAATAATTTTATAACAGTGGTGTACTCTTATGGACTAAATATAAATCAATTCTGTTATAAATATGATGAAGTGGCTTATTCACAAAGTCGTCTCTCTGACCTGAAGTCGTATTTCAAATTCAGAATGCTAAAAAATATCGAAAGTCTTAGCAGAACACGGTCAATAAAATAGCAATTAATGATTTATCTATGGTCTAAAAAACTATTATTTTATATTTTTAGATATACTTATATAACTCAAAAGTGGAAAAAACAGTGTTTTAATTAAGAATTAATTGTATCTCAATAGAGACGAAGATGTAAATTATTTAGAAACAAAATATGGTGATCGAGGCCTTTACAGGACTTATGACCTGTCATTGGTCAAAATCCAGTATTTGTATACATTCAAAACAAAATGTTGTATAAAAACTGGTCCAAGTTAAAAGCATATAAAAATTGGAGAGTTTACTCCAGGCGTTGTCTACTTATGTGTGATAATTGGGTTGATGATAGCCTTTCACATTACATTAATAAAGATTTTCTGCTTAATGCTTACATCTAATCTTAATAAATGGCGCTAGTGTAGATTGAACTAAAATATGTGATATAATTTACAGCATAGTATTATAGCATATACACTAGGGTGTCCCTTTTATGGGCAAAATTTTTTTTTTTTGGATTATTGAAACGCATACCCCCTAATTGTGTTTAATAGCCTACTAGTTACCCAAATACAGAATTTCAACTTCCTACGTTAATTCTAACCCGTGCCGACTTGGCCTCAAAGTTTTAGAAAATACCTGCTTTAGGTGTCTCTTAAATGTAGTTGTAGATGATCACTTAAAACCATTATGTTAGATAAATATTGTTGAAAACGGATATTTATGTAATATTTTTCTTGTAATTATCAAAAAAGATCCAAATTTATATTTATTTACTTGGATATTTCCTCTTCGAAGTCTCTTTTTTTACAGTCTGGGTAAATTTTTATATGTTCTTCCACACAACATAACGTGAACTTCTTATGTTCTTCATATGCGGTAGTCAAACCATGAAAGTCTGTCATTAGATTAACAGCTCTTTCAGCTGTGTCATTAACTGCTTTTAAACTAGTAACCTTTTTTATAGCTTCCACAAACGCCGCGCTGTCTTTCTATGAAGATACAATTTCTTGAAGGAAACTACTATCAAGTTTCAGTCGTGAAAATAAATCTTTACTCTTGACAGAAACAAAATAACTCAAATATTTCCAATAAACAAGATAACAAATACTTGTAGTACCTATAAATAAAACAAATGAGTTATAAATTAAATACTAGATTAAACACTATTTACGTACCATATAGAGAGCCAGACAGCTGTTCCTTCGATGGAACATATCTCTTTCCCGAATCACCAAAACTTTCTTTTTGTAAGTTTTCTACAATGTTTCCTTCGGTCTGCTCATGAACGTTGTCATCAA
Source organism: Lepidostoma basale (assembly GCA_022606425.2). NCBI lineage: Eukaryota > Metazoa > Arthropoda > Insecta > Trichoptera > Lepidostomatidae > Lepidostoma > Lepidostoma basale. The sequence goes on along the minus strand of JAHDVF020000053.1, from coordinate 633,173 downwards.
AAATTAAAAGGATAGCTATTTCCTCTCACAAGTACCACAAATGTTGACTGAACTCGTTTAAAGCCGCTTTGGAAATTGTCAACTTCTTCGTAATCTTATAAGGTCCTTAAAAACAAAAATCTTGTTTCGAAGCTTTTATCGCCAAATTACATTCAAGCCAGGGCTTCACATAAACTGTCACAATAAATAAACAAACATCTCGTAAAACTTATTTGTCCTTAGCGGACATTTTAAACTGGGACTGCAGTAAACGTATTTTTAAGGAGTAAATAGCTCTTGCCATCCATCGTGCTTGATGCGTTGGGCCAGCAGGTCTGATTTTTATTTTATTTTCATTGCCTTCACCCAGAAAAACAATAGCAAGCTCAATGAGTTCGCTATAATCATCTCGTATAATCGGTTTTGCGATTCAGACGCACTTTTGAGCATCAGTTCGTATATATGATGGCGGCAAACAAAAAGTAACAAATCTTTTTCTAGTTTTTGCACACAAGCTCCGTTTAATCATTCTGTATAAGATGCTGTCATATCACAGCACATTCAAGAGCATCGGCGTGTGCGATATCGAATAAATGATCTAATTCAACTTGAAAGTTCTCTTCGCGGCGCCTATGTAAGTCCTGAATCTTATTGCTATTTTTTGCAGTTCTCGTCAGACCTGATAAAGATCCACTAACTTCTTAACATAATTAGGAACAGCTCTGGTAGGTATTCTAGCCTTTTTTCATAATACATTGCACTCCAGAATGACAAGATTTGCGCTTTCATTAACAGTCAAATTAACTTCACGTATGTTGAAAAATAGAACTGCGATAACTTGACGATTAGATGGTAGTTTACACCTGATATTTGGTAATTTACTTCATCAACCAAGAAAAACTGTTTTAATTGCTTCTTAGTTCCACTGACATCTTCGAAATATAAAACAATCCGTGGTATTACCTGACAAGCCGAGACTAAATGATAAATACAACGACAACGCGCCGCTCCTTTGGCGCAATTTGTATGGGACATCTTTGCGCGTAAGTCGGCACGGGTTACACTGTTCCGAATATGGAAAAAAATTGTTTTCGAATGTTTTAGGCCCAAATGAATAAAACAATAGCCTATGCGCTGTAAAATTAAAACTTTGAAAAACCTAATATACACATCTTTCAAAAATAAATGTCAGACGTGGTGGTTGTAAGAAGGGCGGAATGGGGATGTTATATTACATAAAGCGATTGCCTTACCCAACCAATGACAGGTCATATGTCCTCTAAACGCCTCGAACACCAAATTCTGTTTCCAAATAATTTACATCTTCGTCTCCATTGAGATACAATTAATTCTTAATGATTGCCCGTAATGGGTAAAATCTAGTATTTGTCTACAAGTATTTGTATACCTTCATTCAAAACAAAACGAAAAAAGTGTTTTAATTCATAAAAAATCGTTATATTTTATAATATACACAGATTATTTCCTAGTTTCAACTTTTTATTTAAAATTTGAAAAGCTTCTTAACTTGGTATTATTTTTAAATATTCGTATTCTACACGAGCCATTGTACTTTTTAAACTTACTTTAACAGCCGATGTCATCCACTGTTGAACGTTGGTCTCACAAATACTTCTCCATACACTTTTGCGACTTCTGCGTTTTGTCACCAGCAATTTTCCTTGTATCATCCGACCATTGTGTGAGGTGTCTATCTCTACTATTTCTGTATCCGCGAGGTCTCCATTCCACTGCCCTTCTGAGCCATATTTTGTCTGGCAACATGTCACGCAAATGACGTTTGAGCTTAAACACCCTTTAGAAGACATCCGTTACTCCCGAACTCTTTCTACACGAGTAGCTAATGGATATATTTACTAGAAGATTAGCTTACAGAATTTTGTATTTTCACTTTATAATTAAATTACGTATATGTCTAATTAAGAACCTTTCCCAAATTGCCCAATGAAAAAAGGATGAAAACAACATTTTTTCAATAACTGACAATATCATTAACCATTGAAAACTTTGGGTTATTTTTGTTATCTTTTGCGTCTAAAAATATCAGCATTTCAATTTACACTAAAACTCTCTGGAGACTAAATGATCACTGACACAGCCTATTCAAACCGATATGCCATTCGGACATCCCCTAACCCCACTTAGACCCTGTACAATGTCACGAACAAAAATATAAACGACTCACATAAAATGAAAATAGACGAATACAAAAAAATCAGATAACTTCTGAGATAATAAAAATAGGTCGGCTTGAGTGTAAAATATGTTTTTAATAAGTGTTAATACACAGATAGTGTTGATTAAAACCACGTATTATACTTATTAAATGATTAATAAAAAAAATAATAGCTTTGCCGTACCCAAAAAAATCTACTGCGAAATTCACTTCTTCACGAAGATTTCTTTTTTTCAATTTTTTTTTTGGATTTATTATGGGTCATTTTTTATACACAAAAAGGTCAGACAACCCAGAGCAAGAAGAAAAAAAACATTAAGATTTGTTATTCCTCAAGAGTTATTGTTTTTTCTTGTTTCAATCCAAGGGATTATTTTGCAGCAAAGTCTTACATCTTTGCTAGTTACTGGGAAACCATTGGATGTTAAATTTCTACATGTTTGTATACAACAGGTTATTAGAGCCTATTACTGTAAACAATGTCTTAAGTTGTTGATTCTCTGTCAGCCTTGATTCAGCTGACTGCCATCGCCGGGAATCGAACCCGGGACCTTCGGTGTGGAAGTCATTACTGAAGGTCCCTGCTCTCGCCACACTGTCACAATGGTTTCCTGTTTTATATATAGTATTAGGCATTCTTTTTATTTAGTTATTGTTGAATCCGAAGATGGTACATTCCTCCGAGACAGTGTTTACACTCGTATATTTATGTGACAATAAAAATATACTGTACACAAAGTCACCCTATATTATCCTTTAGAAATTCACAATGAAATTCCACAGTGGTTACGCCTTAAGCTTGTATAAAATAAAACTCGAAAAAATAATAAAATAGGTTATACCTAATCAAACTGAGCAAAAGAAGACCGAGGAAAACTTGGCAACATCAAATAAATCAAATATTGAATATTGCCCGCGTGAGGAGTCGGAGAAATCGACGTGCGTACATAACACGATGATGAATGTTACACAGAAATATGTTAGGAAATAACAGTTTGGCCGTCCATTCTGTCTGTCTACCATTTCAGGGAGACGGCGCGATGCATTGTTAGTTAGTTAGTTAACTAAACAAACAGATATCTTAGTTTAAGTTAATATAATAAGGGCGTATACAATAGATCTAGTAAGAATTTATTCATTCTCATGACATGTAAAAGGTAGCTATTCTGTCGCTATTTTTATTGTCATGTAAATTTTACCAGACTATCGTTGTTGTGGCAATCATAGTTGTTGCCACTCTGCCATTAAGGCCGTCAATTTTTCCGATATCATATCAACAACGATTACTGATATCTACATAAATATAATATATTTCAAAACACTAAATATGATATTCTACATTTAAATTTTTCAAATATGCAATACATATTCAAAACCCGTTCTAATACACATTTATCGACAAGTTCTAAAACTTTGATTTTATTATGAGCACTTCTCAAACAATATGCTTTTTTTATAAAAGTCCAGTACCGTTAAATAATAAATCTCAAGTAATTGTTTTCTCAAAAATGGATAATGTTGTTTTGTATTAACTGGGTATTAAGATAGAAATATCAAGTTTTATAGTATAAAATATTAAAGATACCTATCTTGCGCTAGACGAATCCATTGTCTAATTACTTGTTCTAATTAAATTAATCCGACGCGCGACGTCTCGAAAGACCGTTTCGAAAATTATGAATTTTGAAAGACTATTTTAAAGATATTTTTAATTTTATATGTATATGATATTTCTGCCTACCCGTTCTGTAGTTCTGTTCATACAAACAAAATTTTGTTTGAACCTTTTTTTTAAACTTATATCTAATATTCATTTAAAAATAAAGGTAGAGGATAAGAACAAAGTTTTTTTCCTAATTAAATCAAATCAGTCTAATTTCTCAAAAGTTGTAATAAACATATCTATAGTTAATCAAGTATCATTGTATTAAATCTTGAGGATAGCTGGAATTCTTAGATATATGTTAAAAGAAATAAATCAAAAGCTTTTATAACGTCATTTGCTAGATTTTATTTTTAAAAATAGTAGTAATAAAAAAATAAATATTTTTGAATTCTATTGATACACATAAATTAAGATTTTTACCTTGTATCTTTAATAAGACAACTATTTTATTTTTCTTAAACCCATTGTTAATCATGTCAAATCAAATCAAATCAAATCAGATAATTTCATCAATAGATATTACAAAATTAATTTTTAAGGCATCTATTGAACCCAGTTAAAGTAATATACTGTGTATAGTATACTACCAGAAACGGACCCAGTCCCAGTTTGATATACCATATGAATATTTCTTTCGTTTATTAAATAAAAAATAATGCATTTTCTCATGCATAATTTATGTCACACTACCTGTTCCATCATCCAATGAATCTTTAGTTTTTTATTGAATAAGCAATTACAAAGATGTATTTAAATTAATCTTCTTCTTTTCAGACCAGCTGCAGTGCTGGATAGAATTGGGCTCCCCACAGAAGTGGCAGATCTGGATGACGTCAGTGTCCGTGACGCTGTTCGTGGTGCCGGCGCTCACAATCACGGCGTGCTACACCGTCATCGTCATCACCATTTGGGCCAAGAGCAAGGTGGTCATCAGCCCACCCACCAGCTCCAAGAGACTCAAGAGGTCGCGACAGGGTAAGTTGTGTTTACCCAAACGTTTACGATAAGGTACCTGGGTGACGAAACTGCTAATTAATCAAAAATCATTTAATACTTAATGCCTTTGGTAATTTGTTATAAAAATATACTACTAGACTTAAGGCGTTAATACTGTAAAAATCCATAATGTTTTTTTTATGAATTAAAACACAAAGAATCAATTGTATCTCAATAGAGACGAAGATGTAAATTATTTGTAAACAGAATATGATATAAACAAATCATTTACATCTTCGTCTCTATTGAGATACAATTAATTCTTAAAGATTGACCCGTAATGGGTAAAATCCAGCATTTTAAATGTATACAAATACTTGTAGACAAATACTGGATAATTCACCCATTGCGGGTGAATTATTTTATTATAATGATTAAATGTATCTCAATAGAGACGAATATGTAAATTAAATAAAAAACAGAATATGGTGGGCAAAGCGCTTACAGGACTTATGACATGAATTGGTTGGATTATGCGATCGCTTTATGTTAACAACATTTCCCATTCCGCCCTTCTTACGACCACCACGTCTGCCAATTTTTTGGAAGATGTATAAATGCTACAATATTGAGGAACACTTTTTAGTTTAATCTACACTAGCGTCATCCATTAAGATTGGGTGTTAGAATTAAGCGGAAATTCTTTATTAATGCAATGTGAATGGCTTTGCAATTATCATACAGTGCTAGACTACGCCTGGTAAAATCCAGTATTTGTCTACAAGTATTTGTATACATTCAAAACAAAATGTTGTACAAAAAAATTAAAACACTTTTGTTTGTTTTGATTTGCCATGTAACGAAAATTTTACACCTTTATAATCGGCAGAACAATATAAACTCAGAGATCATATCGTTTTTCCGATGATGATTGTGTAAAACCTTCAAAATTTGTCTAGAAAAATAAACTCAAAAGTGGATAAACAGAGCTTTCGTTCATAAACAAATATCGCTAAGAAACTTCATTTTAATTAAAATTCATTTAATAGCCATCGCACTTCTTGTATTACAAAATTAATTTGTTCATTCAAAATTCTGCATTCTTCAGAAAAAAGTACCCGGGTCGTTTTAAGGATTAATCCCACTTTATCCGGTTCAGGGGCCAAACATTCTTACCGTCGACCACATTTGAACAATAAATATCACCTAGATGTATAAATTAAAACAGATTTGATTGTCATATATCTCTTCTATTGTGTTGTATCAATTGATTATGTAATTCAATCTTCAATCTATATTTGATTTTTGATTTTACCGCATTCTTTCGCCAGCTTCTCCAGGCTGGCGAGCATATGGTTATCTTCAGATCAAACTCTCTTTTATAAATATTAAATTACTAATTATCAAAGCTGTGTTGCAAGTTTTAAATGTCTATGGTTTATTGTACACACAGACACATAAGATAGGGGATAAGTTGAATAGCACAAGGAGAAAGAAATAACTCGTTTTATCGTAAAATTAAAAAAGTTATTTTAGGAAGAAGTTATTTTTTAGAAAATTCTTAACCACACAATAGCATATCGAATCTCGAGTATTTGTCCATTTGAAAAACTTCAAAGATGAAGAATGTATTTTATTAACTTACCACTCAGACAAATAATGCGGTTATTTTAAAATAAATGCTTATCCAAGCGCTGAAACTACAGACTTTAAACTTTTTCGAAACCACAGCTATCAGATGAAAGTTGGAATTTTAATTTTATTGTTTCCAGCGAGTTGCAATCAAATGCCAGGGCTGGAAAAGGTTTACAAACTAATTAACCGATTGAGCGAACAACATCACCCCACCACATACGTCTGCAGCGAATAAATCTATTCTCTCAGCGTCTACCAACATTCAAAAGTCATTGAACTTGGAGCAATTTTGAACTTTTGTAAACAAAAGACAAGTCTAATAAATCCGCAATACACGGGTATTCTTTTAATATTGCAATAAAGATTCTTTAAATTATACGAAATGTTTGAGGTGTACGCTCTCATATACGAACAATTTCGAATCATTTTATTTGAAGATAGAAACGTGTGTTGTATGTTATATGACTGAGAATCCAAATTCAATTTATTACGGAGAATCGATGTACGAATATCTTTTACTTGGTAAACTTTAGTATGTAATGTATTGGTTAAAATGTTTTTTGTAAAAATCATCCAAGTGGCTACGGGGAAATTAATATTATTAGAATTGAGACGCTCAAATGAATATTGGTAAAAATTATCATAATTTCTTGCTGCTGGAGTTTCCTTCTTTAACAATTTTTGCAATTCGTGTATTTTCCATCGTGGTTTCTCCAACAGCATCTTCTGCTTCTTTTCAGTCTTACTTTGTCCTCGACAGCACAGACAGACCTTATCATCTCATTTCTGATCCAATCTCTGAGGGTTCTGCCTGCGATGGAGCGTAGGATTCGCATTTCTGCTACAATGAGAAAATTCGTAGTCCTATTGGTATCGGCTCTGAATTCTATCCCAAACGTCATGATGGGACGGACGTATGCCTTATATATCTTGACTTTCCATTGGTTGCACGACACCATATTATGGTGTCGTGCAAGCAGCCAGCCACCGCTGTCGTTTTGTTGGTTTGTGCTCACACATCAGCTTTAGATCTCTACACCTAGGTAAATGAATTGCACGACTTGCTAAATAGGTATGTTATCGATGATCAGTTTACATCTGAGCGAAATAGACATATTAGATTATTATTATTAGATTAGTTGCCAGGTCCCCCGAGCGTTGGCGATCACTGCAGCGAATGCATCTCTGTCCTGTTTCACTTGGATAAGGATCTCTGGTCATTCTTCATATTTCGCATCCAGGACAACTGCCACATACCAACTCCCCGACGACCCTCTATTTATTCAATCAGTATTAACAACATTAACTCATTAATATCAGCTGTAGGAGTTGGTATTTTTCTTCCCTTAGCACATGACCCAAATATGTATGAGACATTTCTAACTTTCACACTCGACAACAGCTCTCTATTGACTCTGGCTCTCTGTAGTACGTCTGCATTAGTGATCCTAGTATACCCACATCTCAAACGCCTCCAACCGGTTCATTACTATAATCCTAAATAATAATGAAATAAAACAGTGTTTTTAAATAACTACTTCCACTTTTGTCATTATTTTGATAGTGACCAGCGTTTTAATTAATATTGAACTTTCATCAAGAGATTTCAGTTAAAACATTAGATTATCTATATAACGTATAATCCTAAGCCCATATAACTTGAATGTCTTGAATGCGGAAGGGATCAAGACAAAGACGAGCGGGGAAAGATGAAAGAAACCTATATCCAGCAGCAAAGAAGAAGAATCCTAAGATGTCCCGAAAATACGATATGGGGTGACTTTTTGTGCAGATTTCTAGCAATACTGTCAGTCACATGTAACGTAGTATTTGGGACGGCGCGTCGCATCGTTACGTTCCCCGACTCTGGAATTCCCGTTATCACACGTCCCCGATAGGATGCCGGCGTAAATATTTATGACTCTTGTTTCGGGGCGTTATTTTTCAGACCAAAAAATTCCTATCTGTCATCCGGAATGTGTCGATGTGTTCCCGATACATTCCGCGGGACTCGAAAGGACGCGTGACAAGTGGGGAGTATCAGGAACGATTAACACGTTGTGTCCCGCTCTCTTTATTTTTCTTTCTTCTTTCGGTGCCATGTCAGGTCCCCCCAACGTAGGCGATCACTGCAGCAAAAGCATATCTATCCTGCGCTACTTGAAACAGGTTCTGAACTCTTGTTATTCCTGTCCACTCTTTGATGTTCTGCAGCCAGGACAGCTGCCTTCTACCAACTCCCCGGCGTGTCTCCACTTTACCCATTAATATCAGTCGAAGGAGGTGGTATTTTTCTCCCCTTAGCACATGACCCAAATATGAGACCTTTCTAATTTTCACATTCGACAACAGCTCTCTATTGGTTCTGGCTCTCTGTAGTACGTCTGCATTACTAACCCTATCGGTCCATGATATACGGAGCATTCTGCGGTATATCCACATCTCGAACGCTTCTAACCGGCTTATTACATTCACTTTCAGAGTCCCTTTATTCTACAATATATTATATACGGTATATTTACTTATTTTTAGTTTCAATCCTAGGGATTGGTTTTGCAGGGAAAATTTATTAACATATTTTGCTGGTTCTTGGGATGCCTTGTCTGACTTGTGTGATTTGTAATTTGTAAGAATATCAATGTTGTTCTTTTTTTTAAATATCAGTTCATTGTTATATAATACCATAAATAAACTAAAGACAAGGAAACAAGTCGAAACTAAATAACAAGTGGGATATTTGTTTATATTTTCATTAAAAATAATATTAAAACACTTTTATTAGTTTTTACACCAATTTATTTTTTTGTTTAAACCTGTGTTAAGGTTTTAACAAAAAAAATAACGTGGTGTAAAAACTAAAAATAGTGTTTTAATATTTTTTTAAATAATTCCACACCACAAATAAGTGCTTCGTACGAAAGTATATTATTTTTATTGTATATAAATTGTACAAAATAAGTTAATATCTATTTACAAATCAAAATGTGTATGAACCAATTTTTTATTCATTTTCATTCCTCGTACTCTCCTTATGGAAAAAATTTATTGTGCTAAGGAAAGGATTATCTGGTAGATTTCTTTTAAGTGTTACTACTTGTCACTAAAGAGTAACAGTTCACTAAGTTTTTAGTTTTTTTACTAGTATTATAAAGAATTTTTATAATACTTTAATAAATTTAAAAACGCGTTTTATCTGAAATAATGTTTTTCACAAGAAAAAGTGCAATCCATCAGGCTGATTACCTCTTTAAAAATACCTTTTTGTAAAGTTTTGTTTTTGTTCGGCGTTCAAAAAACAATATGCTGGAACTGAATGGGTTAAGAAGATACATAAAGGTTTAAGAACGTCGTGTAGTAGCATAATGTTATACAATGTTAACATAAATATTACTATTTTTAGTACACAATCGTTAAACCAAGATGTTTGTATACACACATACAATATACAAGGACACAATATGTTTACCAACTATTGGCCTAATTCTTATATTATATTACATTGAATAAATTTGCTTTATATCAGAAATTTATTTTTAAATAATACATGTTTCTGGACCTGAGAGCCATAATGTCTTAAATGAATGTTTGGCTGAAATGAGTTTCGTACATTTATTTTCATCGTCTACGCTGTATACAGTATAGACTAACTATCTAACTAACCATCACGCCGTCTCCCCGAAAGGGTAGGCAGAAAGAATGGACTGTCACACTTTTACTAATGCGGCACTCCATCCTTCTCTTTTCGCTCCGCGGGAGACGCGGTGTGATGGGTTGCGAACCTCATCGCCAATCTCATCCAGTATAGTATTATAATATATTCAGTACATAGTATTTAGTATGGAAGCGAAGCATGGAACTGGCAAAAGAAGGATGAAAGTAGAATAAGTGCAGTAGAAATGAGATCTCTTAGACGAATGTGTGGATTTTCTGTGTATGATAGAGTGTCGAATGAAAATATAAGTAGTGAATGCGGTGCGAATGATTGTGTTTTGAACAAAATAATGAAAGGATCATTAAGATGGTTTGGACATATGGAAATAATGAATGAAGATAGAATGGTAAAAAAATTATATGTTAACGATGTAAATGGAACCAGAAATAGAGGAAGACCGAGGAAAACGTGGCACGATCAAATAAATCAAATATTGAATGTCGGCCATGTGAGGTGTCAGAGAAATCGACGCGCGTGCATGACACGATGTATGAATGTTCAGGAAGCGAGAGAAATATGTCAGAAAAGAAAAGTGTGGCAGTCCCAATTTCTGCCTACCATTTCGGGGAGACGTCGTGATGGTTAGTTAGTTAGTTAGTTCATATTTCTGTACCTGAGAGCCATAAAGTCTTAAATGAATTTTTGGCTGAAATGAGTTACGTACATTTATTTTCATCGTTTACAATGTATTCAGTATATACGAGTATGAGTATGTTAAGTACATAGTATTAAGTATAGTTAGTAGTTAGCGTTTGGATAAACAATTACCTTGGACGATACTACATCGTAATGAAATTTTGACATGATCATCATAACTCATTTCGGGCCAAAAACACTTAAGATTTTATGGCTCTCGTGTATAGATTTAATGGTTACTCTGCCAAATTACGAATGCTTCAATTTTATTTGATCGTCATGATCACTGAAATAGTGGTGCTTTTGTCAAACATTGTTATTAATTTAAGTATACAGGACTAGTTGGGGATGATTAAATGCATCTGTTTTGCTATTTAGTGTGAGTTATAATTTATTTTAAGTACAATATTTCCAATGAATGTGAATTTCCAATGAATTCATCAATGAAAGCGAAAACGGCCGTTCACAATGGAGTTCTGGTCCCAACCCTAATGTATGGAAGCGAAGCATGGAACTGGCAGAAGAAGGATGAGAGTAGAATAAATGCGGTAGAGATGAGGTCCCTAAGACGTATGTGTGGTAGAACGATATACGACAGAATCTCAAATGCTGATATAAGAAAGGAATGTAGAGCGGAAGAAGGTATTATGAACAAAATTATGAAAGGATCGCTGCGTTGGTTCGGACATATGGAACGCATGGATGGAGAAATAATGGTTAAGAAAGTATACGTTAATGATGTAAATGGGGTACGAAGTCGAGGCAGACCGAGGAAAACATGGCATGACCAAATTAATCAAATTTTAAAGGTTGGTCATGTTAGAAGTCGGAGGAATCGACGTGCGTATATGACTCGTTGTATGAATGTGGAGGAAGCTAGAGAGGTTTACCAGGATAGAGTAGTGTGGCGGTCCATTCTCTCTGCCTACCCCTGCGGGGAAACGGCGTGATGGTTTGTTTGTTTGTTTTGTTTGTACAATATTTCCAAATTTAGATAGTAGGTTTTGGTGGTTCGGTCGCTTATTTGGATTACCAAAGGATTAAAATATTTAAATTATTCAACTGAAATCGCTTGATAGATGTTATTTTAAATAATAATTAATCATAACTATGTTTTTTTTATAATTACTTTCACATTAGACTTTATTTCGACAGCGACCGGTTTCGCCAGGCTCGCTGGCATCGACAGACTGGTCGGGAAAAATCGTTGTATTTAATTATTATTTATGATTAAATTATTTATTCGCAAATGTGGGACAAAACTTCACACAGAATCACACGAAGGCTTTAAATATCAATAAAGAAACACTAACGCCGAAATGTCCCTATTAAAACTAATCACCCAAAAGCTTTGTATTTTCACAACATTTTATTAATGGGTTGTGAAAATACATTGTGTTATTATTTTTATTCAAATATGAATCCACAACACAAAAGTTAATATATAATAGGGATATATAGTACAATAAAGGTCAATTGTTTATAAGTAACACTCCTATTTGTTAGGATTTATTTCGGTATTTTATTATATTGTCATAATATACAGATTGTTTGAAGAACGCCTCTCTAGAATTTCTAATTCCATTGATTTAAATAATTTGCTTCAGTCTTTAAAAATAAATGTAATTGGATCGATATTCAACTTCTAATGATAAAAGGTAAATGTGTATTTCTATTTGTGTATTGGATTACTGCGTCTTATAGTTATTTTTAAAAAAAAATTTGTTAAAAAGTAAAATCGTTTAATTTCTTGTTTCAGCTTCAGACGATGCAGACTCACGGCGGGCGAGCTCGAGAGGTCTCATTCCGAGGGCTAAGATCAAAACAGTCAAAATGACATTTGTCATCGTTTTCGGTAAGTTCATTATCACCTCAAAATCATATTGAGATCTGTTATTATGTAAAAATATTACCTTAAATTGATAGCGAATTGGAAAATAGAGTATTAAATTTCCCCCTGATTTATGATACTTGCTATGGGCATAGTTTGTATATCAAATAACACTTATTCGGTTATATTTTTGGTATAGTTTTTTTTTTAGTATTAATGGCAAATGAAAATAAAAATAACTAACTAACCTTCACACAGTTACTCCGAAGGGGTAGGCAGGAAGAATGGACTGCCTTAAATCTCTCACTTAACACGCCTTAAACTATAAATGTTGTTTTTAAAATCTTTTGAGAAAAAAATAAACATGCATAGGTACATCTAGTTAATTTTTGTTTATAATTTATATGATTAATTGTATCTCATAATAAACATAAAGCAATCAAACAAGTTATTTGTCATTCCTTCAATAAATCAATGTTTTTAAATAATGAAAACAAAAAAAAATGATATAAAACTTATTTATTATTATGTATTCAGTGTGCTTCCACTTATGTTTATGTTCGACCGGTTTCGGCAGCTTGCTACCATCTTCTGGTGGTCCAGAAAATGGCAGCAAGGCGGTTTATCAAAATGTTTTTGTTTTCATTATTTAAAATGAACTTCGACCAAGAAATTTCAATTAAAAACATTAATTATTTCAATGTTTTTAACGTTATTTTAATAAATAAATAAAATTATTATAGTGAAATCTCTTGATGGAAGTTCATTTTAAATAATAATTAAATAAAACGATGTTTTTTTAACTACTTCAATTTTCGTCTTTATTTCGACAGCGAGGCTAGCGAAACCGGATGCTGTCGAAATAAAGACAAAAGTGTAAGTAGTTAAAAGAACCTCGCTTTATTTTAAAAAAAAAATTGTTTATCGAAGATATTTTTGGAAGTTATTATAGGAATATCGAGTTTCTTAAAAAAATGCTTGTCTTCGACTTATCATCCAAATAGACAATTCAAACGCTATTCCAAAACAAAAAAAATACTTCAATTGTGTTGTGATGTCTTACTCTGCCAAAAACAATACACTTGATTTATTTTGTTCGCAATTCAGTACTACATCGCGCTGGATGTACGTTTTAAAAGCATTCATCTATGTTTACGATTCCACTTGAAGCTACACAAAATATCTCGGTGTTGAAATAAGAACATTGATTTCCCGCGCACACCACGGCCCGCGGTAGTTATTTACCCGGCGCGGCTCGTGTCTGGGAACACTTGTTGCGGAGAATAAGGCCGGCCTCATACCAGTGCAGCAGCAAATAGTTTAACCCCCATTGTGCGGCTGGCTTCATTTGCAGTAAAAAAAAAATGGTCTTGAAATGCAGTTGGCTATCGTCCTCACCCCATTCCGTATTTGTCTTCTCTGTCTCTTGTCGAACCCGGAGTGTGGTGCGGTGGGGGACCCCATTCAGCCCACCATATCCTTAAATTGTTAGGTACCCTGTATTCTTGTCCCTACTTTCCATGACTGTTTTCTCAATTTACTTAAGATTTCTTTATTTCTTTCATCTTCTCGTTTAATTTATTTTAATAAAAATCACAAAGATTACTTACATATAATACCAGATCGTTTGCAATTACATTATAAGAATTTATAAGAGAACTATAAAAAAGATTAAAATTAAGAATTATAAAGCATCATAATATTGATATTGCATCCCTGAGGCAAGTCACACTATCACGAAATATGTCGACCTCCGAGGCGACCCGAATAAGCAATAAGATTGCCCTACCCACAGGCATAACCCTTGGGCAGGTTGGTCCTACAGCGCGGCAAATAAAACAATCTGTGCTGTCTTTGACGAAGGTAATTTATCAGGGATAAATAGACCTTCATCTGAGTTTTGTATACGGCCGCAAATCAGCTGAAAGAAGCGAAATCCCAAGTGGATATTTCTCCTTTTCTTCAATGATTGGTAGCTTAGCATACCTAGCAAGAATTCAGTCGGAAAGAGCCACGGGTAATAACCGCGCTCCCTGAGGTAAAGTAACTATCGGATACACCATCATAGAATATCGGATCCCAGGCGGTAACCAAATAATGGGACTATATTCCAGCTGACTTCTTACCACGGAATTATACAACACCCGAAGTACTTGAGTGTTTGAAAATATCTTGGCATTCCTAAAAATATCCCAGCATTTTAATGGAAGTATTAGATACATAGAGCAACTATGTGAAGATTGAACGATAACTGAGCATTGAACAGAACACCGAGATCTCTGGATGTAGAACCACTTTCAAGTTGTACCCCATCCATAAGATAGCAAAGGTATAATGTTTTCGATGTTCGTGTGTATGACATAACAAAGCACTTGGAGACGTTGAAGAATAATTTGTTACTATTTCATTTCGCGCTCTCATATCTCCATGAGTCTGCTTCCCGTATACCGTGTCCCTTTTTAAATATATTTTAGGAATATTTTAAGTGTATAAATTGCATGTACAGCGGGACATAGAAGTTAGTAGATTAAATGTGGTCTGGGTTTCACTTGATTTCTTACATATTATCTTTCCAACGTAAGTTCCGCATGAACGAGGGATTAAATGAGTGAGGCTGATGAAAGGCGACGTTCACCTATAACAGCTTCAGGTAAGCGGTGGAAATCCTCTATGCAATTGGCTATATTTGCAGCTCAGAGTCCTAGTTCATCATATGTTTATATACAATTCAGTAGTAAGGAACTAAATTAAAAGGTTTATAATACACTTTCTAATAAGTCTCCCACGGTTCAAAACAATTTTTTGCACTGCTAACGCTACCAGCTGTGCTATAGGGGGTTAAACAAGTGCAGAGAAGTAAAAGTGACGCACAAGCAAAACGCAAGTTTTATAGATTTGATTTATAAAACGTTACCTTATATTCATTTAAATGTGTTTATAGGTTAAAATAATCGTTTTTTTTTTTTTGTTATAATATGTGTAACATTCTGTTGTGATATATTTCATTGTGATAAAGGCTTGCTTGCTTCAAATGGTCGTATAACTCTTAAAGAATTTTAATATCCTTTCATGAAGTTATTCCAAGCACTTTTTAATCTTGAATAGCATAGTTTGCTCCCAGCATTCCTGTTAATATTAGGTCCTTACATATGAAATTGGCGTTTTGCCGTACTGGCAACTTTGATCTCAAATATCTTCTCTTTGGTTAGGAATTCCAAATTCAAATTTATACAGCTATTTACTCAAGTATTTGTGTTTCGAAAATTATAATTCATTTGTTTTTTCCTCAATTGTTTTTTTCTTTGCGTCACTCAGTTTACAAAATGGAAAACTTGAAATATCGCGTTATTTACGAGTACGAGTTCCACCGTGGCACCAGTGCTGCAGAAACGGCTCGAAGGATTAATGATGTGTATGGCGACGGTGCCGCAAAAGAAAACACAGTGCGTTTTTGGTTCCAACGTTTTCGTTCTGGAAATTTCGACCTGCAGAACAAGCCCCGTGGACGGCCGGAGACCAAAGTTGACAATGAAGAATTGAAGGCTATTGTGGAAGCGGATCCATCGCAAACCACGTCTGAGCTAGCTGCAGGCTGCGGTGTTAGTGATAAAACTGTTTTAATCCACTTGAAGCAAATTGGGAAGGTGAAAAAGCTTGAAAGGTGGATACCTCACAAATTGAGTGAAGCAAATCAACAAACGCGCGTTGACTGCTGCGTTGCATTACTCAACCGGCACAATAATTAAGAGATTTTGAATCGAATCATTACCTGTGATGGAAAGTGGATCCTGTATGATAATCGGAAGCGCTCATCGCAATGGCTGAACCCTGCCGAACCAGCCAAACCATGCCCCAAGCGAAAATTGACTCCAAAAAAGTTACTTGTGAGCGTTTGGTGGACTAGTGCTGGTGTCGTTCACTACAGCTTTCTTAAATCTGGCCAGACGATTACGGCAGATGTCTATTGTCAGCAACTGCAAACCATGATGGAAAAGCTAGCTGCTAAACAACCGAGGCTGGTTAATCGCTCTAGGCCACTGCTGCTTCATGATAACGCTAGACCACACACTGCACAACAGACGGCTACCAAATTAGAAGAGCTTCAATTGGAATGTCTAAGACATCCACCGTACTCTCCGGACCTTGCCCCAACAGATTACTATTTTTTTCGAAATTTGGATAACTTTTTGCAAGGGAAAAAATTCAACTCCGATGGGGCAGTCCAAACCGACTTCAAAGATTTTATTGATTCCCGTCCGAATGGTTTTTTCAGTAAAGGGATCGATGAACTACCTATGAGATGGCAAAAGTGCATAGATAGCAATGGTACATACTTTGATTAAATAAATATATTATATTTAAAAAAAATCAACTTTATGTTCCTCCCATACAAAACGCCAATTTCATATGTAAGGACCTAATATATTATTTATTATTTATATTATTAAAATATTTGCAGTAGAGTTTGTGTCTTAACGATATCATAAAAGCCGCTCAGATGTAAACTGATCATCGATAACACACCTATTGAGCAAGTCATGCGATTCACTTACCTAGGCATAGAGATCGGTAGGTACAGTGACCACAAACCATCAAAGCGACAGCCGTGGCTGGCTGCTTGCGCGACACCATATGGAGGAACAAATACATAATAACCGAAAGTAAAGATATATAATACAAGGCATGCGTTCGCCCCATCATGACGTATGGAATAGAGGTCAGAGCCGATACCAATAGAACTAAGAACCTTCTTAGAGTAGCGAAATGCGAACTCTACGCTCCATCGCAGGCAAAACCCTCGGATATCGGATCAGAAATGAAACGATAAGGAATAGAGGGCAGAGCCGATACTTATAGAACTAAGAACCTTCTTAGAGTAGCGAAATGCGAACCCTACGCTCCATCGCAGGCAAAACCCTCAGATATCGAATCATAAAAGAAACGATAAGGTCTATCTGTGGTGTTGAGGACATAGTGAGATGGGGAAGAAGCAGAAGGCGCTTTTGGAGAGACCACGTGGACCACATGGAGAATACAAAAATTGTTTAAGATGCAAAAACCCAAGCAGCCAGAGATTACCAGGAAGACCGCCAAAGAGATGGAGAGATGGCTGGATATCATCATCCCAGGACAAACCACCGTCACAAACAGGTCATACGACCTAAACTAAGAGGAAGAAGAAGGAGAAGTTTGTGTGTAACCGGCATAAGTGTTACAGCATTCAGAATTTATAGAGAAATCAAAACCTATGGAAAGCGTTTCCCGATGCTTCAATTCTGGAACAACTAGCTCTTTATTTTTTGTAAGATTTCATCGAGATATAGAAATTGCGTGGGTTTCATTGTACCGCAATATTAAATGTCATTATTTTTAAGTACCACTAGACTCCAACAAGTCGGTTTCATCAATCAAGGGAAATTTGAATAAGCCATTTTATTTTTATTCGAGCGATTCTAAGATTTCGCAGAACATTTTAAGGATTGCTAAAACATTTTTATCGCTCGCATAAAATAAAGAGTTTTTCAATCAAACATCACATGAAATTACTTTGTTTTACTTAGTATAAAGTCATTTTTATTATGAGTTCAGGAGTCGACCAGTTTAGCCGATGACCGAATTTCACCGGGGCATTAATATTCAATGCTATATTTAGAGTACCTTACCATAACTTTGCATCCTTTTGGGGTGGGTAGAGAGGGTTTACCGCCAGACTCTTCTATCCGGGCAATAAAGTATGAAAGTGATTATTAATATTTCTAAATTTACACCACATTTCCTAACTAATAGTATTAAATTAATTGATAAAGCCTATCTTGAGTTTTTCTTCCTCTCTGTTTTAGTAGAGGGCATATTAAGAGGATACTTAAAGAATGTTGAATACTTAAAACTCAATTTTAATTTTAGTAGAAATAACGTTATTAATACCATTTTTAATCAGTATGAATGAAAATGTCTGTTTTTTTAAGTTTTTTTATCTTTTTATGGTAAGGGCATGTTTATTATATTCTATGGGAATGACATGTTTCGCCTTATTAGGCATTATCAAATATCAGTAAGGCGAAACATGTCATATCCATAGAATATAATAAAACTTGTAGAAAACTGTCGTTTTCTTTCGTATTAATTGTCTCATATGGAGTTTTGCATCATTTCTCGTTCAAGACAAAATAAATATACTGTTTTCGATGAAATGGAGAATTTGGAGCAAGTTACCGAATTTACGTAATATGTATGACGATTTGTGATATAAGTGCAATGGGCGAGAAATTGGAGCAAGTTACCAAATTTACGTATCTGGGAAGCATGTTTACAAGAGACGGAAAAATGGAGAAAAACATCGAAAGAATGGTTGGTGCTGGGAATAAAATAAATGGCGCACTCAAAGTCATTACTGCAAATAGAAATATATCCACGTCAGTACACAATGGAGTTCTAGTGCCAACCCTCATGTATGAAAGTGAAGCTTGGAGCTGGCAAAATAAGGTTGAAAGCAGGATAAACGCCGTAGAAATGAGATCAGGTATGCCAGGACACAGCATTGTGGCGATCCATCCTCTCTGCCTACCCCTCCGGGGAAATGGCGTGATGGTTAGTTTAGTTTAGTTTAGTTCGGTGAACTGGAGATCGGGAAATACGCTCCATTCATATAAGTTTCAAAGATTGTATGCATTCTTTGGAAGTTTACATCATTCTCCATATAATGAAGTTATACTGCTTTTGAAACAAGTCTAGATAAATTGAGTCATTTAAGTATCTTGATTATAATAAATGAAATATTTTACACAATTTATATATTATTTTTAATAACGTCGCCAAAATATTCGTTAAATCGTTATTCAAATCGGTTTATGCATTATAAACAACTGGCAAATTACCATTTAACAATAAATTTTCATAGACAAGACAACGTCAAAGAAGAACTTGTCATCTTGTCTCGATCATATAAATAATGCATAGATTTATTACCGCTCTACAGAATGTTAATGTTCGAATCTAAGTACCTGCCCCTGAAAAATGGAATCTGAAATGGGAGGTAAAGGCCTATTTGAATATAGCAAAGTGCGGCGCTAACAACACTATTGTGTGGCCGACTTGTGCTGACTGGGGTTTAAGTGGCTTTCGCATTACCATAGAACGCCCCAGCACAGCGCCCGATACGCCCGCCACGACGCCCGTCTATTATTTTACCTTTTTTTGTTCGAGACCCTTCTCAAAACGGTGAAAACAAACATCTCAACCAAAACAGAACATGAAGACGTATTTTGACTTTCAAGATTATGGTAATTTTAAGTAGTGAAGTATTTTTTCACAAATGAATTCTTCAACATTTTGAATAGTACTGTTAATCCCTTTTTTGTGCAAATTTTTCAAAACCGTAATATTTCGCTAAATCAAAATGGAAATTATTATTTATTTTAAAAAATAACTAACTAACCATCACACCGTCTCCCCGAAGAGGTAGGCAGATGGAATGGACTGCCACACTTTTCTTTCCTGACATATTTCTCTCGCTTCCTCAACATTCATACTAATGCACGCGCGTCGTTTTCTCTAACTCCTCACATGGCCGACATTCAATATTTGATTTATTTGATCGTGCCACGTTTTCCTCGGTTACATTGACATCGTTAATATATACTTTTTTCCATTCTTTCGTCATTCATTCTTTCCATGTGTCCAAACCATCTTAACGATCCTTTCATGATGTTGTTTATAACACCATCATTCGCACCGCATTGACTTATTATATTGTCATTCCACACTCTATCATACACAGAGTAATCATACATTCGTCTAAGAGATCTTATTTCTACTGCATTTATTCTACTTTCATCCTTCTTTTGCAGTTCTATGCTTCGTTTCCATAAATTGTTTTTTTTTTTTTTATTTATCTCTTGATCAAATCACACATTTTCCGGGCCGCCCAGCACACCATGGAAAGAGCCATGCTGGGAATAAATTTGAGAGACAGAATCAAGAATGATTTTATTCGACAACGAACATAATAAAATATCACTATGAAATAAATAAGTTCGTATTAAATTTAATCAAAATTATTTCATTAAAACACTTGTTTGCATTTTTAGACAAAAACAAATACGCAGACATATATATCATAAGAACATTTGATAATACCTAAGAAGGGTGAAACATGTCATTCTCATAAAATATAATTAAACTTCTAGAAAACTGACGTTTTCATTCGTATTAATTATCATAAGAACACATCTTTCTTC
The DNA here is from genome assembly GCA_022606425.2 of Lepidostoma basale. Taxonomy (NCBI): domain Eukaryota; kingdom Metazoa; phylum Arthropoda; class Insecta; order Trichoptera; family Lepidostomatidae; genus Lepidostoma; species Lepidostoma basale. The sequence goes on along the minus strand of JAHDVF020000053.1, from coordinate 612,344 downwards.
TTGGGGGTTATTACCCTCTTGCCTAACCTCCCACTGGAGATTGAGAGTTTTCCTCCCTTTAGCTTATTTAGTTACGATTTTTTGGAGCTAAAGACTCGTCATTGTCATTTCTATTTTTCTATGACCTATACGAGTTATTTCGAATACCTGTCCTTCCAGTGGGACAAGCATCAACGGGACCCTACTAACCATTTTACCAATGAAATTTTCTTCTTCTTATTCTTCTTAGTGTACGCTTTGTGGCCCGTTTCTTACGAAAGATTTGTTTCCTGCAAAGTCGATTACTGTCGGTGCATCATTTTGGTGATTTATCCGGGGGTATTCTGCCTTGGGGTTAGCCGAACACCACAATGAAAGGGAGTCTGGTTGGATCAATTTTACTCATGAATGGATACCAATATCTTCTCCTTTGCCTCCCCCACCTAACGACGCCTTTGACCTCTTAGTATCTTGCCAGATATGGTTCTGAATTAAAATTTTCCATTAGATATTTTACATTAAAACATATCTACGAGTATTCGTTTGAGCTGACTTCAAGTTTTCCATTATTCATAACTAACTAACTAACCATCACGCCGTTTCTCCGAAAGGGTAGGCAGAAATAATGGACTGTCACACTTTAACATATGGAGACGCGGTTTGATGGGTTGCGAACCTCATCGCCACCAATAGGCATCTCCCGATATTTTTCGTTAAATATTTTTCGTTAATTCGACAATATGCAGAATATTTTTTATAATGTATTTTCAGAAATATGAAAAGATGTCGAAATCATTTGAATAAATAAAAAATATATGATTATATATCACTAATATTATGTTTTGTAAGCCAACATGTGAATGTACACAATTATTACGTTTAAATAATATAATTGCATGGGAGTTTGTAAGCAACGGATACAGTGCTAATCGGATATCTGTAATTTACTTCGTATGTATTATAGAAAGGAACTGGGAGGTGTCTTCGAATCAATGTGTCATGTTTTCCAAACAGTTTTATTACGATTTATATTATATTATAACCGCATTTTGATTGGCATGTTTGTGTTCTCGTGGTAATCTTATCCGGTATGGAATTGAAACATTTAACTGGTAAGGATAAAATAATAAATGCTGTAGAAGTGCAATTCCTTATACATATGTATAAAATATGTATATCTGAGTACACAAATACATATAAAACAAGTGAAGCGGTGCGAATGAAAATGTTTTGAAATTAAAAAAATAATAAAAGGCTGATTCTGATTGTGTGGACACCCTGTAAGAATGGTAAGTAAATACGTTGACAGTATGAATAGAGCAAGAAATAGAAGAATGCCGAAAAAAACTTGCACCTATTTATGTTATTTAATTTTTTTAAATGAGAGAGGTTCATTGTAAATAATGAAAAACACATAACAATATATTTATAATATTTACTTTTTTTCCGACAGCTTGTTGCTATCTTCTAATGACCAGAAGACCCGAAGAGGGCAGCAATCTTCCAAGACTTGTCTATACTTAAAAAGCAATCGAAATCAAACAAAATATATAAATAAATGTATTTTTATTATCATTCAAAACATGTTAACATATTGTTTTTTACACCTTCAAATGTAAAAATAATCTGGGTGCTTGTTTACAAATGAGAATTGAGAAAATCAATAGAGATAACACATTTTATTTATTTTAAATTTTACCGTTAAACTATGATAAGAAAACAATTATAATTTCTTTAATTATTGTACAAAAATAAAATAATTAAAATTAATAAACACACGGCTATCCGCAAAATCTGCCAGGTGGAAGAAGACGTGAGAAACACCAGACAACGCAGAAGATACTGGAATGCGCACGTGCACAGGATGGACCCCACCAGAATCCCACGCGCTGTGGCGCATCAGATTTGCATTCCTGTCGGCTACCGTCCCCCCGGCAGACCACCAAAGAGATGGAGGGATAGCTGAGAGTCGACCTCCCAAGAGAGAGACTGATTATAGGAACAGACCAAAGGTCTAAAAGAAGAAGAAGAATACAATATTTACATCTATATCTGCCCAGAAGTTAAAATATATCTTTATTTTTATTTTATCTTCTGGGCAGAAGATGGCAGCGAGCTACCGAATCCAGTCGGAACCACAAACTTAAGAGGAATTTAACTTAATACGAGTATTTACTAAGAAACGTTTGACTATTTTTTTTTTCAACGTTAACAATGAACTCTACCATAAAATTGAAATCTTCTTCTTTCGGTGCCGTGTCAGGTCCCCTTAACGTTGGCGATCACTACAGCAAAGGTATCTCTATCCTGCGCCATGCGGAATAGTTTCTGAACTCTTGTTATTCCTGTCCACTCTTTTTCGCCATAGTGATTCCTGGGAAAAGGTGACCAGAGTGGTTTCCCGTTGCCTTCTCTTGTGGATTTTTCTGTCGGGGCTACCTTCCTTTAGCTGGTTGGATCTGGTTTGGTGGCGCCAGAGACTCGCCTTTCATCCCCTCGTTAACTGCTGCGATCACACGGTTATGAGTGTGATCCCATTGCCCGGGGTTCGCGACAGGGACGCTAACGAGTTGAACTAGTCAGTAGTGTTGCCGGTGGAATGCAACTGGGCGTTTCGCAGCATTTTATAAAATCACACCCTCCAGCAAGATGTGACTCGCCGCGACCCTACTGACAATTCGAACCCCCAAAATTTTAATAACGACATTAATATTGTAATTAATTTGTTCTCAATGTATTTCCATTTCATTCAAAATGCACATTTTTTGTATTCAAAATAATAATAACACGAAATAGTACATTTTTACAATCATCACCATAGATATAAAATGAAATATTGTACTATTTCAACGAATTTGATTAAATTCTAGTAACCGCCCCTAAAAACTAACGTATCAGAAAAATATTTACGGACGCATTTCGGTAAACTGAATACAATAAAAAGAAATATCAGCGTTCAGCGACAGCATGGGCAATAAAAAAAATTAAGGGTTCCAATCGAATTTCCTATCTTAAGTGCGAAAGTTTTCTGCCGTTTCGGCATTTCATATACACATTTAGAAGGTTTTGATCCTCCCGGATCTAATTTAGACAAATATCTGGGCGTTTGGAACCGGAGTCGGTAATTACACACTATTAGACGCATTAGCCACGGGTCAACAGCCACGGAATCTATTCTATGTTTCGATACCGAGGATGAGTCGCCATTACTCAACAATTATGATTTCCTCGATTAAGATATAATAATGTTACAGCATTTCCTCGAAGATTTCAGCTCAGAGCCCTCCAGCAATGAATTATAATAAGTTTGTCATTAAAAGTTTTACCATTTTATTACTTGCGTACAGAAAGATTTGTGGTAATTTACCATTTTAATGGGGAACGAAACGCACTTATAAGGTACCACCGTAATATATTTATATTCGTTATAATAGTACAATCTCTTTTGGTAAATGAAGCATTAATTTAATGAGAAGATTAATGGTGCCTATTGTGTACCTACTGAAGAGATAGTTCGCTCTGAAATCCTAAAAGGAATTTGTCCTAACATCCAGAAGTATTTATTTAAAGAAAAAAATACGAAAGTGCCCGAGTACATTATCATTAATTTATACCATTACTCCAATCGTCTTGAATATTATTTGGTTGGTAAATACGAGTATATAAGGAGACAAAAAGATGGTACATCGTCTCGTTGTTACCTATTCAAGTTCAGTTGTGAATAGGATAAGAATAGAAATAGGATTTCAGAGGTTAAAAGGGACGCTAAGATCTCATTATATATTACTAAACCCGTATATCTCATCAAAGGGCTTTTAAGGTATGTACGAGTACATAAGCATGTGTCGTATAGCATTTTTTCTCGTATCTTTCCTACCTCTAAAGTTATGTATATTCTATACTCGTATAAAAAAACTTAAATGGCTTTAAGTGTAATAAATTGTGTCGAATGAAAATGTAAGAAGTGAATGCGGTGAGAATTTAAGTGTTATGAACAAAATAATGAAAGGAAAATTAATATAGTTTGGACACATGGAAAGAATGAATTAAGAAACAATGGTAAAAAAAAGTATATGTCAACGATGTAAATGGAACTTGAAATACAAGAAGATCGAGGAAAACGTGGCACGCTCAAATGTATCAAATATTGATTATCGGACACGTTAGGAGTCTGAGAAATCGACGTGCGTGCATGACACGATGTATGAATGTTGAAGAAGCGAGAGAAGTATACTAGGAAAGAAAAGTGTGGCAGTCCATTATTTCCCATAAGTTGGTTAGTAAGTTAGTAAATTGTAAGGAAGTTATTAAGTTGATAATGTTTTTTCTATCTGAACGAGCGTAATTTCAAAAAAAATGATCAGAGCAACCTTTCGACATAGATATAACCATTGTTCATTTCCTTTTTTTATACAATCATTAAAAAATTTAGCTCTCTAAAATATTTTATTTGTGTAAGTTTTACGATTTCATTTCATTAGTCTGTACTGGTAAATATAATTTCTATTTATATTTGTGATAGCATATAATTGGCATTTTTTCTTGTTTTTATGTTTTTTTTTTATATTTGTATTATAATCGCTGTTTGTTGCCTTAAATAAATTATTATTATTTATCACACGCATATATTTCCTAAAGAGCAACAATTATTCAAATCAAAACTCACCGCCTTAAGTTTGCAGCAAAGTGCCGAAACCGGTCTAAATTAGAATAACAAGTGGAATAAGCCTAAATATTCAGTATGAATAAACCGAAATATTCAGTATGAAGAAACTTTTGTCTTTTTTTATTTTCACTAAAAGCTTACTCCATTGAAAAAATCACTTATGAATAAACTGTCAAGTAAATAGTTCAAATAGAAAAGATAAAATAAATCATTTTTTGCTTTTTTTTTCAATGATCCTTTCGACATTGAAGTTTTAAGCATAGAAGAAATGGAATATTTTCAAATATAAGCAATGAATTCCCTCAAAACAAAGTATTACAACAAAACAAAAGTTTAGCATAGACGTGAGTTCTCATATTCAATATTTGAGTAAAAGATTTCGTGTATAACAAAACTATTCTCCGGAAATTGTTTTTCTTATAACAGTGTATACGGGTAATAAATTATTCTCGTAGTGTTTTTTCTCAACTAATAAAAAGTTAATGTACAATATATTTGATTTTTTCGTGTCGAAATAAACAGTTTTATTGAAATAAAAAGTGATGTATCACGCGTAGGTACTTTTTGTTTCAGTATATTATATCAACTTCCATTTTTTTTTTAATCAAAAACATTGAACATATATGAGTATGTTATTCTGATTTTGAATATTTGGTTTGGTTCATGAGGTGCTCCTGTAAATTTGGAGATATTTCCTGTATAAGTAAATTGTTTTAGTCAATTTAATTGCTGCCGCACTTTATAATAGTTAATTGTGACACGTAATACGTTTGTACTGTTTTGCTGTTAAAGTTATAATAGTTTTTTCGTTTTTATAAAGAATTTTGACAGGTGATAAAATAAATTTTTCATTTGTTCCAATGACAATATTAATAATTTCTTCAATATTATTTTTAAGTTCTTGCTGGTTATTTTTTTCGAAAATAAACAAACAACTGTGCAGTAACCAATTATATTTCCCGCAGTTTTTATCTTGTGCTGGTCCCCGTACATCGTGTTCGACCTACTGCAAGTGTACGACTGTATCCCGCGGACGCAGACCAGCGTGGCGGTGGCAACCCTCATCCAAAGCCTGGCGCCTCTCAACAGCGCCGCTAACCCGCTCATCTATTGTATCTTCTCCACACACATCTTCAACAGCTTGAGGTGGGATATATTTAATTTTTCTACTGATTTTTGCGATTTGTCATATCCCTGCAACACACAGTAACTTATCTATCAAAAGACAGATAAGACAGCTCCACAATTAAAGACTGGTTATTATGATATAAAGTTAAAGTTTAAGGCTCGACACCCGAGAGCGCCAGCGTATATTTTGGACCTCTGCGTGACACCCATGCCAACGGAAAGGCAACGTTCACTCCGATCAGTAGAAACAAGTGCAAACAACATAGCAATTCCAGTCAGAGCCAATATAGCATGTTTCTATGATCGTGCTTTCAGCGTTGCGGGTCCGTTGGCGTGGAATAGCCTCCATGTTAATATTAAGTATGAGGATAGTGACGTTAAATTTAGGAAACTTCTGAAGACTGCACTGTTTTTACAAAACAGCGCACTTAAAATACAAGTCATCAGAATAATAATAATAATAATATAAGGTGCTGAGTGGTTTAAACAAAAAACTAAGAAGGAAAAAAATACAAGGCGTAAATAGTGAGGAATTCCAACCTGTTTATATCACTTTCAAATCTTTTAATTTATAAAAAAATCATCAACGACGTAACGTGACGACCTTGGTGGCAGAGTGATAAGAGCTCTGACTGCCATACCGAAGGGCCCGGGTTCGATTCCCGGCGATGGCAGCGTGATTTTTCACACTGTCTTTGGTCTAGCGTAGAATTCACGTGATAATAAAATGCCGATAGATTAGCCACCTGTCGTGATTGTCACATGTCATGAGAATCAATATATTATAATATCTAAAAAATAATATAAAAATGTATTCAGTTATTGGGTTCAAACGACCTGTTATATACAAGAAAACATAAAAAACTGTTTATTGTTACATATGTCACGTACCACGGGTGGTATATTTACGGTAATGTTTGAGTAAAAGTACATTATCCAAACTTTTGCACAGTTATTGGCCTTTATGTTTAACCCTAGAACCCTACAAGGGGTGTTGGGGTACCCCAGAAGGTTTTGTTTTTAAATTTACTTCTCTGGTTCTATAATGCACAACTTTGACTTTCCGCGTATTTTACCTTGAGGTCACGCGCTACGGATTAGCCAGTGACGCGGCGACAGCTCGACGGTATACGAGTAGACGTGTGCACTTGTGTCATTGGGTGCTGGAGTACCCCAGTGTAATAACAACCTAAGTATTTTCTACATACAAGGGGAGGGATATACTCGTAAAAGAAAGTCTTTCAGCGATTCTCAAAAAACTTATGCCTGTCGATCCTCCTGGGTCTGAACGTCACTCACAGGGACGTTATGGTTTCTGCCCAAGAAACAGGGATCGTAAAAACAAGACCCGGTGCACATAGTGCGAAGTTTCAATTCGCTTGGAACACCAAGTCAAAGTATGCAAAAAATGCTCAAATTGATACCTTATTGTCAAAATCATAAGGCTGATTTATGATCTCTATGTTAAATATATGAATAATTTGTTAAAACGGTTTTTAATTTATATTATTTATGCACTATTTAGTTTTGGGGTACCTCATCACCTCTGTGTAGGAACGCTGTATACGCCAGACAATGTAGGGTTCTAGAGTTAACACTAATCGGGATCAAAAACTCATTATTGACTTCTTCTTGACACCTTTGCAATACTGCAGTCCTCAATTCTTAAAAATATGTTTTAACTCGATAAGAACGTGATTTGTGAGGAATAAAAAAATTCACATAACAAGTTTTTTTTAACAGGAAGATACCTCCGTTTAAGTGGATCTGCTGTAATACCGCCAGCACCACACGTGGGCGACACGCAGACTCCACTACCCTAAGCGAGATGCTCACCTCTTCCAATAGGCAGCGCCGCGGCACCCTGCTACAGCAGCGCGCACCCACCTTACGCGATAGAGCCGACTCTGCCACCAGAATGGTAAGCTTCCATATAATCTTATTTTTCTTCTTCTTCCTTGTTGTAGACCTATGTGGTCTGTTCTCCAGAGTGTTGCTCCTCCTGTGAGGTAGATTCCCAGCTATCCTTCCATCTTTTAGGAGGTCTTCTACGAGGACGAGTCCCATGAGGCTGATTATGCAATGCAATATAGGGGAGTCTGGTGGTGTCCATTCTTTGAACATGACCGTACTAGTCCCTTTTTCGCTGTCTGTTCCATCTTATAATATCCTCAACCTCACATATCTCTCTTATTCTGGTGTTCCTCACGCGATCTCTCAGTGTCTTGCTTGCTATCGTTCTCAGTGTCTTCATTTCGGAAGTCTTCAAAACATGTTTCGTCCTTACTGTGTCTGCCCTTGCTTCGATGCCATTTGTTATTATTGGTCTTACGTATGCTTTATAGATTCTCATCTTACTCTTAATGGCCTTGTCTTTGTTTTTCCATATTGTGGATTTTAGAGTCCCAGAGATTGCAGCTGCCTTGAGCTTGTATTTTTTCCGCAGATCAGCTCCCCCTACCAGTTCTATGCCTACATACTTGAAGGTCCTGACCTGTTCTATGTGTTGATTTTCTATAACCAGGTTACATGTTTTGGGTGTTTTGGAAAAAGTTAGTTATTTCGATTCAAAATTTAAAATAAAATAGAATTCATTGTATCTCAATAGAGACGAAGATGCAAATTGGAAACAGAATATGGTTGATCGAGGTGTTTACAGGACTTATGGTCTGTCATTGGTTGGGTTAAGCGCACGCTTTATGTAATACAACATTCCCCATTCCACATTTTTTTCCTCTTATGACCACCATGTCTGACAAATGTTTGGAAGTTGTACGAGTATATATATTAATCTGTAACACATGGTAGTTTTTCAATCTACACACTAACGCCATCTATGAAGATTGTATTTTAAGCATTAAGTAGAAGATCTTTTTAACGCAATGTGAAAGGCTACTGCCATTAGCGCATTGCTAGAAACCCTTTCGTCTACAAGTATTTGTGTACATTCAAAATTTTGTGAAAATAAAATATATAAATGTTTAGAGCTTTAGATATTATGATGTTTCTAGCACCTAATAAATAACGGCGGGAGGGATGGCCTAGGACCCGCCGTCACAAGACGAGCTTCGGAGACGGCCCTGGGCGGGAAGCGAGTGCAGCTGGTGCTGCCCACACAGTGACCCCGGCAGGCGGCGCGCGGCCCGCCCCAGGCCGCCGCCGACTGCTACCTGTAAACCCGTCACGGAGGCCGCGCGTCCGGGGCGGCAACCGCCGGGAAGCGGTCGCAAAACGCAGAACTTCGCAACTAATAGTGCGTCACATGATGCACTGCCGCTAATACCGGATCTGATTCCACCTTAAATAATAAATTATTTCTACCTATAAGGACTGCAACAAAATAACAATGTAATGTATTTATATATTTGATTATGACTTAACCCTTAGACCGCTAAGTATTATAAATGTTACTCTATCTGTCATCGCTACGCGCCACATTCTTCGTCGACACATTTTTTTAATAAAATATCACTTTAAAACGAATTTTTCTTACAAAGCAATATATGTATTGTTTCTTGAACAATTATGTAAAACTTAAAAGGAGTCAAAACGTATTTTTCTAGAATTTTTAATGAAAATTACATATTTCGGCGCACTAAAACATTACCAACATTTGATAATGCTTTAGTAAGGCGAAACATGTCATTCCCATGAAATAAAATAAAACTTTTAGAAAACTTCACTTTTTTCCATCAGACGATGGCAGCAAGCTGCCGAAACCGGTCGAACATAAACACAAGTGGAAGCACACTAAATACATAATAATAAAGAAATTTTGTACCTTTTTTTGTTTTCTTTTCATTCGTATTAACTATTATAGCATAATTAATAAGAACGAAAACGTCAGTTTTCTTTTACATTTTATGGGAATGACATGTTTTGCCCTTCCAAGGCATTATAAAATGTCTTAGAAGGGCAAAACATGTCATTCCCATAAAATAATAATAAAACTGACGTTTTCATCGTTGTTCAAGAAACAATAAATTAATATAGCAATTGTATCTTCTTCGGACATCAAAGAATCAATAAACACTCTCTTGAGATCCTGATGCAAACGACTTACTAATCTGACTAAAGTTAGTCATAGCGGACAAAGAGTTAACATTTAAATCGAACTGAAATAAATGTGCAATTTAAACAGAAATGCTAGGGCTGTCCCAAAGATCGATCATTCACGTGTCGTTTCACCGTTAGATAATAATTCGAATGTGACGTATATTAACCTTTTTCCAGTTTACTTGTATATTTTTTGACGACTAAAATCCCAATATACATTTTTTATGGTTTTTATATACATGCAAATACATAAAATCATTTAAAATTATTTATATATTTTTTTTTAATATCCTAAAAACAACACTTGATGTTTAATAATTACTTAGTTTTGTTCATCAAACAATATTTCCCGCTGTAATTCTGTAGAAAATAGCATTAAAGTCACATTATATTTATATTGGTGGCTGTAACTTCATAAAACCCAAATAAATTATTACCAGATTTAAAAACAAAAAAGCTTTTAAAAATATAATATAAAAATACGTAAATACTGCTTAGATTTTATTTCGTTTATAGATAATATTTATAGGACATCATTCCAGAAAAAATATCTCGTACGACCCAATTGCAAATTTCTTGTGATTCGATATTAGTTCTATAGCTTGGTGCAACTATACTTATATGAGAAATACCAAAAATGATACCGCGTTCTATTGCGACTGTACCCCCTAATCTGTTCCGCACACACCTATGTTTTATGTACTGTATAATGCCACCCGCCCTCGCATCAGTGGCTAACTTTGATTGGAAAGCCGATTTCCATATCCTCGTTGAATACCTTCCTACAAAATTTTAATATCACAGGCATTTCCTACATTCGTGCGGTTCCCTAACACCCTTTGTTGTATTTTAATCAAAAAATTGCTTACGTATGGTTTCATTTAATGAATACCTTTGAAGCTTCGCGAAGAATTCAGAATAAATAAAAAGTTTGTAATAAAGAAATCTTACACTAATAAAATTGTCTTTTCTGGAAATCGACCTCAAGAAAATTTGAAACATTAAATATATTTTCCGCACCTCAATATTATACAAGATTTTTTTTCATTCAGGTATAGATATTTATTCTGTACATTTCATAATAGTACACTCTAGTAATATATTTTTGGGATCTTAAGATCTATAACCACCCTGAAGACGAAGACTACAACTATCTTCGAAAGTCGAGAAAGACAAGTTAGTCCCAAAAAGCCTATTGCTACCAACTGTAGTAATCTACGCAATTATACGAGTATCCTAGTAAATTGAAACAAGCTTTTTTTTTTTAATTATAGGACTTCCAGAAAACAAACCTCTTCTCCAATATTTAATATGAAGTTTTTAATATTTGTAGAAACCTTAATAAATGGCTTCTTTTTAAAATCTGTGAAACCAGCATTTTTAAATATGCTTAAGCTATTTTTGTAGCTGCATTATAACTTTCTGTGGTTTAGATATGAAAACAAAGAAAATCTATATATGATGTAATCTTTCGAAGCAATAAAATATGAAATTCCATTTCTCGATTTCAGAAGTTCATTCCGCCATTCGAACTGACCTGGTTTTTTTTTAAGTTTTGCGAGTTTCCTTGTCGGTTCACGTTTTCGTTCGGACTCTAACATGACTGAGCACGCCTTATTCAATCTCGGAGACTCCCCTTGAGCGTTTAATAAACTCTCAGGAGGTTTCCGGTTGCGGATCTGACTGCGGTCCCGAAACTCATTTATTTTTTTATCCCTTCATAGCTGGTCAATCCCTGCTCGTTGCATAACGGGAGAAAAGCTCCGTGTAATAATAAACTTTTATACATAAAATATCTGAAGTAATACAGTTCTGCTTAGAAAGCTTATTTTATTTTGTGTAAGAATGATTTTTTTTATAATACATGAAACTCTTTTTTTTATTTCTTTTATTTTATTAAATTTTATTTAATTTCAATTAATTAAAACTCTTTTATTCCACATTATTTCAAAGGAATTAGATTTTTTATGTCTTTCTCTTGAGATATGTCAGTTTATTAATATTCTGTAGAAAAGAATTCAAGAGGTATGTCAGTTTATTAATATTTTGATAATAATTGAAAATGATAAAACTTTGTTGTTGTTAACAACATTCGTGTTGCCATAAGCTTATCAAAAATTAATTTAACATTTTTAACCAACATACATGATATACAATAGTTCATAATATGGATATACATATATTTAAATGCATCTATTTTTTAATAATTACTAGAATAAATAAAATGTTATATAATAAAAACGTAGATTTTTTGTTATTATTTACACTGAATTTCCACAAAAAAATCTAATAACCAATATTACTATTATATATTCACTATCATTTTTATCAGAATTAAATTTTGCTTGTAATAAGATTATTAATTGGTTGTAAATAAGCTCGAGAGTTTCTAATTTCAGAATTTAACAAATAAGTGTATTTATTATTTTTTATATATTATAATTTTTTACTTTAAAATAATGTAAAGAATATTTTAAATCATTAAGGATTTTTCATACAAGCTTATCTTGGTCGCAGTTTCAATTACTAGTTTTATTGATAAATAGGGAAGTCTAATCATTATGAAGCTTGTTTTATAATATCAGTTACCTGGTCACAGTTTCAATTACTAGTTTTATTGATAAATATGGAATTTTTATCATTATTTTTTCAACTCGATATAATAGTTGTGTAATGTTTTACGGAATGACAGGGTCTCAGGAAGCACCTAACGAGAGTAACAAGTGACATGGGAGTGGGGGGGAGAAGGATAGGGGTTGAAAGAAGAACTCTCGCGCCACAGGATTACAGCTATCCCGCGGAATGGTTTGGGGGCGAACCACCGCAGACTCCAATATCCAAGTGCGGCGATAAAAGCTATCGGGGACTGTCGTTGACCCCGAGAAAATATTGCCTCGTGAATCTTAATGTAGAATTCAAAACACACAAATATCTTATTGAAAATTTGCTAAAGCTGACACTTTGGTATAAGATAAGGCGAGATTTCTAAGACAATATTATAAAACTTTTATATTACGAGTATTACAGGTAGAGATATCTGGATACTGAAATACACTAGTCCAAATGATGGCATAATGTCTTTTTTATAAAATTGATGTTTAAGATTAACGAATGTCCATGTTGTAATGTAGTAGATATGTCCTTAAATTTAAAAACGTGCAGTCTTTATTTATAGAATTATATTTAATATATTGCATAGGCTTAAAACTTTTTTTTACTATATTGAATATTTATTTACATTTTATTTCTGATCCTATAAATAATTACATACAATTTATAAATTCCTTTCTCTGATTTACAAAACTTTAACGTATTATATAAGTATTTTTTAACTCGTTCATATTAAGTGTATAAATCTAAAATTTCATTAAAACGCTAGACTAGTTAGAAAAAAATAGATTTTTATATTTTTTCAAAAGTTCAAAGAAATTTTGTGTAAATATTTTAATATGCAAAATAATATTCTTTTGTAATTTATTTTCTGCATATAATTAAGAATATTTAGAATTCCATAATATATAGTATTTTAATAGTTTTATAATTCATGTTTGTGAAAAATATAAATGAAAACTTAACCGTGTATGTTTACTTAATGTTACTGTGAAAATGATAATATATTTCTTTAGCATTACAAACCGATTTTTCATTATTCTAATTTGTTACCCTCAATAAATATTTAAAGTACAAAATGTATGCCAAACAGTTTATAAATGCTAAAACCACTTTTTTATACAAAATGAAGCTGTGATTTGTTTAATATAAAGAAAATTAACCAAGAATTTTGCCACGTTATGTAATAAAGAATTTTATTAGACATAATTCTTAATAAGTTAAACTTTTAATTATTTAACTTAATGGGTAATATCTGTGAAAGTAAAGTACTTTACCAAAAGTCTAGTGATGTTTTATCCTAAATGATTTATGTATTATGGCGATTCTAAAAAAACACTTGTAAATTTTATTGCTTTGACTGACATTTGGTATTTTAATTCCATCTTGAATTAAGTAATAAAGCGTAAATTTTTTCCAGGAGTTTATTATTATTGTGGCCAGTTTCGTCTGCGTGGCTGGCATCGTTAGACTGATAACTATTTATTTAGATTATTTTAGACAGGAATGTATGATTCTATATATCAAGAAAGGGTTAATTGACCCCAATCAATATACACAATATAATACAAATATCTTGGAGCGTATCTATTTTATTTATCTCCCAACATGTAGATCCAGCCTGACTATGGTGATGCCGGTGGGAGATAATTCAAACTACTGAGAGATCAACATTTTAAATAAGCGTCGTTCTTGTTCTTGTGTACCTGGGTTGAAGTATATTTCCTAATCAGTGACTTAAATATATGTATATTTATTATGTCAATTTGGCATAATGAAGAATTTGAATTGAATATGTAAGGTTATCTACAAAGCCTTAAAACTAGCTCCTGTATGAAGCAAACCGGATCTGCCTCCGAGAACTTGGCTGGCAATCGACAAAAATCGTATTAAAACACTGCAAATTAACGAAATGGTCCTAGACCAAGAAGCACAGAGAAGTTCTATTCGGAGAGCCTACCAGAAATAAATGTGAAATGATAAGGAGAGAAAATAATATATAAGCATGTTAAGAATTTCTTATAATTTTTTTTTTATGATTTGAATCGTGACCGACATTATTTTGTTTATTTTATTCTAATATGAAATCACAACAAAAAGTAATGGCGAATACAGAAAAAAATATAATTTTACAGTCAACAACGAGATGTATTTATATTTTCTTTGGGGAATGGTGAAGTTACGTTCTACAAATAATCAATTTGGTTTTTGTTTTTATCAATTTATATGAGTGGTGGCACAATAATTTAATTTAAATTAAACCAAAAGTACGATAAAAATTGTGAATAAATAATAATTATAAAAAAAAAACATTTTTTAAGACTTTAACAAAATATTCCAATATTATTCAAAAATAAATTTTTCCCATGCTTAAAAAGTCCATAACTAGCGGTTTTATAGCCTTATGATATCAACAAGACTAATAAAATATTTCATAAATTAACAATGTATATGGAGATCGAAAATAATTTGAATTTCAAATGCACTTAAGCAAAGTTTACTCCACCCCAAAAAAAATCATTAGATCAACAAACTACGTGATTCTTTTGTGGCAAATTTAAATTGTCGGTATAGCCTACATAAAAGACGTGATGATTCTGATTATATCTAAATAAAAACTCTTCAGATTTGCAGAAAAATACTTACATTTAAAATAGTCAACCAAATATGTTTATAAACAGCACCAATAAGTAATGTTTTTTTACCAAAATTCAAACCACATCAAAAATTAAGATTTTAAGTATATTCAACATGCATTTGTAAGTGTGTACTTTTTTAAAATATTATTTTTTTATACTGAGATTTCTAGTAGCTTTATTATATTAAACTGCAGTGACTTGCGATGACAATATCATACTATGATTTTTTCAGTATCATAACGCTACGTTTCAACATTTCGCTACGTTAGCGCAGCGAAATATGTTACTTCTATTAAATAAATAGACGTTTTGTAGATTGTTAATTGTAATTGCATCGCATTTTCGACAATGTGCAAGAAACAATTAATATTGTCAATTTATGTTAATTTAACGTTTGATTGCGCCTTAACAAGGAAAAAGATTGTCTTTCAATTAAAATATAGTATAATTTATAGAAACTGACATTTAAATCAATATTCCATAATATAATAAAAATGGGGTGTTATATTATTGTTTATGAAATTTTTTATATTTTTTTATTATTTAAACTTAGAATGTAGTAACTATGGGATTAATCCCATATTGTATGCCATATTGTATTGTATTGGTAATTAATCCCATATTGATGGTAATTAATTAAGTAATTAATTAATTAATTAATTGATTGGTAATTAATCCCATATTGATCCCATAATCCCATATTGTATTGTATTGGTAATTAATCCCATATTGATGTAGAATCATATTGTTAATATAAAAAGATATTAAACTTTGTGTAAAACCATATTTATTATATTTTAATTAAAAATAATAAAAAATACATGTTTCGGAAATAAGTTACTAAGTAACTAATAATAAAATAAATCAAGCTAATACAAAATGTTGTTTAAGCCCCCCCGCAAGTCCGTGCCCAGTTTACAAAACCACGGATAATAAATAATTAATCTTTCTTCGCAATTTGCTCCCCCTGTTCTAACCAATCAAAGTGTCATTCAAGTATCCCGTGACAACATTCTAGAAGACGCCGCAAAACTGCGCTTTAATTTCCACCAACACGAAGGAGGGAAAAAGGAAATCTGACAGGTTGGAAAATGGTAAATAAACAACGTCAGACAGACCGCCTGCAACAGTGTAAGGTTATCCGTACAGAAATCTCTGATTCAATTAACAATGTGAACATTTAACCCTTGGTAGCAAATATGTATTTTTGTAACATTTTTTTTAAATTAAGAACTTGAGACTTATTTTGGACGTCTAATTCTAAGTTTTATTTTATTAGGTCCTTACATATAAAATTGGCTTTTTGCCGTACTGGCAACTTTGATCTCAAATATCTTCTCTTTGGTTAGGAATTCCAAATTTAAATTTATACAGCTATTTACTCAAGTATTTGTGTTTTGAAAATTATAATTCATTTGTTTTTTCCTCAATTGTTTTTTTTCTTGAAATATCGCGTTATTTACGAGTACGAGTTCCACCGTGGCACCAGTGCTGCAGAAACGGCTCGAAGAATTAATGATGTGTATGGCGACGGTGCCGCAAAAGAAAACACAGTGCGTTTTTGGTTCCAACGTTTTCGTTCTGGAAATTTCGACCTGCAGAACAAGCCCCGTGGACGGCCGGAGACCAAAGTTGATAATGAAGAATTGAAGGCTATTGTGGAAGCGGATCCATCGCAAACCACGTCCGAGTTAGCTGCAGGCTGCGGTGTTAGTGATAAAACTGTTTTAATCCACTTGAAGCAAATTGGGAAGGTGAAAAAGCTTGAAAGGTGGGTACCTCACGAATTGAGTGAAGCAAATCAACAAACGCGCGTTGACTGCTGCGTTGCATTACTCAACCAGCACAATAATGAAGGGATTTTGAATCGAATCATTACCTGTGATGAAAAATGGATCCTGTATGATAATCGGAAGCGCTCATCGCAATGGCTGAACCCTGCCGAACCAGCCAAACCATGCCCCAAGCGAAATTGACTCCAAAAAAGTTACTTGTGAGCGTTTGGTGGACTAGTGCTGGTGTCATTCACTACAGCTTTCTTAAATCTGGCCAGACGATTACGGCAGATGTCTATTGTCAGCAACTGCAAACCATGATGGGAAAGCTAGCTGCTAAACAACCGAGGCTGGTTAATCGCTCTAGGCCACTGCTGCTTCATGATAACGCTAGACCACACACTGCACAACAGACGGCTACCAAATTAGAAGAGCTTCAATTGGAATGTCTAAGACATCCACCGTACTCTCCGGACCTGGCCCAACAGATTACTATTTTTTCGAAATTTGGATAACTTCTTGCAAGGGAAAAAATTCAACTCCGATGGGGCAGTCCAAACCGACTTCAAAGATTTTATTGATTCCCGTCCGAATGGTTTTTTTAGTAAAGGGATCGATGAACTACCTATGAGATGGCAAAAGTGCATAGATAGAAATGGTTCATACTTTAATTAAATAAATATATTATATTTAAAAAAAATCAAATTTATGTTCCTCCCATACAAAACGCCAATTTCATATGTAAGGACCTAATATAAGGATTTCAAAAGTGTTAAATGTTAATTCTGTTCGTTAACATATAAGTTTTTACGATTTACCATGTTGTGTCTATGCCTTTTTGTCTATGAAAATAAATTTACTCTAAATCATAGTCACCATTTTGAATATGTCAAGACATTATTAAAATATCTTCTTAGTAAAAAAAAATGGTGACATAGAATCTATAAAAGTTTAATGTCGTATTTCTTACCGTAATCCTTAAAGTAATAATTTAACTTTTAAATGCAATTTGTATGAAAACAATAAGTGTTCAGTATATTTAACTGTTATTTATTTTTTTAACTTTCATATTATATGTCACAACAACAAGATGGCGTCCGTGGGTAAGCTGTCAAATGAAATTTCTCACCAAATTAATTAGCATTCTGCCCATTGTTTTAGTACTTTTCGGAATGTGAGATGCTTTAATAATGTTCCATATATGCTATATGTATATTCATCGCTGTGTGTGGTTTGTTGTTTTACAGAGCTCCAAATTGAAAGATATATCACGCGGCGTGTGCTCTCAAACCCAAGCTGTGTTTCGAACCGCACGCCCTCCTGCCAGCCAGCTAAAAAGCCAACCTCTGCCTGAATAAGCTCCTCGCCTCTCGTACCGCTGCCATGGTTCACTACCGTCGCACTCGTTCACCATTCTGCCGTTCTCCCGCCAGCCGCCGCTCCTCAGAATCCTCCGTCCCTTGGTTCTCCAGATACAATCGACGCCACCTTCTCATGCCCCGCTTCCATAATCAATCCCCACTCCCTTTTATATTCCAACACCCCAAACTCCACCCCATCAAGAGATGATTGGGGTAAGGGTGAAGGTAAGAACCTTCACCCTTACCCCAACCTGTATTTAAACTCCACTGCCGTCTTCTTCTTCCTGTGCCGTGTCAGGTCCCCCCGACGTTGGCGATCACTCCGGTGAAAACCTCCTTGTCCTGCGCTGCCCGAAACAGGTCATCCACCGTCCTCATTCCGGTCCACTCTCTAATGTTGCGCAGCCAGGACATCTGCCTTCTGCCAACTCCCCGTCTTCCCTCCATCTTGCCCTCCAATATAAGTCGGAGGAGGCGGTACTTTTCTCCACGCAGCACGTGAACCAAATATGCTTCACTATTTTGAGCCGGGAGATTCTTCGCACCCCCTGCCCACTGAAGGGCTGCCCGGGACTAGGGGCCGTTGCTTTGGGTTTTCTCGCCATAGTGATTTCCTGGGGATGATAATCAGAGTGGTTTCCCGTTGCCTTCTCTGATGGGTTTTTCTGTAGGGGTCACCTTCCCTTAGCTGGGGGGGGGGGGTCCGGTTTTGTGGCGCCGGACACTCGCCATTCATCCTCTCCCTATCTGCTATGGCTGTTGTTAATGCCAGTGGCCACATTGCCCGAGGCTCGCGGGGCCTTAGAGACCACTCGTGGACGCTAGGGAGTAGGACTATTGGTAGTGTTGCTGATGGAATGCAACTGTGGCGTTACACGGCATTTTATAGGCACATATTTTCCAGCGGAATATGCACCACCGTGACCCTACCAAACTTTGAGCCCCTAGTGACCCCTCCACTGCCGTAACGAGAACTAATGGTTCCCACCCAACGCCAGTCCATGTCACCTTCCCTCCAAGATGAGTCCTGATCATGGCAAATCTAGATCCCTATCCGGGTAATCAGTTCCACTTGTCAGACCCAACCCATCACATCCTCCAGGAAACCCTATTCTCAACATCAAACAAATAAGTTTCCAACATATGAGGGAACAATAGCGTCCGGGCTGGTACTCCCAAGAAGAAACAAATCCATAACAAAAGAAGGTATAATATGTACTGTTTTTTATTATACTTATTTATGTGTTTCTAATATATTATCTTTATGAATACATCGTTTAGTACTCGTACATTACACACATCGTCTTTAAAAGTAATTTAAAGGAACAACAGAAAAATTCTATTTGTGATGACATCAAACACTGCCATACACTAGGGTTTCTTTGCGTGCCTGAGGGTTAAATGCATCAAAAAAATATAAATGGAAAATATGTATGCGCACATACTGTCTAACAAAAGAAGCATCAGGATAAGAAATCTCGAGAGCATTTATTATTTCTGCCACGTTTTTCACGTCAATCAAGGCTATCTGTGTCCCTCTCACCAATCTCCCACTAACTCATACTTTATTCATGATTAAACTCCCGCAGCATCCTTTTTATTAACCCTATTATGCTCCTTCTCAGCGCGGCGCGTCCTTTGATAACACGACGAAAAAATGTCCTGAGAATGCACAATCTAAATATGATGATTTATGATATACACGATGGGAAAAGTCTAATGCATTATCAATATTTCATGTTTCGAACATACAAGTATATTTTTAAAAAAATTATTAATTTAAAGGTGGCGTATTTATTCGTGTGTTGCGGCTTTATTTTTTTTTTTACCACAAACAGGGGTACACTACAGTTTCGGTTAATTTCCGTAGAAGATAAACAGGAGAGACCGCCACACTTGTTACGATTTACATCTCTCACAAGCTCAACATACATTATGTCATGCACGTACGTCGATTTCTCCACAGTCAAGTGACAATTAAATTGCTTAGATTCAAATCATAACCGATTCAGTATACAATTTATAAATAAATGAAATTAAAGAAACATTTGGTGTTTCAAATATCAAATGATCATTATATTTGAATCCAACTAGTTTCACTTGTACCGAATACATCAGAGAAATATTTTCATTTATTTTGATAAAAATTACAAACATTACAGACATATAAGTCCAGATCGTTTGCAATTACATTATAAGAAGAGAAGCATTAACAAAAAAAATTAAGCTTAAGAATAAGAAAAAAATCATATCATTGATATTGCATCCCTGCAATATAAAAACTAGTCAGAAATATACGAGTAATATGACAAACTAGTCGGTTTATAGTTGATATTCAAAATTTAAAATGTCTAACCACAAAATGATTGATTCATATGAAAAAAATATTTTTCTTCACCTACGGCGTTACAACCTTGGTGGGTCTTAGCCTCCTCCCAGAAACGTATCCATCCCGTCTTGTCTCAGGCCGCCACCCTTTAGTCTTGCTGCTCCAGGACCCGACAGTGTGCAACGTCACCATCCAACCATCGTAGTCTCGGCCCGCCGACACTTCTTCGCCCTACTAGATTGGAGGACAACACTTATTAAGGGAGCTCCAGATCCCCTATGCGGTGCAAGTGCCCTTGCCAGCGCAGTCTGTTAATCTTTAATCTTTAAACTTGACCACGCTGACGTCCTGGTATAGATCGTAGAGCTCTGTATTGTATCTCCTTCTTCACATTTGAGGATTATGAAAATTGTATTCAATATAATTATTTATAATTCATTTCAATGTAAGTGAGGGAATGGTTTTGAGATAAACGTATTTTGTAAAATGCAGATGCTGTACTTTCCTTAATAAACTAACTACAATAATTAAACCACCACACCGTTTATTCAAAGGGATAGGCAGAAAGAATGGACCGCTACCTCGTTCTTTTCTGACGCACTGCTCTCGATTCCTCCGCATTCATACATCATGTCATGCACGCACATAGATTTTTCTCATTCTTCAAGTAGTCGAATTTAAATATTTGATTGATATAACCACATTTAATTTAGTTTTCTTCTATTTCCTGTTTCATTCATATCGTTAACGTATACTTTCTAAACCATAAATTATTAGCATGTCATTTTCCATAATATAACTTAAATAAATACGACATCATTGATGCATACCTACTACCGATACTACTCGTATATTACTGAATTATTTTTAGAAATCTTTAAAATCTGAAATTTACTACTCCAAACATTTTAGCATTTAATTACTGTTAAACTTTAAAGAAATTTTCAGTACGGTGTACCCACTTCCTCTCTCTAAATTCTGTTAATGAATTGTTAGCATTCGAACTACTTCTGAAGTAGTTGAATATTTTATATAAATATTGATCCGGCAACACTTCGCTATCGCTATATTGGAGTACTCGTATATAAATAAAACCAATATATATTAAAGAAATACAATTGAAGTTCAATATCAATTAGTAAGTGAAAGTGACTATGGAAGAAATTAAATGGTTTCGGTTAACCCATAGATAAACAAAAATCTTCATAAGGCCTTTGTTTATTAAAGTACTGTATCTATAATAAATAGGTAAGGTTAAATCTATATTTATATAAATGAATGTCTGTATGTCTGTCTGTTTGTCTCTAATTTACTCGAAAATTACTAAACCGATTTCGCCGAAAATTTTGCAGTTTATTCTTATTTGTCCCAGGGAGGTTTTGAGGGTAGTTTGAATGAAATCATATCCTCTTCTTTTTATTTTGTGAAAACCGATTGCTTTGATATTTTGCTATTTACAGATTGCTGTGATTTTTTTACACAACGTTGCATTCGAATACGCGCGTGTTTTTATATATTATAAAATGAAACTTTGATAAGAAGCCATTACTTGGTGGTTGGACATATTTAACACTTAATCAAACACTTTTTTTAATATACTTGGTATGCAACCACTTTATTATGTGAGGATGCGGGCCTACCGGTTTCGCTCTATAAAGTTATTCCCAAGCTGACCCCTTCCCCTCCTGCTCCTGCACTTAACAACTAATTTTGAACACCCCTTCCCCTCTCTTCCACCGCCACTCTTTCTAAATTAGCCATCTCCCTAAATGTAATTTGTATCACGATGTTTAGTTTTAAGATTCAGTATCAAATCAAATCAGTTTATTAACTCAATAGACATTACAAACAGGAAAATGTTTAAGGCATCTATTAAGTACAGGTAAAATATTATAAAAATACAACAAAGTACCAGGAACGCATTAGAGATGGTTCGACATTAGGAAGACAAGATACTTTCCAAAGTCAATAGTATTTGCCCCCTGAACGTACTTTCACTAACATGAAAGACGTCGATCTCCGAGGAGACCGCGTTCAGCAGACTAATTGCTTTTCCCACCGGTGTTACCAGAGGCAGATTGGTTCTGGCGGCCGGTAGGTAAAACAATCTGTGCTGTTGCTGTCGGAGATATCTATCGGGGACAAAAATACCAACATCCTCCAGTACGGCCGAGTTCTCAAAGTATCCCCTAATTAATCTGAAGACATGGGTTATTAGATGTCCATCTCTTCGAAGCTGTAAAGAATTGGTTCCGAGCATTCCCAGAAGAAATACCGTGGGATAGAGCCACGGATAACTACCATACTCTTTCATGTAGAGATACCTCAGAAATTTTTTCTGAACCCTCTCCAGCATAACGGAATATCTCGCCTCGTGAGGACTCCATATCACAGAACCACCTTCGAGCCTGCTCCAAACCAATGCATTGTATAGGACTCTGAGCACATTGGGATCCCTGAAAACTCTTCCGGTCCGGACGATGAACCCCAACATCCTCAGTGCAATGCCACAAATCCTCTCGATATGTGCACGAAAAGTCAGCCTACTCTCATAGATGATTCCGAGATCCTTCATCGAAGATACATGTGCCAGTTGCTGGTTGTTCATTGTGTATCTATGATATACAGTTCTCAATGCTCTAGTAAATGATAGCATAACGCATTTAGAGACATTGAATTGCATTTGATTACTGTGACTCCAGTTAACAATATTATTGATGTCCGACTAGAGGCGAAGACAGTCTTCGGGATTTTTAATTTCCAGGAATAATTTCAGATCATCGGCAAATAAAAGAAATCGCGAGAAGTTTATCATCTTCGCAATATCATTTATGAAGATGGTGAATAGGAGTGGCCCTAAGTTTGAACCTTGTGGTACCCCTGAATATACAAGAGAAGGTTCCGATTGAAAAATTCCGTATGAGACGAATTGTTTTCTCCCCTTCAGGTACCTAATGAAAAACATCATCAACTGAGAGGAGAATCCAGTATGTGTCAAGCCCTGACGAAGCTCGCATAGAGCGAAACCGCTAGGCCCGCATCCTTACATAATAAAGTGGTTGCATACCAAGTATATTTAAAAAGTGTTTAACTAAGTATTATAAAATGTTTTGATAACATTTTTTTGTAAAATTAATTGGCTCACAGCAAAAGAAATATTGTTTTTACTAGGTTCCTTATTTTTATTCATGTAGAAGTAATCCGTTGACATCCTCGTTCATTTCATGTAGGGCTTATATAGATAGGCCTTAAACGTGCAATAATGGCGGAGATTCGAGGAAAGCCGGCGGAATACGAATTATGAAGAGGGGGGCAACAATGTCTGCATATAACGACTTGTATGCAAGGAGACTTTCAATTATCATTATCCCAGTACAAAAAATTCTGCCTTTATGCTTCACTTGGTAAGTAAAAGCACGTATCAACAGTATTTTATACGAATGTGCATAACTCTTACTTTCATGGTTCTTTTACCTCATGTTGACGTATTACCATCAAATTCAATATTTATCAAATATTTAAATAGTTCATATCGCATAAGATGGTATATTAGAGTTTATTTTCAATGTTCACACCGCGTCTCCCGCGGAGCCAAAGGGTGAAGGATGGAGTGCCGCATCGGTTAAAGTGTGGCAGTCCATTTTTTCTACCTATCCTTTCGGGGAGACGGCGTAATGGTTTGTTAGTTAGTTATTTTCAAATAAACTATGTTAATCAATGTCCAAACCAATTTATTGAAAGTTAAGGCATTAACACTGTGGAATTCCATTGTAATACACTTTGGAATTAAAAAATTAACGCTGTTTATTTTCCACTTAAATATTAAATATCACGATATATTTCGGAGGATTCCTTCATCTTCAGGTATAAATATATAATAAAAAACTAAGCAAATTAAGACTACTTAAAACGCCTTTTAAAATCGATACGATACAAAGGAAGAATGCATTTAATTTTTTTTTAAACTGGACTAATTGCTTTAAGAACTAGTAATTATTTTATAACAGTAATAACTACAGGTATAAGTGATAATATGAAATTGTAATTTGTAAAAAAACTGACGTAACTCTCGCATAACTTCTGCATTTACACACCGTGACACGCACGCTCGTCGATTGTTCCAACTTTTAACATGGCCGGCTTTCAGTATTTAGTTAATTTTATCATATTTATCATGTTTTCCTTTGCCTTCCTCGACTTATTTTTTTATTCACACTACTTGTTAGATCTTTTTAACAATTTTTAACCGATTTCACTGAATATATTACAGTTTATTCTTATCAGTTCCAGGAAGGTTTCGAGAGTAATTTGATTGAAATTCAATATGTCAAACTTTTCCGTAAACAAAATCCAATATGTTAACGTGTGGTCTGTTTTATTTTAAGGATGTGAAACGTGGACCTTAATAGTCAACTTAATGAACAGACTGGAACCATTTGAAATGTGTCTATCGCCGAATGCTCAGAATTCCCTGGACAGACATGGCTACCAATACAAATCCTGAGGCGAGCTAGAGTTGACAGGGAGCTGTTGTCAACGATCAAGGTTCGGAAGATTTCACATCTGGATCATGTATTGCATTGAGAAAAGTACAACTTTCTCCAACTGATATTGGAGGGGAAAATTGAGGGACGCCGAGTAGGAGACATATGTAGCTGCGAAACGTGAGGGGGTGGACCGGCATCCGAAGTGTGGAGGAGCTGTTCCAAGCGGCGCAGGACAGGGACAGGTTCGCCGAGGTGATCCCCAACGTTGGGGGGACCCGACAGGGCACTTGCAGAAGAAGAATATGTAAAACTGTTGCTTTTACGTTTTAAAACCTTATTTTTGAAGACCTTCGTGGCCCAGTGGTAAGTTCTTTGACTGTCATCCCGAAGGTCCCGGGTTCGATTATCGGCGAATTGGTGTAGAATTCACGTGACAGTAAAATGGCGATAGATTAGCTACCTATCACATGTCACGAGAGCTATACCCTTTACATCGATTTGGCTCGCGCTGTAATGATTTCAAGAGCAATTAAACGAAGTAATAACAATAATAAAATTAGTATGAAAAACATAAATCTGTCAAAATGTATTGAGCTATAGATATGCGAGTCTGGTTTTAAATAAATGCAACTAAATGCATATATTCATGAACTGAAATCTAATTTAACGGTGCTATTACTAAAAAATCTCAACTACGATAAACTGAGAATTTACTGGATTCATCTATCCACAAGTTGAGTAGAAAAAATCATAAACGAGAGTAAATTGCTTCACAATATGCCGTCAAACGAAGGCAGACGATAAGCTCGTGAATGTTAATGCTCCGCCCCGAGATGAGGGAACGTCGAACCTTGTGTAAGTAAATTCATTTGGATATATAAAACGCTGGAAATGAAAAGTCAAGAATGCATTCACCTCATAATATGGGGGTTTAACGGGTGCATCTATGTATATGGGTTTTGCTTTAATTAAACTAACAACGATTCATGACGTCATATAAAATGCAGAGAACGAATATGACATTTTTATAAGCAGTTCTCTCGTACACAATACAAGCTTGTTATATAATGCATACAAAACATCACTTATTTTGAAAAAAGAATATTGTATATTTTTGCTGAACCAAAAATTAAAAAAAACGAACATGTAGCACAACTGAACAAACAAGAATTAAACCGATGTATTTAATACTATAGATATATATTTTATACATTGCCGAATTTATTTTAGTAGTAACATTTTTTTTATTTAATTTAAACACCATTATTTTAAAGATAATATCTTTTTTTCTTTTTTATCATTCGATTTAATATGGGAATATCGTAAGGGGAAACTCATTATTTGGACCAATGCGTTTTATTAATCTCTGAAAGCGACAAGCATACTCGTAGATTGCTTTACTTACCGGCCGGCAGAACCAAGCGGCCTCTGGTGACACCGGTGGGAAAAGCAATTAGTCTACTGAACGCGATCGCCTCGTAAATCGACGTCATTCATATTAGTGAAAGTACGTTCAGGAGACAAATACTCTAGATTGATTGTATCTCAATAGAGACGAAGATGTAAATTGTTTTGTTATTTTGGAATGAGGAATGTTGTTAACATAAAGCGATCGTTTAACCCAACTCGAACTGAACTCGCAGAACTTATCGGAATAATGGAAAGGGAAAGTGAACTGGTGGGCTTGAGGATTAACAGATCAATGACAAAGATAATGATGATAAGCACAGCCAACCAATTCATAAACACGGGCCTTCTCTCAGATTTGGAAGTTGTGAATGAATTTGTCTATCTTGGATCGCGGATAACTGACCACGAGGGATGCGAGAGAAAAATTCGACGCAGAACCCGAATGGCTTAAACTGCCATGACAAAGCTCACCAAGATATGGCAAGACAAAAATATCTCCAACAAGACCAACATGAGACTAATTCAAACTCTTGTTTTCTCCATATTCCTTTATGGTTGCGAGTCTTGGATTATGCAATCATCAGAGTGGTCCAAAATTTATGCTTTCGAGATGCGGTGCTGGCGACGAATGCTGCGTATACCCTGGATGGCATGAAGAACAAACCAGTCAATCATTGACCAGCTGGGTATCAAGACGAGACTCTCGCGGATGTGCTCTCAGAGAGTGCTGAAATTTTTCGGACCATAGCCCGGAGAGATCAGGACAACCTTGAAAAGCTCATCATCATGGGCAAAGTGGATGGAAAGCGGCCACAAAAACGATCACCTAGCCGCTGGTCCGATCAAATCAGGGATCTGACTGGTCTCTCATTAGCTGCACCCTGGAGACTGGAGGGTGACAAGAGCGCATGGCGTGCTATAGTCAATAGTTTACAGGATGGACACGACCCGCAATCATGAGAAATACGACTGAGAAGAATACACAAATGTAGAAATATATTTTTATTATTTTAAACATACTGAAAATAATGTTGAAGCAAGATCACATTAACGATGTGAATGTAGCAATAAATAGACATAGACCGGGGGAAAGGTAATAAAACTGTATTTATCCAATTTTAAATTTCGACCTCTTAAGGAGTCTGAAAAATCGGCGTGGTATGGGGAAAACAACAGTATGGTGCTCTAACCTTCCGGTTACGGAGTTATTATAATATTTTAAACCGTGTTGTATTCATAGATGGTTGAAGTTCTTAGTTTGTAAAATTATATTATAAATTATAACATCAAACGCAGTCGTTTAATATAAGTTACAAATTCTCATATTAGTGGACCTTTTAAATTGTCTAAAGTTTGAGAACGCCCTCGCAAGGCAAAACAAATTTGTAACTAATCTATTTTTGTATATAAATAAAATCTATTTTAAACCAGCTAAGCAATCGTGTTTGATATTATAATTAACGTGTTGTATTATATTTGTTGGGTTTTAGAAATTAAATTAGTTTACCAAATTACGCGTGTTGAAGATGGAGGGTGATGGTTTCAACTAATTCGTAAAATCTACTGCAGAATCCATTTAGCCCGGAATGTTCTGAAGTTTATAATTCAGATTCGACAAACTTTGGCGTGTGTACTCGGCGGTCGTGATCTCCCCGGAACACTTGAGTGGCGAGATCACTCTAAGTGTTTCTGGTACTTAATAACAGTTGATCTGACATCAATTGGTTAATGAAGGGGTGCCAAAACATGGAGAATTCCGTGAGTGCGTGACGTACGCGGGATACTTGCCAAAATTACTTCCCATTCCTCATACTATTACTAGCAGACCCAACTCTGTTTTAAACTGTTTTGAAATAACACGACAATCTGCTTAAAAGAACAAATACTTTATTTTTGGTGTAACGCGATTTTCAGAAAGTTTTCAATATCATAGACATAAAACCAAAAAGGTGAATAAATTTACTAAAAATAAGAAATTCAAAAATTTAGGACGATTATGACACTTAAAGTCAATACGAATGAAATTGTTTGTTTCTATAAAATCTATTATATTTCATTAGAATGATGTGTTTCGCCTTACTTAGGCATTTGATAATGCCTCAGAAAATCAACATGTTCTAATCAAGATGTCACATGTCATGTCCCATAAAAAAAATTATTATTTTATAAAACAGGTGTTTTCATTGGTGTTAATTATTTTATATGGAGTATAAAATCATTGTTCTAGAAACAAAAAATACGCCCAAAACATCTTAAAGACCCTTTCATTAATTTGTTCATCATACTATAATTCGCAATGTATTCACTTCTTATATTTGCATTTGACACTCCTCATACACAGATTTATTATAATATATATTTATAATTTGAACTTTCGGCCACATGAGGAGCACGATGATTACTCGATGTATGAATGTTTAAGAAGCGATAGATGTATGTCGGGATAGAACAATGTGGCAGTCCATTATTTCTCCCTACCCCTTCAGAGAGACGGTGTGATGGTAAGTTAGTTAGTTTTTAAATAGTCAAGGTTCGTGAATGCTAATTTTAAACAGTATGAATATCCAGTGTTTGAATATCCAGCAGAGCCGATATTGGCAAATAAAAGTTTAGTCAATTAAAATAAAGTGGGGCAGAAACCTTCGCCTTCCGCGTTACGTAGACTATCAAAGGATTTTATTTTCATTTTGTTTTATGGATATTTTTCGGTAAGTACTCACTACCTTGATGAACAAATTCAGATCCTTTGATCTGTACGCTCGGTGAAAATATTATTTGATGAGCTTTTGGTGGTTCGGTTAACGTAATTAAAACCTTGTAATTATGGTTGATCAGTTAATAATTCCATTTTGGACAGGCAGTACCACTTACTACGTAGTACTACGACTACGTAGTACTACTACTACGTAGTACTACTACTACGTAGGTTCTTTTATTAGACTTTAGTATTTACGACTTACTAACATATAAACAGATTTATTGTTTCTTAAACAATGATGTAAAAATCCATATTAAATAATCAATATGAATGAAAACGTCTGTTTTATAGAAGTTTTATTATATTTTATGGAAATAACATGTTTCGCCTTGGTTAAATACTCGTGTGTCATTCACATAATTATTATAATAAAACTTCTAGAAAGCAGACGTTTACATTCGTATTAATTAACTAACTTACTAAACAACACGCCGTTTCCCCGGAGGGGTAGGTAGAGAAGATGGACCGCCATTCTTCTTTGTCCTGACATACTCTCGAGCTTCCTCTACATTCATATATCGTAGCATGCACGTTCGTAGATTTTTCCAACTCTGAACGTGGCTGCCTTTCAGTATTTGATTAATTTTGTCATGCGATGCTTTGCGATTTGATCTTCCGCGGCTTCTCTTTCTACTCACACTGTATACAACTTTTTAACAATTCTTATGTCATCCATTCCTTCTATTTGTCCAAATCATCTTAGGGATCCTTTTTAATTTTTTGAAATAAAACTTCAATTTTAATGTTTGTTAATCTTCTTCTTCTTCGTGTCAATGTTTATGTATTGCCATTGTGGTGGAAGATTTGGCCAACTTTACGTCGTTTTCAGGGGCGCCGGGTATTATATTAATACGTGGAGGCACTTTTCTTTTGTTAGTTATTCAATAGATAAACACATTGTCAAATTATATATTTTTTAAATGGTAGAAACGTTTTTTTATGTATGAAACTTATAAATACATACTTATTTTGGTACAAAGTTATAAGTTTATAGCATTTTATTGGCTATTCTTTAAAAGATAAGATAATGTAACAATACCTCATTTTTCAATTACTAACTAACTAACTAACCATCACGCCGTCCCCCCGAAAGGGTAGGCAGAAAGAATGGACTGTCACACTTTAACCGATGCGGCACTCCATCCTTCTCTTTTCGCACCGCGGGAGACGCGGTGTGATATAAATTTTTATTTATTATATAATTACTGTTCTTGTAAATCAAATCCATACGTGACAATATATAGAAAAACATGCATGTGTTTATGACAAAAACATCATTTTATAATGCTCTCCAAACTAGGAAGAATGTATGTGATTTTTTCCCTTGGCTTATAACGTAATAATTAAATTTACCTGAAATCTTGGTTGAAAAGGAGTTAATGCTTAAAATTTAATACTTAATTTAATACTTTTAAAATTTTAATAACCTTTTTATTAACTAACTAATTTACTAACCATCTCGCCGTTTCCCCTAAAGGGTACGTAAAAAAAATATACTTTCCTAATATACTTCTTTCCGACCCTCAACATTCATACATCGTGTCATGGACGCACGTCGATTTATTCAAGTCGTCTGGTTACCGACGTTCTATATTTAATTTATTTGGTCGTGCCATGTTATCCTCGGTCTTCCTCTATTTCAAGTTCCGTTTACATCGTGAACATATACTTTCGTTACCATTAATTATTTTCATGGGTCCAAACCATCTTAATTATCCTTTCATTATTTTCATAACACTTTCATTCACACTTTACATGTTTTAAAGGGTTCTTCTTACTTTTGCTTTACATTTTGTTCATAACACTTTCATTCGCACTGCATTCACTTCTTATATTTTCATTCAATACTCTATCATATACAAATTTTCCACATATTGAGATCTCATTTCACTTCAATACATAAGGGATACTATTCATATTAACTTTTTTATAATATTTTCAAAATACGAGTGTAGGCTGTTCATTCAATTCTTTCGTCAATCAAATACGAAAATCTAAAAATACATCACTGATATTTTCAGACTGACTGCGGACAACACAGCTTGTCCTCTAGTAATTTATTTCGCAGGTTTTCCAAATATAGAAATTCTATTTTTAAAACCATTCATTTAATAAAGAAATAACGCGCATAAGCAATTTTGTATTGCCGTATTTTGTGGATGATAAGACGCATCAGACCATAAGACGCACCCCAATTTTTTGGTTGTATTTTCAGATTTAAGAAATGCGTCTTATTTTCCGATAAATACGGTACTTTTTACGGGCAATAAAAATACACATTTTCTATATTATTCAATTGTACACTTATGTATAAATTAGATTATGTTTATATTTAGATTTTTATTTGAAAATAACTATGTTGGTTAATGAATTTCATAGGTGAAATGAAGTTAACATAATTATATTATAGTACATAACGTTTTTTTTAATATAAAAACTACTTCATCTTCTTCTTTATCTTGTTCTAGATCGTTGATCTGATCTTGAACGGGGTCATCCTTTGGGAAGTGGAACACCAGCTATCTTTTCAACTTTTTGGCGGTCTTCCTGGCAGGCGATATTCTACAGGTATATTCTGACCACGTGAGGTGTTCTTACCACCTAAAAAATATACATTTCATTCAAGATTATTAGTCTGTTCTTGAACTGGGGTCATCTTTTTGGGAAGTCGACTTCTTTATAAAAATATATTAAGTTTTATTTCTACTAAAACACGCATTTTTGTAAACTTTTCATTATTTTTTTAAATAAAAAACTGGACTTCTTAAAGAGAAAATTACAGAGATAACTATTTTGCTTGCGTAATGGAAGTAATGTCAACTGTTCTCATATTACAATATCAATTTAAACTCTCTTAAGTACTGAAAACGCAATGCACCGACATATTATTATTTTTTTTTACTTTCGTATGAAGCACTTAATTTGTAGTATGGCTTTATTAAATAAAATACTAATTCACTATTAGTATTTGTATCTAAACCACTTTGTTTGGTAACACCAACCGGTTTCGCTTCCGTCGGAGCTTCGTCGGGGTAAGAGAGTAAACAGATAATACGAGTACTTTAGTGTCACCAGTCTGTCGATGCCAGCGAGCCTTGCGGAACCGGTCGTTGTCGAAATAAAGACAAAAGTGGAAGTAGTTAAAAAAAACATATTTTAACAAAATTAAATTAACAATTTTTACAAAAGGTTGTTAGATTAACAATTCAGGCTTCTCTTGGATAACATTATTTTTTCAGGTTCATATGTTAATACCGGGAACATGAAGCAGTCGAATACCTTTCATTTGAGTTTTATGGGTATTAGTGGATATCTTAAAGTTCTATGATAAAATATTATTTACATTGAAACAGTATCTTGTAAACTTAATAAAGTATTGTATTATGAACCTGCAAGATCATTGTATTTAAACATCGCATACTCATACTTACATAGAGGTAGTTAATGTCCATACATTTTGTAAGGAATAAAAGTGCAGAATGGTGTTATTTTTCATTCCGGGCCAGGATCTAGTAGGATTTGTTTCTCACTTGTATAACGCCATTACTTTGATTAATACCGCTCGCAATCACGTCTTGTGAGGGGACGGGGTGGCTAGACGTTCAGATTATTCTCGCCAGAACCGTGCGATCATTAGGGGTGGCGGACCTCCCGAACCTACCCCAAGCCACGAATGTCTCTCCAGCAGATGAAAGTATGTTAGGCGAATGCAATTTTCAACAGATGTATCTTTTTTATGGGACATTCACGCCGATACTGAAACAAAATAACGCTTGCTGTCGAGTTTTATCTGTAGAAACGGGTACGCTACATTAAACAAAATACAACGTATTATTAGGTAGGTGCGGGTAAATTGGGGTAAATATTTATTTTTATTTTAGATATTTTGAAAAAAAAAAAACATTCAAAAAATTTAAAATAGTAATTAATACGAATGAAAGTATCTGTTTTTATCATTAATATTATTTTGTTGAATCGGTATTATATCATTACAGTGCGAGCCAAATAGATAAGTATAGCTATCATATTGATTTTCGTGACATATGATAGTTAGCTAATCTATCGCCATTTTATTGTCACGTGAATTCTGCACCAGACCAAAGACAGTGTAACAATCACATTTCCATCGCCGGGAATCGAACCTGGGACCTTTGGGGTGGCAATCAAAGCACTTACCACTCGACAACGAAGGTCACTAATTTTGTCGTTAAGTATTTAGAATGAAGCATTTTAAAATTGCGTAACAGTTCGTCACTTAAGAACAACTTATGCATAAAGTATTCTTACTATACGCTTATTAAGTTCCGTATAAAAACATTAATACAATTAATTGTAATAAGATATTTTTTCAATTATTTATCAAATATTTAGAATAATCACAAGCTAAAACGTCACACCATCGTACGACAGTTAGTACTGTAAGCATTCAGCTTTAAACAATGCACCAAACACAACGGCATTATTTTAAAAACTTCATCCACATTTCTTCTATAAAACTTTTGGAAAGACGACGAAAATAATTGGACACTTCTCAATAGATATCCTAATTGGTTTTATAAAACTAAACAAGATTTATCATCAAAGTTAAAGTTCGTCATCTTCTATCCAACTAAGCAGAAGAAGTTTTTAATTAAACGAACTTTTTTCGGTTCCAACGTTTTTTACTCTAGATATTTCTACTGAAATAATTTTACAGTATCATCCCGTCAAGTTATCGAAGTTTTTCCGTAACATTAGCCAATTATTACTAAACTTGAGAGAGCAGAACTAGTTGTTGGCGATCTATACAAAGGTGTACCACTTGATTCAAGTGAGATTTCAAAGGTTATCAAAATATAATATATTGGAAAATTTATCCATGAAAGCAAAAGTGGCTATTCACAATGGAGTTTTAGTACCAACCCTGAGAGATAAGACCAGAATAAATATGGTCGTGATGAGATCTCTTAAATGTACGTATGTTGAAACGATGTACGACCGAATTTTAAATGCTATTATAAGGAAATAATGTAGAACGGAAGAAATTACTGGAATAATAATTAACCCATACCACTCCTATGTCAAATGTGGCTCGACATAGTATTTATTACACCAACTATTATGTCAAGTTATCCTCTGTACTAGTCCAACGCGAGATTTTATTGAAATTCCTTATTTTAGTTTTTTTAGTTAATTAAGTAGTTGATGTTAAAAAATTAAATAATAGTTAAGGAGTGGAGAGGATTAATGGTTATATTTACCTGACCTAATATTTTTTTAATCTCTGAGTTTCAACCATATTCAGTTTCCAATTTGCATAAAGCCGAAGCTTTATTGAGATACAATTAAATCTGAGTTTGATTTTACAAAATTATTTGATATTTTGCAGATATTCTGAAAGTTTTTTTTAAATATTATTGTATATAAAAAGTGTAAAATATCTTCATTGGATTAACTTACCAAAGCAATAACAATGAACACTTCTTAATAGTCAATGGCACGCCACATTGACAAAATTATATCGTATTTAAAGTAATTTTTCTCAAAGATAAAATCTTCTCCGTCAAAATAGTCGAAAGTTGAAGTATCATATTATCGCTCTTTTTATCTTACTTTGATAAATGAAGGCCGAAAATCGTGCCATTATACAAAATCGACGCCGCTTTGATCGAATTTTTCTAGGCCGTATTATGAAAAGTCGGATTTTCCTTGAAACTTTATTAAAGTTATGTATTTGATCATGCCGTATAATAATACTAAAAAATGTTTTTAATATTTTCAATATCTTCGGAAAACCAACTTTTTTGTTTAACATCTAAGTTATATCATAATATTACAAGATTATGATATGGTGTGAAGTTTTCAGTTGGTTTTAAGAGAACAACCGCATCATATGAAAATGAAATTCACCCCATTGTCATAATTAACTTTTTTTTGTTACTTACTTACTTAAACAACCGTTGTCGTCCACTGTATGACATGGGCCTCCCCATACTTCTCCACGTATTCCTGTCTTGTGCCTTTCGCATCCAATCGCCAGTAATTCTTCGAACGTCATCGGACCATCGTGTAGGGGGTTTCCCTTTGTTTCTTTTATCTTCGCGGGATCCACCCCTCTGGTCTATCTATCGTCATTCAATCTGGCAACATGTCCAGCAAATGACCATTTACCCTACATTAGTTACGTAAACACAAATCATCATCATCATCATCCATTAGTCGTTCAATGTTGGACATAGGCAAAGGATTTGTTTAATAGTCGTATTTTTTTTTAAATGCAATCACTGACGAAGTACACCAGGAAAGTATTTTAAATAATAAATCATGGTGAACGAAGTGCTGCTTGCGCGACACCATATGGAAGAACAAACACATGCTAACCAAAAGTAAAGTCAGGATATACAAAGCATGCGTTCGCCGCATCATGACGTATGGAATAGAGATCAGAGCCGATACCAATAGAACTAAGAACCTTCTTAGGGTAGCAGAAATGCGAACCCTACGCTCCATTGCAGGCAAAACCCTCAGAGATCGGATCAGAAATGAAACGATAAGGTCTGTCTGTGGTGTTGAAGACATAGTGAGATGGGGAAGAAGCAAAAGGCGCTTTTTGGAGAGACCACGTGGACCGCATGGAAAATACAAGAATTTGCAAAAATTGTTAAAGATGAAAACCCAAGCAGCAAGAGATTTCCAGGAAAGCCGCCGAAGAGATGGAGAGATGGCTGCACATCATCATCCCAGGACAACCAGGTCCAAATCCAAATCCCAGTCGTGGCTTGTTTCCCGCGCACGGCCCCGCGGCCCATTTCTCGCCAGGAGGCCGTTATGCCCGTCGCGTTAAAGTCTTATTACATTAAACGACAATGACTATAACGCTCACCCTTCAGTTGTCGGGTAGGTACCCCGCATCGTTGACACTGTAAAAGGTTCGCGATACAGGGAAGCCGTCAAACGCAATAGAGCTATTGAAATGAAACCTCAATTTCAGTGTGTTCCGCTGCCAACATACTCGTAAAAGCATCCAGATTGCATCTCCTTTGAAGTCATCTCGAGATAAAATCCGTTACACGAACAAGAATCCGGGAAGGAAATTGGATTTAAAATTAATTTATTTACCAGTGACTTTTGATGCTTAACTGCCGCTAGAACAACTCATGGCGGGAAAGCGTTTTGTAATATTTCAATTATATTTTAAATTTTGTATCATCTTGTCTTGGATCATTGGTGTATTGAATCATCTCGTCAGTGACGAAATCTAAGAATTTAATAACTTTTATAATTATGTTACAGTACCCGGTGGTAAATGATACGCTTCTGAATTAAGAAGAAGACAGTCAGCCATAATCGGCTTACTTTGGCTATGTAGAGCTTCGTCTTTGTCATTCATATACATTCATTCACACATCTCTTTCTAGATACCGAAGAGTTAGCGCATCGTGTGACAGAGACAATGAATACCAAAGTTTGTCGATTATAATGGTCTCTTTCTTCAGCACGATGTGTATATTTACCTCGGGGTACCGTACTTCTTAGTTGATAACGGTCTTAACCTAATACTTTTCACCCCTAAAAAAATATATTTAAATACCATACCAGCAAACCTTCATAAAATGTTTTTTTGTCTGTTAGGCTTATGTTTTGGTTCATGCACAATTATGTCAAACTACATTATGTTCATGCACAATGATGTCAAACTGCATTATGTTCATGCACAATTATGTCAAACTACATTATTTTCATGCACAATTATGTCAAACTACATTATGTTCTTGCACAATTATGTCAAACTGCATTATGTTCATGCACAATTATGTCAAACTACATTATTTTCATGCACAATTATGACAAACTACATTATATTCATGCACAATGATGTCAATCTAAAATGGGACTACATAGCTACACCAGGTGGTACAGAAGACAGACCTAAATATTTTTGTGTTCTTTATGCTCGTACTCACGGGCAATGGGCATTATTATAATTATTATTATATGTTTTGGTTCATGCACAATTATGTCAAACTACACAATCAATTTTCTTTAAAGTGTCCGTTTTTCTATGAGTTTAAATTTTATATTATAAGAGTGAAATGTTGAGTATAAAATTATTATTTAAAATTGTCGTAGCATAGTGAAACATGTTTCTCCTATATAAAATAAAAAGAAGGGGAAAGTAGAAATAATGGACCCCCACACAATTCTTTACTGACATGCTTCTTTCGTTTCCTTAACATTAATACACCATGTCATGCACGTGCACCGATTTCTTTGACAATTCACCGACATTTAAAATGTGATTAATTTGATCGTTCCATGTTTTTCTCAGTCTTCCTCTAATTATTGTTCCACTTAAATAGTTAATGTATACTATTTTCAGCATTCTTTCTTAATTAATTATTTCCATGTGTCCAACTACCATTCGAACTACCATTTCATTATTTTGTTCATATCACTTTCTTTCGCACTGCATTCACTTCAATATATATTAAATATCCTTCGTTTGCCAGCTCCAAGCTTTATAGAAAAGAGTTCAACATAAATAATATGTTAAAGAATACGTTCATAATAAATCTGGAGGCGTGAAATTCATCTAACCATAATATGAAAGAGCCACTTGGATAAATATCGTGTTTTGTATGAGAAAAACTTATTCAATAACAAAACCGGGCGGGACTTACAGTCGACATATGTTCCCCCGGCCCGATGCCTTCCCACCTCTCGCGGGAGAGCCTAGCCCGATCCGACACGTCCTCGGAACATGGTGTGTAAAACATGATCAGAGAGCTTTTTTTCTAATAAATTATCCTTCATCTCCGTGAGGCTTCTAAAAAATCCGTAGGCGTCCTCGACATCTTGGAAATTTTTAGCATAAATATACGGCCGCGGAATAGTAAGAACTGGCTTATACTATTTTAGCGATTAACTTTCATCTCTCGTCAGACTTACAGCGTGGGTATGGCAATATACTACTTTGCTCGTAAAGTCTTACCGGCACACACGATAAACTAAAAAGAGTACTCTCGCGTGTACTGTTCCTCGTAAAATTATAAATATTCGTTTTGCCGCGAAACGCTCTAAAAGAAAAAACTAAAGCACTCGTCTTATTTACTACACATATTACCTTTATTTTAATCAGTGGAAAATCATAATAATGGTTTGGTTGCGTGTTATACAAAAGGTAATAGTGTTGTCTATCGATGAAAGTATGTTTAAATTAAGACGTTAGTACCTAGATTTTTTTGAGAGCTGGCTATAAGTGACACCGATTGTCTCCTAAATAAATACAATAATATTATTGTTTTTTTATACTTAATATACAACACACACTTTATTGCAAAAATTAAAATTAATATTAAAAAACAAACATGTTTCAGATACAGGAGCCCTTCTTCAGTGATATATTCTTCATTATATAAATATTACAAATATTTAAAATAAAAAGTCATGAATATAGTCAGTATTGGAAGCTATTAAAATTATTTATTTCGGAACGTTTATGTTTTTTTCATAACAAATAAATTGAATATATCATTCTCTCTCTCTCTCTCTCTCTCTCCTCCCTCTCTCTCCTCCCTCTCTTTCCTGCCTCCTCTCCTCCCCCTCTATCCTCCCTCTCTCTCTCCTGCCTCACTCTCCAGCCTCACTCTCCGGCCTCTCTTTCCACCCACACGCTCCTCTCTCACTCTCATCTCTCACTCTCCTCCCTCTCTCTCCTTCCTCTCTCTGCTCCCTCTCTCTCCTCCCTCTCTATCCTCCCTCTATCTCCTCCCCCTCTTATCTCTCTCTCTTCTCCCTCTCTCTCCTCCCTCTCTCTCCTCCCTCTCTCTCCTCCCTCTCTCTCCTCCCTCTATCTCCTCCCCCTCTCTCCTCCCTCTCTCTTCTCCCTCTCCCCCACACATTTAATAAAGTGGCTGTCAATTTTAATATAAAGCTTTGAAAAACCGATCAATACCGACGACCTTCGTGGCAGAGTGGTTACAAGCTCTTACTTCCATGCCGAAGGTCCTGGGTTCGATTCCCGATGATGGCAGTGTGATTGTCACACTGTCTTTGGTCTGGTGTAGAATTCAAGTGACAATAAAATGGCGATAGATTGGCTACCTATCACATGTCACGAGAATCAATATAATAGCTAAAAAAATAATAATTGTATACAGTAATTGGGTCCAAACGACCTGTTGTGTACATAAAAAAAATAAAATAAAAAATAAAAATATTTCAACGTTACGAAAAAAAAATACGTGCAAACTTCCAACGATGCACGACTAAAACATTCGCTGCACGTGTGCATATAAAAATGCAGTAAACAGATTAACGCTTTGAGCCAAAAATAAGTGTTTATTTAACTAAAAAACATACTTTGATCAAAAAGACTTGGCTTCCTGTACTTGCATTAATAATTACGGCGCCAATTTGCGTTCCTAAATTAAAAGTGTTGATAAACAGGCGTGTAAAGCTTTTAAACCTATTTTAATTTTTCAGTTGTGACACCCATAATACATTACCAGAATTTAATCAGAAGTAATGCACTCTAGTTTAGTGCATGTTCCGCGATTTTACTGCGGGCAAACGAGGGTAGTGAAGGGTTAGTATTTTTCTCCCGGGAATATTCAGCGGAATAAGCTTTGTTGGGATTCCCTATCCCGTCCATTAACGGGTAATCTAATGAGTTGCAAAAGGAGTTGCTCCTTTCGTTTCTTCCGATCTGTATGCGATCCGCGTGCATTTGTGAAAATCTACATATGTATCCATGTGAAAGGGGAAAAGTCGTCCCTCCGACCAATATTTCAACTTTTTATTATCGTGCAAACATTTTGTAACTTCCATAATGTCATTACCAGAATCTTTTTTATAAATTTACTTCTGTTAAAAGTTAACAGTAAAATAAAGCTATAATTTTATTAAGGTATGTTAAAAAAATATATAACAATCTTTTATGGTAGGTAATATTTTAAAACTACTATGATAATATTCTGAGTTACTTATATACTGAGTAACTAATATACTGAGTTACTATTATAATATACTGAGTTACTAATATACTGAGTTACTTATATACTGAGTTATTAATATACTGAGTTACTAATATACTGAGTTACTATTATTCTGAGTTACTAATATACTGAGTTACTAATATAATAATGTTGTTACTAATATACTGAGTTACTAATATACTGAGTTACTAATATACTGAGTTACTAATATACTGAGTTACTATTATTCTGAGTTACTAATATACTGAGTTACTAATATAATAATGTTGTTACTAATATACTGAGTTACTAACATACTGAGTTACTTATACACCGAGTTACTTACAAAACAAATTACAAAATTTATTTTGTTATGCTTGAATAATTATGTCCTTCTCCTCTGGAAAAATGTACGGTTTTATAAGAGAGTTAAATGTTTTCTTGTTTACAACCATCAATCATCCGGAAAATGGACGTTTTCTTCCACATTGATTCTATGTATATATAAATTATTTTTAATATATACATAAACGGTCAATTTTCAGAAGTTTTACTACATGTTTCACATTACCATGATATTACAAAATGTTCTAGCAAGGTGAAACGTGAACGTACGATTTTATTATTATTAAACACTTAGTATGAAATTTTATCTCTTTTTTTTTTGACAGACGATTTTTCTTTTGGTCTTTACTTTAAACCTAAAATAATCTTGGGGTATAGACCCATTTACCTTTCCACATTTGATAAACACATTTAAGCGTACGGATGAAGTAGCAAAGCATCAGTATATCGATGCCCTAGTTCGGGTGACTATCCCTACTTATGGAGATATATTTAGAAGTAAAGTAACTGCAATGTTTATTCTGATGGTGGAAGCGGACAGTCACGCATTGAAATGTTTTTATTTATTTTGTATTTTGAGACCAGACAAAGTACACGCTGCATTTATTTTAGCTTCGGTTTTAACTTACTGACCTAATGCTTGAAAATATTAAGAAAATAGTAGCTCGTTTGATAGATGTTGTTCGGTCATCAATACAGTAACGTATAATAAATGCGTTATCTGTTGCCTGGGCAATGTAATAATTATTTTTATTTATTTGTCCTTTACCAAGTACTTGGTTTTAATACTTCCCAAATTGGGTAACCCGTTCGAAGGTAGCATTTTACGTACTCTATATCTTATTCTTAAAGTGCCCTGTCAGGTCCCCCCGATGTTGGCGATCACTCTGGTAAACTCTTCCCTATCCTGCGCTGTCTGGAACAGATCCTATATAATAATCCATGTAAAAACGGATATCTGAGTTTCAAATAAAACGGCTAATATATACAATAGTATTGAAGAAAATTAAAGTTTTTTTTTTTTAATTTCTAATTACTCGTATATTAAATAAAAGTACGTATTCTGTGGATTGTTAAATTTGTTTTTTAGATCAAATAATGATTTTACTAAAATCTCTTGATAGAAGTTCTTCTTCTTCTTCTTTTTCTTCTTTTAGACCTTCGGTCTGTTCCTGTAATTTGGTTGGCCTCTCTTGGAAGGTCGACTCCCAGCTATCCCAACATCTCTTTGACGGTATTCTGGGGGGACGGTAGCCGGCAGGACTCTGATGCACCACAGCGTGTGGGATTCTCGTGGGATCCATCCTCTGCACGTGCGCATTCCAGTAGCTTCTGCGTTGTCTGCCCCATCTCACGACATTTTCCACCTTGCAGATTTCGCGGATAGCCGTGTTCCTCACCCTATCTCGAATATCCTAATCTCCGTTCTTGTGGTATCCACTCTAGTCTCAGTGGTATAGTCAGTTTAGGCCTTACTGTCAGTTCGAATATACTCATTTTTCCATGTGATTTCCTTGAGAAAACCTGATAGAAGTTGTCTCAAGGAAATTGTAAATATTAATAAAATAATATTATTTTTTTAAAACTGTTTCCACTTTTGAATTGTTTCGACATTCTGTGGATACCAGCGAGCCTAGTGAAACCGGTCGCTGACGAAATAAATACAAAGGTGAAAGAAGTTCTTAAAAAACATTTTATTTATTTATTAATCGTAAATGTATGTAAGCAAAGCACTAGCCACAGTTTTGTGCGGTTATATAAATATGAATAAACAGGCCAAACCGTAATAACAAAAGCAAACGTATGTGTCAATGCGAAATTCGGTACATAAGGTAAAATAAACGATTTTTAAATTTCAAATACATATTTCAATATTATTTTCAAACTCTTTCCGTGAGCCTAAATACATTTGTTTCTATTTCACATTAGCGGTTGCGTAAGCTTAACTCTCCGTAACTCTAATAAGCTTAATTTTCCATAGTTAGATATCCGTTTTCTACTATATATCTAAAGGGTATAATTTCTATTCGAGTTATATGACCATCGAAAATAAATTAGGTAACTACTCGCATTTCCAAACTGAAAAGGTAACAGAACCGATGTTAAAGTTATAAATATTAATAAATGTTTAAATTTGAAACACTGCTATTATACGTATCAAAAAATATTTTTTCATGAGATTGTCGCGATAGCTGTTTGCATTTTTCGCCTTGCTTAGGCATTATCAAATGTCACTTTTGATAATGTTTTAGCAAAACAAAATATGGCATTCCCTTGAAATATAATAAAACGTCTATAAATCATACATGATTTTCGTATTGTATTAATTATTTAATAAAAAGTATACATCCATTGTTTAAGAAAAAACAAATATGAATAAATTTTAATTTTTTTAATTAATCATTTTTGTCGTTTAATTGTGTAGATTTAAATGTATAGCTTTTTAATGTGCGTATCTTGATTGAGCGTGTATATCATTATATCATAATTATTGTTAGAAAACCATTGAATACATTTTTTTTTCTTTATTTATTTCACCCGCGCCACTGACCGCAGGTGAAACCCGACGACACATTAATAACTTGACTGTTTGTTTTGCATGTTGCACACAACATAAACATTGAATCACGTTTAAACTAACTGCATTTTCCAATTTCATTATAATTCTATCCAGAATCAATACAATTGATTCCGGTGTAAACAATGTTTTAATTACTTTATTCAAGTTAATGCGTTTATACTTTTGAATTTCGTTGTTAATTTAAAAAGAAAATTTATCATGATGTAAAACCACTTTTTATATATTTTCATTGTCCAAAAAAATTTACACATCATATTTATTGTTTCTTGAACAATGATGTAAAACTCCATATTAAATAATTTATACGAATAAAAACGTCAGTTTTCTAGAAGTTTTATTATATTTTTTGGGAATGACATGTTTCGCCCTTCTAAGGCATTATCAAATGTTTGATAAGTTTGACAAACATTTGATAACGCCTTTGAAGGGCAAAACATGTCATTCCCATAAAATGCAATTTAATAGAGATTTTACACAATGTTAAATTGCAATTATTGTTAACCTAGTATTTGGCATTGCAAGGTGGAGTTGGCAAAGAAGACGATTCTGGAGTGACCACGTTTAAAGGATAGACCCAGCGAAGATTCCCAAGATCGTGACTCCAAAAGACCGTCGACCACCAGATTGATCGCCAAACAATGAGAGAAATTTTGACCTTTATCACAGAAGCAAAATCGGAATATTTACAGAAGGAAGAAGATTTGTTAACAACAAAGGTAATTATTTTTAACTATTTTTCAATGAAAAAAAATGTTTACAATATTATTACAATTAATAAATAATTTATGGCTGGTTATTACTTAGTTATTAAGAAAAATTTTTTAAATAGCACGGGTAAAACCTTTAGCGTGTAACTACATTATATTATTGCACCTTTGCACAGTTATTGGCCAATTTACAATAACACCAATTGGGATCATAAAACCCTGTTTGACTTTTTTGTTACTTGTAATGATCTGCCCTCAATTAAAAGGCATTCAGTGTTAAATACTGAAACACAATTACAAACAGATAACTGAGTAGATTTTCACGGTTAGCAGTAATATGTTTTGTATGATTTTGGTCCAACGTGTGA
Source organism: Lepidostoma basale (assembly GCA_022606425.2). Lineage (NCBI taxonomy): Eukaryota > Metazoa > Arthropoda > Insecta > Trichoptera > Lepidostomatidae > Lepidostoma > Lepidostoma basale. The sequence goes on along the minus strand of JAHDVF020000053.1, from coordinate 568,190 downwards.
TTTCTCCTTCTCGACCGACGTTTCGAAGATCGTTGCAATCTCCATATTCAGGGTAATGTGGTGGTGGTAATGATTTGACATGATGACACAATGACACCACATTACCCTGAAGACGAAGACTGCAACGATCTCCGAAACGTCGGTCGAGAAGGAAAAATCACACGTTGTTACCCAAAATTACACAAAACAAATTACAAACAGATAAAAAAATTATTAAGAGTTGGCAATCAAATCAAATTTTAAGAGTTGGTTATGTTAGAAGCCGGAAGAATCTACGTGCGTGTATGACTCGCTGTATGAATGTGGAGGAGCTAGAGAGGTATGTCAGGATAGAATAGTGTGGCAGTCCATTCTCTCTGCCTACCCCTGCGGAGAAACGGCGTGATGGTTTGTTGTTGTTTGTTATTGTTGATGACGGTTCTTTATTCATAGTACTCCCACCGAGTTGCTAAAAATTGTACACTCCCTGTCGAATAGTTCCAATTTCAAACTTCGTACATTAACGTGAAAGATAGCTGAAAAAATTCACACTTTCGTAATATCAGTAACATCGCCGTGTTGTTTAGTATACTTTACACAACTGACATTATTTCAGATTTCACTCGCTCCTGGTGTAAAACTTTCAATAGTTATATAAAAGTCTAGAATCGCGTAAATGAATCCTGTCAGGAAATCCAATATCACTTACTCAACAGTGTATCTATTGGGATATTTTGAATAAAAAACTTTTTCCCTATAGGAGAGGCACCTTTTTATTTTCGTTCGGGATCATTTGTCTACGAAGTTTATTTAATTGTTTTCTGAGATTTATGCAAACTATTTACTAAATAAAGTTTAATGTACCGTTTCAGGAACTTAATAAATTTTACATTTTTTAAATGCTTAGCCTATTCCCCTCCACTCCTGGTCAAAGGCCTAGTCCATTCGCTTCCATGTCACTCTTTCTTGTGCAGACTGCATCCAGGTTATTCCAACGTGTCTGTTCAGATCATCCTTTCACCGTAGTTGCGGTCGCCCTGCACTTCTCTTTGCCGTCCACGGTCTCCAAGTCAGTAGTATTCTTGTCCACTTTTCGTCAGAGCTTCTGGCTACATGACCTGCCCATTGCCATTTTAGAGTCGCCACCCAGTGGATGATGTCAGTGACCTTTATTTTTTCTCTCACCGTATCGTTTCTGACTCTATCTCTTAGGCTACATTATTTAATTAATACGAAGTAAAACAAACGTTTTTTTTTTCTAGAAGTTTTATTACGGTTGATGGGTATGACATGGTTTGCCTTTCTAATGCATTATCAAATGTAGCTTTACATCTTTGTTCTTTCAACTTACATTATTTTGTATATTATATTTTATATCTTAAGAATCTAATAAAAAAACTGTTAAATATTATGACAGCATCAAATTACTTTACGCAAACAGTCAAACATTATGATCAATTAAAAAGTTATCTTATACAAGGGAAATACAATATATGGAAAACTGACTTCGGGATAGGATTTTGCAGGGTTGTAGTACCTCTTAAGAGTAGTCGATTGTCAAAATAAGAAAACGCAATGGTTAGTCAATATCGAGAAAAAACCTTTAAACTTTAAACTTTAAATCTTTAACTTTTAAATTTTTAATACATAAGAAATTTCGCATCTGTTCTCAACCTTTCAAACCGGCGTATGTGATAGTGCACCCTTCCACTGACCGGATGATTATGGGTTCGAATCTCAGTACTGAAATTTTATTTTTTTCAGTGTTGTAATTTCCTAAATATAAGCTAGGTTCGGAAACATGAGTTACATCCTTAAAAACTGGAAAATACCGATCAATCTGAAACGAAAAATCTATGAAGCCTGCGTTCTGCCAGTTGGTACTTTTGGTCTTGAAACGGTTACACTATCCAAACAAAGTGCCAAGAAACTACGAAAACCATTCTTTCGTGATTTGTTTATTCAAATAGTACTCTTATATTATTTCTACCACATTTATAATTTTTTCCAACCAGAAAATTTTGTCTGCTTTATGCTTCACATTCATACATAAGGCACTATTTGGCACTATTACTCATTATCTGGATCGGTCGCTATTTTTTGGCAGTAAAAACTTAGGCAGTGTGTGGATCGAATTGATATTTTTCGTAAAAGGCACATAACCTAAGAATGCATGACAAATGTATTATACAATAAATTCGTTTTTTTATCATTAGTTTCAAATAGTGTATACATTATAGGTCTTTGCATTTAATTTATCAATCACCTTTTTGAAAATATTAACATATATCTGAGTTCCAAGAGTTAGTATGCATTTGAAAACTGATAATTTATTCATAAAGTTAACCGATAGATTGATAGAGTGTCGAATGAAAATATTAGAAGTGAATGCGGTGCGAATGATAGTGTTATGAACAAAATAATGAAAGGATCATTAAGATGGTTTGGACATATGGAAAGAATGAATGAAGAAAGAATGGTAAAAAAATTATATGTTAATGATGTAAATGGTACCAGAAATAGAGGAAGACCGAGGAAAACGTGGCACGATCAAATAAATCAAATATTGAATGTCAGCCATGTGAGGAGTCAGAGAAATCGACGCGCGTGCATGACACGATGTATAAATGTTGAGGAAGCGAGAGAAATATGTCAGGAAAGAAAGGTGTGGCAGTCCATTCTTTCTGCCTACCCCTTCGGGGAGACGGCGTGATGGTTAGTTAGTTAGTTAGTTAAGTTAACCGTATTGTTAGTTTAGACCAGAGGTTCCCAAACATTTTTATCCCATAAACCCCTTTGCCGATTTTTTCTATCTCATGTAGACCACCCACTTTTCTAATTGATTTTTCGAATCGATTGCTAAAAAAAGGGCGCCCGAATTCTGTACCTACTAATCGGAAGTCGCTGTCGAGTTAAATAAAAAAAAGGTTTGCCAACGATTTCAATATTCGGCTTCAGATTAGTTGAACCATCTCATGGACCCTTATTTACATGTCGTGGACCCCCTGCCAGTTGTTGTGGACCCTTTGAGGTATATCACTGGTATTGAGTCTATACTATAGAGACTACCTCCCTGCAATATCGCCGTTGCTGCTGCCATCTATCGTAAATTGTTGGAACCGTCCGGCGTCCCGGCCCACGCCTCGCCGCCGAAAATTGCCAACTGAAAAAGCTTTGAAACGTAAATCTATTATAGAGTGAGTCCTTATTTCGCTTTAAACTAATTTAAAGACGATACGATTATAGGTTTTTCATTAAAGGTGTTTCGAAAGGACGTTCGAGAGACACACGTTTTGAAACAAATAAATTCAATTTGGAATTCATCAATGGAAGTCGCAAACTATTTCTAAGAGTTAAAATAATGCATTTGATCTCGGAGACACTAACATGTACGAGTATTCGTTAACTAACGACGTATCGGAGATCGTTGAAGTCTCTATCTTCAGAGTAGTTAAAGACGAGTTACACAGATTTTCCCAAATTCCCAAAAAAACATTAACTGTCGTGTTTTTCAATAAACTTTATTTGCGCAACAATAGTTTACTGTTAAATGTAATTATGTTCTCTTTTCTTGAACAATAGTGTAAAACTTTAAATTAAATAATGAGTACAAAAAAAACTTCTGTTTTCTAGAAGTTTTATTATATTGAGACATTTGAGTATGCCTTAGTTAGGCGAAACATATCATTCCCATAAAATAGAACAGATATTTTAATTTAATTTTAATTATTAAATACCTCATCTTCTTATTATTATTGTAAATCTTGTGATCTGTTTATGCAGGATATCAATTTTCTTCCTGTGTTGAAGACAACCAGCTCCATCTCTATGGTGGTCGTCCTGTGGTCGACGGCCCTCTGGAGTCTCGTTCATCACGATCTTATGAATGGCTGGATCCATCCTCTCGATGTGGTCCCTCTAGAATTGTCATCTCACCCTATTCCATATCACAATGTCATCAACTTCGCAGGATCTGCGAATCTCTTCATTGGGTATCCTGTCTCTAAGGGTTCTCCCCATGATATGTCGCAATATTTTCATTTCTGCTACTCTTAGAAGATGTTTGGTTCTGACAGTGTCTGTTTTTGCTTCGATTCCGTAATTCATTATAGGCCTGATGCATGTTTTATAAATCCTAACTTTGCTTTTCACTGGCATATGCTGTTTTTCCTAAACAGCGTCCCTCGGGCATTCGGAATATATATATGTAAATATTGAATTCCGTTGATATTAAATAATAACATAAAAATATTATATTACAGTAAGTGAATAAAAAAATATCGTTCTCCGGATGATAAAGGCATACTCGTATATTCTTCGAAATATGTCGAGAAAACTAAACTCAAAAGTGGAAAAAGTTTGTTTTAATTCATAAAAATATTCGTAAATAAATAGTGTCCAAATAATCTGAACAAAAAAAAAACTAACTAACCATCACGCCGTCTTTCCGAAGGGGTAGGCAGAAAGAATGGACTGCAACACTTTTCTTTCCTGACATATTTCTCTCGCTTCTTCAACATTCATACATCGTGTCATGCACGCTCGTCGATTTCTCTGACTCCTCACATGGCCGACATTCAATATTTGATTTATTTGATCGTGCCACGTTTTCCTCGGTCTTCCTCTATTTCTGGTTCCATTTACATCATTAACATATAACTTTTTGACCATTCTTTCTTCATTCATTATTTTCATATGTCCAAACCATCTTAATGATCCTTTCATTATTTTGTTCATGACACCATCATTCGCACCGCATTCACTTCTTATATTTTCATTCGACAATCTATCATACACAGAGTATCCACCCATTCGTCTAAGAGATCTCATTTCTACTGCATTTTTTCTACTTTCAACAAGAATAATTTAATCTGAACAAGAATCTTTAAAAAATATGACAGGTGTCCAACAGTTTGTACCATACTTAACGTCTAGCTTATAGCCCCTCAAAATTACAAAAATAATATTATGTAAAGTATCATACCTTGATGTGTCCACGTATTTTAGTATATTGTAAAAATATTGTATTCGATAAATTTCAATGCAATCTTAACTGTCGGCCGCTTAAATTTTACGACTAGCCATCCGTGAAATCGAAACGGTCATCAATAATGTGTTCGGGCGAGTGATTATGTTGTTACTTAATGGCGGCAAATTGGTGAGACCGAAAATTAAACAAGGATAATGTAGCGAGTCCCGGTTATTCCGTGTAACGTTATATCCTACTGTGTCCTTGCAAACTAGCTTGACGCTTGACACTCGACGGTCTACTCAGCGAGGATTGAAGTGTTTTAGAATTTGATATATCATTCGACGATATTTTATATAAAATTACATACTACCGCGAGGAATCTAAACACTTTACATTGGTACCATATATTTTTTGTTACATTAACACTAGGGTAACCCTTATTTTTAAACTTTTTTTTAAATCTCACCTCCTTAGTTTATTCCAACTGGTCTAAAACTGTTACCATAAAAAATAAGGTCTTGCCAATAATTCTATGTGGTGCCCCAGACGCTGTGGAGGTCGTCATTTATACAAAAAATACTGTTTTTTCATAAATTTATCAGAAAAAATATAATATTTTTTAATAAAATAAATAATATCAAATATACACTTCTTCTTCTTCGATGGCCCTACAGCCCATATCGAGCCTTAGCCTCCAGTATTCTTCGCCTCCAACTCCTCCTGTCCTCCGCTTCGACCCTCCAATCTGACACTCTTAACAATCTTGTTCCATCTCTCCCAACTTCATCCTCCCATCGCAGCCTTGGTCGTCCAATTGGTCTTCTACCACCTGGGTGCCACTCCAGCAATCTTTTGGGGTTCGCGATGACGGCATCCTCTGCACGTGACCGGCCCATCTCAGTCTATTCAGTCTGACCTGTGTGGAGAGACTGGGAGCTTTGTAAATATTGTACAGCTCGTCATTATGCCGCACTCTCCAGCCTTCACCGTCATTCACAGGCCCCAGAATTCTGCGCAGCACCCTTCTCTCAAAAGTATCCAGTCGCTCTGCAGATTTCGCTGTCATTGTCCACGCCTCACACCCATAGGTCACTACTGTTCGGATGATTGTTTTATACAGGGTGATTTTGGTTTTCCAGTGTACGTTTCTTGATTTGAGCGCTGGTAGTAGAGAGAAGAATGTTTTGTTACCAATTGTGATTCTTCTTTCGATTTCCTTGTGATCTTCGTTTTCTTTTGTTATAGACGAACCCAGGTAAGTGAATCAAATATACACTAAAACACAATATTAAATAACCCAACAGCACATAGGATTCACGAAAGGAAAATTTTCCACTCGGCGTCCCAGCTCTGGTTGTCGGGAAAACGGACCACGGCGCTTAAACATAGCCAGTACTGCGATGTCTTACAAATGAAGTGGTAACACATAATTTCTTAAAATGGGTCAAAAAATTTATCTTTGCAATCATATATATCTGTTTGGAAGAAAAATAAAAAAGCTATTTGGTACAAATTACCTTTTAATAAACAAGTAAATCAGGCGTTTTTTTTAGTTAGTGTATCTACCATTCACTGGGATGGGAGGCTGTTTAGAGTATTAACTAGAAACAATAAGGTTGACAGGCTTTTAGTAATTATTTCCGCCAACGGTCAAGCTAATCTTATTGGAGTCCCTCACTTGGCTTCTTGCAGTGGAGACGATGGCAATAGCTTTTTACACCTTGCTTGCTGGAAAATGATTTTTTTAATACAATGAAGCCTTTGTGTTGTAACACCAGTGCGTCAAATACAGGAAGAATAAAAGGTGCTTGCGTTTCATTAGAATGAAAACTGGAAAAATATCTCTTATACCTACAGACACCATTTATTGACATTGATTTTAAAGTCTGATTTTGAAGCATTCATTGCTTCGTCGTATGGACACGAACCAGGATTATTTGAATGTGTTCAACAAGCTTGGTCTTAAAAAAAATTAAACATACTCTTGGATAGCCAATACCATGCACAACCTGAGAGACAAATGCTTAACATAAGTCTGAGGAACAAAATACCCAATACCGAAATCAGACGCCGGACAAAGCTTATCGATGTGATGGGCCGTGTTACCAAATGGAAACGGGTAGGACATGTCGCTAGACAGGTAACAGATAGATAGGCACCCAGAGTATTGACATGAAGACCATGAGAGGGAAAAAAGAGCATCGGTCGACCCCATAATGGATGGGCTGATGACCTAATTCAAGTCAGGGTATGAAGATGAATAAGAGTCGCACAGGATAGAGGAAAATGGAGAATGTTTGGAGAGGCCTACATTTAGAATTGGAGATATTTATGATCAATTTGTTGTAAACAGTATCGGTAACAACATACAATACCTGCTGAACAAAAAGGAAAGATGACCATAGCATTTAAAAAATCAACTAATTGTGGCTCCAATCGTCCCCATTTTAATTATCAACATGGCCTCACAATTGTCAGAAATCTTGCAGATATCAATGACATCGCAAAAAGAGACGTGAAACTTTTGTAAGAACACAACAATATTATATCACAAGATGAGGAGCAAAAGCAATACCTATGGCAAGTTGTAAATACTATCGGAGCCATTTTCCATATCGCTCTAAGCATTCTTCTTCTTCTTCCTTATTGTAGACCTATGTGGTATGTTCTCCAGAGTGTTGCTCCTCCTGTGAGGTAGATTCCTAGCTGTCCTTCCATCTTTTAGGAGGTCTTCCACGAGGACGAGTCCCATGAGACTGATTATGCAATGCAATATAGGGGAGTCTGGTGGTGTCCATTCTTTGAACATGACCGTACCAGTCTCTTTTTCGCTGTCTGCTCAATCTTATAATATCCTCAATCTCACATATCTTTATTATTCTGGTGTTCCTCACGCGATCTCTCAGTCAGTGCCTTGCCTGCTATCGTCCTCTGTGTCTTCATTTCGGAAGTCCTCAAAACTTGTTTGGTCCTTACTGTGTCTGGCCTTGCTTTGACGCCATATGTTATTATTGGTCTTACGCATGCTTTAGAGATCTAAGCATTCATTATCAGTAAATTATTCTCCATTCAGTCCTGTCTCCAGCCAGTCTTTTCGTCTCTGTGTAGCTACCACGGCGCATGTCCCTAATCACCTGGTCCAGTAAATTATTGAACCTTTAAAATTAAAATGTTAAAGGTTGAGGAATTTTAGGCATTGTTTTAGTTATTTTACATCTAAATATATGTTTTAAATTTTAAATTTATAAAAAATACACAATTATTTTTTTGTTTATATGCTAGGCCACCCTAGTGTAACATACATACTTATATTGGAATGTTGAACGAATAAGACCCCTACTCTCGACAGAACCCCTCTATATCAAGCCTGGTTTCCTCTCCGTATCAGTTATCATCTCATTTGCACATCATTCGGTGGCATTTGGGGTGATGTCGTTTTCTACATATGCATATTTTTATACAGAACATCGTACGTAAATACGTATTTACATATTATACCAAAAAATATGGCGTATTTTTCTCAAATTATAAATGCTTATAAAATTATTATAAATAAATTGTTTGTCCAAATTTTCAATTATATTTAATAAAAAAAATCATAGTCAAATGTCAAATATCAAATGTAAAATGTCAAATGTCGATTGCATTTTCTTTTTTATAACTAATTAAATAAGTATATACAGGGTGCAGCAGAGCAGACAGAGCAATTTTGAAGGGCCTTAAAAATATGGCGCAAATTACAGAAATGAGACTAATTTTATTTTATTTGGTACATCATGCCGTTTTACGCTTCAAGCCATGAAGATGACATCAGAAAGATGATGGCCTCCAGCAGCGATAGATTGATGAAGGCGATTTCCGAAGTTTTCGGCTGCATTTTGGCACATCTCGATAGGCATAGCTGCGATTTCCTCTCTAATTCGATCCTTAAGTTCTTCCAAGGTGTGAGGTCGATGTTTAAAATCTTTTTTCTTCAGATAGCCTCACGGGAAAAAGTCGCAAAAAAAATAAAAAGACGCAAAATCAGGTGAGCTCGTGGGCCATCCCACGTCACCCCTCAGAGGTACGAGGCGCGCAGGGAACATCTGTCGCAATTTTGTCATCAAAACTCGAGCAGTATAGGCCGTACCACTATCCTGTTGAAACCAGATATCTTCCAGATCTGTTTCCTCCATTAGTTCTTCCAATTGAGGTTCAAAAAAAATTCCAACATGAAAACATAGCGTTGAGCGTTGACAGTCACGATTCGTTCATTCTCCTCACAAAAATACGGCCCAATCACCCCAAATAAAAATCGCACACCACACAGTCACTTTTAGGGAGTGAAGAGGTCTCTCGTAAAGTTGCTTTGGGTTATTCAGCCCAGTACCGAAAAATTTGTTTATTCACCGCTCCACAGAGATGAAAGTGGGCCTCGTCACTACTGAAAAAAGTTGACCTCGCATGCATTCGGTTCAACATTTCTTCGGAGCGATTCATGCGGTTTTCGTAGTCAGGAGGTTTCAACTCTTAGACAATCATAATCTTGGAGGGGTGGAATGATAAGTCTTAATGCAAAATGTGAGCGGTCAGCAATGCCCAATACAATTGCATGCTTCCAGGCAGAGCGCCGAGGCGACGCGACGGTTCAATAACTTCTCTCTCTCTCTCTCGTTATATTTTCAGGTGTTCTTACGGTTTTGGGTCTTCCTAAACCCCTAGCTTTTAGTGTGAAACCAGTTCCTTCTAATGTATGCACCTAAATCACGATTAAAGTACGGTGAGGGACGGTATCATGACGCCCAAGATTGAAGTGCAGCCGAATAGCCCGCCGGGTGGCGATGACAGAACGGCCATTTTCAAGAAACGTGCGGACGGCAAAGCCCCAGTATTGTCCGGACAAAACCATAACAACGACTGAAAACGGCAAGACCCTCCAGATACAATGAGACCACTCCCAGGTTCCTACCCCCACCACACGGGATGTACTGGCCTTTCAAAACTGCACTGTCTGCTCTGCCGCACCATGTATAACAGAATGTAAAAGGTCAAATAAATAATGGAACACGCCTAACGTCAAAGGTCAAGGGTCAAAGGACAAGGTTCAAAGGCCAAGGGTCAAATATCAACGCTGAAATTTTTGTAGCAAATAAAATACTCAAAAGGTCTAGGGTCAAAGGTCAAAGGTCAGGGGTCAAAGGTCAGGGGTCAAAGGTCAAAGGTCAAAAGTCAATGCTCGTTTTTGTGGTGAATAAAAAAGCCTCCAAAGGCCGAGGGTCAAAGGTCAAAGGTCGGGGGGTCAAAGGTCAAAAGTCGATGCTCGTTTTTGCGATGAATAAAAAAGACTCCAAAGGTCAAAGGTCAAGGGTCAAAAGTCGACGCTGAAATTTTTGAGGCGTATATAAATACTCAAAAGGTCGGGGGTCAAAGGTCAGGGGTCAAAGGTCAAAAGTCAATGCTCTATTTTTGTGATGAATTAAAAAAAGCCTTCAAAAGTCAGGGGTCAAAGGTCAAGGGTTAAATTTTGGTGTTTAATTAAAACTGTTTGGAAGGCCGGGGTATCAAAGGTCAAGGGTCAAAGGTCAAGGGTCAAAGGTCAAGGGTCGAGGGTCAAAGGTCAAGGGTCAAAGGTCAAGGGTCAAATATCAATCTTCATCAGCTTGTCTCCAGCATTGCGTCTAAATGTGAATTCGATAACCAAAAACAGTGTTTGTTTTTTCGAGAATTCAAAATTGAAAAAGTTATCGTTAAATATTTTCCGTCACGTGCGTTGCGGTGAGAATCTTGTGGGCCGCACCATGACGCCTCGCGGGCCACATGCGGCCCGCGCGCCGCTGGCTGCCGACCCATGGTCTAGGGCATGGGTCGGCAACCTTTTGTTGTAAAAGGGCCAAATATTTTTCATGGGGATCAGTGCGGGCCGCACTTGCAGTAGGTATACATACAATATTTATGTACAAATATTTTAGTTTTAAAAATAAAACGCTAAGTATATATTTTAACGACATTTATTGTATTTAATAAAATCAATGAGATTTTTGTGATTGCATTTGACTTGCAAGTTTTTTAATATCAGCTTGCATTTTTGAAGTAGAGACGCGTAGTATTGCGTCTAAATGTGAATTCGATAACCGAGAACAGTGTTTGTTTTTTCGATAATTCAGAATTGAAAAAGTTTGTTCACAAATATATGTACTACCAAACATAGTAATTATTTGCTGAGCAAACCTTTTTAAATCCTTGTAGTTTTCAGAAGGCAAACTCCCATAGAAATCCACCAAATTAGTTTTTTCCTTAAAAGCCATTTTAAGTGTGTTATTACTTTGCAAATCTATCACGTTGATTTGCAAATCGCTTGGTACATTACCGATATCTACTGCAAAGGGGTTTTCGAAAATCTCCATCTTACGTGAGATCTTTTTGAAATCAGCAAACCGGTTTTCAAACTCAGTTTGTAGTTGCATTAATGCACTTTTCATTTTAGTATTTTGCCAAACAAAATTCATTCCAGCTTCTTCTACTGCTTTCTTGCAATTTGGAAAATGATCGAGTTTCCTTTCATCGATATGCTCGATAAATAATGTTAGTTTCATTTCAAATGATTTAACATCTGAATACATATTGCATATCAATTTATTTTTCCCCTGTAAACGTGTATTGAGTATATTCAGTTCGGCAGTCAAATCAGTTAAAAACCCAAGATCTACAACCCACTGGTGGTTGGAAAGTTCATGTATTGCCTTTCCTTTCATCTCCATAAAGTTACAAATTTCTTTCCTCAAATAAAAAAATCGTTGAAGTACTGCTCCTCGGCTTAGCCATCTTACTTCACAGTAATACATCACGTCACCATATTCAGCTTCTACATCTTCCAAAAACTTTTGGAACTGGCGGTGAGTAAGCCCATTTTTTCTTATAAAATTAATAGCAGATACAACGGTATCCATTTTTTCTTTCCACGATAAAACTTTGCAACACAACGCTTCTTGATGGACAATACAGTGAAATGTAAATGGAACTTCCGATCCAAACTCTTGCAGTTTGCTGTTGACTCTTCCGACAACACCTTTATTATGACCGCTCATATTTTTTCCGCCGTCCGTGGTGATGCTAGTTAATTTATCCCAGCTCAAGCCACACGAAATCAGAGCTTGGTCCAAGTGGTGAAATAAATCCTCTCCCTTTGTAGTTCCTTCGAGACTGCACATTTTTAATAACTCCTCATAAACAGAAAAGTTTTCGTCAATTCCTCGTACAAATATAAGGAATTGTGCCGTATCCGACACGTCCGTACTTTCGTCCATCGCAAGAGAGAAGTAAGTAAAATACTGCGCTTTATCCTTAAGTTGTTCACGCAAGTTAGCACCCAAGTCTTCAGTGCGTCTGGTGCAAGTTCTAGCAGAGAGACTAACGTTTTCAAACATTTTTTTCTGTTCCGGGCATACTTCCTCCGCGATAGCTAAGACACAATCTTTTACAAGTTCACTGTCAGTAAATGGGCGACAATGCTTTGCAATTATCTCTGCTACTTTGTAGCTGGCACGAACAGCTGATTCGCTTTTGTCTGTTACAACTTTAAAGGTATTCTGCTGATTTTTGAGTGACGATTTCAAGTTAATGATTTTGTTTTTTCGAGATTCCCCTTCAAGACACTGAAATTTAGTTTTGTGCTCAATATCATAATGTCGCTTCAGGTTATATTCCTTTACTACGAAAATACTCTTTTGACAGATAATACATAGTGGTTTTTCTTTAAATTCGATAAAAAAATATAAATTTGTCCATGCTTCATTAAAAATCCGTCTTTCATCAACGATCTTCCTTTTTTTAGAAGCCATCTTGGGTGTATAAATCTGTAACAATACAGAAACATAAAAATATGTATTTATTTTTACGGAAAGAGTCATAGTTTTGTCCTATATAAAATCCTTAAATAAATACTCCCCCAGTGAGCAATATTTTTATTCGAAAAACAAAATCGTAAAATTTATGTCAAGTATACCTAAAGTACACCTTTATTGACGAGTAAACAAATACTATCGTTGTGAAAATTTTAAAAGCAATAATTATTAGCCTGAAAAACTCCATACGCATTGAAAATATCTGCCGAGAAAGAATAAATAACGCCGACGGGACTCGAACCCGCAGCCTTCTGATTGCCGGTCAGATGCTCTCGCCATTGAGCAACGTCGGCTTATTCTCATTCCGCCAAATAACTAAATATGTAACATACAAGTATTTATTCATTCAACAGTCATTGCTTTTTTTTTTCAACAATTATTTCTTATTAATTTTTTCACCTGAACCTACCAATTTTATTTTTTTGTAGAAAAGGCAATTGTAACTTCGAGTCCCGTTGGCGGTATTTATTTTTTCTCGGAAGCTATTTTTAATGTGTATGGAGTTTTTCAGGCTTATAAAAATATTACATTCATAGTGCACCTCGTCTTAAAAAGTTTATCATTGTAATTTTTTTTTAAACTGTCGTAAACTCATGGATACTTTAATATTGCATTGTTATATTCATTACTTGTAATCTTAGGAATAATATTATTATCATGCAGTAGGTAGGTACTTACCAAAAACACTAAGAGAATTCACAAAACAGATTTTATAAAAAAATAAAACTTGCAGCGAATGTAAACGCCGCGTGGGTGGGTAGTTAGCGCAGCGCGAGCGAACGAGTAGTGTTACTGGCGGTCGACAGCGGAATGATGCGAGGTGCGTGTGGCGTTCTTGCCTTCCTTCTATTTCCCCCTGCTCCCCCTTCGCTCCAACTTCACTATTTCTTCGCTCCCTTTCTCGCTTCCTTTCACTCGATTGTGTATAATATCGTCCGTCATGTGCGTTGCGGCGAGAATCTCGCGGGCCGCACCAAGATGTCTCGCGGGCCGCATGCGGCCCGCGGGCCGCAGGTTGCCGACCCATGGTCTAGGGGATCCAGGAGACCTGAGTTAAATCTTGAGCACGACCAAGATCATTATTTTTAATATTAATTTCACATTAGAGAAAGTATGATAAATTCTAATGACACTGATTTAAATCCTCGGTGTTAGTCCTTTCATCGACCAAAAACTTTAACTTTTAATTTAATTAATGAAAGATATATGTATCATGAAAAAAAATAACAAGTTATATATGTATAACTTGTTAATTTTTAATAACAAACAGGGTTGCGTAATGTCCCCGTAGTTGTTTAATCTATACATGAAGTGTATGAAAGAATTAGATGGCATAAACGCTGGTGCGAAAATGAACGACATGTCCATTATCTGTTTGCTATATGCAGAAGACGCTGTTTTAATCGCTAACAGCATGGACGATCTAGTCCTAGGGTCAAGAATGTACGAAGTAAACAATAAGTATGAACTTGTGTTGAACGTGTCAAAGTCTAAAGTTATGGTATTTGAAAAGGAAGAATGTAAAACACATTGTGACATAAGTGCGTACGGTGAGAAATTAGAGCAAAATACCGAATTTGTCTACCTGGGAAACATGTTTACAAGAGATGGAAAAATGGAGAAAGATATCGGATGAAGGGTTGGAGCTGGAAACAAAATAAATGGTGCACTCAAAGTCATTACCGAAAGATCGTGACCAAAGTCAAATAGAAATATATCGACTGAAGCAAAGATGGCAGTGCACAATGGAGTTCTATTGCCGACCCTTATGTACGGAAGTGAAGCTTGGAGTTGACAGAAGAAGGATGAATGTAGGATAAATGCCGTGGAAATGAAGTCACTAAGAAGAATATGCGGAAAAACAATGTATGATAGAATATCTAATGATGAAGTAAGAAAGGAATGTAAAGCGGATGAATGCGTGATAAATAAAATCATGAAAGGGTCACTAAGATGGTTTGGACATATGGAACGAATGGATGACGGAAGAATGGTTTAAAAGATTTATACAAATAGTATGAATAGAAAAAGAAGTCGAGGAAGGCCAAGGAAGACATGGCATGGCCAAATTAATCAATTACTGAATGGCGGCCATGCTCGAAGTAGGAACAATCGACGAGCGTGCATGTCACGATGTATGAATGTAGAAGATGCGCGAGAGCTATGTCCATCCTCTCTGCCTACCCCTCCGGGGAAACGGCGTGATAGTTAGTTAGTTAGTTAGTTATATGTATAAAGATTTTTCTGTCACATTGCTAATGTTTATAAGGATGAATATAAGTTTTTTATAATTTTTTAATAATCATCAATTTGGTAGCTAATTATTGAAAATATGCATTCCGATAATATGAGTAATAAAATATTTAGTTTTATATGAAATTTGCTTTACAAGTAAGGGCTGCCAAACTGTTCGCTTAATTGTGTTTCGCTTTACCAAGCTGAGTACTCTGAGAATTTGAACTAACCATTGAACAACGTCAAAGTCAAAAATATGTCTAAGTGAACAGAAAATTTCGCTGCAAACCGTTTGAACGAGAGTCGATTTAGTTTACGGAGCGCTTTAACGCAAACTTACCAAAGTTAATTTACATGTTCAATTACCCCGAACATTGAGTGAGTGCAATCATTATGTGCAATCTTTTACAGGCGGCCCGCGCCAAGTCGGAACTCACTAGAAATCTTTTATTTTTTCTTGTAAATAGTATCTAACTAACTAACTAACCATCACGCCGTCTCTCCGAAGGGGTAGGCAAAAAGAATGGACTGCCACACTTTTCTTTCCTGACATATTTCTCTCGATTCCTCAACATACATACACTGTGTCATGCACGCGCGACATTTCTCTGACTCCTCACGTGGCCGACATTAAATATATGATTTATTTGACCGTGTCACGTTTTCCTTGGTTTCCCTCTATTTATAGTTTCATTTTCATCGTTAACATATACTTTTTTTTACCATTCATTCATTCTTTCCATGTGTCCAAACTACCTTAATGATCCTTTCATTGTTTTTTTCATAACACCATCATTCGCACCGCATTCACTTCTTATATTTTCATTCGACACTCTATCATACACAGAGTATCCCCACATTCGTCTAAGAGATCTCATTTATACTGCATTTACTCTACTTTCATCCTTCTTTTGTCAGTTCCATGCTTCGCTTCCAAACATAAGGGTCGGTACAAGAACACCATTGTGCACTGCCATTTTAGCTTTTTTAAATAAATAAAATTTGTAATTTGTAAGATTTTATTTTTATATAAACAAACCAAATAACATGTAACGATGCTATAAACCTTCTAACTACTGAGTAAAACTTCAATTTATTACAAAAATCGTAAAAGATTAGTACAATTGAAGTAAAAGTATAAATATGTGGGTAAATTATTACGGTTGACTGAATTTTCTTTCGTACGATCTTGAGATATCCTATTCGGCCGACGATTCATATAATCCATAAGATTGCGGATGGTTGCATGTAGCGGGTAAAACACGCTTAGCTATGTCTGCGTAGTACCGTACCGCCAGCATGTACTGCAATGCTACGCTGAAAATGGAGTTTACCACTAACACAGTTTCTTTAAATAGCCATATTACATGAACATTTTTAGATGATATATAATAAAATATTTTTATTGCAAATTATGAGTTATTAAGCATACTTATTAGAATTAAAATATTGTCATTATTTAATTGATAATTTCGGCTTCAGAAGAAAACAGTTGAACTATACATTCCGTAAATATAATGAATAAAGCAAGGCAAGTTTTAATAAAAAAAAACAATTATCTGTTTATGAACGGAGTGCAAAATGATTGTCGTAATGACAACTATAAAAAAAAACAATATAAAAATAAAGTACCCTTGAAATATAATTCATTAGAGCTTCTGCAATCTTCGAAATAAGCTTTTTTACTAGTCGTAAACAAAATATTACATACTTTCGTAACTCGAAAAAGCTTACAAGTGTACATTTTTACCTAATTTAATGTAAATAAATTAATGTTTATGGTGACTGATCAAATACTCGTATTTTATTTTAAAAAACAAAACCCCGATTTATTGGAAACATTATTTTTTTATTTGAAAATAATCACTTATTTCATAGTTTTAATTGATGAAGCATTTGCTTTGTTTCAATTTGTTTCAATAAATGGTAAGCATAATGAAAAAAAAACTTTTAATCATATTAAATATTTTTGGTTAAGAATTTTTTTTCAAATAAAAATAATGCTTTCCAATAACGTGTGACTATAAATATAATGAAATCAAATGATAATTTTAACCACACAAAGTGGCCATCGTTTACTTTGAATTTGAATTAGCTTCCGATACTTTAGTTTGTTCAGAGCACTCAATTGTGTTACACATAAAATTAAAATTTGGTTTAGCCAACTTCGTATGAACCTCTAAATATTGATACAATTTACGTATATTTCAAAGTTAAAAAAAGAAGAAATTTTTGTATATTGCTATAATATAATTGATATAATGAATATATATTAAATATGTCGAATCAATTATAAATTTTATGTGTTTCCGAAACTCAGTGAAAAGTGAAATGCGTTACACGAGTAACATGGGGGGCTTAAGCCCAAATGAATCAAATGTAATTCTAAAACCCGGTTCGGGATGTTTAATTAAACTCGAAAGGGAACTTACCCACCTTCGCCTAAAAGTACGGGCCCAACTTTGTTCCGCGGATCTCTGGAGTCGATTTAATAGTATCGGCACAGAAATGATTATAACAAGATCAGGCAGGTGAGTGAAGCTATACGACAGCCAGTCTGCCGGCATACCGTTATACACAACACAAGTTTAATTAAAAAATACTTACGTAAATATTAAATTTCCCCGCATGCTCGTAACATTTCGTATTTTGTACAGCGTGTCTTTATTACTTGGTTACCAAAGCATACTCGTATCCTATAATGTACATATGGTATACGCATCGAGAATGTTCCGCCATATTTACCCATCTTGCGACTACTACTTAATTTCCATGTGAATCTGCCATTACTTTGTCCAGGTATATGTTGCAGGTATTCTTTTTCTTCTTCTTCCTTGCTGTAGACCTATGTGGTCTGTTCTCCAAAGTGTTGCTTCTCCTGTGAGGTAGACTCCCAAGTCATTCCATCTTTTAGGAGTTCTTCCACGAGGACGAGTCCCATGAGGCTGATTATGCAATGCAATATAGCGGAGTCTGGTGGTGTCCATTCTTTAGACATGACTGGACCAGTCCCTTTTTCGCTGTCTGGTCCATCTTATAATATCCTCAACCTCACATATCTCTTTTATTCTGGTGTTCTTCACGCGATCTCTCAGTGTCTTGCCTGGTATCGTCCTCAGTGTCTTCATCTCGGAAGTCCTCAAAACTTATTTGGTTCTTACGGTGTCTGCCCTTGCTTCGACGTCATATGTTATTATTGGTCCTTACGCATGCTTTATAGATTCTCACCTTACTCTTAAATGCCATATCTTTGTTTTCCCAAATTGTGGATTTTAGAGCCCCAGAATGCAAGCGCCTTGTTTTCTTGGGCTTGTATTTCTTCCCGCAGATCAGCTCCTCCCACCAGGCCTATGGGTTGATTTTCTATAACCAGGTTACATGTTTTGGGTGTTTTGGAAAAGGTCATACATTTTGTTTTTTCGATAGAGATCGTCATGTTGTATTTTTTACAGACGTGATATAGTCTATCTAGCATTTTTTGTAAGTCATTATTGTTTTCAGCTATGATTATAGCATCGTGTGCATAACAGACCACATTGACAATTTGCTCTTGCAGATATTGCAGGTAACTTTAGTTAAACCTCGCTTTCTGTTCCGAAAAAAGGTTTAAAGTTTTAGGCGATATGCCATTAACTATCCTCAATCTACAATTATTCACATCAGACTTATTTCTTGGTTAACCTTTCGTTTGCTAAGATCTGAGATCGACATTGATATTATCGTTGGAAAAAAGAACTACGATGCCCTCACAAAATATCACTTTATTAACGAGAAATATACCCAAGTTTGGCAGTTAAAGGCACAATTTTGTAAACAAGCTATAAGATTTGTAATTCTATATCATTCCTTACGAATAATATTTTATATTACTTATTTTAGTAGGAGAATGTTCCCGCCATTTCGCGTGAGGATTTTGGGTCTCCAGGAAAATATCCAATACATCATATTTCTAGAATTGGCGCCCACAGACAACTTCAGATACAGATTTATTCACGATACGTAAGTATATTTGTATAGTTTAAAATAAATATACATATTTGAGTTACATAAATCTGTACTTATACCATAAACTACTACACTCAAAAACATGACGTAAAAACCGATACTTTATCATGAAGCAATGAGTTTTCTATGAATGTTTAAATGCCAACCCTTACGTATTGAAGTTAAGCAAAGAGCAGCTAAAATAATATACAAATAAACGATTGATGATCAGTACAATAATATAAAGCGTACATTTCACAGTGGAAACAATCAATGAATGTGCATGAAACAATAAAACAATCCAAGAATACAGAAAGTATGTTAGAAATGAATGTCTACTATTAGATCTAATATTTTTCTTTCCTCGAAGATAAAATATAAACAAAATTAAGTAGCAACAAGTGTGTTTGTGTCGTCAATTGGAAAAGAAAATGAAAGCGATATTGGAGAGACCGCGTAGACAGGATGGGTGATGCAAGAATTCCACAAATGGTTGCCTACCAGGACATCGCCTACCAGGAAGAACGTCAAAAGATGAAAAGATAGCTGGTATTCCACTTCCCAAGAGAATGACCTTCCGATATATTAATTAGATATATTATACAAAATAATGCCATTGTATCGTTCAATATTAAAATATTACTTTTTTCAGTACCCTCAAGCTCAAAACTACAATTACTTTTGAGTACGAAACTCAATCAAAATACCATGAAACATCAAATGAACTTTTCTAGGGGGAAATGGGAGTCCACGAACGTCCTGGACGCACCCCTCGGCGAGTCAAGGATGGTGATCCACCGCACCCCTACAGTCACCCGCCGGGTGAGGGTGGAAGGGGAAGAGGTTGTTTCCTTCGAGCGCCTGAAGCTGACTAACAACAAACATTCTATCCTCAGAGACCACGTCCCGTTGCTGTCCATGCACAGGTAGATATACTCGTATAATGAATCGAATTATTATTTTTAATATATACTCGTATCTTTCGACTTTCTAGTAATTTTATTGATTTTTTTCTTAATTTTTGACTTAGATACTAACTAGTATATCAGTATTTTTTGTATCTAATACTGTATTAGCATGCATTTTAAATGGCGTAGTAGTACATATTAGTAATACAATTATAAGATGATGTTTTTATTAAGTAGAAACTTTTCACTTATTGACTTATTTGTCTCGGCGTGTTTCGGAGATGTTATACTTACATTGTCGATAGAACTTTGATGAAGGTATAATATATTTGAAACATGTCCAGAAAAATAGACTCATCAACGCAATTAGTTTATCGCATTATAAGAATTAAAAAACAGTGATGAAATAAGGAAGAAATAATGTAAGGCAGATGATTGCATCATAAGTAAAATTAAAAAAAGGATCCCTCAGATGTTTTGGACATATGGAACGAATGGACGAGAAAGAAATGGTTAAAATGTTGTATACAAGCAGTGAGTGGAAATAAAAGTCGTGGAAGACCAAGGAAAGCATGGCAAGACCAAATTAATCAAATACTGAAAGGCGACCACATTCAAAGTCAGAAAAATCGATGAATGTGCATGTTTCAACATTATTACTGTTAAAATTAAAAACACTCGTATAATATCACAATTTCTTTTTATTCACTGAGAGTGTCGTGACAGCTGTTTCGCCAACCAATGTTGCCATCATCAGGTGTTACAATAAACTTTATTGTAACACCTGATGATGCCAACATCGGTTGGCGAAACAGCTGTCGCGACACTCGCAGTGAATAAAAAGAAATTGTGATATTATAAGTGCTTTAAATTTTAACAGTAACGATGAATTTTATGTTACTATTGGGCTTATTGGATATATATTTTAAAGTCTACATTTTATCGAAAAATATCTCATTTCTTCAATTTTCGGAATACATACACTTAAATCAATTTGAAAATTTTCCGAAATTAAATATGTAAAATAACGAAAAAAAATTATTATAATATCATATAAATACTCGTTAATAAAAATATACACGGAGTCGTCGCCAATATACTCGTAATATATGCGGACATACTCGTACACCACGAGTGTCACCGCATAAGCGTCACGGCCTAGCCAGTATGCCGGACTGACAAGCGATTAAAGATTAATCTGTCAATTCGAGCAGTGCAATAGAAATGCTCACAGGCTCGCGAACGAAGCTGAACGATTTTACAATCAATCATGTTTCAACATTTTATTATTTTTCTCCATATATGGCACAATGTACGGGGTAAATGTATACATACGAATCGAGTTTTTATGCTGCGTCGCGTTATGCGAATGCTTTAATCAAGTAAGTACCTACCTATTCCATAAAATAAAAGACAACAAATATTGAAACGGATAACTAAGATTTTTCTTCTTCTTCGATGGTCCTACAGCCCATATCGAGCCTTAGCCTCCAGTATTCTTCGCCTCCAACTCCTCCTGTCCTTCGCTTCGACCCTCCAATCTGACACTCGTAACGATTTCGCCCCATCTCTCCCTCGTCATCATACTTCATCCTCCCATCGCAGCCTTGGTCGTCCAATTGGTCTTCTACCACCTGGGTGCCACTTCAGCAATCTTTTTGGGTTTCGCGATGACGGCATCCTCTGCACGTGACCGGCCCATTTCGTCTATTCAGTCTGACCTGTGTGGAGAGACTGGGAGCTTTGTAAATATGGTACAGCTCGTCATTATGCCGCACTCTCCAACCTTCACCGTCATTCACAGGTCCCATAATTCTGTGCAGCACCCTTCTCTTAAAAGTATGCAGTCACTCTGCGGATTTCGCTCTCATTGTCCACGCCTCACATCCGTAGGTCACTACTGTTCGGATGATTGTTTTATACAGGAAGATTTTGGTTTTCCAGTATACGTTTCTTGATTTGAGCGCTGGTAGTAGAGAGAAGAATATTTTGTTGCCAATTGTGATTCTTCTATCAATTTCCTTGTGATTTTCGTTTTCTTTTGTTATAGACGAGCCCAGGTAAGTGAAGTCCTCCACCATCTTAAAGTTGTATCTATCCTTGAATTTGATGGTTCGCGTTCCTGGTTTGTTTCATTATTTTTGTCTTTTTGTCATTATTTTTGTCTTTATTAACTAAGATTTTAGACGGTTTTATAATTTATTACTAACCATATGCCTTAGATCTGAAAGGGAATTTTTCGTTCTGTAAACTATTATAATACTCGACTTTTGAGGTTATCCTTTTTTTTTTTTTTTTGGCGCGTTTAGTAGAGATGCGACATGGAAGGGGCGCTCTACTGAAACCAATCTCATGATTTTCACAGAATATGTGACAAGGGCTTTAGACAATGGTCACCAGGTTGACTGCTCTTATAATGACTTTTCTAAATCCTTTGATACCGTCAACCATGATGTACTTCTGCGAAAGCTGTCGGAAATTGGTTTCTCTTCTAAGTTGGTTATATTTTTTATTAGCTACCTGAGGGAGAGGAAACAGTTTGCATCATACGGTATATTTCAATCTGCACTTTTTTCCGTATATTCCGGAGTGCCACAGAGCTCAAACCTTGGTCCACTCCTCTTCACCATCTTCATTAATGATGTCGCGAGGGTTATAAAATTTTCGCGATTTCTTTTATTTGCAGATGATCTAAAATTATTCCTTGAGATAAAAAGCCCCGAAGATTGCCTCCATCTCCAGTCAGATATAAATAATATCGTCCGCTGGAGTTAAACCAATCAAATTTATTTCAATATCTCTAAATGCGTGATTTTATCTTTTACGAGAGCATTGCGTACTGTTTATTACAGAACACAATGGATAACCAGCAACTTAAGCGTGTTTCAACGATAAAGGATCTTGGTATCGTTTATGAAAGTAGGCTGACTTTCCATGCTCACATCGAGAAAATAGGATTTATTCTCCGAACTGGTAGAGTTTTCAAGAATCCCTATGTTTTGCGAATTTTGTATAACTCATTGGTCCGGAGCCGGCTCGAGTGTGGCTCGGTGATATGGAGTCCCCACGAGGCGAGATACTCGCTCATGTTAGAGAGGGTTCAGAAAAGATTTCTGTTCTACATGAGGGAGTTTGGTAGCTATCCGTGGCTTTATCCCACTACATTCCTCTTGGGCATGCTGGGGACCAATAGTTTACAGATAAGAAGGGATGGGTGCACACTTACCCATTTCTTCAGACTTATCAGGGGATTCTTTGAGAATTCCGTCATCTTGGAGGCTATCCATCTTTATGTTCCGGATGGTTATCTTCGACAGCGTCAGCACAGACTGTTTTATCTCCCAACATACAGAACCAACCTGCCTTTGGTAATGCCGGTGGGGAGAGCAATCAAACTGCTGAACATGATCGCTTCGGAGATCGATGTCTTTCATATTCGTGAAAGTACATTCAGAAGACAAATATTCTTGACTTTGGAGAGTATCTTGTATTCCTAATGTCGAACCATCTCTCATGCGTTCCTGGTATTATATATTTATTATGTTTTATCTGTTCTCAATAGATGCCTTAAACTATAAAAAATGTTTGTAATGTCTTTTGAGAAAATAAACTGATTTGATTTGATTTGATTTGATGATGAAATTAGCCATCAATGATGAATAACGGCCGAAAATTTCACACGTGCCAACTTACGAATTGCGAAAACATGCCATGAAACGAGACATAAATTAAATTAGTCGTAAAATGTGTAAAATATTACCAACGAACTGTCATATTTTAGTGGGGTAGTTTTTTTATTATTTTGCTCAATATTTTTTATAAAAACTTTTTAATTAGTAAAAGTACCTGTACCAAATATATTAATACAATAATTCGAATATTAGTAATACAAATTACAGCTTTTGAAGTTAAACTTCTTTTGGAGCCTTTAAATTGTAACCTTTATGAATTGTATTTGATATATTTCTTCTATTATTTTATCTTCCTCTCTACTAACGTAGAGCATTGGAATGCGGGGTAAAATATTTGGAGCTATTTTTATTTTTCTTCATATAAAGCACTCACTTTGTGGATAGACATTTTAAATCATTATATAAATAAAACAACTTTGTATTTAACCACGGTAGGGTTATTATATTGATGCCAACTAGTTTCGCTTGGACCCAAGCTTCATCAGGGCAGTATAATATATTGCCTTGATGTTATTATACTGCCCTGATGAAGCTTGGGTCCAAGCGAAACTAGTTGGCATCAATATAATAACCCTACCGTGGTGAAATTAAAAGTTGTTTTATTTATATAATTATTTTTATTTTGTTACGCCAAAGAAGTATAACTTCTTACGTGCGAACACTCAAGGTTTTTATTTTATTTATATAGTTTTTAATAATAACCACTTATTTGCTGAAAAACGTAGGACACAAAAGTGTTTATATTCTATTAGGTTAAAAAGCTACTTTCTTCAAATGAAATCAAATTAGAATGTAATTAATTCGATACAGGAGATTCTTTTTACAAGTTTCGGGAATATAACTGTAATTGTTACTATACATTTTGTGTTGTTCATTTCTCTTACAGATATATGGTCAAGATCCACATAATGGTATCTGACCCCACATGCCCCAGAGAGGATTTTAATCTAGACAGAGCGGTTTCTTTCGAGTTCCCAGAAACAACATTTATTGCCGTCACAAGTTATCAAAATCGAGAGGTAAATTTATTTATTTAATCCTAAGGATTGGTTTGCAAGAAAGTGTTACATTTTCCTTGTTCTTGGGATGCCATTTTGCCTTTAAAGTGGTAGTTTCCCGGTGCTATCCACATTGTAGTATACAACAGGTTATTTATTAACGAGATAGAATAAGCAATTTAAGGTTAAGGGAGATATGCGAGGTCGAGGATGTCGTTAGGTGGGGAAGGCAAAGAAGAAGATACTGGTATGCACACGTGAGGAGAATGGACCCATCCAGACTCCCCCTCATTGTGTTGCACAGCCAAGCCCAAGGTAGACGACCCCCGGGCAGACCACCAAAGAGATGGATCGACAGCTGGGAGTCGACCTCGCAGGAGGCCAATTTCTGATAAGAAACAGGCCACAAGGCCAAAGAAGAAGGGGGTTATTTGAACTCAATTACTGCACACAAAGCTTAAGCTATTGATTCTCATAACATGTGAAAGGTAGTAAGTCTATCGCCATTTTATTGTCACGTGATTTCTACCAAACCAATGACAGCGTGATTTTATTTTCACGCTGTCGTAACCGAGAATCGAACTCGGGACCTTCGATATAGCAGTGAAAGCTGTAACCATTCTGCCACGAAGTCGTGCGTTTTATTTAGTTT
Source organism: Lepidostoma basale (assembly GCA_022606425.2). Lineage (NCBI taxonomy): Eukaryota > Metazoa > Arthropoda > Insecta > Trichoptera > Lepidostomatidae > Lepidostoma > Lepidostoma basale. The sequence goes on along the minus strand of JAHDVF020000053.1, from coordinate 542,890 downwards.
ATTAAAAATCGTTCGATTTTAGATTCGATTTTCGATATTCGATTTTTGATTAAATTAGTTAATTAAAAGTGTTATTGAAGAATACGAATCCTTTTTTTAAAAACGAATAAACTTGGTATCTTCGAGTTTGCTTTTTTACTCGTCGCGTATTTTTTTCTATCTAGACTTTTACAAAACAGTTGATTGACACTGGACGGACCTTTTAATAAAATTTTAGTTCATAGGAAATATATAAAAACATGATGGATAAGTGCTTTGAACGAATATCAAGTGCATAAAATGCTTTGTCAAAAACAAATCTGTACGTTTTCCCCACACTTTAAATTGTTTAAATTGTTACAATGCAATTACGATACTTTGACATTTAATCAAGTATTTATTCCATAGATGACAAAATTGAAGTGCGCCTGTAACCCGCTCGCGACCGGGCGCAACAATCGGTCTACACGGGGCCTACCCGGTTGCGATTCAACTATTCCCGCAGTACCGGCCACTCCAAAACTCACCGGAGCAAAGTGGCCCACTCACTTTAATACCGCAGGACGAAGCACCATTGTGGATAAGCACAGCATTGTGAAAAGCGTTCAAAATGCGGATAATAATAAATTGACGGAGGATTTCCTGTACAAATATCCCAAAGTGCCAATTAAATTTGTCATTCCACCAATAAATAAAAATCTAATGATTGACTGGAATACAATAAGAGAAGTAAATCAAAATGAAAACAAGATTCATCATCTAAAACAATACACATGATTTCTCGTATACCTTTCCATTTAAAGATTTTTCTAATAAATCCCTTTTTATGATCGTCCTTTCTCTTTGTGGCGTAGAAAAATAAAATGAGAACGTAATACAGCTGTATACTATTTTAATAACTAACCATCACGCTGTCTCCCCGAAAAGGTATACAGAAAGAATGGATTGCCACAGTTTTCTTTTCTGACATACTTTTCTCGGATCCTCAACATTCATACATCGTGTCATGCATCACGTCGATTTCCCCGACTCCTCACGTGGCCGACATTCAGTATTTGATTTATTTGATCGTGCCACGTTTTCCTCGGTCGTCCTCTATTACTATTTTAATGATTATTTCATCTCTTAATTTAAGCATAAAAAGGATAAATTAAATAAACAGTTGCAAATTTGTCAGTCAATAACGCTGACATTACCGCGGTCATTATAACCGTTAACGTGTGAAGAAATTAAAAAGTCTATAAAATTTATTATATTTTATATTATGACGTGTCAAATATTTTAAGTAAATATGTTGACTGTTTCATGTTTGCATGTTATCTTATGTTGATAAGTGTTGCGACCTTTTCGGTATTAATATTGTACATGTCACCATGAAAGTATTGAAAAAAATCTCATTACAATTAGTATTTAAATATGCGTTCATATGCGTGTTTTATTTTATTTATTACCTTATGTTATTAACTATTTATTTTATAATACCTATTATGTTTCTTTCCAGGATATATTTTTTTAAGTAAAACTTGAATACTTAAGTAGGGCAAATTGGCCTGAACGTCGCTAAAAGTGAAACCCCTTCAAACATAGGTGAATAGTTCTTTAACGCAAAGAGCGTTACAGTCTATATTGGTTTGCACTGGTTTCCTTGGAAATCTTCAACGCATCATCAAACGCATTTTTTTGCCTTTTTATAACGTTGTCTCTTCCCGCCAATTTGCCAGTAAGCATTTGGGATTCAAATAGGATGCACATCCGTCTGTGTTCTGAATTACGGTATCGAAGGAAATAAGAAGAGTAAATGTGGCCTGGCATCCCATTGTGTATGTGTAAGTCCCGGATGGACTGGGACATGCCTAGGAAGTGTACGAGCAAGGCTGACGAAAGGGCAGCGCTACGCCCTATACTCGTGACCACCTCGGGTATGTGATGGGAACCCTTCTGTGTTCCCATTTCTTTTTTACACATAACTATGCCTTATCACACTAATGATTTTTGTTCCCTACACAAATATTTTTTTATTGGTGAATCTTTAGTTATTTGGTTATTTGGTTACCTGCAGCAGCGTCGACATTAATTGTTTCTTTGTTCCATCACACAGAACCAACCTACCATTGGTGATGACAGTAGGAGGAGCGATTCGGACGTTGAATTTGATCGTCTCGGATTTGGACATTTTTAGTGTCAGTAAGGCAGTATTCATAAACAACATATTATCAATTCTAGAAAGAGTACTGCCTCACTGACGACCGACACATTTGGTATCCTTCTAAAATACCCATATCCATTCTTCCTAGTTTCGTATCGATATTGCATTTTTGTGTTCAATTGAGTCACCTACTTTTTTTTCGTTTGTTGTGTCTAATTTGTGTATAATATAAATAAATACACCTGATGATGCCCATATAGGTTGGCGAAACAACTCTCATGACAAACTCATAAAAAAATATGATACGTACTAATAACAGTGTTTTAAATTTAAACATTTAATACTGATTTTCATTTGTATACCTTTTTTTTTTTTTTTAATTAACAAACTTTTAATATTATTTTATTGAAAGAACTCACTTTAAATATTATGATGTGGGTATATAAAAATGACGCATACTGTCACAAGGTCTAAATGTATTTCAAATCTCCGCAAGCAATCTTCTTGAACTCGTGTGCTGCCTCAACCACACTGAGAGACCCTCCATGGCCTCGCGCAGGCTCCATGGGTTCTGATCTGTACTTGTTTTTATCCATCCACTCTCTGTAAAAAAACATGATATCTATACATCCTTCAACAGCGTGATTTTACAAACTTATTCAGTTTGACTTTGTTGATACTTCGTTGACGTTGATACATTATTAACTGTTAAAATTTATAACACTGTTATAATATCACAATTTTTGTTATTCACTTTTGAGAATGTCGCGACATCTGTTTAGCCGACCGATGTTACAAACAACACATGGTGATGTTGTTTGTAACACCAGATAATTGCAAAATCGGCGAAACAGCTGTCGCGACATTCTCCAAAAGTTAATAATAAAAATTGTGATATTATAACAGTATTATAAATTAAGTATTATTATACACAGATAAGAATATGATCATATAAAACAATTAAAAACACTTCTTCTTCTTTTTCTTCCTTGTTGTAGACCTATGTGGTCTGTTCTCCAGAGTGTTGCTCCTCCTGTGAGGTAGACTCCGAGCTGTCCTTCCATCTTTTAGGAGGTATTCTACGAGGATGAGTCCCATTAGGCTGTTTATGCAACGCAATATAGGGGAGTCTGGTGGTATCCATTCTTTGAACTTGCCCATACCAGTCCCTTTTTCGCTGTCTGCTCCATCTTATAATATCCTCAATTTCACATATCTCTCTTATTCTGGTGTTCCTCACGCGATCTCTCAGCGTCTTGCCTCCTATCGTCCTCAGTGTCTTTATCTCGGAAGTTCTCAAAACTTGTTTGGTCCTTACTGTGTCTGCCCTTGCTTCGACGCCATATGTTATTATTATTGGTCTTACGCATGCTTTATAGATTCTCATCTTACTCTTAATGGCCCGTCTTTGTTTTTCATATTATGGATTTTAGAGCGCAAGAGATTGCAGCTGCCTTGTTAACTTGGGCTCGTACTTCTTCCCGCAGATCAGCTTCTCCCACCAGGTCTATGCTTAGATACTTGAAGGTCCTGACCTGTTCTATGGGTTGATTTTCTATAACCAGGTTACATGTTTTGGGTGTTTTGGAAAAGGTCAAAAACATTTAATAAATAGCTTTTCAGAGAATGAATTTCGTAGTTCAAGAACCCAACGTTATCGTTATTATTTTTTTACCCAATGAATGTATACCTTTTTTAAGCTATTGATTATCATGACATCTGATAGGTAACTGGTCAATCGTCATTTTTATTATCACGTTAAATCTACCAGACCACGGACAGTATGATTTTTTTTTTCACACTCTCATCGCCAGAAATCGAACCCGAGATTTTCAGTGTGAGTCACTGCCACTCTGCCACGAAGGCCGTTGATCGTATATATCTATTCAAATCCTCAAATATCTTATCATGCGAGTACCATATTAATATGGTGAAAAGAAAATTCCTAAAAACTAACTTGAAATATTCCCTCAGCATGTTATTCTCGGCCATGAGCTGATGACGCTCGTCTGCGAGGGTCCTCCTCGCAATGTCCGTCTCCGCCACCAGAGCCCAGAAACTTTTCAAACCCTCGTATTTTTCCAACATCTGTAAAGTAGAAATTATCATGTAGGAGGAAATATTTCAATTACTCGAGGAGAACCGGATTTTAAACACAAAATGTATTTTTTCCTCTCAATATTTGATTGTAAAATGCCAAGTTCTAAATTATTGTAATTTACTTTCGTATGGAGTACTTAATTTGCGGTGTGACATTATTCAATTTTTTTTTTTTTAACTTTTAAATGTTGTTTTTACACCACTTTATAATGTTTTATCGAACCAAGCGGTTTCGATCCCGCTGAAGCTTCTTCGGGGTTACCAAAATAAATAAATAAATAAATTTGATATTAAACTAAAAAAGTAAATATAACCCTAACGAAGATCCGGCGGGAACGAAACCGGTTGGTTTGATAATACTAAATAAAGTGTTGTAAAAACAAATTATTAAAGTGTTTTAATTATTTTTATTGTAATTTACTTAGGTACTTAAGTTTGTATAGGTACATATAACAAACCAGCTGACTAACTAATAATTACCTACGCCTTCTCTGAAGGGGTAGGCAGAGAGAGAAGAGAGAAGGAATCGCCACACTGTTCTTTCATGATACTTCTCTCGCTTCTCCAACATTCATAGATCGTGTCATGCGCGCACGTCGATTTCTCCGAATCCTCACGTGACCGACATTCAACATTTTATCATGCCACTTTTTCCTCAGTCTTCCTTTTATTTCTAGTTCCATTTAAACGTTAACGTGTACTTTTCTTACCATTCTTTTTTTATTAATTATATCCGCATACATTGTATACATTTTGATTTTTAAATGTAATACGTGGATTACCTCTAACATTCTAGGCGTTTCTATAGTTTCATTGTAGAGAAAAAGCGGCGGTGGGTCCTTTCTCCTCTTCCCGCGTGTCATCTCGGCGGCCGTCTGGAACTTGCTGCACAACTTGGCAGCCAGAATAATCTGCTCTCCTCTCTTACGCGCGTTATCTAAGAACTGAAGAACTCTTAGAATCACACTGTTTTCATTAGCATTATAATCATTAACTCCATTCTCTGTGTTAGTAAACGAAGGCCTGTGTATTTCCCAATCTTCCGGTATAATATTTTCCTCTCTATGACCTGTTTTCTAAAGTCCTCTGACTTCAGGAACATCATAAAGGTAAATTAATTTTGTACTATTTAAAAAAATCTAACCATTTCATTGATACAATGGTGTCGAATGGTTGATAGTAATAAAAATATTATGTATCTATCGATTTCTATGAAAATATAATTAATGTTTGGTTTACGATCAAACCGCACTATTTATAAAATATGGAAGTCATAGAAATATATACAGATCAAAATAGTATCGTTATCCAAAAGAGGGTAAGATTGTTTTAACATAAAGCCAAAGAGGTAGAATTATGATACAAAAATGATATCAGATACGAGATATTATAATTTATATTTTTATAATATTATTATTATTAATTATTTAATGGGGAATAAACATTTTATACTTGAAATATACACGTAGGTACATTTGTTTAAAATTTCAATGACCTAAAATAAGTCAATATTTGAAGAATAACCGTGACTATTCAATATTGATGATTAGGTGCGTTTTCTAAAAGTCTTATTATATTTTATGTGAGTGATATTTTTCGCCTTACTAGGGCATCATCAAACGTCTTGACAATGCGAAATATGTCACGTAAATAAATTACAATAAAACTTCTAGAAAATGAACGTTTTCATCAATATTAATAAACTAACCGCGACCTTTAAATGTATTATCATGGTTTTTAAGATATTGGTTTGAATAGGCTTAGGCATTTGAATTTCTGGATATTATTCCTATAAACCCTACCCTTAGAGCTAAAAGTGTTCACAAATTAATTGCACACAATGATCCATGGAGAGGAAAATGCTCGGCGTGAGTCATGAGTCATCAGACAAAAGTTGCCGACATCATGGATAGTACAGCTTAATTGAAGTGGCAATGGACTGGGCATATAGCCAGACAGGACAATACCAGATGGACACCCAAAATACTCCAATGGTGACCTTGGACAAAGAAAAAGAGTATTGGGAGGGCACCTAAAAGATGGACTGATGACTTTGCCGAATAGCTGGAACGTTCTGGATGTGGAAAGGATAAGACAGGAGAAGAAGGCTAAAGAATATTCCCGTAAATAAGATGATGCTCTTCCTACCTATCCTATAAAAATATTTAGAATAAAAATATATGTTTTAATCACTAATAACCTAAAGGTTCATAGTATGCACAGCTTCTCTCCCTTCTGAAATATTTTTTTGAGTATCTACTTCAATTTGCATCCAATGCAGCAGCAAGACTCATTAAAGGCATTCCAAAAAAGTCCCATATAACACAACATCTCAAAAATCTTCACTAGCTTAAAAGTCCAGAAAGAATCTAGTATAAACTCTGCTGGATAGTCTTCAAAGCGCTACATGGAATGGCTCCAAGTTATATACCCGAACTCTGTATAACGGACAGCCTAAATACAAGGAAATCCACACTTCGCTCTGCGAACTCCTCGGCAATAGGAAGATTAGTTGAGCCGAAGCGTTGCCTTAGTACAAATTTCATGGATCGAGCGTTTGCGGTAACCGGTCCAACAGCTTGGAACAATCTCCCTTCACACCTCAGATGCATAAATGATCCGTCAGATTTCAGATCTAAGCTGAAAATCGATATTTTTCATATTTCATACCCAATTTTAAACTTGCATATTTTGTTCAATTAAATGTTCTAACAGATCGCGACATCAATAAGATGCAGCACTCATTTAGATTTAAAACACGTTTTAATGCGCCCTTGAGGTGATTACATCACAAAAACGGCGCTTTAAAAGTAAGCATATTATTATTATTATTATTACCTCTAAGGTTTGGTTGCCAATCTCCACCAGATCCGTGAACTGGGAATCGTCCCAGTGCAGGTCTCCGGCCAGCGAATCTCTAGCCGAGTTGTAGGCATCCCTGTTCCGTGCGTAGTTAGCCCGTATAGCCGCCATAGAGCTACCGTCTTCGTACCCTTGCACTTCGTGGCGGAGCCTCTTCAGTGTTATCTGTGCACTTCAAATCATTAAAAAAATAACACACATTCAAAACAAAGCTAACCTCAGAAAAATAAGAAAATTAACAATAAAAATAACTTTTATGTTAATGAATACGTTATTTTTGTGTAAAGAAAAATCTTTGTGGAATGAAGAACTTTTTTATACATTCGGATGATGGTCTAGGGCAGGGGTCGGCACTTTGTCAAGTGAGAAGAGCCAAATTGTCATGGAAACAGGATAACAAATGTACTAGAAAGCCGCATATATGTTATATGAATAGACTATTTATTTTTAAGGAAAAAAATGTGTGATCATTTGCGGACGGTCTAAATAGTGGTAGAAAGTATGCCGTACGAGTCGAAGTTTGTTAGGCGACTCTACCTCATAAACTCATAAGTTATAAGGCTGCTTGAGAAGAGATGCAATTGAAGTTTATATTCGAAGAGCCGCAAACGTCTTTGCAATGAGCCGCACGCGGCTCGCGATACGCTTCTGTCGACCCCTGGTCTAGCGCATCGTTTCTTAACCGGTGGTCCGCGAGCCACCAAAGATTTTTATATTAGCATACTGTATTTGTATTATTTAAAACCATTTATTAATTTTTTTCTTTTGTAAAAAAAATCAATTTTACGAATTATTTTTTATTTCATTCGAATTTTGGTGGTCCGCAAAATATTTCTTGATTTTTTGGTGGTCCGCGGGTGTAAAAAGGTTAAAATAAACTATGGTCTAGAGCAGAGGTTCCCAAACTTTTTTGTTCGTAGACCCCTTGCCGATTTCTTATATATTGTGTAGACCCCCTGCTTTCCTAATTTTTTTTTTCAGGACAAAAAATCCATTGTTTTGGCCGAAACACTATGATACTTTAACATTATAAACTGTTAAATTAAAAAACTTTGTTTTATGTATCACAATTGAATTTTATTTTACGCGACAGCTGTTTCGTCAACATATGTTGACATCGTCAAGTATTACAATTGATATATTATTGTAACACCTGATGATGTCAACATAGGTTGACGAAATAGCTTTCGCGTAAAATAAAATACAATTGTGATACATAAAACAAAACCTTTTAATTTAACAGTTTACAAAAAAAATCCCATACAAAAAATACAGAATTCATTGTCGACCTTTTTTTTGTCCAATCTTTGCCGAATGTGCTAAAAAAAACTAAAAAAAAGGTCGCCGAAGATTTCAATCCTCCGATTTCCCCAAATGAGCTAAAAAAAAGGTAGCTAACGAATTCCATATTCGTTTTGCGTTTCAATATTCGGCTTCAATTTAGATGAACCACCTCATGGACCCCCATTTACATCTCATGGACCCCCAATTTTTTTACAATTGTCGTAGACCCCTAGGAAGTTGTTGTAGACCCCTAGGGGTCTATATAGACCACTTTGGGAATCACTGGTCTAGAGGACAGAATGCTTGAACCCATGTCCCCTGGATCAGGAGTCAAGCATTCTGTCCTCATTGTTATTGATCATAATCATTGACGTTAGTATTTTAATTAATATGTATTGTCTTTTTCACTCATAAATATATTTATGAATGTCACGTTTAATGGTTGATATCTGAATATTATTTTATATAATGTGTAGAGAAGATTACGGTTTTTATAATAACACATGTTTTATACGAAGGATGGATGATAAAAATAATTTAACGGAAAAACTATTACAATGTTTTCCTCTTTGCGCCGCTCCTGTTTTATAATAATATTGGACATCATGGTGTCCTTCGGTCGAAGTTTTTCCAATTTCTTTCTGTTTTCCGCAGTAGTGGCAAAATAATTTTTCAGAACTTCTTTGTAGAGATCAGATATATCAGTAAATCGTCGCTCGAGCATATTTTCCATTTCCTCGCGCTCATTATTCAACTGTAAAAAATCATATATATCGTCGGTTCAAAGGTAAAACTCATTAAGTGACATTTCAAAATTTTCTCATTTTTTTGCAACTTCCGCATCAGACTTGTGAGTTTTACGTCAGAAAACAATCACCAAGTGTATTTATTAAATAATAACAGTTATTCTTTAATAAAAACACTTGGTGATTACTTTCTGACGTAGAATTCAGAAGTCTGATCAGAAATTGCAAAAAAATAAATAAATAATTCAAATGTCACTTAATGAGTTTTACCTTTGAACCGACGATATAATACATTAGAAATAGCAAAGGTTCTGTAATATTTCAAAAACATTTCGAATATTAACTTTTTTCACATGTGATATAGTAAGTACAAAATGTATTTAAATAAAAAATAAAGGGTTCGGAAAAAAAAACAAATATAGTATGTAGTCGATTGATACGTGTAGTACGTGTAGTTTGAAATATAAGTATGAATAAGGATAACCTAGATCGAGTGTAAATGCAAATAGAAGAAGTGGATGCAGTGCGAATCAAAATAATTAAAGAGTCATTAAGATGGTCTAGACACATGAAAAGAATGGATGAAGAGAGAATGATAAAGAAAGTGAATGTTTACGATGGATATGGAACAAGAAATAAAGGAAAAAGTGGCACGATCAAATCAATCAAATATTAAATGTCAGCCACGTGACGAGTCAGGGAAATCGACGTGCATGCATAACACGATGTATGAATGTAGAGGAATCGAGAGAAGTATGTCAGGAAAAAACAGTATGGCAGTCCATTGTTTCTCCCTATGTACCCTTTCGGGGAGACGGCGTGATGGTTAGTTAGTTAGTTCAAGCTAGTACCTAATACATTATTAACGTATATAACGTATATTAACATTTCATATAGATTATTGAATCAAATCAAATCAAATCAGTTCAATCAAAAAACATTACAAATATATTTACATTTAAAGGCATCTATTTAAGAAAGGTTACCGGGAACGCGAGTGATGGTTCGACTTTAAAAAGACAAGTTTCTACCTAAAATCAAGAGTATATGTCTTCTGAACGTACTTTCACTAATATGAAAGATGGCGATCACCAAGGAGATAGTGTTCAATAGACAAATTACTCGTCCCACCGGTGTCACCAAAGGCAGGTTGGTCCTGGCGGTAAAACAATCTATGCTGGCACTGTCGGAGATATCTATCAATAATAAAAAGACCAACTCACTCCAGCACGGCCAAGTTCTCGAAATGTCCATTGATCAAACTAAAGAAATGGGTTATGAGAAACCCATATTTTTGAAGCTGAAGACAGTTGGTACCCAACGTTCCTAATAGAAATGCCGTGAGACAAAAGTCCACCATAATTATATTTGCTCATGGCGACGGGGACAAACTCACCGTTTGATCCTTCTCGTAGTACTTGACGACAGACTCTCCCTGGAAATGGTCGCAGACTTCCTGCGCCTGCGAGGCCATAGCCCAGCGCAGAACGGCCATGTGCCACTCGGCACGCTCCTTCATATCCTGCACGGCGGCTGCTTCAGCTTCGCCCCGCTGACGCAGCGCCAGTAGGTCCGCGGCGTAGCTTGCGTCCATGTCCTCAAGATGAACATGGAATCGCTCTACAAAATATATGGTTCTAAATAGTGCCCCCTGGGAATCTATGGTTTAAGTTTAAACAGTGCCTAACTGTTTCAAATCAAATCAGTTTACAATCTCAATAAAAATTACAAACAGTATTAATATTTAAGGCATTTATTGAGTACAGGTAAAATATAATACCAGGAACGCATGAGAGATGGTTCAACATTAGGAAGACAAGATACTCTCTAAAGTCAAGAGTATTTGTCTTCTGAACCTCCTTTCACTAATATGAAAGACGTCGATCTCCGAGGAGACCGCATTCAGTAGACTGATAGCTCTTCCCACCAGTGTCACCAGAAGCAGATTGGTTCTGGCGGCTGGTAGGTAAAACAATCTATGCTGTCGCTTTCGGAGATATCTATCAAATACCAATATCCTCCAGCACGGCCGAATTTTCGAAATATATCCTGATTGATCTAAAGAAATGGGTTATGAGATTCCCATCTCTTCGAAAATGTAGACAGTTGGTCCCCAGCATTCCCAAAAAAAAAATGCCATGGGATAGAGCCACAGATAGCTACCGTACTCCCTCATGTAGAGATACCTCAGATTTTTTTTCTGAACCTTCTCCAGCATAACGGAATATCTCGCCTCGTGAGGGCTCCATATCACAGAACTACATACTTTCGAGTCTGTTCCGAATCAGTGCGTTAAATATGACCCTGGATCATTTATTTATCTTCTTTCAACTGATTATTAGTGAAAATTTAATCATGAAATAATATTTTTAACCTTCCGTTCGTCCCAGTACGTTGTCATACATTAAAAAAACATAAGAAATACCTATTTAAATCAATTAATACAACTGATAAGTGATAAACATGATTATTAAAGATGTCAAAGGACGAAGAAAAAATTTCTGCAAAATAAATGTTAGCAACAGACTGAATAAAAAAACTTAAAAATATATAAGATGTATACTTAAAGCGAAGGTAATAAGTTATTTTAATGCATTTTTTTCGATATTAAATACCATAAAAAAGTGAGGTGTTCTGGTGCAATAAGCTTCTCTGAATAAAACTTGAACAATTTCGGTAGGTCAGAGAACAACATGTGTCAACGTCACTAAACAACAGAGTGTGATGACAAAAAAAGTCACACTGTGCTTGTCAAATCGGTTGCGCTCGACGCGCGACGGAAGGTTAATATAAATGACGCCGGCTTGATAGGCAAAATATATAATAGAATGGTACAGTAAACTTCCAATTATCCGAACCCCGACTATCCGAATCGTTGATTATCCGAAGCACTTTCAGAATTTCATAAAAAAAAACAAATAAGACGGAAACATACTGCAATTCGCAAAAAAATTATTCTGGCAATAATGACAGCCAAACAGCTTACTTTGACTGAGATGTTTAGCAAGCGATGACTTTCATTTACAGTACGGTACTTACTAATGTACAGCACTTGTAACTACGCTTAACATGTAAAAGTCTTGCCTTTTCATTTAATAAATTAAAAGCTCTTTTTCTTTAAAAAAGACAGTTTTTTTTTCTCCCATTTTCAACATAGACTCTTTTTCAGAAGAAGAAAAAAAATAATAAATAAATAAATAAAAATACAATTATACAAATTTTCGATTATTCCAATGGGATCAGTCCCAATTGATTCGGAAAATTTGAGTTCTACTGTTTTTTTTTTATAACTCGCATCACTACAAAAAATGTATATAAATCAAGTCATACTAAGCAGTGTGTCTATGGAGTCGCTGAAAGCTGCTAGATTAAGTCTCTTCTGGTGATCTGCTTGCCTCATCTGATGCTGTAACTCGATCACGTATCCATCTTTTTTGTCCATAACCCTCTCAAAAACACTCCAAATAGCCTAGACACAAATGTAAATTAAATTTATTATGAACATCAATCATCCTATTATCCAGCAATAAAAATAAAGAAAATTTTATAACAAAAATAAATTGATATTGGAATTCTTAAAAGCGAGTCATATAATCAAATGAAATCAGTTTATTAACTCAAAAGACATTACAAACAGCAAAATGTTTAAGGCATCTATTGAGTACAGGTAAAATATTTAAAAAAATACAACATAATATCAGGAACGCATTAGAGATGGTTCGACATTGGGAAGACAAGATACTTTCTAAAGTCAAGAGTATTTGTCCCCTGAACGTACCTTCACTAATATGAAAGACGTCGATCTCCGAGGAGACCGCGTTCAGCAAACTAATTGATCTTCCCACCGGTGTCACCAGAGGCAGATTGATTCTGGTGACCGGTAGTCAAAACAATCTGTGCTGTCGCTGGCGGAGAAATCTATCATATACTTTCGAAATACTAATAACATATGTTCCCAGCAAAGCGAAATATGTTTCTCCCATAAAATTTATTAAGACTTCCAAAAAACTGTATTTTTATCAATTACTCAATTTGGAATTTCATATCGTAGTTCAAGTAACCATAAATAAATTATTAGATACCTATATCTAATGTTTATTATCCTTTGGTTATATATAAATCAAAGATATTAGATTAAATAATAATTGTCATCTGCAAAACATAATATTTTCCCCTGATAAGTGAGTTTGATTCAATTTATCAGTAAAACCCTTTCCTATAACAATACAAATTTCAAAGTTCATTGTTTAGGTCGAAATACTATGATACAAGTACTTAAATATATAACACTGTTATGATATCACATTTTTTTTACTATACGCTTTTTGAGCTTGTTGAGTTGGCATCCTCGGGTGTTACAACAACTCAACTCAGTTGTTCAAAACCCCTGTATTTGCTTCGCGTGAAATTAAAAACCTAATTTATGTATAATTTGATTATCTTACAGCAATATTTAAAAACTCAAAACGACCTCAGCTAACTTAACCGGAAGCTGCGATGTTTAATGTTCCAAACACTCGCCAAAAAAAACATTAAGAAATTAAGTTAATTAAAGGGACCCTACCTTCACCTCTTCCCGGAAGAACGGTATTTTTAATTGTATCATAAAGTTCCTCCAAGATCGATCCATTTTTGCCTTGCTTAATTCCATTAGTTCGACTTCTCTCTTAATTCCATCCTTGCAGAAAAAAAACATTATTTTTACATAAAAATACTAATTATTATTTTTACTAGATATTAAAAACAAATACTTGAGATTCTTTCACACAAACAAGAAATGTAACTATATTAAGAAATTGGTGAAAGTCTATTGGCTTTTTTATACAACAGGTCGTTTGAACCCAATTAATGTGTACAATTTGTTTTTTTAAGCTATTATATTGATTCTCACGACATGTGATAGGTAGCTATCTTAGGTACGGGTGGGTATCGCCATTTTACTGTGACGTGAATTCTATACCAGACCAAAGACATTGTGACAATCACATTGCCATCGCTGGGAGTCGAACCCAGGACCTTCCGTATAGCAGACAGAACTCTTTTCTATTATTTAATACCTACAATTTTCTAGATACAAATTTAAATACATAATCTTCTTCTTATTATTGCCCTGTCACACTTCCGTGGTACATAGGGCCTTAAGGAACCTTCTTCACCCGACCCTATCGCATGCCTGATGCCTAACATCATCCCAAGTGAGGCCTGCTGCCTTAACCTCGTCCTACAGGGCTCTTCTCCAGGTGGCTCTAGGTCTGCCTCGCTTTCTCATTCCCCCCATAGGGGACCAGTCCAGTGAGCCCCGAGCGATGCAGGCTGGGTTCCGTCTCGGAGTGTGACCGATCCACTGCCATTTGCGTCTAGCGACTTGTTCTCTAATTGGCTTTTCGGCTGCCATGGTCCAGAGAACGGCATTTGACACTGTTGGGGCCAATAGATCTTGAATATTGAGCGAAGGCACCTATTCATGAACACCTGGAGTTTTCCAATAACATCCGCGGTAGATTTCCAAGTCTCACATCAGTACAGCAGTACGCTTTTAACGCTACTGCTGAATATTTGGAGCTTGAGCTTTCTCGAAATGATACTGGAACGCCACACAGGGCGAAGCGCAGCGAAAGCTCCCTTTGCCTTGTTAATTAAATACATAATAAATAGGTATATATGTAGATCACCATAGAGTATCACAATCTTCACCATTTACATTTTGCCTGTGAAATTTCACTTATGAGCAACAATCCGAAAGAACTAACCAAAATAGTAAAATACTGAACGAGGTATCCAAGTCTGTGGGGTCTGAGTATGAACCTGGCAGTATTTATTTATTTATACATTATACACAAATGAGACATTACAAACGATAAAACATTTAGGCGACTCATTTGGACACAAAACAGTATTATAAAGATAAAATAAAACAAAACAACATGAGACCAAAAAAATCATACATATCAGAAGGAATCCAAATATGTCGACGTCAGTGAGGCAGTACTCTTTCCAGAGTTTGCAATATTTTTTTTATGAATACTGCCTCACTGACACTGAAAATGTCCAAATCCGAGATGATTAGATTCAGCGTCCGAATTGCTCTTCCTACTGGCATCACCAAAGGCAGGTTGGTTCTGCGTGACGGAGTAAAGAACAATTGATGTCGGCGCTGTCGCAGGTAGTTATCAGGAACAAAAAGACCTATTTGCTCCAGAACATAGGGGTTCTCAATAGAGCCCCGAATCAGTTTGAAAAAATGTGTTGATAGTAATCCTTCCCTACTTAGTTCGAGAGAGTTATACCCCAGCATACCCAAGAGAAATGAAGTATGAACACATTATTCAAATGGGCCGAGAAATACTATTATAAAATACTAACCAACCTGAAGAGGAAAATATATTAAGCGTATGTACCGCTGGTTGGCACTCGAAACTGTCACATTGTCCAAACAAAGTGCCGAAAAATTAAGATTGATCCAAAGAGCCGTAGAAAGAGCCGCTTTAGGAATAAGCCTAAGAGCAGAATCAGAATCGATATAGTGAAAGAAAAATA
The DNA here is from genome assembly GCA_022606425.2 of Lepidostoma basale. Lineage (NCBI taxonomy): Eukaryota > Metazoa > Arthropoda > Insecta > Trichoptera > Lepidostomatidae > Lepidostoma > Lepidostoma basale. Next base: position 527,236 of record JAHDVF020000053.1, on the reverse strand, counting down.
ACATCATCAACCGTATAGCGACTATAAAATTGCAATGGGCAGGCCACTTATCCAGACGGCGAAAAGAAGTGCAGACGACCGCACTACGATGGAAGGACGACTTTAACCGAAACGGCGTAGTGGCGTGAAAGTGGATGGAGAAAGCCTGTGCCCAGAGGTGGACGGGAATAAACTGAAGAAGAAGAATATAGAGCATGTGAAGTACATTCGTTGTATTTATTCAAAAAAGGTCTATAAAATATAATAATTTGATCGATGAAAACACAACAAAATACATATTTCAATAAATAATAAAATAAAATTATTTTACATTCACGTACTTTTTTTCTTTGAAGTTTTTCTTCCTCTAATGCCAATCTCTTAGCCTCTGCTTTCTGCAATTTTAAAGCTTTTTTTTCTGCCTTAGTTAATTTCACCATGTTGTTTTCTTGTCTCGGATTCTACTTAGTCAATAATAAATTTTTTATAAAAAAAAACAGTATTCTGATCAAAACGTAAAATAGACAAACTGTCATTAAGCAGTTATTATTTTTTTAAATGTCAAAGAATAAAGTCGACATTCTTTTTTTTAATTTGTTTTATTCTTTATTTTCAAATTTCTTAATTTTCAACGCGGTCATCCGGCTTGCGCTGGGTGCTCCTTTTTGGACCAGGATAACCTAGAGGTGGGTCTTCCCACTCTAGACGAACACATCCACACACTGGCAGAACGTTTCATTCAGGGGGTCGCCACACACCCAAACTTCTCTATACAAGAAACTTCTAACTCAACCCCCGATACTCACTGCCTTCACAAGCGCCCAAAATACATTCTCCTTCAGAGATACACCACGGGCCACACCTCACAGTCATTTCCCCCTTTCACACCGGAACCCCTCCCAACCATCACCCCCCTCCCCCCATCCCAACCACCTTAGCATTTTCTTATTACCCCATCCTTTATAATATATTCTCATTCCCATCAAAGTCACTTCTGACAGGTGGGGGAGCAATATCCTTCAGGCTGATACTCCCGAAATACAAGATCCTAGACTAGACTTTTTATTTGCTTTATGCCGTTTTGATTGGTTTATTGCTATACTAAAATATGTTCAGGACCTAAATAACGACTCATAACAATTATTTAAAAATATACGTTATATTACCGATAATATTATTTGCAAAATTTATTTGGATTTGGCGCTGACACAATAGGAACTGCAGTAGTCATATTTTGGTTTATGAAAGGTGATTCATAGTTTTTAAACTCTAAACTAATTTTATTCAAAAACATATTTAAAGTAAATTGACGCCATTAGTAAAATCAGTGGTAAAATCATGGCTGCTTTGGAATAAATGTTAAATAATTTTTTTATGTGAATCACAATCGTGACACTTTGATTATAAATAAGTTTGTTGTGTTTTAAATACAGAGCAAATAATTATGCTTATATTCAATGTTTTCGGAAGTAAGTACCATTTACCAAATACCATAAATATTTTCCATAAAATTTGTTTGACAGGAGCTTTTGACGTTTCTATGGATATATTTTTTCCCTTTTTTACAAAAATCTAAGCTAATATAAATGTGGTTGTGGATTGGAGACAGTGCTTAGGTAGTGGTATTCTGCGGTGTCGATTAACTAATTTCAAGAATTAATACATATATTGTTATTCCTTTTTTACACTATTTTAAACTGTTAGCGTGAAACCACGTGTGTCCTACACAATTTGTGAAAACGTGCCACCATGGAAAAGTCCTGGAAAAGAATTATTCCAATGGAAGATCAATCTGATTCATCAAGCTCTGGTAAATTTTCTCATTATGATTGTCCTTATTATATATTTGATTATATTGAAGTATTCAAATTCTCACAACATTATTAACCTAAAGACTAGTTTGCAGATCTGGTTCTATGTTAATTTGGGTTTTTTAAACTTATTTTGCAGATGAATCTCAATACCTTTATAATGGAAATTTTTGGAAACGTTCCGTTATGTCATCAAGAATGAAAATACCACGCCTTGATGGACAGGGACCTTCTTCTCAGCCAGGATTTTCCGCTGTCCTTGTTTCGGCGCATCCCAACCCTTCTGACGTGTTAATGCATCATGACTATGTTGGATCTTCAAGTATTACATTATTCAAATTTAACATTACAAAGTTTTCAAATGTAACTCTATCTCTATCATATTATCATAATAAAGGCTTGTGACATTTAGATATGAAAACTCACATAAACAAAAATAGTTTTTTTTTTCTTTTAGTTCTAATTATTTGCTTTACTAATTTGTGTCACGTTATTTTCTTTTCAGGAAATAATCCTAATGTAAATTCAACAACACTTGAATCTTCAGCTTCATTTCGAAATATGGAATCTTATTTTACTAAATTAAGAGAGTAAGTATTAATTCAATTGTAACGGTATTAGTTGATTTATTATTTCTTGAATAAAAGAGAAGGGTGGAGTGCCGCATCGGTTAAAGTGTGACAGTCCATTCTTTCGGCGTGATGGTTAGTTAGTTTAGTTTTTTGAACAATTATGTAAAATTCCATATTAAAATATGACTGAAAATAACTGTTTTCTAGAAGCTTTGTTTTATTTTTTGGAATAACGTGTTTCATCTTGCTAAGGCATTATCAAATATAGCGTGAATCAAACGTGTTTCTAATTCACGCACATTTCTTCAAAACTGAGCTGATGGAGCAGAATACGGTATTAGTTGAAGTAAGAATAATATTTCAAAACCTATCTTTTAATAGATCTGATGATCTGTGACACAGAAATCATATATCCTGAGATGAACAAGTCCAACTGTCCCTCCATCTCTTCGGTGGACGATTTTCAGCAGAGATTTTGTAAGCGGCCGTCACAATCCACTCTGGCTACATGATCCCTCCAGTATCTTCTTCTGGATTAATTCCACTGAACAATATCATTGCGTTTTTATTATTACAAGTTTTTCTTATTTTTGTGTTATGTGCACTGGATGTACTCCACTGAAAAATATCGCAAGTTTTTATTATGTCTGCATCATGGACACAAACTCTGAGAGTTTTCCAGTAATGAATCTTAGGACCTTCATCTCAGATGTTCCTAGCAGACCCTTGGTTCCTACGTCAGCCCATATCACTACTGCATACGCTATGATAGGTCGCATACATGTCTTATAAATTGTACCTTGCTGTCAATATACATGTGTTTATTCTTCCAGACCAGATATTTCAGTCACCTTGATACGGCAGACGCTTAATGACTTGTTATCGTACTTCGGTATAAAGGTCATTATGGCTGCAATCTCTAGAAAAATAAATTTATGTAAGACTGAGATGCACAGATGATAAGTCAAAGATTTTTATTTCATGGGTTTTTAGAATGAAGACAGACAGGCTTTTACCTTGGTATCCAAATACAGAAATTATTCCTATCTGCCAAGATATTATATGCATAAGACATAATCTATTGATGATGGAATATACTTAATGTCAAAAAATTATATTATGACTGAAAATTCATATTTACTTTTATGTTTTAGTTTATATAGAAGCCGTAACACCACAGTCTTCAATGCCCACGCTCCGAGCACCTCCAACCCCCTGTGGTTTGACAACGACACGGATCCCAATCGTGTTAGTATGTTATTTATCTTTATATTTTCTTTGATATATTTTTAATGTACCTATAATTTTGGGTGAGCCCTCTGTGTATACAAATCCATCTTTGATTCTGGGCTAAGTCCCCAGATTGCAGTTCTGTATTAATTGTGTCCCCACAATAGCTGACATCATATACTTCTAGATGGTGTGGAAGTGCAATTTATGATCCTATCTGAACATCTTTGCAAAGATCTTTTTTTTAGTTAACCACTCTAGGTATGTGAACGTATGTGATATGTTCACTTTGACTGTACCATACTGTAAGATAGGGTGGTTAAAATGGAAACTGTTAATGTATGAAAGAGGTGAAAGGCTTGGATGTAGGTCCCAAAATGAGCGGAGTGTCGATAAGCTGTCTATTGTATGCGGATGACGCTGCCCTCTTTGCAGACAATGAGCATGAACTACAAGTCGTGGTGACTAGTATATATGAGGTATGCATGGGAAATGATCTGATGATGAAAGCAGTGGCGTGCCTAGTGTCAACCAGTAAGGCAAGCCCGTCCGACTTCTTTGTGTTATAATATTAGTAGAGGGTCACGATAATGTATTTTTCCAGATTAAAAGAATTTTATATTTCTTAATTAGTTCATTTTAAATCCCATTTTAGGCGCATTATAAATCTATACAAAAAATAATTTTCTATGTCACCAAACTCATGTACTTGCATAAAATAATAATGTATTTACAAATACAAGAAGAAATAAGCTGTAAATACACAATAATAATAAATTTGTTACCACCGAAACACGAATTATAAATAAATGTTCGTAAAGAAATTACATTATCTTTCTTTTCATAACATTTCTGCACATAACCTAAATGACAGATAACATTCTGACAATAGAAATGAAGTTCGTGACACTTCGAATAGTAACATACTTCAGAGTGAAAAAGCCCGGCTTCAAATCCGTACAAAAAATTGTAGATATCTTCTGATATGTATGCACCTAGCTATATGATTACAAGCCAAAAATACATAAGTGCGACAGAGACCCTTTTACATTTTGCAAGCCCAATATGAAGCCCATCGATAACATGAAACAAAACATGTGGACGTAGGCGATTTCGCGGGCATCTCACCTATGGTACGTATGAGTGAAATAAAATACGGTGTGTATGAGTGGAACAAAACATACACTTAGGTCATTTCTGCGCATGTCAGCGGAGTCATTTACGCAACGAATTAAATCGCTTTAACTCGCGCGAAAATTTAAAATATTATTTTACTCTTAGACGGCTCATACGCGCAAAAAACATTGTTTTATTATAGATTTTTTGGCTGGTATGGAAGTACCGCCACTAGATGAAAGTGAATAAGTCTAAGGTAATGATTTTTAAAAAAAATCATGACACTGCAACATTAGCGTGAATGGTGAAAATCTGAAGCAAATAGATGAGTTTGTATATTTGGGTAGTATGTTTACAAAAGAGCCACACATGCTGTTATAATGTTTTTGTCTTTCATTACATAAGATACCGGTTGTATCAAAATGTTATTAATTGGCTTAAGTGCACGGGCAAAGCAAAGTGCACGGGCGTTTAATTTTTTTTAATGTTTATTCTATTTGTCACTGATTCCCCTAGCATCAAACACAATAATCAGTAGTGTATTGATGCCACATTATCATGTTTTATTTGCAGGAACATGATAGCTCTCAAGAGTTAGCCGTTGCAGTATTAGCAGAGATGCAACTGTCCGCCGCATCACATCCCACTATTATTGAAAACAGATTCAATGAAGAGAACCAAGAAACTGTTCAAGATATTTCGCAACTAGAGCACAATGATAGGAATAGAATGTTTTGTCCTACTACCCCGCCTTTACCTCCTACTGGTAAGATAACCTTCACACTGCTATTTACAATATATTTATAGTATTACAGTAAAACCTCGATTTAACAGACCTCTATTTAACAAACTTCGGATATAACGGACAAAAAATCCGGTCAAATGTAAAAAAACTAAAAACATCCTGTTAATATTATGCATGCTTAAATTCAAGTGTCGCCGCATGCAAACAATTTTTAGTCAATAATGTTATACGTCTAGCACTAGAATTTGAGACATAATGCCGAGGATGGAAGTGAAGATAGCGAAGAAGAAGAAACAACACTGCCAAAAATTAAGTTGTCAGTGGTAAGATCACATCTCGACGATCTAATAACATTTATTGACTATTCGTCAGATAACGAGGTTCAACTATATTATACACATTTTCATAATTTTAGAAAGTAGATTATAAAAAAAAACAGGAAACTTCAAAAGTGCAAACAAAACTGCTTTGGCAGGATTACCGAAAGCAAGCGCGTCAATATCAAACAGCAACGTTACTTTACGACGAGTGTCCGAAGACAATAAATAGAATTTTGTTTCTGTTTTGTATTGTTTATATCTAAACACAGTGTACATATTTTTTTAAATACATGTTTTTTGGTTTATTTTAAACCTATTTTTATACAACGACTTTCATATGAAAAATATATATATATATATTTTTTTTTAGAACATCCGGAAGCGGTACCAAGAGAGTCAGTATTAATATCACCAGTAAAAACTGAGGAACAGGTAAAAATCTCTGTTTAGTTTTTGATATTATTTTAATTTTATAAGATAATCAAATATGTGTATGTTATTATGCAGTATATCCAAAAAAACTAATAAGGAGTGCACAATGGTGTTTTTATACCGACCCTTGTATTTGGAACTGGCAAAAGGATGAAAGTAAATATGGGATCTCTTGGACAAATGTGTAATAAATCTGTATATGAGTGTCAAATTCAAAAAAGGTCATTAAGATGGTTTGGACACGTGGAAAGAAAGAATGATTAAAAAGAATATCTGTTAACGATGTAAACAGGGCAACAAACAGAGGAAGACTGAGGAGAATGTGACACGATTAAATCAATCAAATGGTATTATAAAAGAGTATTCAGTTCATGTTTTCCATAAGTTCCAAAGGAAAAAATGTGGTTTTATTTTTAACAATCAAAACTCATCATTTGACATTTTTGCTATCCGTACTTTTGTTAAGTTCATTTTTTTTCTCCTTCTCTCCAGACTCCCAGTTCCCCGTTAGAAAATGTCGCCAGCACCTCTAACAATGTTGAAGTCCAAAATATGCCACCAAAAAATACAAGAATTACTTGTGTCATTAATAAATCGGAAGGTATAGCTTATTTATATTATCTTATCATTTATATAAATTAAAGTAAATAATTTTTACACCGTATTCCTAAAATAGGATTTATTTTTCAAATGATTCATTGTTTATATTTCATGTTCTTTTGTTTATTTTAGATACTATTCAAAAACAAGATGGAGGATTAAATGAGGTAATGATAAATATTGTAATCAATAAAAAATTGTAGCGTGGCATGTCCAGAAATTCCGTTTTATCTAAAGTTTATATGTCCAATTATAAAAATTTATAAATGTTTTCCCAATTTCAAACCAACAATTAAATTTAAATATAGCATAGTTCTAACTAGCTAACCATCACGCCGTCTCACCGAAAGGGTAGGCAGAAAGGACGGACTGCCACACTTTAACCGATGCGGCACTCCATCCTTCTCTTTTCGCCCCCGCGGGAGATGCGGTGCGATGGGTTGCAGACTTCATCGCCACCAATAGGCATCCCTCGTACACACTTAGTAACTAAAACGTTAACAAAATAAATCTTAAATAAAATACAACGATATAAAGTAAAATAACATAATATACGAGGCATATCCAGAAAGTAAGCGTAATGAATTTTTGTAGGTTACAATTTTTTTTATTTAAACCAATTGACAAAGTCGCTATTCCTCTCAATGCAGGTGGTGAAGCGGGTTATCAACTTTTTGATGCCTTCCTCGAAGTAGTTTCCCGCCAACCCCTTCGTCCACTTCTCCACCTCCTCCTTTACCTCCTCGTCGGTTGAAAACCTTTTTCTACCCTTGTGCAGCTTCAGGGAGGTAAAGAGATAGTAATCTGAAGGTGCTAGGTCAGGGGAATGCGCGGGATGGTTCAGGACATCCCATTTAAATGAGGCGACCACTTGTACACACTTGTATGATTCATAGCTTTATCACCATATGCAGTTTTCACCTCATTACAAACCTCAACCGGAGGTTTTCCCTTCCGAGCGAGATAACGGATGACGCTGCGTATTTCGCACTTGGCGGGAGATTGGATTGACATTTTTCACGAAACGTATTGTCGCGTCGACACTTCTCAACGTACTGACCTCAAACCGGTCTCGTTGCGGAGGGGAAGGATCAGGCTACACGGAAGTGTAGCCAACATGTCGAAAGTAAAATCCATCCGGTCGTGAGAGCCTCAGTACACTTACTTTCTGGATATGCCTCGAATAATAGTTAGTTTTGATGGTGCACATACAGTATAGTTCTAACATGTTATATTAGCTAGAATATTATATAATGTGTGTTTTTATTTATCGTTTGTTGATGTTTTGGTGTTTTACAATTATATTTAACAGATTCATTTTTTGACTTATTAGAACATTTTTCAAATGGGACCTAAATTGAATGTTCAAAGTTTTATTCTAAGTTGCATATGACATACAGGTTCTGCTGGGTCTACTGGAATGTCCCGTGTGCTGGGAAGTGATGCCGCCACCCATTTACCAGTGCTTACGCGGACACCTGCTGTGCCGCCCCTGTCGCAAACGCCTCTCAGTCTGTCCCACTTGTAGGGCTACACTCAGTGCCAGTAGAAATTTAGCGATGGAAAAGGTAAACTACAAATTCAGGTTTATTTAAAATGACTGAAAATTTATAAGATTTAAAGCAGCCCTGTAAGTGGAGTTGGACAATTATTTTATTTACAATTCCAGTTTAAAATATTATGTATTCTCTTATTTATTATTTTCATTATATATTTTTATTTATATTTAAATTATTTTCTTAGTTATGTATTAGGTATTTCGGAATGTTTGATCCGTTTTACAACAGAGGGCTCTGGGTACTTCAAGCTTCTAATCTAGCGGCCTTTTTTTTAGTAGGCCTGAGCATCTGTCAATTAAGTTCAATTTGCACATGTTGGTCATTCTCACAACAACATTTGTTTTATCCTTTCTTAAAATGTTGCTGTTCTAATTGGAAGAAAAGTGCAGCTGAAGCACATAAAATGCTTGTGGAAGTTTATGGCAATCATGCCCCATTGGAAAAATGGCGCAGAGAATGCTATAGATACTTCAAAGCTGGTGATTTTAGCGTTGACGACAAAGATCGCCCTGGAAGACCGAGAAAGTTTGAAGACGAGGAACTAGAGGATTTACTCGATGAAGATCCAACTCAAACACTTAAACAACTGGCAAAAGCATGTGTCAACAGTGAGTGAACGTTTAACGGCCATTACCGAACTTTCCAAAACACCCAATATATAAATGATTAAATAAACTGGTTATTCTTAACGTTGCGAACTCTTTACATGATATTTAATGAGACTATATTATATCTTACAAGTTTTTTGTTATCACTATTAAAAAAAAATTAAAGGTTTAATTGTGCTCTGGTATATTACAATAGGTGAAAGGAGTTTTACTCTTGTCTGATAATATTCCACATAACAAACCCTTATATTTTTTTTCTCATCCTAATCTTCCTTTCAAATATTTGTAGGTTGCTGAAAAGCTGCAATATCCCTGCAAGAACAGTGGTTCGGGTTGCACGGCCTTGGTAGTGCTCCAAGACAAACGAGAACATGAGGCCAATTGTGCCCACCGTTTGTTCCCCTGCCTCAGTCCTTTCTGCGCCCCACGCTGGACCTGCAAGCTTGACACCCTGGTGTTACACTACGAGGCCATGCACAGCGAGATGCTCCGTCGCGGGCCCAAACATATCCTCCGCATTCCTGTCAACCACGACTTCTACAGGAAAGTTACCTCACATGTCTGGGTCATATTGGCTTTTGAAAAACTCTTCACCATCAATCTACGCATCGTTCCCCCCGGAGAAGTTTTCGGCTGCGTCCAGTACGTGGGCCCTTATCGGATGTCGCGAAAGTTTATTTATGAACTGAAAGCACAATTACCTCTAGAAATATATCGCTGTGCTAAATTTGAGAGAACGACACATTCCGATCAGAGTAACATTGATCGTCTTTACTTAAAAAAAGATTGTTTCCATCTTTCAGATAACTGGACCAAAAATTTTAAATCTGATAACAGTAGTAGATCTATGGAATACCTCGAAATTTCTGCTACAATCAGAGCATCCTAGGTCTTAATAAGTTATTTATTTCTTCTATATTCACCTATAGTTTCTGTTGTAATTTCATACATACATTTATTTAAAAACAGTTTATATTTATACAACACACGGTTAAGGGGTTAGGTCTAGTCAGGTGTGTTAATAAATTTTGATGAATATAACATTTTTTTTATATACTACTGTGATAAAAAATTAAGGTGAAATTTTATTATTAAAAATATGCGGGCTCTTCGATCAAATATTTTTTTTAGTTTGGTAGTATTGTCACTGAGATCTGTGTCAAATTTCATGACAATATCTGTATTTGTCCAATAGTTACACACGTGTTTGTGAACACCAAAATGTTGAGCAAAGAAGTTGCATTAAATTTTGTTTGCAGAATGAAATATCTGCTGCAGAAATGTTGCAGAAGGCCTTCGGTGACCAGGTTATGTCACATTGGCGTTGAAGACAAAAATCGCCCTGGACGACCATCAACATCAACTGATGAACAACTAGTTCTTCTTCTTAAAGTGCCCTGTCAGGTCCCCCCGACGTTGGGGATCACTCTGGTAAACTCTTCCCTATCCTGCGCTGTCCGGAATAGCTCCTCCACAGTTCCGATTCCTGTCCATTCCCTCACATTGCGCAGCCAAGAGATCTGCCTTCTCCCTGCCCCCCTGCGGCCCTCTATTTTTACAACTAGTTAAGAAAATAAAAAATTTGGTACTCAAAAATCGTCTATTGACAATTAGAAAATGGCTGATACTATTAACATTTCATTTGGATCAGCCCAGACCATTCTGAAAGATGTTTTATGCCTGAAAAAAGTGAAATCTCGTTTGGTGCCAAAAAGCCAATTTTTTTTTTTTTAAACAGCGTCGCTTTGAAGCCTGTGAAACAATGCTCAAATGCCAAAAATTCAACTCATATCGTTCCACAACCATTGTATTCCCCTGCTTTAGCACCATGTGACTTCTGGCTATTATTCCTTACCGCTCAGAGGACACCGTTTTGACATGATTGAAGAGATAAAAAAAACAACACGCTGCGCGCTTTAAAGGCCATTCCAAAAATCTACTTTAACAATTATTTCGAGGATTGGAAAAAAACGTTGACATAAGTGGATTGTATCGGGAAGGGAGTACTTTGAAGGCGATGAATAATATATTTAGAAGAATCAATAAAGATTTTAAAAGTTATAAACAATTTCACCTTACTTTTTGATCACAGTAGTAGTAGTTTCATTTATTTTTTGGAACAAATAATACAAAGTTATTTATTATATTATGTTTTGACTCTATTTGGCAAATATTAGAAAAATACATATTTATTGTAAACTAAGATACGCGATATTTGTTTGACCCGTCCCACAAATCGTGCTTTGCAGTGACCATCATAATATTTTACTGGTTCATCTAAATTCAATCAACAAAAATAAACATTGTTTCAATAATTGCATAGATTTTCACAGTTGATAGCAATAAGTATTTTGGGAAAATCCGGGTAGCTCATTTTTTCGGACCGACTATTCGGAGATTGTTGCAGTCTGCATCTTCAGGGTGGTTATAAATGTGTGGTGGGTAATGTATGTTTAACTCCTTCTACACTGTGCCTTGTTTTGCCGGATTTTCCCAAAATACATTATTTCAATAGTTAATCTAGTTAACAATCATAGCTTTTTTAATTTTTTTCTTACATAAACAAAATGTTAGCCCTTCATATTTTTTTGAAGATTTTCTACAAAAAAGCATTATTTTTTATTAATATATATTTTTTTAATGAAATGAATCCTATAATCATTAACTAGTGTTTTTTTATGTTTTCAATAAGCTGTATAAATTTCATTCAAATCCGTCGAGTAGTTTTTGAATTACAGTGGTCACCGACTTAGAAAACATCATCTATTCCAAGGGCATGTAATAGTCCTTCTACATATCATCTATGTTTTGTTTTAGTTTTTTATATGATGTACTAACACTTTCAACACATTTCGCTGTATTAAATGGTACGCGATTTACCCACATTATCTGAACTCCGAAGTTTTCTTTTTCATTATTATTACGTCCCATGATAAATTGTCCAAATTATTTATAAAGCACAAGTATTGAATTCTGCGATACTGACACAGATATACTGATGCCAAAACTTAAATTTGAAATACAGTACACTTCCGATTTTCTGGGGTCGGGTTAACCGGGAAGCAGATTATCCGGGACCCTTGAGTCATTGAAAAAATATTTTATAAAAACAAAAATTTTTCACTGTAATACTTAAAATGCAAACAAAAACTCAAATCTGTCACAATGACATTGGGCGTTTAGTTCACATTTGCGCCACCGCCAACATACGTTTGTGTGTTTGCAATAAAGCACCCGCAGAGTAGTTCATACTCATAAAACATTGTCATCAATTTTATTTTACTGTGAAAAAGGGTCTATAATAATGGATAAATGCAAACGAGTCGTACTTTCAATTGAACAAAAGCTCGAAATAATTCAAAAGTTGGAATGGGCAAAATGTGAAAATGGTGCAACTGTCAAATATTTATTGAATCAGTGTAAAGCTGGTAATAAATAAAAAGTGAAAATTGCTAGATTTTGCGGTTACATTGGATAGCGCCAAATGCATTTTTTCATGTTTTCGGATTGACCGGGAAATCGATTATACGGGATTTTTTTTCATCATCCATCCCAGAAAATCGGGAGTGTACTGTACTCCAAAATCCCAGAAGGTTAAAAATAATACTTTTGCTAAGAAATAATTAAGATAATAAAATTCGGCAACATAACGTTAATGAATATATAACAATAGATGTTAAAGGACCCTGCGTCATGGTTCAGAGAGGCCTTCACTAATCGAAGGATATCTCGAAAACTGTTCATTGGATTTACTTTAAATTTTTAGATAAAGTTTGCGAGATAAGAAACTTTAAGAAAATGCAATTACAAAAGAAAATGTTTTTTTTTTTTTTCAATTCTGACTAGACCTAACCCCTTAAATTATAATACAATAAAAACCGACATTACAAATGGACATGACTAATGTGTAATAAGGTTCCAATATAAGCATGTTTTGTATAAATTGTTTCTAGTTTACTTCAACAGTTATTTATTATTTAATTTTTATTTGATATGGTGATATTTAATTATTTGTACCTACAACATGAACAACAAAACAAATAAAAACATTGCCTTCTCTTTCATTTGTGTATGTTTTATTTTTATTTATTACGAATTTTTTTCTGTGTACTAGTGTGTAAATTTTTTGTCACTGAATATTTTCAAAGTAAATCTGATTTATATATAATTTGTGTGGCATACAAAATTTAAATAACACAATGCAAATACATGATTATGTTCGTAAGGTAGAGCGGGGCAAAAAGTTCCTTTGACTATTTCTTGGTAATTAAAAATTGTTGGTAGTGGGTTTTGCTGACCATAGACGTGGAAGAAGTGAAGGAAACGACCAACCAACTCTAGTTGTCACCCGGCAGACAACGCGATTACAAATGATTTTTTTGGTTTTGAAGCATGAAAAGTATTTTTGATTTTCAACAAACGTTTCGTTATAGTGAGCTATATTGGTGTTTCTTCGAAAATGTAAGTTTGTTTGTATGGTATTATTTATGTTATTTATAATGTTACTAGCTTAATCAGTTAAAATACAGCAGTTTTTAAATAATTTACCAGACAACATGAACTCTACTAGTGAGGCAAAAAGTACCATTTGGAGTGTAAAAATTTCCAAATGGAACTTTTAGCCCCTCGATTCGTATTACCTACTTATCACTTTAATATCATTATTTAAATACTGTTTTTAGTTTCTACGGTGGCTATTATTTTTTTTTAAATCACCTCTGGTTATTTTACTTATTTTTGTTTGTTCCAAAATGAGAAATTATAAATCAATGTAAAAATCACTGAAGAAATATTTGTTTGAAACATAACTAACAAACCATCACAATTTTTCACTGGAGGGTAGGCAGAGAATGGACCGCCACACTGTTCTATCCTGGCATAACTCTCGCGCCTCTTCTACATTCGCACATCGTGACATGCACGCTCGTCAATTGTTCATATTTAGAACATGGCTGCCATTCAGTAATTGATTAATTTTTTCTTGCGAGTTTTTTGGCCTCGTTTACCTTTTTTCCATTCACACTACATGTATAAATATCTTTTTAACCATTCTTCCCTCATCTATTCGTTCCATACGTCCAAACCATCTTAATGGCCTTTTCTGAATTTAATTTAGGACCCATTCATCCACCTTACATACATTTCTTAATTCATATCATACATTGGTTTTCTGCACATTCTTCTTAGTGATTTTATTTCTACAGAATTCATCCTACTCTCATCCTTCTTCTGCGAACTCCAAGCTTCACTTCCATACATAATGGTTGGCACTAGAACTCCATTGTTCACTGCCATATTTGCTTCAGTCGCTTTGTTTATATTTATAGTGATGACTTTGAACCCACCATTTATTTTGTTTCCAGCTCTAACCCTTCTTTCGATATCTTTTTTCATTTTTCCATCACTTGTAAACATGCTTCCCAAATAAATAAATTCGGTCACTTGCCCTAATTTCTCACTATTAATTCATCCCTATGGAAGTGCGGCGCCTTGCCTAGGATTATGTCATAAAATATATGTAATGTATATCCAAGAAAACTGGCTTTGAAACGAAATTACTGATTAAGACTAGATGACGAGATTTTAAAGAGGAATAGTCAACTTTCGTTAGTATTGTTTCCCAGAAAAAACATAATGACCATTTTGTGTAAGACAGACCTTCAAATTTCAATGGAATGACAAGAGGCTATGGATGGTTTTCTGACCTATAATTACACAGATTGGATATAGCATTTCATCAAGCATGCGTTAATCCCTCGAAAGAGCCCCCTGTACTCATTTTATTGGATGATCATTCATCCTATCTTTGTATGTATTAACATAGTCAACTTGTCTAAGGACAATAGATCTTTCTTACTACACTGCACCCATAAACTATAGCCGCTTGATGTCAGGATGTACAAAAATTACTCTACTTACCCAGTAGCCCTTCCAGCTGAGAGGATGAAGAATATTGCTAGTCATGTTGCGACCCCTTTTCTTTAAGTCTTCCTGGAGTAAGTACATGCAAGCATAGGGCTCACACTAGGTGAACTTCCAATCCAAAAGTTGCCATTTACATATCCAAACTGTTGCAATGACGAAGATTAATTTTGCCTATCTTTCATTGATATTTTTAACAGTATTATTTGATTATTGCTTTTGTTTTGATAATTATAAATATATAATCATTTTTATACCCATCTTACCTCATTCATGATTGACATTACACTTAAAAATGATGGGCATTTTTTACTCCCTACCGGGAACTTATAAATAAACCCGCACGTGGGGCTAAAAGTTCCATAAAAATATGTTTAATTATCAAAGAAATAAAAATACGTAGAATTGCAAGACTTAGTGTATAGCCAAATATCTATTCTTTCGTTGCATGTTAGTTCTTTTAGTGTGGGTGGAATACATACCGCCCAATTATGGAATATGTCGAAATTGGCACTTTTAGCCCCGCCCTACCCTACTAAAAGATTTAAGAAGAGCGTAATTTTTTTGTGGTTGCACTATACCAAAGTCAAGGTTGTCTATGGTCTTGTTTCAATTTTCATAGATGCTGAAGAACGGAGATATTTGAATTTTGTGTTTTGACATATCTCTGTCCCGATTCTGCATTTTACAGGTTTGTAATTGGTACTGGATGCTTTTTTTGTGCTCATAAGAATTTAATATTCATATATTACCAACAAATTGCTCGCATTTATTGCTTATTATAGTGTATTTTAGATAAACGAGAAAACGCACGTATCATGACATTTTTCGGCGAATTATATATTCCTCCTGAAGTAGTAGAACACATTATAAAGAAGTTAGATCCCAAATCTTTTATAACATCCAGAAGAGTATGTCGAATTTGGATGATAATAGTCGACAGGCTAAGCAAGGTATTTATAAGAGTTACATTTAAAAAATATGGGCGTATTTTTTTAATTTCGTTGTTACGCATTTAATATTTTAATACGAATTAATATTATTTACCTTATATTTTAATAGTTTACTCCATTTGCAACCCCTTAAAATTTCATAATAAAATCTTTCACTTATTTCCAACACTTTTGTCTTTTATTTTAAATACCCTAAAACAGAGAATTTTATGAGAACAACCTAGACGCACCCATATTCAGCTGCCAAAATTCTGAAACCTTTTTTTTGTCTTGTTTGTTCACGATCTCACTCATATTTCCACCATTACTGTCGTTATACCAAAATGTTTTTACTCTGTGAAATAGCATGATCTGCAGAGAGTTTTTAAAACAATGGGGCATTAAATTTCCCGAAATAAAAATTTAATTGTAAAAAGAGTTGAATCTTAAGATTTGTATTGAAATAGTTTATTTTAATTCGTCTTTACCCATCTAGGATGCCAACACATGGAAGAAAATGGCGAACAGATTTTTTGATTGGAGAATTAAGTCAATTACTAACAAATCCACAATGCCTGAGAATTTAGTATACCAGAACTATTGCTTGTGGAAACAAATATCTTCGGCAAAAATTACCATTGACATATTGGATGGATTGGATTCTTTACCAGTTAGATATATTTCAACAACATATGGTAATTGTAAAAATACATATTTTGTTTACTCTCATTTTAATGTTAATTCCTGGGATGTTTTTGTTTTATATTGAACTTTATTTCTCTGCTTGTGTGTTGAAATTTCAACGTTTTTTTTATACAATGTTGGCGAAAGTTTTGTGTGAAGCAATGAAAAATCACGTGTAGTTTTTACAATGTATGCAATTTATGATGGGATAACGACGTAAAAAGCATAGTTAGAGAAGGAGGATGAGTAGTCGAGTCTCGAGAAGTGTGGAAGAACGTAAGAACTGTATATGATTTCCAAAAATATAGAAAATCAGTAATAAAAGTGCAAAAAGACAAGCTTAATGAGAAAGAAGGGCTCAAAATGACTACTACTTCCGTGACAACATCAAATCGTTCAGGAAAGAAGTCCGAAATTCTCCTGAAAGTATGAAAGCGATTTTGGGTAGATAGGGAAGAATGAAGGCACAGATAGTAGGTGCATACAATAATGATGGAAGGAATATAATATATTCCTTCCATCCGTGCTTGTATCTCCATCATATTGTAATGGTGATACAAGAACGGAAGAATGAAGCATTAATACCAAGCATAAATGATTAGAGCAATCCAGAAGAAATATGTATGAGTGGGACATTTGTGAAAGCCATTAAAATAGGGAAAGGTATCGGTTATGGCTGTCGCTATATAATTTATTTAAAACATTTGAAGTAAGATCTCTTATATGCTGGTGTGTGATAAATCTTTTTTATAATGAATAAGGCAAATATATATATAAATAAAACAAGCGAATGTAGTGCGAACAATATAATGAAAGGTTCATCGAAATGGTTTAAATACATAGAAAGAATGGTAAAGAAAGTATATGTTAGCGTTGTGAATGGAACACAAAATAGAGATAGACAAAGGGAAATGTGGCACAATCAAAATTTGAATGTCAGACACATGAGGAGTTGGGGAAAGTAACGTGTGTGATCGAACACAGTGTATGAATGTTGAGGAAGTGAGAGCAGTATGCCAGAAAATCACAGAACAATTTTATTATGTGATTTTGATCAGTCAGATGTTAAATTTAAGCATACTTTTATAAGCAACCACTTTTATCCGTGTTTTTCTTTTAGATGGGAAACTCTGCGTTACCTTAAAAGATGTAATATTTATTTATGATATTGTCACTCTAAGCCCAGAGTCAAATATAGATGGCCAATGTAAGTTGTTTTATTTTTACATAATGAAGTACATATTCTTCTTAAGACATTGGGTATGTTCACGTCTCGTGGTTTCCTCTTCAACCAGTGTTTCGTAGATTGTAAGTTTCCATCTACAGGATGATAGACATGTGTGTGTGGTGGGTGAACTATCCTTTACTCTATACCCCATAGGTTCCCAACAGGGGCGGTAGCAGGTCTCAGTCAAGAAGGTGGCCGTGGCATACCTATTTCAGAAAATAATATTTAAATACTCGTACAATATTTTCATGAATAAACCATTTATCTAACTCTCTAAATTTAAGCTTTTGTGATTCATTATATAATATTTTTATTGCAACTTTGTAATTCTAAATAGATATGAACAGTTTTTTTCCATTCTTAATTTTTAAAACACCTTACCTCATTCGATGTGCGTGCACGACCCGACGTATTTATGTTGAGAAAGGAAAAGAAGTAGGTCAGGAAATAATAATGTAGTGGTTTTTTTGCTGCGTATCCCTTCAGAGATGGTTAGTTAGGTACTTGTCGTAATTTTATAAAAATTTGAACAATTCTTTATATTTTTTGCACGCAAGCGATTTTGAATCTTGACTTCCTGAATCAGCAAATTATCAGTGCCATTAATCAAATTAAGACCATTTCAACAGGTAAAGCGCTAAAAAGCGAATTATGAAAAAGAGTGCGCCTTTGTGTGTATTGTCAGTTGTTCTTATTGATAGTTTAAGTAACATTTAGTTACTTAATTCAATGTTAGACGATTTTCTACTTACTTTTGGTGTAATGTTGATTTTTCTGTAATCTTATAGCCGACGTATAGTTTAGATACTTCGTTTGAAAGCTAATAATATGTAGATGTTTTTAAAATAATTAGTCCAATATCGTGGACCCCGTGGGGGGGGTCTATATAGACCACTTTGGGAATCACTGCTGTATAGCATCAAACACAGAAACCACAAACTTGTAGATCTGAATTTATCTCTAATATTACAAATTATTTCTAGTTAAAATACAATAACCGGAAAACATTGATTATGTTACAAAATAACCACACAAAAATTGTTAATCCGCCACATAAAAAGCAATCTTGCAATCAATGTTTATTTATATAGTATAATGGTCTTGCATGCATCTTTCACCCCGTTCATTCATATTTATGTTTATTGCAGATTTGAAATATGACAAAAGTAAAAGAATGATAGCCTTGTTTATGTCTAATAATTCACTTCAGCTGACACCAACTCCGTCCAATAGTGACAAAGAACCTGTTCATACGACAATCGACAATGTTAATTTCTACAGGTATACAATTTGATTTTATTACATACATATTTTTTGCAATGCATTCAAAAGTATTTGCAGGTTTTCCTCGGTCTCAACAAATATGACAGTGTTGTCCGCATAACAAACCTATGATCTTCTCTCCCAGCCGGTATCCTTTATTCAGTATCTTAATTTCCTCCACAATCCCATCCATTGTGAGGTTGAAGAGGAATGGACTCGGGCTATCGTCCTGCCTGATGCCAGTACCGACTTTTAGAGGATTTGAGAGTTGACCGTGTATTCGAATTTTGGTATTTGTGTTTGAGTCAAGTTGCCCAATTATGTTGACTATTTCTGGCGATGCTCCTCTTTCAGTCAGCATCTGTGTTATATCATCAAGTCTGGCCCAGTCAAACGCCTTAGTAAGGTCAATAAAAAATATAATTTGATTATAAACAGTAGCGAAGACCAAGAGTATGGCATTCTCTCGAGCTCAGGTGGAATGTAGTGTTTCTTCAGGGGGCATTTCAGTGAAACAGGTGGAACAACGCTTTTTTTAAATCCTTACATTATCCACAATCAACCAAGATTTGTAGTTCTTACTCGCTGTCTGCAAGTAGCGCACTCTTGTCCACATACAATAGACAGCCGACACTCTGTTAATTTTGGCACCTGCGTTCAACCCTTTCAGCTCTTTCATAAACTTGTCCATATCTAGATTTAACAACTATAAATATAAATTAATCAACGATTTGTTATGGTCTATAATTTTCTATATGTCAATTTTTTTTTTTTTTACAAATATGGGCCTGATTTTTTTGTTATTTTGATAGTTGATTTATATTTTTCAATTATTTATTTCACATAATTTTTTTCTTACAATTTGAAATCAAATTTACTCTGAGTAAAGATTAGATCTTTACACAGTTCTGAAATTTATGAACACTTTTGTTAAATATTTAATATTGAGGAAAACCTGTACATATTCTTTAATACGATGTTTCACATTCGAGAAATAATAAATAGAAAAATTATTTTAAATTCATAATGATCTTTTTTTTACTTTTACAGTATTGATGATGATACATGCTATTACATGTCCTTGGATCACAGATTGTGCCGATGTGTAACAAAAACTTTTTACACATTTGAGCGCCCGGAGTTCTTAGCAACGTGGTTTTCTCCGGACCAAATAACGCATATGCATTTACATAAGAAAAATGTTTATTTTCTCACTTGCTCTGGACAACTACTGAGCTATGTCAATAACAGAATAATCAAAATGTTTGATTTCAACTATCCGAGGTATGAACATAGCGATGTCCTCCAGATGTTCGGGGGAAATAATCTTATTTATGCCAGTAAGTAAAACTATAATAGACGGTTCTTTCAAATTATTTTTAGTGAGAGAATTGAACATAAAGGTCTCTGCCCACTACAACGTATCACTTACACTTAAGTATTGACTTTTTATTATCACTCTTATAACTGGATTGATCATTCTTATAGCTCAATGTGATTTTTATACGGGTCTTTGTGGTAGCCTCCGTGAAAAAAACATGAAAAATAACAAGAAAATTACATGCATCCTGCTACATGCCAATATCCTATTTCTTGGTACGCACTGGGGAGCCGTGAGTGATTTTTTTATTTCTTTCTTTAAACAAATGTTCGTTGCAAAAACAAATAAACTGATCTTGGATCGAGCCTAAATAATATTATGCATATTTTAGTTGTTTATATGTCATTAATTTTTATTTTAGATAAACTTGTACTACCTTAAGAAGATCACTGATCTTCTTACTTTAGATTTGGAGAAGCCCACATACCACTACCTTCTGCGAAATGAAGATTCCGGACCAATTCTCGGCTTCGATATTTACGAAGCAGAAGGAACTCACCACCTCTTCATAAATACAAAGAAAAATATTTGTAGCATTAAATTTTCTCATTTGAGTTCTCTAAACAAATAAAGTGTATTTTTATTTTATTGATTAGATGTATGTATTTTAAGTATAATATATAGATAAATTGCCATCTTTTATTTCTTCCATAATTTATATTTAAATATTTTTCTCTAATTGTATGTGTAAAAATTCCTCGTAAAAAAAGCTAAATAAAAAATACATGTATTTTTATTACTTGTGGAAAAGTAAATGGCTGTGTAAAATAGAACTTGATTTGAAGAAAAGATGGATGAATGAATGTGTAATGTTTAAAAATGTACGTGAATATGCATTTTATTAATATTTAAATAGTCAAATATTGTGCCATATAAATTATATTGTATGTAATTGATCAAAATAAATTCAGCCGGCAAATCAATGTTTACAGTGATAATATTAAGCATAGTCAGAATATACCATGGTATTTACATTATATAAATAAAACAATTTGACAACAATTCTTGTTTATTTTAACATTTCTACGCATTGTACATTATGAATGGAACATGTTTCTAAGCTAGGCCACTGGAGCATGTCCCAGGAAAGTAACTACCCTTTACGAAAATGAAAATGTTTTACAAATTGGACTTTATCATCGGAGATCCTACCTGGTACGAAGCAAATTGATGCAATCTAAAAAATTCAAAAGAAAACTGATTTTCAGAATTTATATAGAAAACCGTTTTTTGTTTTGTTTTGTTTTTGTAAATGTGTAAAAGGGAAATAATCAATGGCTTGATTTTTTTAATTTTAACCGATTAATTTATCTTGCCAATGTAAGATTTATCATGTTCAATATTATTTTTTATTTTCAAAATGCTACAAAAATTGAGCTAATTAGTTCAAATTAACTACGTTTGACTAAGAATCCTTCACTAATGTGACATTCTTTTTTACATAAAAATCAAAAATTGCATAATTTTATACAACTAAATAATATGAATTAGCATGTACACATGTATGCAAATTTTATCTATTTATTTATTTAACCTACGATAATTCAGAATAGCTAATTAATTATTAACAATACCATCTATTATTCTGTAACTGTGAGGAGCTACTGGTCATTCTTTATCACTTGAATGTGGTACCAACAGCAATGATAGTTTGTGTTCCAGATGAAAAGAACATTTACGCTTTTATTGACACTACATTAATTTCAAGTACAATTATTATTTTATTACAGATGAAAATTATCATATAATATGTAATGATGTACAAGTGAAATAATTTAATGAAATATATTTTGGTTTAAATGTTAATTACCATTGTTGTGTATTGGATTTTTTTCTACAATCTTTAAACTATGTAGAATAATCGCTTGTGCAAGAACCCAGGTTCACAAGTTCAAATCCAGAACCCTATTTTCTGACCTGAATTACACATATAGATTATTGTATTTAACATAAATACTTTTGTGTCATAATGTATCGTCTTGACATACATGAGGAGTGTTTAAAAAAATGTATTTCCTGTCGGAATTTTTTTTTAACAATCTTTGCATTGTGTATCTTTTACATCATTCCATTAAGTATAACTGCTCTAACTCTGCCTTCAAAAACAATACATATATGGAACATAATAGCTTTTTTATGAAGTAGAAAAATGTTTAAAACAAAAAATAATGATATATTTATATTTTTATCTCAATATTAGAAATTATGCTTTACTTAATAAATGAGCGAAGATTTCTTCGTTCATAAATCTATGGCTAAAACCATATACCGGGTCCATTATAAAAATAATGCACATTTTCTGAGAAATATAGATTTATTGATTGTAACGTTAAAGTTCTTCAAAATACCCTCCCCCAGCATCAATACATTTGCGGAGACTTGTCTGCCATGCCTGGAAGGCACCCTGAAACTCCTCGATGAAAATTTCTCTTAAGAACGTTGTAACATGCTTTTGAACGTTTTCCATGGACTCCCAATGCTTTCCTTTCAGCTCCGGGTCCATTATAAAAATAATGCACATTTTCTGAGAAATATAGATTTATTGATTGTAACGTTAAAGTTCTTCAAAATACCCTCCCCCAGCATCAATACATTTGCGGAGACTTGTCTGCCATGCCTGGAAGGCACCCTGAAACTCCTCGATGAAAATTTCTCTTAAGAACGTTGTAACATGCTTTTGAACGTTTTCCATGGACTCCCAATGCTTTCCTTTCAGCTCTTTCTTTAGTCAGGGAAACAAAAAAAGTCGCACGGAGCCAAATCGGGACTATAAGGGAGCTGGGAGACCACCGGGTGTTGCTCCGGGCCAAGAAGTTGGTAATGATGAAGGTCGTGGTCGGGGGCGTGGTGGAACTTGACTGACTTACGCATTTGCAGATCTTCGGTCACTATCCTATGTACCGCAAATGTGGACATGTTTAGGGTGTCAGCGATATGCTGGATGCTCAATCAACGCTCAGAACACAAAACTTCATACACAACGATTCAAGTTTTCGTCGACGTCCAGACCGGGGTTCGTCAGCGATCTCCTCCCGGCCCTCCTTGAACGCTTTGTACCACCTCCCGAACTATAACCTTGAAATGCAGTCTTCCTTGAAGGCCCTTTGAAGCATCTGGAATGTTTCGGATACATTCTTTCCAAGCTGCACACAAAACTTGATAGCGTATCACTGTTCAAGGGAACGCTCCATCGTGCCGTGTTACTAAATCGAAAAACACACTTCACGCGGAGGCACGTCTTTCCACTCAGACTACTCGGAGCAAACTGGCGACAGGCTGCAATGAAAGGGCAGACCCCCTACCACATTTGCCGATCCGTTTTACCCTGCTGGGATGGATAGTCGAGTCACCATAAAATCATGCGCATTACTTTCATAATGGACCCTATATATAAGTTACCTCTGAAAGCATTTACATAAACACTCTTTATTTCAAATGTGTGTTAGAGCTCCAAATCCATTTTTTTTAAACCACTTCAAAAATAATTTGGTAAGTATAATCAATTTATGAAATATTGAACAACTGACTAGAATTAATAAATATATATGTATAAACAAGATTATTATTAATCTTAAAAAAAGCCTAGCATATATAAATAAATATGTATATGTTAAGATATTTAAAAAATGATACAATATGCTCGGAATATTCCCTCTCTAGACTATTTGCTACCGACTACTTACGAACATGACACAATAAACTACACATAAACTGTGTTTTTAACACATTGTATGCGGGTGCTTTTGTGCTAAAATATTTACTGTAAATTAAGACCAATATAATTGTTCCATTGTTACAGTACTTCTAGTTAAGATTTATTTTGAAACTGTAAGTCTGATCCTATCGCGTGGGTATAAAAATTTTCCTCAAAATCTTTGTTACCAGCTAACATAAAATCTGTTTAAATTTAAAGAATCACATAATGTTTCCCGTGCACAATGTGTTAACAATGAACATCTACAGTAAATATTAACCTCCGATAAGTGTGTCATTTTGCACAGTGTCAAACAACAGTCAGATCAACATGTTTGTGAATTCTGGACACTCATCGACACTTAAGTACAAATTCTCACTAGCATATCTACTACATTTTATCTATGAGGATAGAACACATGCCAAATGTTAATTTAAGATCTTGGTAGTTTTATTGATGTATAAGTAAGTACACGCTGATGTTAATCTAAACATTTAGTTCAATGAGGTGATGAACGCAACAAGCTGCGTTACAATATTATCAAATTACAAAAAGCATCCATATTAGTACAAGTTTGTACATAATGTATGTTTAATTTTATATATTCACAAGATGAACACCTTTTGATAATTTATTTGCGCCTTTCGGCCGGTTGGTCCCCTTTTAAGAAAATTGTCAATCATACCGTTTTAAGGGGAAAATATACATATGTAATAATGCAGTCCCAGTTCTAATTGGGTTACAAAATCACTATCCAGCTGATAACATCTTTAAACAGTATATGTGGCATAAGAAACACAATCCAAAATCAATTAATCAAAGTGATACATATACGTAAACATTCATTGAGGTGAGATATGATAAGTATTCATTGCTATTAATAAATCCACCCACTCCGTTGATTGCCTTATTGACTTTACATTTAATACCATTATATAGCATAAAAAAATATACAAGTTTTAAAATGAGTTTAAATACATAATTTTTACTTTACATGATTAGAAATAAGAAAATAAAAATAAACAGTAATATAATACTGATCATCAAAGACCTTTGTGAAACTTAAATGTAAAAAAAAAAGTAGTCCTACAAATAACCAAAATGCAGATTTTTTTTAATGCTTTAAATGAGAAAAATTAATAGATTTTTCTTTTTAATTACCACCATCTTGAAAGAATCGGTAAAGGCATTCTTAAGAAGCCTAGAACATTGGAATCATATTCCACTGGCTCATACAAGCCGGCAAGTGGATGACTTGATAAAAAAACATATAAAACAGGCTAAATATTTTCTCTAAAAATCAAAATCCATAAATACATCCACGCGATTAGCAACAGCTAGGTAGTCACCATTGTTGAATTCATTTTCCCTTTGAAAATCATTCCTTCAATCTAACATTTCATAATTCCTATCCTTATCTTTTTATAATTTCAAAAGCTGACACTGAACAGAGAAATCTAATTAGAATGAAAGAAAAAAATCTAATTCATATTTGATAAACATATTCATTCTCAAAATGTAAATATTTTTTCTTGATATTATAGACCGTATATGTCCTTATGGGTGCATTAAAACTTGCAAAATTTACAGTTATAAAAACATGATTGTTTATTTAAGAACATACGCCATTCCTCAATATAATTTTGTACATTTGAAAAAATATAGACGTATGTGTGGTAGAACGATGTACGACAGAATCTCAAATGCTGATATTAGGAAGGAGTGTAGAGCGAAAGAAAGTATTATGAACAAAATTATGAAAGGTTCGCTTCGTTGGTTCGGACATATGGAGCGCATGGGTGAAGAAAGAATGGTTAAAAAAGTAAATGGACAACAATGTAAATGGAGTAAGGAGTCGAGGTAGACCGAGGAAAACATGGCATGACCAAATTAATCAAATATTAAAAGTTGGTCATGTCAGAAGCCGGAAGAATCGACGTGCGTGTATGACTCGATGTATGAATGTGGAGGAAGCTAGAGAGGTGTGCCAGGATAGAGTAGTGTGGCGGTCCATTCTCTCTGCCTACCCCTGCGGAGAAACGGCGTGATGGTTTTGTTGTTGTTGTTGAAAAAATATATATAGAATTATTTTTACAATGTCAGTTCAATACCTTTTATTGCACAGAATGCTAAGTGATGAATAATAAATATTTTGAGAGGATCTGTTGCACAAAAATCACAAGAACGTATCACAATAATAAACGACTGAGAGAAATGTTCTTATAACAATAGCTTTGATATGCAAGAAATGTATTAAAACCCTTCACCTGACTTGGCATTGTCACCCATTAGTCCTAGTTCCTAGTTCAGTGTTTCATCAATCATCATCATAGATATTTATAATATGATCAGTTATCATAGATTGACTTCCTGAATATCCCCTTAAAACATTTAGCATTCACAGTGCCATAACACATTATAGAACATTGTAATAACTTCTCTGAAAGAAATAG
Source organism: Lepidostoma basale (assembly GCA_022606425.2). Taxonomy (NCBI): domain Eukaryota; kingdom Metazoa; phylum Arthropoda; class Insecta; order Trichoptera; family Lepidostomatidae; genus Lepidostoma; species Lepidostoma basale. Next base: position 500,707 of record JAHDVF020000053.1, on the reverse strand, counting down.
ATATTGCTATTTTATAAGGAGAAAGACTAAGTGTCAATCCAAAGTAACCCATTATGGCTTATAGTTTCATAGATAATACACATTATGTTTATAACTTATCAATAAATAAATATCTTATGTACTAGAAAACGGCAACTATTTTTTAAATTGGTATACATAAGTTTATATCGTTTATGAAGCTCTATTGGTCAAAAATAATATTAAATATTTTTAAAGATCAATCATAACGCAAAATATATTCATACAAGTTTGCCGTTAACAAAAAAGTTCTATAAAGTATCACAAGTCAAATAAAGCTAGTCATAAAGCGATAATAATAAACTTGCCGATCACCGTCACATAATGTAGGGCAGTTTTCACAATTTTTGGTTCTCTAATTCATATATATGTTACAAAGCAATAACCTCCACTCACATTCTTTTTATCCGATCCTCAAGTGAGACTCTTAATATCCGAATAAATGTTATGATGCACATCACAGTTCCCTTTTCAATGTATTTTAATGTGGAAGTTATCTAGCACAGCGGAGTTTTAAAAATAAGTGTGATATAAATTTGGGGCATTACTGTATTTAAGATATCATAAATGCATTGTTTAACAAATATTTGGTATTTTGAAGGCAGCGCCAAAAGAAAATGGGGTACTAATTTAACTTTGATAGATTTCAAAATGAAGCTACTGTAATAACTACAACTCCCCTTTAATCTCCCTAATAAGATTAAAATAGTAAAATTACGATACAATGCAAAAAATTCTACATTGCAACCATATTGCAGTTTTAAATGGATTTAGCCTTCGATAAAGTCAGAAATATACAGTCTAATAACCGTGTGTTTCTGATAAAAAATCTTACTCATTCAGTCACTCTGGTAACATTTTTTTTATTGTACCCATTTTATTTCATAGTGAATGGATTACTTACGATCTTGTGATCAGTCATGCGTATCGGAGTTTAATAAATCATCAATATAAAATCAATGAAAAGTACCCCTTTCCATCTAAGTACACAATTTACAGATAAATGATTAAAAACCGCATTATAAAATATGTAGACACAAAAAAATGTCTTTTCGAAAATGAAGTACATATTTCATTGTGTGTCAGCAACAAAAGTGGCCAGTGAGAAAATTAAATATGTAATACCTATGAACTTTAAAATAGTGTTCAATACAAGATAAGTACTTGGATAATGTATGTCAGCAGATGGGGGACTCGCTCTTCAAAGACTCCATCCACTGGTTGCCCTCCATTTGCTTCATCACGGTCTTGTACGAGTCCTTGTTCTTGATGTTGCTGGGTGTGAGGGTGTGGATCAAGGACTTGAACCAGACAGTGTCCGCGAGGCATGTCTGTAAGGTAATAGATTCATATTCTAAAACAATTGTTCTGCTCTACAACTTTCACTACAATTCCCTTGGATAGCCAATCTAATTCTCTTAACCGTCGCGTTGCCATGTGGTAAATTGAGTTTCCACTGCCAATTTAAATTTGATTTTCTTAAAACCTATGGACCCTAATATTATAAAAAAAATTGTAATCCTCCATTGAAGTGTTTTCAATATTTCGTAATAAAAAAAAAAGCAAAAAATTACTTCCTTCATCCCAAAAAAAAAATATTTTCTAAGACTGCCCTCACCTTCATTCGTGTTAAGGTAGAATTTGTTTTGCTAATATTTACAACTTTATCAAAAGTGACAAATACTTACTCGCTGTTTTGAACGTATTATAAATTATATCTTTGGCCTTTTCAATATGTACGTAATAATACCACTGTGGACGGAAACGCAGGACGCAACTTAATAATATCAGAACTGTGAAAATATTAACACTTTACCAAAAGGGACAAATATTAATACGTACTCGTTGTCTTGAACGTACTATACATTTTGCCTAGGTGCCTTTATCTTCGCCCCGCCGGCCGCGGCGCGCAGACAAGTTTATACCCGATGTTTAGTCGCCCGTATGCTGTGACGCATTACATATCAGAAATCGCTTGGTTCCAGAAAAAAATTAATAATGATGTTTTTCAAATAATCCATGTATGGGAGCGAGCGTTTTGTTTTGAACACGGTACGTTAAGGGTTAACTAACCACCACACTGTTTCTCCGAAACGATAGACCGAAAAGACCACCCTGTTCTTTCCTGAAACTTCTCTTCTCTTACCTGACAGTTATAACTGACAGCTTTCTCACTTTTCATAGCTTTCATAGATCTATTTATCTTTGTTCTCTATTTATCTATGAATCACTGTTTTCATTTATATTTGTCTCGCACTCATACTACACTTTTCCTCCCTGTTTCATCAACAAAAAGTTCATTAACATACTCCATCCATCTTTCTTCACGCAAATAATGAAAATAAAATAAATTATTTAAAAATTACTTTATAGTATATATTTAGTTTAATTCCACTCAGGTTTATGGCTTCGGCCAGTTTTGGCAGCTTAGCATAGTCCCAGGTCTAGTTAACATTCAATACACTTACATCACACTCACTCAATCTTTAGTTTATTTTTCTAATATTAAGTCATAATTGTATCCACCAAGAATAAAAGTAATATATTTACCTCGACGAAAATTGCGATAACCATATGGAATATTGGTATCAGCATTAGATAGAATCGGAAGTAATTTATTTCCATGTTGTCAAAATCCCACACAATGACTTCAAAAAATTCTGCAAGGTTCGCCCACGGGCACATCAGCAACAAGGTGGTGATCACCGTAAGCACCACCAGCGTAGCAACCAGTTGGACTAATAGGAAGTAAGAAAGAAAATCATAAAATAATTTTAATTATTAGTCAATTAATTCAACACAGATAGGGAAGATGGAAGATTTTTGTCCGTATTTGGATTATTCATTGACACGATCTGTCAGATCGTCCAAATGGAACCTTTTTCTTCATATTCATTCATGCATTAATCATGATTGATGATTCTTATGATTGCTGAAGGGGTCGGTGAAGAATTCAAATTAATTTGGGGGTGTATCTACAACACCAAGGGGTTCGCGAAAGGCATAATAAAATAAACATATAGGCAAACATACATAATCTCATATATACTATCAAGTTCAAATTGCTTTTATATTATATTTTGAAGTCACCATTCAACACATTAACACAGATAAATTTGTAATTCTATTGTGCAGATATGCAGAGTTATTTCACTTGGGGGGGGGGGTGATGGTCAAGTTTTCACAAAAGGATCCATGAGCATAAGTCTGGGAACCATTAAATCTACATAGATGGTGCAACTTACAATTGGTACAAAATGGTTCGCGAAAGGGACGCCCCTTGGAGTAGACGCAGGCCAGGATGAGATACTGGTAGCTGCTGACCACAAACACCACAGTGTTTTCCCAGCACAGCACCTCCTCCACGTCAGGACCCCCCACCAATGGTTTGAACCTGGAAAATAATTTCATTATGTAGAATTGTTATAGTCTCTTATTTAAAAATTCCTATTTTTAAATATCTTTCTTGTTCTAAAAAGTAGTTTCTATTTGAAATATTTGACTATTTAAAATGTATGTATGTATGATTTCTCTGCATATGAAGTATATTACCAGTCCTGCGTGTAGAGCATGCGTAGAGCAGCGAACTGAGCCAGCAGGCAGGTCACTACTTGCAACAGGAGGGGCACAGTGTTGGAGGCGCCCACCAAAGACACGGGCGGGCTGCGAGGCCCCAGTGCCCTCGGGGGGCCCGCACGGCCCATTGAAAGCGCCAGCGATGTTGTCACCACCAAGTCAATGTACAGGAACTGCATGTTACCCAGCGTGGAATATGCCTAAAAATGTGTATTACATATAGCTATATTCAAAATGATAAAGTCATAAAGAATACATTTCAAATTGTAAATAGAACAGATGACTGTATTATATTACAATTATAATTTTGTGTATTTAGGTAGCATGTTCACAGCAGATGGCCGAACGGATAACGACGTCAAAAGAAGGGTTGGTGCGGGTAACAAAGTGAATGGAGCTTTAAAAATAGTTATTGGAAACAAAAATTTATCAATGAAAGCAAAAACAGCCGTTCACAATGGAGTTCTGGTCCCAACCCTTATGTATGGAAGCGAACCATGGAACTGCTAGAAGAAGGATGAAAGCAGAATAAATGCGGTAGAGAGAGATCCCTATGATGTGTGGTAGAACGATGTACGACAGAATCTCAAACGCTGATATAAGAAAGGAATGTAGAGCAGAAGAAGGTATTATGAACAAAATTATGAAAGGATCGCTGTGTTGGTTCGGACATATGGAGCGCATGGATGGAGAAGGAATGGTTAAGAAAGTATACGTTAACGATGTAAATGGATTAAGGAGTCGAGGTAGACCGAGGAAAACATGGCATAACCAAATTGTGAATTCAAATACTTTTTTTTAAACAGCCTATTAAAATACTTATTATCATACTGACCATTCACCTCAAGGGGGTAATATGTACGACAAAAATAAATCAAAAATACTTATATTGTAAAGAAAAAGGGACAAAAACACTTACATTTCAAAGATGGGTGTGATAGGACAAGAAAAAGACTAAAATACTTACATTGTAAAGAATCAGGACCGAGAAGAACTGAATGAGAGAGTAGAGGGCCATGTACTTGAATATTGAAAATGAGGTGCTAAGAGCGCACCTGCCCTCCAGTGCCAAGTACTTCACGCATGTGATGTCCTGAACCCTGGAGGTGAAGGGGGCAGCCACTATAAAAGAAGACAAAGTCATTATTATCCAATCATTCCAGAATTGAAGTAAAATGGAGCATGTGCATGAATACTGAATACCTGAGGCCTCGGCTTGTGACAGCGATATTCCAATGTGGGCGGCTTTGAGTGCTCCGCAGTCGTTGGCGCCATCTCCGCACATGCCAGCCACATAACCCATCTGCTGCAGCGCAACCACCAGCTGTGTCTTCTGGTCAGGCCCGAATCTCCCAAACACAGTGCCTAAAGAACAATCATTCATTTATCCATCCAAACTAACTTGTATTAATTGCCACTTAATAAAAAAAACTAAACCACATTAACTACATCAATTTTATTTTTAAAAACTGTAATGTACTGAATGATAAATTAATAACAATTTTTTTGTTGATGAATTTTATATTAATAAAAACACAAGTTTTTCCACACTTGAGTTTATTTTTCTATACATGTTTTAAAGGATTTACACCTTCATTTTCGGGAGAACAATATAAATTTAAAGTGGAAAAAACAGTGTTTTAATTCATAAAATAATCTTTATTGTGAAATATCACAGAGTTAACGCCTTAAGTTTAACAAAAATAACTAACTAACCATCATGCCGTCTCCCCGAAGGGGTAGGCAGAAAGAATGGACTACCACACTTTAACCGATGCGGCACTCCACCCTTCTCTTTTCGCCCCCGCGGGAGACGCGGTGTGATGGGTTGCGAACCTCATAGTCACCAATAAGCGCACGCACACTTTGATCGTACAATGCAAATTTTTAAACATTTTTTAACAAAATCTAGAATATCTAGAATTATAAGAAAATAAAAATAAAATAGAGTTAATTTTTTACCTTTAGTCAGAATTCTAGGTAAGAGATCGGGATAATGCTGTCTGATGGCATTCCAGGTCTTTCCATCTAGTGCGAAGCAGTACTTCTCATTGACCAATGTGGAAGACATGGTGAGAGAAATATGAGGAGTATGGGAGGCAGGAGTGACGGCGCGGGGCTCTCCGACAACTTCGAAACGCAAGGGCGGGCGTGGAGCCCCATCCACTGCAGCCTGTGCAGCGCTGAATGAGTGTGAGATGAGAATTATCTTCTCATCCCCCCGGACCATGCCGCAGTCTCTCGAAACTGATATTGCCGTCATTATGTTGTCTCCTAAAAATTCATTATATACTTTGTACAAAACTACGCATAACAAAGATATTTGTGAGTGATATGACAGATTTTTCAAAAAGTAACAGTGACATTGCCAGGCAAGTCTATCGTCAAAAGGCACCAGCCCTCTGCAAATTATTCAGATCATTTTATTTCCATAGAAAAACATATAAAGAAAAAAAATCTAAAGTCACATGTCACATTTCATTTTCTAATGCATTTGATCCAATTTAAAATAATTAAAAGTAAGGTTAAGTAAATTTTACTTCATTTTCTAACTTTGTTCCTGTTACACTTTTTGCTTTTATAAATTGATTTATTTTTGTGATTTTAAAATTATTTGATTCGATTTTATTAATTTGTATTCATGTATGTTATATTAACTGTTACTAAAGGTATATTAGATTATTTATGACCAGACATGTATTTTATACATAAATAAATAAGCAACTAACTAACCAAAAATAAATAAAGAAAAAAATATTATATATGGCGTGTGTAATGAATCTTACTAGATTTTCTGTATATTATTATGAAATTTTTCAAAATAAAGCAACCATTATGTCATAAAAGTCAAATTTGATTCATTGCTATTAAAGGGTATTAATTTACAAATCAAATTATTACTTTTCGACAATCTTAACCACCCTACAAAACACAATTTAAAACCAAATACTGAAATAATTAAGTTCAGAAAAGAGAAGTCATTTAAACAATCAATATTTGTTTTTGATAGAATGATGAATAAAATATGATATTGGACGATGAGATGATTAATAATTCACAACTCTTACCAGTTATCATGACCATTCGCATATTTGCATCGTGCAAGTCTCTGATAACCGGAGCAGACTGCGGCTTTAGACTGTTCTGCATGATCAGCAAACCCAGGAAGGTCATGTCGCACTCCAACTGCTCTCGCTTCACTCGCTGGGCATCGATCCACTTCATTTTCCTTTCTAGTTTCTTGTATGCTAGGCCGATAACTCTGAATCCATTGGATGCGTATTCATTGAGCACACGGCTAAAATTCTCAGGAAGGGAGGATGGGCTACACATGCCGGATATCTGAGAAAAAATTTAAAATTAGTGAAAATAGTGTAGAACAAACAAAATTCTACTATCATGGACTAAACTAACTTATTAACTTTAGATAAACTTAAGGTTAACACTGTGGAATTCCATAATGACGAATTTTTATGAATTAAAACAGTGTTTTTTCTACTTTTGAGATTATTTTTCTCGACATGTTTCATGGTTTATATCGTTCTCCCACTGATGAAGGTGTAAGCCTTCAAAACATGTCGAGAAAAATAAACTCAAAAGTGGAGAAAAACAGTGTTTTAATTCATAAAAATTAACTTATTAACCATTAACCAGAAGGTATTAGTAAGTCTGATCCCGGAGGGTTGTGAATTTATTATATACACTACCGCTCAAAAGTTTTCACTACCCCCTCCCCCCCCCCCGAGTAATTTTGCTATTCGTGTAATTCTGCAATATTACGTTGAGAAACAAATAAAATATTTTACCATAACAGAACAGTCACCGTCCGCTATAATACAAGCAAGCTAATCCCTTTATTGTGTTGGATTTATAGGTAGTGGGAATAACAATTCACCGTTAAGTGAATTATTTACCTATTCTACTTTCAGCTTTAAGTGTTCAAGAGTCCTTGATGAAGTGCATTGTTTGATTAAAAAAAAATCTACAATCTTATATGAAAATGGTAAAAAATCAAAATTCAATGATGTTTGCTTGTTCTAATATTGGTAAAAATTTATTGAAATTAAAAGATACATTAAAATTCCTAGGAGAACAGTCAGCTAGTTTTTTTTTTTCAATAATGCTTTGACTGGGCATTTGCAGATTAAAACCCGATCCAGAAGCCCAAAACTCAATAAGAGAGATTGGTTCTTAAATTAATCAAATCTAAATAATAATAAAAAATATCTTACCTTTTCTGGTGCTCCTTTGACAAAGTAGAGCATCTGCGACTGCCCGAGCACACGGGCGATGACGCCCATGGCCTGCTGCGTGGACGAAAAATGGAAGCGTCGTAGAAGACCGATTTCGTAAGGGATCTCCAGCGTCAAGGGATCCAGATCCTCACGCAGCAGCGCTGCCTCGCTTGTACTGGCTGGCTTCACCACAGTGGGCGATAGACTGTCGTAGCGAGTGCTCTCTGGACCAGGCTCCTCCAAAACCTGAAAAATATTTTAGTTTTAGTTTTAAATTAGTAGTGCACCTCGAAACAGGGTTATTCTGTTTCAAGGTGTATCACTATCTGAGATCAAATTGTTATCATGCTATATTTTTACGTTTACATGATTATTATGATGATGTGGAAAACAATGGGAAACTATCACATTAAAAAGACACAAATGGCATCCGAAGAACCAGCAAAAATATTACACTTTGCTGCAAATCAATCCTTTGGATTGAAACTAACGAAGAAGATGATTATTATATTATAAATTTTACATAATACTAAGGCATAAGACAATTGGGTGGGAAATCTGTATATGATAGTGTCAAATGTAAATATAACAAATGAATGCAGAGCAAATAAAAGTGCTATGAACAAAATAATGAAAGGGTCATTAAGATAGTTTGGATTCATGGAAAGAATGATAAAGAAAATATATTTTAATGATGTAAACGGAACAAGAAATAGAGGAAGACCTAGGAAAATGTGGCACGATCAAATCAATCAAATATTAAATGTTGGGCACGTGAGGAGTCAGAGAAATTGACATGCGTGCATAACACAATACATGGATGTTGAGGAGCGAAGTATGTCAAGAAAGAAGAGTATGGCGGTCCATTCTTTCTGCTTACCGGCAGAGATGGCATGTTGTTTAGTTAGATAGTTAAATTGTAATTTTATTTTATTTTTTCATGACCTTAAAAAAAGTCTCACCCTCCATATTCACCGGACCTTGCTCCATCTGACTATCATCTATTTCGTTCTATGAAGCACTTCTTGAAAGATAAAAAAATCCAAAATGTGGTGGATGTTGAAAATTACCTCATCCAATATTTTAATTCAAAATGACTAGATTGGTATAATAATGGTTTAATTCCTGGTCCACCTGATATTAACAGGATAACATAAAATGACCTTGTGAAAAGTGAACTTTTGATTAATGTTTAAAGCATCTAATATTACCTAATTGCAGGAAATATTTAACTGATGACGACTGTAGTGTACTCACCCATCCTGTGGCCTCGAACATCTTGAGGTCGAGAGGGTCTCCAGTGAGCTGGTTATCGATGCTGGTGAGGGAGTGGCAAGAGGCCAGCGCCTGCGTGAGAGGCAGCTTGCCCGGCAGGGACGTCACATCATGCACGGGCTCTCCAAATAGACCATCCTTATGCGGCAACACTGCATACAGATCCAGTCCATCCTCCGTCAGAGTTCCAGTCTAGAAAAAATAGTAGGTTACCAATAACTAACAATTTATTTTTATTAATCCAATAATAAATTAATATAAAATTGTCAATTATAAACCTGATTCAACAAGACTTCAACATTAAAAGTTTTAGATTCAATAAAATGATTAAATATTAGGTGGACCAGGAATTAAATCATTATTCTGATACAATCAGGTTTGAACCAGTTTACGTCCAATCCACTTCAAACTATTGAAGAATTAAGTCAGAAACTCAGATCTTCTTGGTTTACAGTGCAATTATAAAATTTTAATAATAAATAATTATTTAAACATTTAATTTAAATAAATTACAGTGCAATTTAAATAATTAAACCGGATTGGGAATGTGCATAATATGGGTATTTGGAAGCTATCCGCCACTAACAAAAAAGCACGCGTGAACACATGCAGTTTTTTATTATCACGACAAATAATCCACTGTTTTTTGGCACAAATTTTGACAAGGGACAAAAAGTAGATAGTTTATGATAAAGTATGGTGAAAAAACAATGACTTTCACAAAATCAAACACCTATTCCGACAGCAAAGTCAAAATTAACACTAAAAAAGGTTATTTTGTGCGTATGGTGGGATATACAAGGTATCATTCACTTCAAGTCATTAAAATCGGGTGAAACAATAACGTCGGAAGTATATTGTCCGCAATCGGAGAGACTCCACCTGAAGCTGAAAGAAAAACATCAAAACAATGCATGCCCTCATCTAGCAAAAATGACCCGTAAAAAAATCCAAGACTTAAATTGGGAGGTTATATCTCACCCTCCATATTCACCAGACCTTGCTCCATCTGACTATCATCTAATTCGTTCTATGAAGCACTTCTTGAAAGATAAAATAATCCAAAATGTAGTGGATGTTGAAAATTACCTCATCCAATATTTTAATTAAAAATGACTAGATTGGTATAATAATTGTTTTTTCTTGGTCCACCTAATATTAACAGGATAGCATAAAATGACCTTGATGGTACCTTTTTATAATAGCAGTAGGAAATTAATAATTTGTCATTTATGTACTCAATTTCTTCCGTTTATTCGCCATAGTTAGGGGTGATTGTGCTATTTTTTACTACAATTCTTAAAGAGATACCATACAAGGCAGTTTGTGCTACCAAATACAGGGTCTTCTAAAAAAGACATAATAATAACTATTAGACATTTTACACAATCCCCAAGGCAGAAATAAAAATGTGAAGAAAAAAAATTATAGGAGAAATGGGAAAGTTTGTAGAAATATTACCTTATCAAAGCAAATTAGTTTCAGTTTCCCACACACGTTTATGCGAAGCGGACTAATACAAAAGATATTGTGTTTCTTGAGACGCCTCTGGCTGTACACTGTTCCTGCTGTCATGGCCGCCGGTAGGGCAGGGGGCACCACAATTGTTATTATGTCTAGAGTGCGCAGAATTATTGTCTTTGCAGTGCTCTGTTAAAAAAATAAAATTATATATTCAATAACAAATATTTAAAACATATTTTTGATAATCTTAATGAGCTTAGAGTGGAATTCCATAATAATTTATATATAAATTAATTAAAATACTGTTATTTCCAGTACTCAGATTATTTTTCTCCTGATGTTTCGAAAATATTATACTTTCAACAACAGAAGAAAGATATGAACGTTTTATTACACAAAGTTATTATTTAAATATAAAATGATTATATATTCTTCCAGTGATGAAGGGATATCTTCGAAACATGTTAAGGAAAATCTCACAAGCAAAAATAACAATTGTGAATATAAGGACTCAAATTATATTAAAATAACCTATCTGATTATTTATACCATAAACAAATATTTACACAAGCAAGAGAAATTTCGAAATATAATTATTGATAATATTATTGTGTCATGTATTATGACATTACTAAATAATTAGAGGAGATAAATGAAATTCAAATATGGAACCCATTTACAGCATTAAATTAGAAGAGGGTTATTTTTTTTTTTTTATGCATACAACAGGTCGTTTAAACCCAATTACTGTATACAATTTATTTTTTTAGCTATTATATTGATTCTCGTGACATGTGATGATAGGTAGCCAATCTATCGCCATTTTATTGTCACGTGAATTCTACACCAGACCAAAGACAGTGTGACAATCACACAGCCGTCGCCGGGAATCGAAACCGGAACCTTCGGTATGGAAGTCAGAGCTCTTACCACTCTACCACGAAGGTTATAGGTATTAAACCATAGAGGGAGAAAACAGACACAAGTAATTACTATTATATGTATCTGCATATAAAATTACATTCAGGTACAGAAAACCAAATCTTTATCCATATTTTTTTAATTTTAATACTGCTAAAAATTTGTTGAAAGGTTTTAATGTGTAGATATAAAATAATAAAATATATGGGTATAAGCGAAACTAGTTAGCACAAATATAATGGTTATTATATTTTATGTCAACTAGTTTCGCTTGTAGAGTCCGTTCACTTTGCAATGGTTATGAGTGACAGTGCGTTTACAAAAAATCTAGACGCTATTTTTATTTTATTTTTTTTATGATTGGAAAACCAAAAAATGTTTCCATCACATATTCAAACATTGAAATAAATAATCATGTTATTATTATTATTTTTATTATTTTATTTAAAAAAATGCTATCGGCTTTAATTGTAATGGTTAAAAAAATTAAGTTCATTATAACACATATAATATTTGTTATTACAGTTCTTATATCGCCTTGATGAAGCTCGGGTACAAGTGAAACTAGTTGGTTACAACATAACTACATTAAATATAATAACCATTTACATGAATTAATTTAAAATGTCTAACCACAAAGTGAAAATTTAGTTTTAATATATTATAATTAATAGTACTTACACCTCTTTCAACATAGAGCCATATACAGTATGCCATACCAATGGCCGATATGGAAAATAAAAATATAACAAATTTCACGGCATCCTTATAAAACTGGAATCCCATAGGTTTGGGAAATAATATACTTTTGACTAGTTCTCCCTTTGATGTACAGAATCCGGTACGGACCACTTTTGCTAGAACCTGGAAATAAAAACAAACCAAATTGGTTACGGACCATGAAAATAATAGTCACGTGTGATTTTATTACTTTTTTATCTTAGTTCAATAAATACTGTTATCTTACCTTGCTGTTACCATAAAAGCGAGTTTGAATCACATTTGTACCGGCAAATAAAGTGTGCCTCTTGTGTGTGGAAGTTGAATAACACTCGGAGCTCAAGTTGGGCGGAGACTTCACAACAGGAACACTCTCACCTATTAAGTAGTTTGAAGAATAATTAGCTCAATTATGACGAGCAAAATTTCATCATCAAAAATAATAACAATATTATAATGGAGTAAAGAAAATAAAATGCGTAGAATTTGCAATGTAGTGCACATTTTTATTCAAAATATTTTATATTTGGGATTACAAATTTTTACTGAATCATCAGAATATTTATATACCTATTAAATACCATATAATATATAATTGAACCACATTTATATAAACTTTTAACTTACCGGTGAGCATACTTTCATTCACAATGCACGTGCCTGTGAGTAGCATGGCGTCGCAAGGCATGTTGTACCTGGAGGAAGGCAGCACTAGCACATCTCCGGGCACCAGGCTGTGGGCTGCTACCAGGCACTCCTGCTGCCCTGGCCGCTGCACTGTCACCCAGTGGCAGTTAGACCGCTCCACTAGCTCGTGCAATGCAATGCTCAGCTGAAATTGGATTCTCATTATTACATGTTTATGAAATAATACAAAATTAATGGACTTTCCTCAACCATACCAAACCACTATTTTAATATGGGAAAAGTCATATGAAGACACACATGAAAAGGATTCTAGATGGTTATTTCCGGCATGCATTAATTTTTCTAGGTTCAGGGTGGAATGGACTGAGAGATTTTTTAAAATTATTAAATCAATTTAATGTGAATGTGTGGAATATAAAAAAATACAAAAATGTTATTGATATATAAAAATGGTAAAATCACATATCTAAAAAAATTGTGATGATTATTATTTCAGGTTTAAAAAAAATAGTACCAAATAAAGTCACATATAAAATTATGCAAAAAAATGCATTCTTTAAGAATGTCTTTCATTTGTTAATTCATTAAAGTGTTTGGACAACTTTACATCCATCAGAAAAACGTGACATAACATGAATAATTAAAATAGAATGTGTATAATAATCACCTTTTTAGTTTCATATAATGAAGTCATGACTGATATGGCGGATAGAATAAACACGCAAAATGCATAGTGAAAATACTCATCCAATGACCAGAGCGTGATGGAAAATACTTGAAACAAGTAAAATGGATTGAAAACTTCCGTTACGAACAAAGACCAGTAGCTTTTCACTTCAACTTCTATTCCATTGTTACCGTACAATTTTGCTCTGAAATGAAAAAAAAAACTGTTGTAATACTATTTATTACATAATCATCATCAGCCTTTAGTCATCCAGTGCTGAATATAGGCCTCCCTTCCCGACTTCCACAACTCTCTATCTCACGCCGCTCTGTGCTATTGGCCTGCCACTCTCTTGATGTTATCAGACCATCCGGCTTGTGGTCTGCCAGGATTTCTATGGCCGGTTTTCGGTCAACACTCCAGGGTGTGTCTTGATCATCCGTTGTCCTCGGTATATGGTGGGCCTAATTCCACTTCAACGAGACTATTTTGCACGCTACGACCGCAACTTTCGTGTCCATTCTCTGATCCATTCATTTCGCTTCCTGTCTCGCAGACTGATGTTTAACATCCTCCTCTCCATTGCCCACTTGTGAATGTAACTGTTTCCAGCCCGTATGTCAGTACTGGGAGGATGCATATGTTTATTAGAAAATATAATATTGCGAAGCTGGCGCGAAAAAAATAATTCAATAAACACATATGAATAATAATAAAATGTGTATTTGTAATGCATACTTACAGCTCATTTTGCTGTTTCCTATTTAAGCCGACAGTATTTTCCATAAGATAAGCCACGGTAGCCTTTTCATTGAGATTCTGTACATTAACAAATGAAGCTGTGTCCCGTAGCCAGACATATCGAGTTAGGTTGTATATGAAAAATCTTATCTTCTTATCAAGAAATTGAGGTAAAGAAATATCTACTTCTTGAACTATTTCAGTTTTACAGGCACCTTCAGAACTTGTTACTGAAAATATAAAAATAGAAAAACATGTGGATATATGTGATTGAATAACATTTTGTTAAATATGAAAACTGGTCGAGAAAATACCTATTACTATTTTACTGGCTGGAAAGGAAGGGAAAAGGATTTTCAGAGTGGACGGTGTTAAAGATTGCGAACTTAGTTATCATTGTAGTCACTAAAATATAATAATAGAAAATACGAATTAATATAATTAATTCATTAATATAACAAATAAACCAATAGATCGACTGTATCGGGTTAAACTTTCTAAATAACAAGTTTACTACTCTAGTTCATATTATAGTAAATATATTTTTATCAACATAAATATGTTTAAAACCACTTCCGTATGAACATCTGCAATTTAATACTTACAGAAGACAACTTCGGCTATTCTCAAACTGGATTTAGAATATTTTAACATTCCATACTTTGGGTACCAGCTCACAAATATGTATGGAAATCCACATAACAAGATGGAAATAATGTGGAAAATAAATTTTCTAAACCAATTCCTCCTATAGCCATAGACTTTAAGGATAAGTTCGTCAGTTCCTTGGTGAGCATTGTCTAAGATCTGCCAGTGTGCTTCACCAATAGCTTCATATTCACCTATAACAAACAGCATTATCAACTTCTTTAGTCTTTTCCTGGACATTTGGGATTGTATTTTTCTGTAATGCGGTAAAAAAAGTATTGAAATAGTAAGAATCAATGTTTGTATCAGCTTGCACTAAATAATCATATGGTTGGATACTATCTATAATTTTTTTTTTCACGCCGTATAACTTAACCATCTACCTGATCTTGTAAATCATTCATGAAATAAAAATGCTTTAAATAAAATAATAATACACTTTTAGTAATTTGTATTAACACCACTTTATTTGGTAACACCAACCAATTTCGCTCCCGCCGGAGCTTTTTCAGGGTGAGAGAGTAAACTGTTCAGTGCTTGAGTTTACTCTCTCAGTGCTTTTCAGATTACTCTCTCACCCTGATGAAGCTCCGGCGGGAGCGAAACCAGTTGGTGTCACCAAATAAATTGCTGTTAATACAAATTACTAAAAGTGTATTATTATTTTATTTAATAATATCACACCACAAATTAAGTGCTTCATACGAAAGTTTAAAAATACTTTGTTAAATTGTAATTGAATTACTTAAAGTAATATTTTTTGTAATGATAATATTAATTTTGTTACAATCTAAATTTTTACAGAAAAAAATACATGTTAAAGTAGTCCATTCGCGTAAATTACTTGAAATGTTAGATCTTGTAAACTTTGTAATATAAATAACGTTATCTTAAATCTTGACCATAAATAAAATGTGAAGAGCAGTTCCAAAAATCTAAGTAATCAATCCTGGTGTAAACAAAGAGATTGTTCTGTGCAAGATTGCTATCAAATAAATAATTACACGACCTAAATACAAATTAAAAACAAAAATACAAAAAATTAATATAGTAGAGGGGCTCTATTTTGGAGAAACAAATGAAAATATATAATATTAAAAAGCACTCGTTGGGTGTTACTTGGTAAATAGTTCCAGCCTAACATGATTTCAGAGACAGTTCGATCATTTGATAAATAAAAATGTATTTTTAAAGAATCAACCATGACATGCATTTTAATATAACAAGCAATAGGTTTATTTAGGCAAAAACATTATTGTAAAAATTCAGATTAAAACATTACAGAGAAACATTACATTTTGAAACGTGTTATATTGGAAAATAATTTATGAAGGGCCATTGAAATATCTGTTATTAAATGTAACTGTTCCTATTTGTTTAATGTGAGAATTTATCATAACTTATTATGTTATAAACAAATAACATTTACTCAAACTATGATCAATGATTAGAGGTCAATGAGAAATTGCTTTCAACCTTGACATAGTTAATTAACAATATTATATGCAACCACAAAATTTATTACTTATTGCGCATCTGTAAGACCACCTAAACACTTATAAATTATACATCCATTTCATGACCTGTATGTTGTACCAATCATAAGAATTTGAATTCAGAATAGAGTTTCAAATTCTTAAATCTAAAAAAAAAGTCTAAACTATTACGTCAGTTTATTTAAACTGCACATTTTATATATTCAGGATAATGGATTACATTTTCCAAATTCATAAATTAAAATATTTTTTGTTAAATTTGAGACGTTAATACTGTGGAATTCCATAATTATGATATATCAACATTTGAGATAATAATGGAGTATACAAAATTAAATGCAATGATTATACATCATGTATAAGAAAAACAAAAACTTTCAAAAAAATAATTAATGAACACAAAACATGTTTTAATATCAGTTGTTTTTTTTTCTGAAACGGCCGATCATGGCATTGAACAAAATCATTCATTCGATATAAATGTTTTTAATAGAATTATTGAAGTCGGTTAAACTAGGTGAAAATATTACAAATAACCGAATTCTTTCTTACTCTTTTAGTAAATAATGTCATTTGCTTGAGCAAAGCAAACCTTTAAAATTCTTATATTTTCCCATTTGTTATTCTGTATTACCCACTATCTGCTCCCAATTATTTTACTTAATAACCTAATATATATCTTAATAATTGTGGTATTAGCTGGTTGGGTGCATTTCACATAATATAGCAGCACTTCTCGATTTTGTAAGACTGCTCCGTTATTGCTCCAACCTATTATCGAAAAATTATTTTTGACAGATATCGTCTTTTGTTTTTAGTCTTCATTTATTTGAAGCAGGAAATTTAATCCAAAATCAATACACAGATTGTAAGAAAGTCCTCACCAATGCTCACCCTAAACTTATAAATATTAAAATAAAAAATATTAATAGATTTTTCTCTTCCTTTATTTTCTGCCACTTGCATTCTGTCTAATTTTATTTTGGTTAGTTCTCCCAATGATGAAAGTCGAACACTTTTCAAATAGTATTTTTAACTGTTAAGACATTTTTTCACTTGCAAATATGAATATGAATGAAAAACAACCTTTTACAGCCAACTTAAAAATCTAAACAATGTATAATATGAAAAAATATAATAAAATATTCCTCAATTTTAAAAACGAAATATTTCATAAATATATGTAATGTGATCAAAGCACACTTGACATAAGATATGTGTGACATTTATAGAAAAAACATTTAATCACAAATTCTAAGAAGTGACTCACATCAGAACATTACAAGAATATGAAACAAAACTGTTCAATCAGTTACAAAATTTAGTTAACTAGAAAACTAAAACATAAAAACTTTACAATAAGGTATATAAGTAATGCGAAAAGTCAAATAATGGAAGAGCACTTAAAATCTTACTTATTTATTTTAACTCACCACTATTTTCTAAGGAAGCATTGTACATTTTTGAATAAATTAAATGTTATCCGGTAATTTTATAAATAGTAATCTTTAAGTGGGTTTAATTTCCACTTAAAGTATTCGCTAAGACATTTTGCCTTATTATTTTATTAATTAATTTATATCACAAACGTCACATAGAACAGCAAAAAATCATGACAGCAACCCGAGTCCACACCGAGCAGGAATAAAGTCTCATAGATAAGAAAATGTGCAATCACAGACGAAATGTGCGCAAAATTTTCCAGTCGTTTCAATACTGTCTTAACATTTACAGTTCGTTCATAAATACGTAACATAATTTTTTTCATTAAACTGGGGATAGTAGGAACGCTTAGAATATAATAAAGATAAATTCTCAATTTGCTACAAGTAAAATACACAATACTTTTATACATGTTTTATAACGAAAATAAAGTTGATTAGGACAAATATTATTAAAATATATATTTTTCAATAACCATCAGCATTCCTAAATTCAAATATTTTCTTCAGGATTACCAAATTATTAGTAGTACCAATATTATATTTTTTCTGTCGTATACAGTTTATCATTAACAGAGTGAAAAAATTTTAAATTAGCCGTATTACTGTCGATAACAAAGAAAATGCAGTTAATTAAATAATGAAATGTTATTTATACAAAATTTAAACTATTCAGAGTTTGTTCAACGTTGGAAATTAATGCATCTTTATATTTTAAAACAGTCATATCTATGATTGTGTGGTTCCGATAAGGTGCACAATTTAATTCAGCTACACAATCTTTTCGATAATGATGCATTTTTGCATCCGATGTATTTATAGAATAAGAATATTGAGCTGGATATAAAACCGCAACAGGAAGATGATTATGAAGTGTTAATACTAAATCCGTCCTGAAAAAAGACTTCACGTAACTAAAGGGGGCGGTGAACTTTTGAGATCGCACTATATGTCGAAGGATATGCATGTGGCGTGGAATATCCTGAACTAATTCTTCGTTATATTCTTTATCGTCAAAGAAATACACATTACGAACATTTAACGATGCAAAGTTATTTTGAGCTGATTTTACTCTGTCTAATAATTGGAGCCAGTTCATATCTTTCACGGGCACAATTATCTCATCTATGTCTAAAAGTGTAACATAATCGTAAGCATATAAATTTTTGTAAAGACAATCGTTGTATGGAATAACTTCACTTAAGCGTTTACGCAATATTTCATAGCTCAAATAACGCTTTTGTAGAGCTGCTGTATTCGGTTTTCCCCCAGAAAGTGTTAAAGGTGTGACAACTACTTTGCTTAATTTTTTGTAATAATCTAGGACTTTCGCTACATTTGGATGCGTTTGAAATTGATAGACAAATACTTTTTCAGCACCCAAAAGATACAAAAGCTCTAACCACTCAATAAGACGGACAGATAAATCATAATGAAGATAATTTAATCCTTTGACACAGACAGCAAATGATCCTTTTCGTATAGGCTTATAATGGAAAACAGACAAATGGTTGCTCGCTGAATCACACGCATTCTGTACCAAAGATACGGATATGGGGACGATGTTTCCAGTTTCTCGTGGTACTGGACATGTGATTAGATATGGTTGCAGGACGCCGTCCGAGTGTCCTCCCCAACCTTCGTGCCACACGTAGCTATATAGTACTGTTTTTACCAGAACAGGTTCATCTTTATCTTCGAACCATAATTGACAATGTACTGTTGGTGGTTCCTTCCTATCGATCATAGCTAGAATTCTGACACTCGGTACTTCTGGAAATGTGTTGTTTCTTGAATCATAATAAGCCCCGTACAAAAAATATGTTCCATTGGCAACATAAAATGTCTGCCAGTAAATGCTATTGAATTTCAAATCAAATATAGATGGATATGGTGCACACGTGTTGTTGTTAAAAAACATTGAAGACCGTCTATTTTTATATTTTTCCCATTGCAGCATAGGAATATTCCAGAGTTGTTCAGAAATTTCTTGAATGGAGTCTCGTTTTGAAAGAGGTGGCGTTTTATCTATCTTTAATGATGAAAAACTGTATTGAATTTGTGAGTTCTGGTGTAATAAAATACATGTCAAGATGAAGCATGCGGTAATAACAATGGTAAAAAATGTAAATTTCCAATTATTGGTTAACATCGTCTCCAATACTGATTTCTGGAATATAAAAATATTTAAAACAAAACATTTAGTTTGTAAGAAATTTACATGCACTTAAAAAAACAGAATCATAAGGAAATATGCATTCTTACCTTTTTGAATAATATTAGTGTAGTGATTTATAAATGTTACTGAGTGCAGTGCTCGTATGATAAATATGTTTGAACGAATAAGTCAGTAGCGTACATTAAATGTTGAAAAAACATATTTAGTGATGATGGCTATATAAAATTTGAATTAAACCAAGATAAGCAATTTCAATATTAATTTTATTTCATGTACATCTGTTTTCTAGAAGCTTTATTATGTTTTATTTAATGAGATGTTTCGCCTGTCCAAGAATATTTCATAATGCCCTGGACAGGCGAAACACGTCATTCACTTGCATCAAAATTCACCCATATAACCTCAATGCTTTATCGACTACACTGGCTAAGGTCACCTGAGCGAATCGACTATAAACTGTGTCTACTTGTTCACAAGGCCTTACATGGACGAGCGCCCCACTACCTCACAGAACTTTGCCAGCTGACAAATTTGAACCCTCGGCAGTCAACTCTACGATCCTCGAAGGAAGAAGCAACACACAAACTTCTCGTCCCGCGGCGCCAAGGAGCTTCAAACTTCGCAGATCGCGCTTTTGGCATCGCGGGACCGACGGCGTGGAACAGGCTGCCCTACAATATCCGCAATCAAGACGACGAAGGAGTGTTCAGAAGCTCTCTTAAAACTTTTCTTTTTAAGAGAAGCCTTCTGGACGTTGAGCGCCCTTGAAGTGAATCTTTCACAAAAATGGCGCTATATAAATCCTCATCATCATCATCACTTAAAATATAATAAATCTTCTAGAAAACTGCAGTTTTCATTCGTATTAATTATTTAATATGGATATTTACATCGTTGTTCAAGAAACATTAAATTTATATACATCCTTTGCGTATGCAAAAGTTGCTGTACATTTTATGAACTCCGGTTCGATCACCGAGAGCAAAATTAATTATAATTAGAGCAGAACAAAAAGGAAAAAAAATATCTGTGAGCATCCAAAAAGTTTATTTGTGGATTTTGAATACGCCACTTGTATAAGCAATAAATATTTCGTTTGTTATGAGTTTTGAGCAAATATTTTATTATTATTTTGACACAAACATAATATTTTTTAATAGGCTTGACATCGATTCTCAATTCCATATCTATTGTTACGTTATCTTTACGAATATACTGAAAATGCTTTAGAAACAATACATTTATTAGTGTTTTAATACGTAGCTCACGAGCAAACCAATTTCTGTCCATAATTCAGTAAAATAATGAGTATCATTTTATTATCTATAACTAAGCTGATAACTCTAGTTTTAGCACATGTTTCATAATTATTATTTCAGATTGACGAAAATCATAATGTATGATGTCGTATGTTATATTAGGTCACTCAATGCCGCCTTGATAGTATTTATCATTAGATACACAGTCATTTTGCGACGGCATTGGATCAGAGAATATAATTCTCAGGTGAAAAATTGATTTAGGTCGATCCAACGCCGGATTGACATTTTAACTTATAACGTCAAGACGGGATTGGCGCTGGTCGATCTCTAGCTTAAACACAATTGAATTGATTGGTCTATGGCTAATGTTCGCTTGTTTGTCTATGGTTACAGGCCATTGCGGTTTTTAAATTTTCAATTTGACGTTTGTGTTTTGTATGTTTCGCACGTGGTTTTAAACAATACGAGTGTTCAAAATATTAAAAGTCGTACAATATGGCCAAAATAAAGAGTGGAAAAAAAGTAGCAAAGAAGGTAGAAGAAAAGGCTCCTGATTTACCACCGGCGAGTCGTTTTTCAGATGACCCTTCTCCAAAAATGGTTAGTTTTTCCTCGTGTCATTCGAAACAAATACGCTAAAAAGTAAACTTGATAACTCATAATATTACCAATACCCAAATTATATAATTGTTTTAGAGATATAGCAAAGTATGTGATAGTATGGTAGTTTGAAATCACATGACAATAATATTTTATTTAACCACAATATTAATTCAAATTTCAACAAATGTTTATTTTTCATATTTAGGTTAAATGGATAAACCGGCAGCGAGTGTTGGTGTTCGCTTCTCGAGGCATCAATCACCGGCACCGCCATCTCATGGAGGACCTGAAGAAACTCATGCCGCACCACAAACCTGAGTCGAAGATGGAGCGTAACAAAAATCTCTTCGTCGTCAATGAGATGTGTGAAATGAAGAACTGTAACAAAGCTGTTATGTTCGAAGGGCGAAAGAAAAAGGACTTGTATGTTTGGTTTTCCAGCATACCAAATGGACCATCTGCAAAATTTTTGGTAGAAAATTGTGAGTCAATCATTTTGAGAAAATAATTATTGCTCACGATTCATATATTCCATCTTCAAGCCTTACATGTTTTAAATGTGGAATTCTGATAAAAAAATATTCAACAATCATTTTTCAAGTTAAATAATTTTAATAAATTTATATCTCCTGACTGGTGTGACCTGTTCCAGGGAGCCAATGAACTAATTTACTCTTCAACACTGTTTAACATAATTCACACATGCAATTTACAAGGTGACATTCCCTACATGCATCATATTTTTACAGAATGTGTATGTACTCTATTAAAATACGAATATGATCAATAAAAATATGAGTCTTCTCTAAAGACATTGAATAAACAAAGGACCACGTGCACAAATTAAACCATAGTATAAATTGTTATCAATACAATTATAAATCTGCGAATAAAATATTTAATTTGATTAATAAAATGCAACCGATTATTTAGACTTATTCACATCTACAAAAAATAAAGAATACTTCCATTAATTGTGACGATTTTCACGGTTGGTTGCAGTATGTATTTTGGGATCTTGGGAAAATTCGTGTAGTTCGTCTTTCTGGACTGACGTTTCGGAGATCGTTGCAGTCTCCATTTTCAGGGTGGTTATAAATGTGTGGTGTGTAATGTATGTTTAACTCCTACGCTGTGCCATGTCCCGGCAATGTGAGAGCGAACAAGCCGTCTCCGACTTAATTAGGTGCTATGTTCTCTGTGCTAGTTAGCATACAGCGATGTGTCATCCCCGGGCGATACGTCACTCTCGATCTGCGATAGGTATTTCTCGGGCGGCGCGCTGTCAGCAGTGTGAGAGTGAGAGAGGTATAGTCACACGCGCTGTGTTCTCCGAGTTAGTTAGCAAACGGACGGCGATGTTTTGTTCCCGGGCGATACATCGCTCTCAGGCCGTCATCTCTATTAATGTAATCCGGGTGTACAATTAATATGTATATATTTTAATAGCTTCCAGAATTCTAAATGTGTATTTTTTTTCAGTATATACCATGGCAGAACTGAAGTTCACGGGTAATTGCCTACGTGGATCGCGACCTCTACTTTCATTTGACCCTTCCTTTGCAACTGAAACACACCTTGTGTTATTGAAGGAACTCTTGCAGCAGACTTTTGGTGTCCCGAAACACCATCCCAAGAGTCAGCCATTCTTTGATCATATCTATTCATTTACATATCTTGATAATCGCATTTGGTTTAGAAATTATCAGATATTATCGGAAGATGGGGCACTTGCTGAAATTGGACCTAGATTTGTGTTGAACCCGGTAAGTACATATTTGTTCATCATAACCTAAAATTTCTCTTAATAAACACAATTTTACTAATTTGATGGAGCCTTAACAACCACGGCTGCCTAAAGATGACTCACAAATGCTTGAATTTAAATACCTATATTTAATAATACCTTACCAAGGCGAAACATGTCATTCCCAAAAAAATTCCCCTTCTGGAAAACAGAAATTTTCATTCCTTTTATTTGTAAACAACAGGTCATTTGAACCCAATTACTGTATACAATTTGTTTTTAGCTGACATGTGATAGGTAGCTAATCTATCGCCATTTTATTGTCACATAAATTCTACACCAGACCAAAGACAGTGTGTTCATGACGAACGGTGGCTTCGACGCGTAGTGGACTGTATTTGTAGATGATGGTGATGATGTTTGCGCTGGCCACTTCAAGTTCGGGGATCTAGAGCCGATTTCTTTACGATACGAATATAAAGAGAACAAACTTTTCGATCAGTCTTCAAGGTGCGGTTGTATCGGCAGTACTGCTGGCAGGCTCTAGGTATTTCTTCAGAAGAAAACTCAGGAATGTAGTTGTAGAGTGCTCAGGTTGATACGATGGTCAGAGTGCGAAGAAGTGCTTTGATACGTGTCGGTGATGTAATTTCGTCTGATGTAGTTTTTCGTCAGACCCGACCTGCCCCAAGGGCCATCTACTTATAGTCAAAGATCGCCGAGATCGAAAGTCTGAAAATTCTCAATTTGTTTTATCGATCTCGACTTTCATTCGCTATAAACGGACTCCCTCTTATGGTACAGATCGAGTAAAAAAATCTTGTTATGGCTGACCATTGTCCCACTTGTTGCGTGTTTATTTCAATCAAATCGGTTCACAGGTTTTTACGTCTAATTATTTTTAAGAAATTATATCTTAATAAATTTTAAAAATTGAATCTAATTCGTGAATCTCAAGCGACCTAATTATGCTCTGGACCCGAAATCTGTATCAGTCGGTAGGTATTGATGCGTACTGTTGAACTACCTAACATGACCAGCCGTACGTGTGAGGGTTCTCTTGTAATTTATTAATTTATCGTAAATTAATAACACAAATATTCAGATTTCAAGAACACCATACATACTTGTTTTTGCAGTAAAATTTGTAAGTTCATAATCAATAAATGAGCCGAAGAAAAAAAAAACGATTTACCAGGTGTATGCATAAGTCTTCCGGTTTCACTAAGAGATTCACCACCAAACAGTACGCAGCGTATGAATTTGACACTAAGTCAGTTTGTTGGTCTGACATTAACCTACAAACACACACACGTTGAGTCCGCCAAACAATAGCGTCTGTGTTGTATCGTTCAGTGATCATGATTACTTTTGTGCCTGAAAAATAACATTTGCCGCACGCATTGCTTTTCTTATTTAATCAAAAGAAAAAGGCTGTGGAAAGTCATCGTTTGCTGGTGGAAACACGCTCCATCGATTAGAACACAGAGACATAGTTTAGACAATTTAAACATGGTAATTTCAATGTGAAAGACAGTGCGAGCTCTGGTAGACCACAAAAGTGCGAAGACGAGGAATCGCAGGCATTACTGGATGATGACCCAACTCAAACTCAACAGCAATTGGCAAAAGCATTAAATGTGTCACAAGAAGCAATCAGCAGATGTTTATGAGCAATGGGGAAGATCAATAAACTCGGTAAATGGGTCCCACACGATTTGAATGAATGGTAAATGAAAAATCGCAGACACTTGTGAAATGCTGCTTCAACGTCATGAAAGAAAATCATTTCTGTTCCAAATTGTGATGGCTGACGAAAAATGGATTTATTTTGAAAATCTGAAGCTGAGAAAATCGTGGCTGTCACCTGGCGAAGCTGGTCCTTCAACACCAGGGCCAAATCGCTTCCACAAGAAGACCATGCTTTGTGTCTGGTGGGACCAGAGCGGTATTGTGTATTATGAACTCTTGAAGCCCGGCAAAACTTAATGCACAACGCTATAGATCGAAAGACGACCGGAATGGGCCAGAAGACATGGCAAAGTGATTTTATTACACGACAATGCGCCATCTCACACAGCAAAACAAGTGAAAGACACCTTGAAATCGCTTGGATGGGACATCCTTCCGCACCCGCTGTACTCTTCCGACCTGGCGCCATCTGACTATCACCTCTTCGCATCAATGGGGCCCGCGCTCGCAGAGCAGCACTTCAGCAATTTCGAGGAATTTGGAAAATGGGTCGACAGATGGTTTGCCGCAAAAGACACAGTTTTCCTGGCATGGTATTCATAACTTACCTGAAAGATGGATGAAGTGTGTAGAAGCCAATGGCCAATATTTTGAATAAACAAATAAATTTTCCTTAAAAATTACGTGTTTTCTTTACCACAAAAACTTATGCATACACCTGGTATATCTTATTTTGCTAAAAGAATTAGCCCCCGTTTGTTTATCGGGAAAATCGATTATCCGGAACACCTCCGGTCCCAATTAGTCAGGATAAACGACGTTCTACTGTAATTGTAAATTGTTGTTTTGGATATGCCAATTTTCTTAATCTGCGATTTCATTGACTAGTTTTTAAAATTTTGTTTCCCGTTGAACATATTTAAATTGCTAAACAATATATTGTTTGTAAAACCACCGAGATATGCTAACAACGATCGCCATTGCTTAAA
The DNA here is from genome assembly GCA_022606425.2 of Lepidostoma basale. Classification (NCBI taxonomy): domain Eukaryota; kingdom Metazoa; phylum Arthropoda; class Insecta; order Trichoptera; family Lepidostomatidae; genus Lepidostoma; species Lepidostoma basale. The sequence goes on along the minus strand of JAHDVF020000053.1, from coordinate 474,384 downwards.
GATGACTCGTAAATGCTTGAGTTAAAAAAAAAACTGGGCAACAAATAATGCTTCTCGCTTGCATGCTATATCTTTCACGCGAACGATGCACAATGTAGTTTATTTTCTCAAAATTAATTACTGGTGGTAGCATTTCTCACATGTATTTTGAATAGCAACACATCAGTCAAAGGGTTAAACATTTACTGTGACCCACATTCACATCAAGTTTTTATTTTTACAACGTGACATTAATAAAATGATCTAATTTTGTTCAGGTAAAAATATTTTCCGGTTCCTTTGGAGGCACGACGCTGTGGGAGAATCCTTCATATGTAAGTCCCTCTCGCTATCGCCAGTCGCTTACCAAGAAGGGGTCTTCACGTTATGAGAACCGCGTGCAGCAGAAGGCGGAGTATGCAGCCTCGCGACCTGAGACTGCCTATCCGGAGATAGAATCTCTCAACATGTTTGAGGGAGACCCCATGGAAGTGGCCAAAGTTGAACTTGAAGGTATGTTTCCTTATAAGGCCTTCAGTTTAATTTTTATGTTGATTTAAATTAATTTCTTCGTGCGTACCGTCCCAACCGTGGGGCCATTGAATGCCCATGCTTAGGGCTCATTTATAATTTCTCAAATTTTCCCAGATCATGTCAAAATTTGGACTACCAGCGACATCTATTGGTGTTCATAAAATTAAATATTTTATAGGCTAGTTACATGTTTTAGTGAAGAAATTTATTTATTTATTTATTTTGACATAAACGCCGCAAGGGCTTTTACAAAAATGACATGTTTAGTTACGAAGGTAATATAAAAGTTTGGGCAAATAGACAGACAACTGACATATAACGGCAAAACACAAAAACGAGAATAAGGATAACATAAGAGAAATTAGAAATTACATGAGATAGAAAAGAACATAACATAATATAAATTAGAATTTACATGCATAGGATTGATAAGAACATAACATGATAGAAGTTAGAAATTACGGAAAAAAAAACAACAGTAAAGAAACAAAGGGATGGTAATTTACCAGTCCAATATGTGACCGGATGATGTACATGTGGGGCGAGCGAATAGGAGACGAATACTAATATAAATAAAGTTTAAAATCTATGTGAATTCAAAAAGAGCTTTTACAAAAATGACATGTTTAGTTACAAAGGTAATATAAAAAAATTGGGCAAATAGACAGACAACTAACATATAACGGCAAAACACAAAAACGAGAATAAGGATAACATAAGAGAAATTAGAAATTACATGAGATAGAAAAGAACATAACATAATATAAATTAGAATTTACATGCATAGGATTGAAAAGAACATAACATGATAGAAATTAGAAATTACGAAAAAAGAACAACAGTAAAGAAACAAAGTGATGGTAATTTACCAGTCCAATATGTGACCGGATGATGTACATGTGGGGCGAGCGAATAGGAGACGAATACTAATATAAATAAAGTTTAAAATCTATGTGAATTCAAAAAGAGCATGAAGTTGCTTTTTAAAAATAGGAAGACTCTTACAAAACATGTCCAACGATTGTCCATATACATTGGCAAGTCTGTGCATTCGAGGTATTGTGGACTGCATTCGGTGATTCGTGTGAAAGTTGTCAACCCAGAAAGTGTCAGTCTGCCGAGTTCCTCGCAGAGGTACCCGTAGAGAAATAAGGCCAACAATTTCAGGACAATCCACCAACGAGTTTAAAATTTTGTACAACAGTAGGAGGTCAAATATCGTTCTCCTGTCAGATAATCGCAATAGTCTCATTTCTGATCGTAAAAGAGCATAATCTTTTTGTTCTCTGGGAATATTAAGTTTAAAGTTTATATGAGTTAGAAATTTATTTTGTACCCTCTCCAGGGTCTTTGAATGCGAATCATAATGAGGCGACCAGACAGGAGAACAATATTCGATACGACTTGCAACAAAAGAACAGTAAAGTATTCTGACACAATAAGCACTGTTGAAACCTCTTGTCGATCTTATCACAAAACCCAACATTTTCATTCCATCATTCGCAATTTGGTTAATATGGTTAGTAAATGAGAGTTCACGATCAAATATAATACCCAAATCTCGGACCAGTAATGCAGATTGAAGAGCAGTTTCATTAAGATAGTAGCAATGAATAATCGGCTTTTTTATTCTGTGAAATCTAACTACTTGACATTTACTATGATTTAGGTAAAGTTTATTTGCGTTGCACCAGGCATCTAATCTATCAAGGTTAGTTTGTATTGTTCTACAGTCATTACTATCCTTTATAGTTCTGAAAAGTTTCAGATCGTCTGCGAAGAGCAATACCTGGACATCGCGAAATACATCAACGATATCATTGATAAATAAAATAAACAAGATAGGGCCAAGATGTGAACCCTGCGGGACCCCACTGGTGGCTTTAAATTTATAGGAAAAGGAATTGTCAATTCTGACAGTGAGCCATCTGTTTGATAGGTAGCTGTGAAACCAATCCAATAGAAAACCGTGGAATCCCAGCTGTTTTAGTTTATGAATGAGAATGTCATGACTTACTTTGTCGAACGCCTTGCTGAAATCTGTATAGATAGAGTCTACTTGAGTTTTATTGGTGAAAGCCTTAGAGATGTAGTCCTCATATAGTGTCAGGTTTGTAAGAGTCGACCTACCAGTTACAAAACCATGTTGGTGAGTAGTTATTACTTGCTTAATTGGAACTTCAATTTTATTTAAGACAATACGTTCAAAAAGTTTAGGAATTGTTGATTGGATACATATAGGACGGTAATTAGAAATAATACTTTTATCATCTTTCTTATAAATAGGAGTGAGAAAACTGATTTTCCAGTCATCTGGAAAAATACCGGTAGAAAGAGATAAATTGAATAAATTACATATTGGGACAGCTAAACAATTTGCACAATACTTAAGAAAAATTGAAGGGATATTATCCGGACCGGAAGATTTACTATTTTTTAACATTTTTATACCAGTTACAACCTCATTTGGGAAAATGGTGATCTGAGACAGATTAAGAACATTGCTATGTTTAACACTGGGCAAAACTTCGTTTGTAGCTTCGTCTATGCTGTAGACACTACTGAAGAAGTCAGCAAATAGATTAACAATACCCTCTCTGTTATCACTCCGGGTATCATTATATTCCATTGCCCTAGGAACATTTGAACTGTCCTTCTTAAGCGACTTAGTGAACTTCCAGAAATAATTTACATCATCCAACATTGCACCCTCAACCCTATGAATATAGTCATTATAACAAGATATTGATATTTGTTTGCATTGAGATCTGATTTTTTTAAAGTTAACGTAATCCTCAGAAGTTCTAGTTATTTTAAATTTTATGTGAGTATATTTTTTTCTCTTGGTTAACTTAATTAATTCTTTGGAAAACCAGACAGGGTAGGAGGATGGAGCATATTTACATAGCGGAACATACTTTTCAATGGCATTATTAATGACAGAATGGAATTGTACAAGGCTTTCATTGATGTTTGCATTATGTGTAAGAGACCAGTCAACAGAGTTGAAATGTTCCTCTAATAGTTTATAATCAGCTTTGTAAAAGTTTCGGCTATAATTGGGGGGCTTGGGTTGAACAACGGCTTGTGCAATTAGAGATATATCTAGAGGTGGATGATGTTTATCTACTGGAATCAATAAATCACTCGAGGTCTCGATCCCCACAGTACGAGAATTTGAGAAAACCAAATCCAACGTTCGGTTATTGTCATTTCGCACAGAATTATGTTGATGGAGGTCCAGAAATAACATCATGTCCCGAACCACTCTCTGTGCTTGATTTACGCTGGTCATTTGGTCGTCATTGCTCCAGTTTGGTAAATTGTAGTCCCCGACCAGCAGCAGAGTTGCGTCAGGATATTTCTTCGCGATCAGTTCAACGTCGTCGCAGTGATCAGTGTAAACCTGAGGATCTGAGGCTGGCGGAATATAAGCACATCCAATAATTAAGTCAACTTTCTTTATATTAATTTTCACGAAGAGTTGTTCAACTTGAGGATGCTTGGTAGATAATTTTTTGCATTGTACTTGTTTTTTATACACAGCAGAAGACCACCACCCCGTGATTTAATACAATCTCCAGATGTTGTATCGGTGAAGGCCCAATACAACATCTGGAGTGTGTGTATGTCAGGAGTCAGCCATGTCTCTGTTAGTATTAATATATCGAGCAAGAGTAGAGCCAATGGTATGCAAGTGGTTAAATTTGGTACGTAATCCGCGAACATTCTGGTAATAGACTAGTAAATTACTTGTTCCATTTAGTTTTTTGAAGCGGTTGTGGTGATTCGTGGTGCTGAGTTTACATATTTAATGGTGAGGTCAGATTCACCTTCCTTAAGCCTTCTCTCAAGCTCGGCACGCAAATCTTGGAGCTCCTTACGCTGCTTGTCCGTTTGGTCTCCGGAAAAAATGTCTTGTTTGAAATGATGTTTTGTAAATGTCATTAACATGTATCACGCTGTGGCAGTCATGTGACTACCATCAATTGTTACCAATATGCTGTGGCAGTCATATGAGACTACCATTAATTGTTACCAATACGCCGTGCCAGTCATATGTGACTACCATCAATTGTTACAAATACGCCGTGGCAGTCATGTGACTACCATCAATTGTTACCAATACGCCGTGGCAGTTATACGTGACTACCAATTGTTGAATTAAAGTAAAGGTCCTCAAGCGTCAGTCTTGTCAGTCAGTCATGCGTTAACGGAGTTTTAATAATATATTATGGTTAAGTTAAAATGGCTTTTTACACTGGAATCCATGAAAATTACCATGGCAGTCAACGTATTAATATCTTACTATGCGAGAGGTTAAACTGACGTTCTTTTCATTTCATTACCTAGTGAATTTATTTTTCATGTATATTTTATTAAATTATTTAAATCTTTTCCAGATGACATAAAAAAGGAGGAAAACCGTGCAAAAGAAGAAGTAGAGAAGGCGATGGTTAAAAAAATTAAAACAAAATCTCCAAAACCGAAGCAGAAGCAAAATCAAAAGAAGCCGGAGGCGAAACCACAATTCGCAATTAAGAGGAAACAGTTAAAGGCTAAAAATAAATTTAGAAATAAAAATAAGGTTAAGAAAAACAGACCTCAGAAAGTGAAGAAAAATTAATTTATTGTAATTTTTGTTATAATAATAAATTTAATTATTTTTGAGATTATTAGTATTTATTGATGATACCTTTATCCATCTATATTTCACACACCACCGCTGACGACTCTGTCTTAGTCCTATGGGCTTAATAAACAACATCATTTTAATTATAAATAGTTTATTTTTCATAAATAAATATTAGCCTCATTTAATCTGGTGTAAAACATTAAAACTTCTTAAAATATATATTTTTTTCGATACGTAAGAGGTAATATAGTCAATAGTTTATATATAATTTCTTAAGTAACCACATAATAAAAATATTTTGTATATCAAAAAAACTCTTTACTTAAATATGTCTTTATACGAAAAAATATTGCACTTTTAGATGTATATAAAAATGATTTTAGATGAAAAACTAATTGTTTTAATATTTACTGAACACATTTTATTTTCTGTGATATATTATGTTGAAAAGTAATAATCATAATGTAATTAAAATCTTACAATACTCAGAAACACATTTAAAAAGTTTATATTCTTAACTAACCACAGCAAAACATCAAATATAATTGTAAAGCGGACCAGTTCCTTTCATACAGAACATAACTTACTTATAAAGTTAAAAAAATACAACCAGATATTAAAAAAAGCAAACGATTAAAGAGTACATGTAATAATTAAATATATTCGAGATAGGGAACAGGTAGTGTGACACTTAAATATCTTATTGAACAACATCAATATAATATTAATACTTAACTCCTAACTACGTTGGAAATCTTGCAATAGAACATTTAAAAACAAGCGAATGCTATTTTACTTTTAATATTTATACATTATTGAGCGTTTAGCATTTATGAATCTGTACTGAATGGCTTAGTATGGAAATATTCCATTTTACAACCATCTGAGGACGGGCATATTTCTTTTTTTATTTGATTTGCGTCCTTCACATGATCAGAATCAAACATATTATCACAACATTGGAAAAATAGAGTAAAAAAATAGTTGGGAAGTTATGCGTATTCATATTTATATGTATCTTGAAGACAAGTATAATATAGGTATAAAAAGCAGTAAAAATAGTATGTATGATATAAATAATTTTTAAAAATCACAACTATAACTAAAAAATTATGAGTATGTATACGTATACTTCTAGATAAATATTTAGTCTGCCATAATCATTGTAAATCAGTGTTCCCGAATTAGTGGCATCGAAGTTGCATCAAGGGGTATGCCTGGCAATATCTTAACTAAGTTAAAATCAAATCAGCTTATTAACTCAACAGACATTACAAACAGCATAAATATTTAAGCCATCTATCGAGTACAGGTAAAATATTATATACATACAACATAATACCAGGAACGCACAAGAGATGGTTCGACATTAGGAAGACAAGATAATTTTATCAGTAAAAATAAATTACGCAAGCAATTGCCGAAATACATTTTTCATTGATCAGAAAAACGTGCACATTTGTCACATTAAACTGATTTTCACTGTCATTAGAACTGTATTTTGATGGTAATAAATAATAATAATAAAAAAACTGATTAAATTTTTTATTGATAATTTACTAGGGCTTGGAATTGACATAAAAAGCATATTTTTTTCCTGGGCTTCGCTTTCAAAAAGACGTCTTTTTTTGGTGTTTTGAGATCCATATACCCTCTTTAGCCCTAGTTATTTGGGAATATAAAAGCATATTTCAGGGTTCTCGGGGTGAGAGCCATTAAATGGAATATTTTTGTCCATCTTGTACGTAGTCTCATTTTTGAACTGTTGTAGCAAAGAAAACTGGACACGGCGGAGCATATATGCACCTTGATATGAGACAGTGCAGTTTATATGCTGAAAGCCGGAGATTGTTTGAAGGTGTTTTAAACTGAAATGGTTTATGTCACTTGTTTACCCCACAAACGTGCATACGGTTGCTAAAAAAAGTATGAAAATTTTCGCCTTTGGTGAATGATCTAATTTTAGCGAGAAAAAAAAACAATGATTACACAATCCACATGTTCAAGAGTTTGTTTTTTCTTCTCAATAAAACTCCAGTAAAAAATCGACTGCGTCATACCCCCGAAAATATGTAATTGTACGATAAAAAAAATTGTTTGTCACGCATAAGATCTTGTTTTTTTTCTAGTTAACATAAGGTTAGAGAATATAAAAGCATATTTTGGTACATACAAAATAATATTTTAAACTTTTTTAGCGAATACAAATCCGAGCCCTAATTATTATCGTAATAAGTGGTACGCAGGAAAAACTAATTGGGAACCACTGTTGTAAAGGATGTGGGTATATCCCCTATTGGGATGCATCTTAAAATACATTTTAAAGTACGTAGCACACACACACCATGCAGGACAGTCAATAATTCTTCTGAAAGTGGGCAGCTTGGAAGTCTTAAAGCTAATATTTGTAAAATACATTAAAAGCGATGAGTAAAATTTGAAGACATAATACTGAGGACTTATTGTTTATCTTGTGAATTCAGTCCCTGAAGCTCGGTGGTTAGGATATCAGGGGCGGCGGGGGCCGAAGGGGCTGACGGACGCTCTGCTAGCTCCCCCATGGCAGTCCCTTTCCAGCGCCCCTCTTCCCCATTGATGTTCCTGTCTTCGCAAACACAAATAAACAGTGTGTCCACCACCATCTCATATAAAGACAGGATGCAATGAGCGATGAAGAAAGAGAACACGCAGATCAGTAGAGTCGGGGCAGCGTAGAAGTGCAGTTCTGAGTTCCTTTTGAGTGCGATAAGACCCAGAGAGCCTGTGATGGCGGTGACTATGCATTTGCCTAAAAATAGGATAAAATCACCCACGGAGTTTACAGTAGCCATCTGCAGGGCGTTGCTCAGGAGGGTATTGAAGGCGATTCCAGCAGCCTTACAGAAATGGACGCCTTCAATTGCAATGATGGTGTAAGCATTGTGATTCAGGTAGCGGATAAACTTCTCAAGGCAGTAAAAGCAGCAGATTCCGCACTTTAGCCCACACTTGGCTGCGTCCGAACCCTTATCCGAACTCGTTTTCAAACTAAAATGGTAGGAAAATTGATTAGACAATTGTCTCTGATCAGAGAAAGTTACAGAATGCGAGGCCATTTGTTAGCAATAGTAATGCAAGTGGTTATTAGTGTAATAAATTAAGTTGAAAATGTTATATTTTCGAATGAAGCACTTAATTTCGGGTGTGACATTTATAGAAATAAATGGATACTCAAATATTTTGTTTCTACATCACTTTATTTTATTTTTAACAGTACCAACCGGTTTTGTTGTAAGCTGAGCTTCACCAGGGTGGAAAAACAGTTTGTTTTGATCCAATAGGAGCAAAACAGGTTGGTAGTGTTAAACAAAATAATAAGTATTAAAACATTGGTGTCGGCTAATATCATTAATTCAATATTTAAGTGTTTAATTTATTTTAAAACTTTCATCATGAACAATGCATTTTAATTTTATTATATAAAAAAAAATTGTTACTACAGACATCAAGTTAAAAATTATTATTTTCAAGTTAAATGTAACAAATGTTACTAAACAGGAACAGGACAAAATACTTAATTATTTTAGTTACCGTGCGTATATGTAAGACAAGATGAGACGTGGAATTTTGAATAGGGTGATAATAAACGATCCTTTAGCCACAGATCCAATATGGTATTTAAGCAGTTTCTTTATAGAATGCAAAACTGGCCATTCACTAGGTTCAGGTCGCCTAGAATATAAAAAAAACTTACTTAGGATACATATTCATTAAACTTCACCTAGAGATTCATTAGTCTAAAATGGAGAAAAGTAATTATTTCAGATTAGAATTAAGTACTTAAAATAATATTAAAAATATAACAATTGCCTGACGATATAAATCTGTAACAAAGCATAGCAAGAGCACCATGCGAACTTCTGATCCTTGAATCCACTCAACAAACCAAGAGTGACTAGTGAGAGGTGACTAGAGTAGACTAATTTGTTGCCTGTGTTAGTCACGAAGAATAATATGATGAATCTAAAACATTTGGAGAGATTTTTTCTTTTTCTATATTTGCTATAACTTTGTGTTGCGGATTCATTGAACAATGTTTCTTTTTTAACTTTGTACACAACAGTTTTATTAAAAAAAAAAAAAACTTGTTTCAGACACAGAAGCCCTTCATCAGTGATATAAATATAATATTTTTTTTATGAATGTAGTCAGTTTTGACAGATATTAAAATGATTTTTTCAGAACGTTTATGCTTTTGTTACAAATATTTTGAATAAATCTAAAATAATATTTTAAAGTTCTTATTGGGGTCCAGGTAATCTCACAACAAATTTATTTTATTATTTATAATATTCTTTATTTTTAATTTCTTTTATAATTTCTAAAATTTCTATATTATTCCAAGATATATTTAAATTATTTACATGTAAAATTTCAACGCCATTTATCTTTATTGAATGAATGATCTTTATCAATGAGATGGTTTGGGAATTCGGAAAAGTTATTATTAGAGAGACATCTTATGTGCTCTTTTATTCTTAATTTTTAAAGTTATGCCTTGTTTTTTCTACATAAAAAGATGAGCAATCATTAAATTTATTTTGTTTATATCACCATTATGGCCCACTGTAAAGTAACCAACGATAAAAACATCTAATCAACCCTTGGTTTTATTTTGAATAGTACTTTTCCTTTGTACTCCCAAAAAAGGTGGCTAACCTCATGTAACAAATCAACTTAATTATCTTTTGTTTGAATAATGGAAAAAAACATTTACTTTGTTTTAAAGTTTTAATAGACACAAATTATTTTTTAAGGAAATAATAGTTTTTTAAATTTATTTATATGATTGTTAAATAAAAATCTCGATCAAAGATAATAAACCACCATAAATAAAACATTGTAATTAAAATCATAATAAGGGTTTGAGGAGTACCTGAAGTACCAGTGGGTCACAGCACCCGCAATGACCATTTGCTGGCAGGCGAGGATGAATTCACTGGTCCAGATGAGGCCCAGTATGTACACCCACCACATGCCCTTCACCCACGAGTCATCCACAAACTCAATCAACTCCAGAGCATACGCTGTAATAAAAATCATACGCATTTGATTAATTATTATTTTTTGATAACTAACTAACTAACTAACTAACCATCACGCCGTCTCCCCGAAAGGGTAGGCAGAAAGAATGGACTGTCACACTTTTACTGATGCGGCACTCCATCCTTCTCTTTTCGCTCCGCGGGAGACGCGGTGTGATGGGTTGCGAACCTCATCGCCACCAATAGGCATCTCCCGCGCACACTTCGATCGTCCGACACCCACAAAATAAATTTAAAACAAATAATATAAAATACAATGATATAAAATAAAATAACAAAATAATTTAACTAACTAACTAACTAACCATCACGCCGTCTCCCCGAAGGGGTAGGCAGAAAGAATGGACTGCCACACCTTTCTTTCCTGACATATTTCTCTCGCTTCCTCAACATTCATACATCGTGTCATGCACGCGCGTCGATTTCTCTGACCCCTCACATGGCCGACATTCAATATTTGATTTATTTGATCGTGCCACGTTTTCCTCGGTCTTCCTCTATTTCTGGTTCCATTTACATCATTAACATATATTTTTTTTACCATTCTTTCTTCATTCATTCTTTCCATGTCCAAACCATCTTAATGATCCTTTCATTATTTTGTTCATGACACCATCATTCGCACCGCATTCACTTCTTATATTTTCATTCGACACTCTATCATACACAGAATATCCACACATTCGTCTAAGAGATCTCATTTCTACTGCATTTATTCTACTTTCATCCTTCCTTTGCCAGTTCCATGCTTCGCTTCCATACATAAGGGTCGGTAGAAGAACACCATTGTGCACTGCCATTCTAGCTTTTTGGATAGGTTTTTGTTTGCGATGACAACTTTAAGTGCACCATTCACTTTGTTGCCTGCCCCAACCCCTCTTTCAATATCCCTCTCCACTCGCCCATCTCTTGTAAACATACTACCTAAATACACGAACTCAACTACTTGCTCCAAATTTTCACCATTCACGCTAATGTTGCAGACTGTCGTGGTTTCTTCCTTTTCAAAAATCATTACCTTGGACTTATTAACATTCATCATCAGATCATTTCGCATGCATACCTCATACATACAATTCACCAGGACTTGTAGTTCATGCTCGTTGTCTGCAAGAAGGACAGCGTCATCCATCCATCAAAAATAATTTAACATATAGAATTTAGCAATATAAAAAATATTTCTATATGAAGCACTCACTTTGTGGTAAGACATTTCAAACTTATAGATATAAAATAATAAAACACTTTGTATTTAACCACATACGGTATGGTTATTATAATGCCTCCCTAGAACGGGTTACCCCAGTTGGGAGGTATTAAAACCATGTACTTGGTAAATGATCAATAAATAAATAAATAAATTGAGGCAAACTAGTTTCGCTAAAAAAAGTTATTATACTGCCACGATGAAGCTTGGGTCCAAGCGAAACTAGTTGGCATCAGTTATAATAACCATATTGGGGTTATATACAAAGTGTTTTATTATTTTATATCTATAAGTTTAAAAAATATATGATTTGAATGTATTTTTATCCACACATATTTAAGAAAGGTACATAATCACTCTTGCTAATGCTTCTCAAAACTATAGTACTCAATTGATCAGTATGAAATTTACCATTTCAAAGAGTATACCCATGAATATATTATAAAACACCAACTTTTCAGATTTGCTACAGTCATATTGCTATCAGTTGCATATTTCAATTGATCACTTCTATAATTCCCCTCACTCTAGCGCAGAGGTACCCAAACGTTTTTGTCCCATAGACCCCCTGCCGATTTCTTTTATTTTGTGCAGACCCCCTACTTTCGTAATATTGATTTTTTTTACAAATATCTATAACTATAAAATGAGTTTTTGAAGCTGACACAGAGCAAAATTAGGCCATTAGAAAAAATCGAATGTCGCGTCTAGTTCGATTTTCCCAATTTTTTTATTTTATATTAAACTTTGTGCGGACACCCTGACATTGTTTAGGGACCCCCAAATCAATTTTAATTTTCCCCGGACCCCCAGAATGAGCCCGGACACCCCTGGGGGTCCGTAAGGACCACTTTGAGAACCTGGTCTGCTGTCCACTGCTCTAGCGCGTCAACGAGTTCATACAAATTACAATTTTTCGTGTGATCTATATTGCTAATACAATATGCTTAGCAAAATAACTAGATTTGAGAAGAAAATAAAAAGTTTGAAGGGTAAAAAAAGTTACCCTTAGTGGCCATTTGAAATACATTTAAATTTACTCTTGTAATATTATTTAAAGAAATTTAAACCTGAATTAATATAAATATATTTTTAAAAAATTTTTAGATTTTTTTTATTACATAGTTCAAGAGGATAATATTTTTTATAAATATATATGAGAACTAACTTTTAATATCCACAGCAGTTCCGTTGAGACGAGTGGGTGGGGCCCGGGTGGTGGTTGTGGAAGAGAGCGGCACAAGTAGAGAGGGGTTAGACGGGGCCGTGAGGGAGTATGGTTGCTGCACCCCCGGGTAGTTGGCCGTGGCCAGACACACCTATAATCATAATTAAAATTTTTATTTAACCTTTTGTAATAATATTGACGATCTTCATGGCAGAGTGGCAACAGGTATGATTGCTACAACAAAGGTCTCGGGTTCGATTCCTGGCGACGATAGTATGAGAAAAAAATCATGCAGTATTTGGTGTGCATTAAAATTCACATGACAATTTAATGGCAATAGATAAGCTACCTATCACATAAATATCATGAGAATAGCTAAAACAAATTGTATACAGTTCCCTTGGAGAGAAGGACCCTGTCTTTGCTTCAGGCTTATTACTGCGTTTTTCGGCAGAGCGACACGCGTCCGCTCGAACACTCTCGCCCTATCTATTGTTACCGGGGGTGTTAGTTGAAGTTTGCCGGTTTTACTCATAGTTGTCACTAGAGATATGTATACATTTCTATGATTTGGCATCTATGTCATATTTTTCTATGGACATTAACCATCAAAAATACACAAGTTACATTCTGCCAAAATAATAGTGTCATAGTTGTTTACCTCAGTGAATATGTCGAGTTTCTTTCCAAGTAAATCGCATTTGCGCCATTCGTTGCTTTTCTTATTTCATTAAAAGAAAAAAGCAGATGAAGCTCATCGGTTGCTGGTAGAAACTTATGGTGAACATGCTCCAGTGATTAGAACATGTGAGACATGGTTTCGTCAATTTAAAAGTGGAGATTTCGATTTAACAGACAATGAACATCCTGTTGCAACGAAAAAGTTCGAAGACGAGGAATTGCAGGCGTTATTGGATGAAGACCCAACCCAATCGCAACAACAATTGGCCCAAACACTTAATGTGACCCGAGGAGCAATTTCCCAACGTTTAAAAGCCATGGGAAAGATCCAAAAGTATGGAAAATGGGTACCACACCAAATGAACGAGAGACAAATCGAAAATCGAAAAACCATTTGTGAAATGCTGCTTCAAAGGTTCGAAAGGAAATCTTTTCTGCATCGAGTTGTCATGGGGGACGAAAAATTTATTCATTTTGAGAACCCGAAGCGGAAAAAATCATGGCTTTCACCTGGTGAGGCCGGCCCATCGACTCCAAGGCCAAATCGCTTTGGCCCTAAGACAATGCTCTGTGTTTGGTGGGACCAGTGTGGTGTGGTGTACTTCGAGTTATTAAAACCTGGTGAGACGGTGAATACGGATCGCTACCGACAATAAATTATCATGCGTTGATTGAAAAACGGCCGGAATGGGCCCGAAGACATGGCAAAGTTATCCTACAACATGACAACGCACCGCCTCATACAGCTAAAGTGGTGAAGAACACTCTCAAAGCATTGAATTGGGAAATATTATCGCACCCGCCGTACTCTCCAGACCTTGCCCCGTCCGACTATCACCTTTTCGCATCAATGGGACACTCACTCGCCGAGCAGCGCTTCGCCAATTTTGAAAAAGTCGAAAAATGGCTCGTCGAATGGTTTGCCTCGAAAGAGAATTTTTTGTTTTTGGAATGGTATCCATGATTTGCCTCAAAGATGGGCAAAATGTATAGAATCCGATGGTCGATACTGTGAATAATTTTTTTTTGAGATTTCCTTGAGAATTAAGCGTTTTCTTTGAAAAAACCGGCAAACTTCAACTAACACCCCTGGTATACACTTGTCTGTGCCGAAATAAATAACTGTGTACCAACCAACCTGTGACTTTTCACTTGCACACCGAACCACCTCACACTACACAGTAATTGGTTAAAAAAAAAACTGTTGCATACAAAAAAAGATAATAATATTAAAAATAATAAAAATATTAACTTATGTTGTTTGTAATATCAGATGATGTCAAAATTGGTAGACGAAACAGCTGTCTTGACAATTTCTTAAAAATTAAATGAATTACAATATTTTAACACCTTTTTTAAAGAAAAAATTAACAATGAAATATTCCTTACAAATATAATATTTTTTTCTACTAATGTCAAATCTATGAAAGGATGACTAAAAAGGTAAGATACTTACAATGACGAGCAGCCAGAAGCAAAAGAAGAGCATGAGGAAGAAGCAGGTGACCAGTGGCTGAAGGAAGAGGGCGGGCAAAGCAGCGAGGCAGGAAGCCGTCTCCTTGAACAGGGCGGCCAGAAAGGAGACGCGCCGCCGCATCACCACCACCAGCAGTAGAAGTATCAACTGGAATGCATTAAATGATAAAATATTATATTTTCATTGAATAAAATTTTTGTTTTAATTATTAACCTATTCGCATCAGTACCCGTCATATCACGTGTAAGATTTCCTAACCGTTAACATCGGTAGACTTGATATATCATTTTGCGACTTTGCAGTACTCATAGTGACATTTATTGTAAGAATTTAGAACCGCAAATTACTACAATACTTACTTACATATCTATCTTTTACAGAAATTTGTAAAGATAATAAATTAAATGTGTTTTACTTCGTCATAATTACAGTTTACACGCGCTGTCGGTAAATCACATCCGTGAAGTATCCCATCGGCCGCCATTATACTATTATATATTCATTTGTCCTGCGTCACGCGCGCATTTGATTTTCGACGATTCGTTGTATTATTATTTGTTATTTATTATAAATTGTGATAAATTCTACTCTGAATATTTTTTTGTCCATTTCTATTATTTTTGTGTGGTACAGAAAACAAACAGTGAATTATGTATGTGTTAATATATAAAGTACTTTTTTATTCATCATCTGATAGCTAAAGGATAACCGAACAAATATAATATGCGAAAATAGCCCTGGTAAAGTACATACTTTTATCATTCAAATATAAGTTTTTACCAAAAAAATTGGTTAGAAATATTCGCGCCGTATTTGACGGTACGATTTATATTTGAGCCGTAATAAAGGGGTTTATTAATACGAATGAAAATGTCTGTTTTCTAAAAGTTTCATTATAGTTCATGGGATTGACATGTTTCCCCTTTGTAAAGCTTTATCAAATATGTTATTCCCATAAACTATAGTAAAACTTGTATAAATAATAAATTTTTTATTGCTTTTGATTTGAGTGATTTGTGGTATTTTCAAATCGAGACACCCCAATTTTTATTCTTTACCGGATTGATCTCAATTTACTGTTCTTTTAAAAAGTAGAGGAGTACACATAGTTAAAAAAATATGGTACAAATATCCATAATTTATGTAAAAAACAGGTAATTACCGTGATTATGGTAGCTATGATTGAATACCAGAGAAAAGCCTTTTCATTCCTTAAAGATTCCTGTAAGAAAAAATACAAGATTTTAAAGATGGTGAGTAAACTTGGTGTGCGGGTCAGTTCTACACTACCTAAAAAAATGTAAATATAAAAAAAATATATATCAGAGATGAGTAGCACTACATTATTAAGAATTTCTGCACTTACAAGCAAAACCATTTCAGCAGGAACTTGACGCAACTCATGTTTGATCTCGTAGTAAGTGTACCAGAGCAGTACAGTCCCCAGCACGGAGGACACAGACACAACAATCATGAAGATCCAGGATACCACCGTGGCCAGCCAGTGCAGGAGGGAAACCATTACCAGAGACAGCCCTGAAACAAATAAATTGTACGTAGAATAAAGAAAGAAATAACATTGTTAAAATAAAGAATATAAAGATAATCAAATATTTTGATTATCAATCAGCATTCAAAATATCGTAAACATATAAGGTATTATGTCGATTCATAAAATAGAGGAATGAAAACAAATCTTGTTTCATTTTGCAGCTAAGAAAAGAAAATGATTGAAAAACTATTATCGTATCGTATCTAATATTAACAACCTTTGAAACATTAGATCGGTGACATAATTTTTTTGGCACTGTGACAAATAATACTTCATGAAATTAGCACATACTGTCAATAAATATTTTCGTGTGCAAATATAAATAAATACTACAATTAAACATACTTTAAAACACTGATATATTTGGTTTTAACACCACTTTAATTGTTTTTTTAAAAACAATTGGTTTTGCTCCCATTAGAGCTTTGCCAGGGTAAAAAACAGACGTTTTGTAACCCTGACGATGCTACAGTGGGAGCGAAACTGGTTGGTTTTAAAAACAATTAATGTGGTGTTAGAACTGATAACATGCGTTTTAAAATAATTTAATAATGTTACACCACAAAAAATTTAGTGTTCATACAAAAGTAAAAGTTTATTACCTAATGCAACAAAAGAGAATATGAGTAATTCTTTCCAAGACGTGTACAAATCTGCGAGAATTTGCTCAATTGTTTCCCAACTGTTGAGGAACTCGTAGAACTCCGAAAAGAACTTTTTAGCAACATCTCCTACGTTCTTGGGGAAGCAACGATGTAGGACTGGGATACTGTGGAAAACGGGCAGTACAGGACATGGGCCCATTAGGCCAGTATCCGTGTCTGCCCTGCCCGTGCCCGTAGCCAGCTCATAATCATATCGGCATAAGTTGGAGCCCGTCTCCCGGTAGAATGACCGGATATCCTCTAGAGATTCTAACTTTCTCGTTGGACATTGTTTCACGCAGATCTTCAGAGATTTCCTCAAATGTTTAATATCCAGAAAGAGCAAGTATCTCTTATCATAAGTGTCTATTCCTGAGAGTGGGAATTTGGACAGTTTTTCATTGTACTTCAGCCCGCATGTATTTCCAAATGAGTCATATCCATTGATAATCCTTAAGGGGTTACCATAAACATAGGCGAATACGGCAATGATGATCTAGAAATTTATAAATAAGATTTTTTATTAAAAGAGTTGTGTAAATCGAGAAAAAAATATATTCACACCATACTTATATTATCACATATATAGTGAATATTTATATTGATCTAAAAAATCATAAAATACTACAATCTTTTTACAGGCAGCAGCAAATGTGACTAGTTCCCGCAAAATTTTCTGTGGGCGGTTAATGGCCCACAATGTTCTGTATCTTAAAAAATATCTAATTACTTAATAGAGGGTGTGGTTTCCGTAAGTAAAATTTTTATAGTTGGTATTGATAATCTGAAGAATTGTGACAATACAATAAAATAATAGTAAAATAACATAACTGCATTTCAACTTACCATAAGAAACCAGAAAAGAACATAAATAACAAACCAGCACACATCGGTGCATGATTTAGATCTTGTTGGTGCATTTTCAGCGGAAGGTTTACTTTCAAAGCAACCCATGTTTATGAATAACTTATTCTTTTAACATTAATAAAAATATTCCATTTCTTTAGCACAATAACTGATGCAACAATTATTACAAACACGTATATTAAACAATGAAAATGCCTCACTGTTCACAATTATTACAAAAATGATTATCCCACCAAGCCAAATTATCCTGTCAAACGCGAACCAACGCCGACGCTAGTTTGTAAACATAATAAACCATAGACAAAAATATGAGAATGGAAAAGTAAACTTATAAAATATGAGTATGGAAAAGTAAATTGACAAAATATTTACATGTAATTATTATATTAAGAAAATATTGGCTGAACCAGAAATAAGTTAAGTGAAAAAATTTATAAAACGTTCGAGACGTTAGAAACGATTCGTAACTTGACTTTTTTAAACGGACTTCATTAAATTTTGAATCTGAGAGGGTAATTATTATAGGCGTTTCAATCTATTTTTATTGTGAATATCGTAAGGAAAATATAATTATGTCTTTTTTTGCTTTCTTTAGAATTGTTCATCTGATGTAGATGTCTG
Source organism: Lepidostoma basale (assembly GCA_022606425.2). Taxonomy (NCBI): domain Eukaryota; kingdom Metazoa; phylum Arthropoda; class Insecta; order Trichoptera; family Lepidostomatidae; genus Lepidostoma; species Lepidostoma basale. The sequence goes on along the minus strand of JAHDVF020000053.1, from coordinate 455,934 downwards.
TTTGTCTCGTTATCTCTTGGGTGGTCTGTCTGGAGGTCGGATGCCCGTTAATACATGCTCTCTCCACATGATTTTTCCAGTGATGTCATCTCAGTCTTCCTCATCGCATAAACATCTTCGAGATCGCAATCCCCCCCCCCCTATTTCAAAAATTCTCACTCTCTTGTTTCCACAATACATTGGAGAGTTGTCATTTCTGTGCTTTTTTTGAAACTTTTTGTTCTAGTATTGTCAATCCTCATCTCAATGCCATATACTCGTACCATTATAAATCTTTGTAAATTATAATTTTGATCTTTTTCAGCATGTCTGTTTTTCCAAACAGCACAATTATGTCGATTTAAAACAGCAGGGAACAAAACAAATAATGATTGAATTACAAAATCAGTGTCAGAATAAATCGAATCTCCATTGATGGGGTAAATTTATATATGCCGGATTAAAAATAATGCATAATCTGTGTATAAGACTGAAACGATATATTATGGGTTATTAGTTATTAGTTTACCCATTAGTCACAGTATTATGTGTAGGCATTATAGAGTAATGATCATGAATTTGAATCACGATTTATTTCAAAATGTAAAAATCTTTTGCGTGAATATGGAATAAATATTTATTTTTCTTCTAGATCTGTCATCCCCGTGATGCAATGAAACCAGAAAATATCACATTCACCCAACTCCAGCACGTACCCAATGATTTACATCACTCCAAGTGAACCCGAAACTTAGTTCTGAAGGATTTTCTGGATCTGGGACTTCGCTTCCACTTCTTACCCGTGGGGGACCAGTTAAGTGTGACCTAAGGGATTCTCAGGGATAGGTGAAGTCTGCTAGCAACGTCTCTTTCCTTGCCCCTTGAGCTCGCTATTATGCTATCTGTGCAGGAAGCTTGCCGTAGTCACAAGAGGGACACTGAAGAACACGATTGGCATAGTCATTCGCGAAGACTGAGTATTTAGTAAAAATATTGTTTTTTTGAAATAGTAATGTTACAAAAATCAATAGATTTTTGAAACCTAATCAACTTTTAAACTATCACACCGTATTCCGAAGAGGCGGCCGAACTTTATTTAGGGAAAAATTAATATTCCTTAAAACGTCAATATAAGAAATATATTTAAACTTTTAATAAATTATTATGATTATAATTCTGTAAAGTAGACCAACTTAATATATATTTTTAACAATATCTACATTGAAAGAGATGTAGGTTTTTGTTTTGGAGAGTTATTTTTTATATATACCTATTTATTGTTTATACAGCATCGTTTTATTTCTTTGAGATATTTTGTTAATTCCAACTAGTGTATATAGTTGGATGTATTAATTTAGGTAAGTGCTATTTAAAAATCCACCTGTTAGGGATATTTTGATTTTGAATTTATATGTGGGTTGTAGCTGTAAAGTGTGTGATTTAATTATAAATAACAATTTTAATAAAACAAAGTCGTTTGCGTTAACTCACATTATTTATTATGTTTTTGGTTTACAATGCAAATATTGCATTATATATTTTGTTTATACATTAAAACTTGCAACATATCACTATTTTCTCCTGGAAGAAAATTAATAAACTGATGATCGTTTGCCTGCTAGCACAAATAGATAAAATTGATGTCATCTACTCGGCAACATTAATAAATATTACACGCCTTACACATCAATAAATAAAGGTTATACATACAAAAAAGAACCAATAAGTTATTACAGTCAACGCTGTTCGTACGTATAAAGTTATACAAAAGAAATGCGCGAAGTAACGAAAGAGACGGAAAAATAATAGAATAATATTTTTAGATTTAGAAAACACAATTTTTGTCAATGATTTTTCTTTCGCTCTGTATATCATAGAGTGAATAGTTGAATTAGGATTTCCTTGAGACTGGCCGTGATCGGTCTGGGGAGACAGTTGGTGGTTGGGAATCTAGAACCTGCGGTTGTACTTGTTCTGGTTGAACTGGTTGTTCTGGTTCTGGTTGTAGGAAGGCTGGGCCTGCTGGGGCTGCTGCTGGATCAGCTGGAGGGCCTTGGCGATGGCTTCTGGGATGGGAGGGGGGGTGGGCAGATGGGCTCCTTCGGCACGGAAACCTGGTGAGAAATTCAACATATTTAGAATGACATTTTAAATGGCGAATGTTTTTTTATTTTTATTTATACAACTAATATTCTTATATCATTAAGCTATATATAATCTACCAAATTATTTTAAAATTACCGTTGGCACAGAATAAAATGCATTCAATTTATAAGTTTTTTTTTAATGATCCACTCTGATATGAACAATTAATTTAAAAAGTTTTTTCTTGTTATTCTGACATGGTGTAAAATGCATCAAAAATATTTCTCTAACTGTCTATTGTAATAGAATGTAATTTATATTATGTAAAAAAACTGGTCCAAGGTAAAATAGCATAAAAATTGGAGAGACATCTCCAGGCTCTATCTAGCAATGTATGTTAATGGGGGTAGCCTTTCACATTGCGTTAATAAAGATCTTCTGCTTAGTGCTTAATCCAATCTTAATAGATGGCGCTAGTGTAGATTGAACAAAAAAATATGAAGTGTAGTCCCACATTGTAGCATCTTCCAAAAAATACATCTTCCAAAAAATTGTCAGACGTGGTGGTCGTAAGATGGGTGGAATGGGGAATGTTGTATTACATAAAGCGTGCGCTTAACCCAACCAATGACAGGTCATAAGTCCTGTAAACGCCTCGAACACCATATTCTGTTTCCAATCTGTATCTTCGTCTCTATTTAGATACAATTAATCCTTAAAAATGATAACCCACAATGGGTAAAATCCAGTATTCATCTACAAGTATTTGTATACATTCAAAATGTAGTAATTTATTTGTTAGAATATAATGGGAATACAATAAAACTATTATGTGCTCATCTATAAAAAAACCCATGACAATAACATATTCAATTAATGTATTATCTATTACAAATTATCAAAATAGTGACTCTACTAGAGATATTAATGTATGGGAACTAGTTATCTATGTTTTTCAAAGGTTCAAGGGGTTCTTGATGTTTTGGATAATGCTCACCGTTCTCGTCAGCGATGTAGGTGACGGTGATTGGGATGCCATCGGGACCGGTGTAGCTGTATGAGCCCTGGGCGACCTGAGCCTCAGTTTCGGGGTTGCCAGCGTTCTTCAGGTATCCCTGCTCCTGGGCGACGATGCCATTACCGGTTTCGTAGCTGCAAAACAATTTTAAATCAATACATAGGCAATTGAAAATGTTAATTTGGTGATATATGCTTAATGAAATCGAATTTATTTCATTTGATAATATCCGTGATCTTATATGACTTATAGAATATACGAATATACCATATGAAAGAGGAAACTCAGATATAAAATGTTTCAACAATATGGAACAACAATGTTCCCTTAAAATTTATCAATAAAAAGAGGGCGTAAAAAATCTTGTTGATAATTGAAATTAAGGTTATAAATGGTACGGTCATGTTCAAAGAATGGACTCCACCAGACTCCCCTGTATTGCATTGCATAATCAGTCTCATGGGACTTGTCCCGTGGAAGACCTCCTAAAAGATAGAAGGACAGGTGGGAATCTCTGAGCAACACTCTGGAGAACAGACCACATAGGTCTACAACAAGGAAGAAGAAGAAGAAGAAGAAGAAGAATGTTCAAAGCTTCCAAAGCTATAATTTCAAATGGTCTTCTGGATTCGTATTTTGTTTGCGATTTTCTGAATTATATATTATAGTATTTAAGTGTGAAATTTTATTTGCAATTTGATTGCGGATAATAAAATCGATTAAATTTATTATTATTAGTAAAATAAAATAATATTATTTTTGTGATCTTAATAAAATATGTAAATTTTATTGAAATTAGGTGAAACAAAGTACCATCAGACAGGATGTAACGGTGATAAATATTCATATAATTAATTATAAGTTCTTGTTTTACGGCGCCGACTAGATAGATTGATATTGACCAGAACTTTTATTGGACAAAATAACGATTAATGATTTGAATTTTTTTTAATAAAAAGAGACATAAAATATAGTAACCAGTTAAAAATAAATTAGAACACTCAAAACTACAATTAAAATGATTTTTTTGTTCTATCTTAAGGTACAAAACATTAAATTCCCTGATAATTATCTTCGTCAAAGACAGCACAGATTGTTTTATTTGCTACGCTGCAGAACCAACCTGACAATGGTTATGCCTGTGGGTAGGGCAATCTTATTGCTTAATCGGGTCTCCTCGGAGGTCGACATATTTCGTGATAGTGTGAGTTGCCTCAGGGATGCAATATCAATGTTATGATTCTTTCTAATCTTATTGTTTTTTTATGCTTCTCTTATAAATTCTTATAATGTAATTGCACACGATCTGGAATTACATGTCTGTAATGTTTGTGATTTTTATTAAAATAAATGAAAAAAAAGAAAATTATAAAAATGAAAAAAAAAAAAAGAATTATTTCAAGATTATTTGTTTTCAAATAAGACCAAAAGTTTGTGTTTTTATTATTTTAACCCGATATCTCATACATATTTTCAAACTTTTATTTTGGGGTTGTGTAGGTGTTACCTGTACTGGTATGAACCGTCATGGTTCACTTCCTGGGCCTGGCGGACGATGGGGATAAACTGGTTGGGGTTGGAGGATCCCTGGTGGCCGCCAAACTGGGGGAGGGCAGAAGCGAGGCACAGGGCCGAGGCGAGGACTACGATCTGAGTAACAATTATACAATTAATACACTGGTAAAATTATCACTTTTTTACTAACAAAGCTATGAAAAGGCATTTACAAGCACAAGTGAGAAAATAACTATTTTCAGTAGTGTGTTATTATAAATATATTCAGCAGGGCTATTTCAATTTAAAGAACATAAAATCAATATATCTTGATTGCTATTACAAGTTAAAATAAAATAAAACTTAATATATTTTAACCTTTTGCCCGCTACGACTGATTTTAGTCTGATATATTTTTTTAAAGATAATCAAATTATTTTACGGAAATCTCTTGGTGGAAGTTCATTTTCAATAATCATGAAATAAATCGATGTTTTTTTTACTAGTTCCACTTTTGTCTTTATTGCGACAGCGATCGGTTTCGCTAGGCTCGCTGGCCAGTAGAGTCTGCCGATATAAAGACAAAGGTGGAAGTAGTTCCACATAGTTAAATTCTATCAAAAAACATATTTTTATATCATTACTATTTAGTCAGATTAAAAAGTTTTGTCCATCAGAATCTCGAATGTGTGTTTATTAAGATACTAATATAATCAATTGATGCTATAATGATTTAGTTTGTAAGAAAATATCGTTTATTTTATTCAAAATGCGTCGACGAAGAATGTGCCGCGTAGCGCTGACAGAGTAACTTAGCGATCTAAGGGTGCAAAATAGACACAATATTCTTTTACTTTTTTATATTATATATAAATTTATTACATTGCTTAGGCCTGCCTGATGATAATAGTTTTTTTAAACTAAATAATAATATAGAATATTGATAACAAGTTAAATTTGAAAATGAATGAGAATTTTAGGCACCGCAACTTATTTGGTTTCAAGACTATCGGAAAGTATTTTAAATATCCCAATTATGATTATACCTTTAAAATGGCAACGGACCAACACGCATATTAAATGATTAATGACTTAATTAACCATTTATTGACAAATCTCACGAATTAATGCATATACACACAACGGTAGGTATACCTAATAATTGGACTCTCTGTAAAAGTAGTTAACATGAACTATGCATTCGCGTGACTTTCGTGTTGGACAAAATGTCTACAAGAAGTAGTGACTACCTACAAACACAATTCGGTGTGAAGCGGTTCCCACGCTGTGCATTATCAAATATAATAGGCAATAATGGACAAAATTCCTTAAATTATTAAGTGCTTATTACGTGAACTCGAAATTACGTCCAATTTTGGAAAAAAGTAACATGCAGATTTGAAATGCAAATTATTTTTCTTGTGTTTACAAGCGGGTACACGAAATGTTGAAAGAGAATTTCTTTTGGAAATAAATATAATTTAAACTTTTTGTAGATTGAAAATTGATATTGAACTCCATATTGATTAATTTATTGTTTCTTGGACAGTGATTTAAATCTTCATATTAAATAATTAATATGATTCAAAATGTCTGTTTTCTGGACGCTTTATTATTTTATATTGGAATGAAATGTTTCGCTTTGCTAAAGAAATAGATAATACACGAGCAAAGCGAAATATGTTATTCACATAGAATATAATAAAACTTCTAGAAAACAGACGTTTTTGTTCATATTAATTATTTTTATTAAATATTTAGTGTTGAGAAACACGTACGAATTCTAGAAAATCTAATCTTTGTATGGGAGTGTCATGCATCACTTAACTATACAGCATTATCAAATGCTTGAACACGCTCTAGCAAGACAAAACAAAGCAATATAATAAAATTTCTAGAAAACTTACGTTTTCCTGAAATATATACGAAAAATGGTTGAATTCAATAAATATAAATTTCTGTATAACACATATGGTCCACTTTTGATTAAAATACGTAGACACATCATGTAAACTCCTATTATACGTACAAGGAAAATTATTGTTTATATTTTTATGTACGAGGCATTGCAAATAATTAAGTACTAAAAAGTACTAAAGTACTAAAACGTAATCAAAACAATTAGTGATTATTACTATTTAACCCACTACGTTTAAAAAATATATATTTCACCCCTTTTATTTTATGCATCTAATCATGGACTAAATACAAAGTTCAATTTGATGTTTTCTAATAAATTTATATGAAAATAAGTTTTGGATTTTTATATGAAAATAAGTAGAATCTTATATTTGAATTTAGAATCCGATTACGAATTATCATGAAAATAAAATACAAAATTTGAATACAATAGAGCACGATAAATATTAAAAATTGATAAATTTAGTGTATCGTATAGAAAAATTCCAAGATAATTAGAATTTGCTTAAAACAATGCTCTTAAACTTAAAAACCTATGTTTTACGATTGTTATAAAATTATTTTGATTTTTGTTAAATAAATAATTTTGTTAGTATCTCGTGATTAGAAACAAATTAATGCTCTTGTTATTTTAGGAATAATAATAAATAAATTGAGTATTCCAAAAAATAAAAATATTACGAGTATACAAACAATAATTTGAATAACAAAATAATATTTTGCAAAGCGAAAATATTTTATTATTAATTAATTAAATATACAAATATATTTATTTTTTGTATTGCGTTAAAGATGTTAATATCTATTTTTCTTTTTTTACTAGATTCCGAATTTTGGAATCATATTTTTGTTTTATATGTTTCAAAATATTTTTTTAAAACATTTATTTCACAATGTTCTTAAATGTTCAGTTTGAATGTTGATATAAAATTATAATTAAATTGGAATATTTTGATCACGAAACACACGCGGCGATGAGCAGTCCTTACCGAAATCATGATGCTTTAGTTATCCTTCTGTTGGAACACTACTGACTTCACGACAAGTGGCTATGGAATGATTTTTGCAGTCCATGCTCCATCTTTTTATATGCGTCACATCGCTTAGGAAAGGAGCGTCGACAATGTTATTCATACCGCCAAAAGTGTACCGCCTTTTGTGTGGGCTTCGCGCCACTCCGGTCTCTACGGTGGGGGTAATTAGAACTCTATCAGCTTGGCACTGGAATTGTAATCGTAATATTGGCGAGTGTCGGACGGGTTCCCCCGTGAACTCGTGTGCCATGTAGCTAGTACCGGCCGAGTACATGGAGGACACATGCTACATTGCAGTAGGCCCACGCGAACCGCGGGGGTCAGACTGGACTTACCTACGTACTTTGCTAATACTGTGTAATAGGTGCCGTTTTAGGTTTCACAAGTAAGGGTGATTTTCCTAATAGTTACATTTTAATTTAATTGTTAGTGTTGCGTGTACATGAAACAATTAATCTATAAATGCTCGATTGTCAAGACAATCGACATTTGAAGTTTAAAATAATTCGATGGCTCTTATTAATCTGTTTCTGATTTGTTAGAATGATTTTATAAATTAGTCAAAACAATCACAATGTATTATATATTATTCAAACAGATTCTCGTAAATAAATAAATACATATGTAAATCAAGCGATAAGTAGTTTTTCAAAATAATTCTGTAATAAAAATAATAAAAAATTCAGTTGTTTTCCAGATTCTGTCAATATTAATATTAAAATATTCAACTACAAATCATCACACCGTTTCCCTGGAAGGGTAGGCAAAGCGAATGGACTGCCATACTATTCTATCTTGACATGTCTCTCTAGTTCCTTTACATTCATACAGCGAGTCATATACGCACGTCAATTCTTCCGACTTCTAACATGGCCGATATTAAATTTTGATTAATTTGGTTATGCCATGTTTTCTTCCGAACTTTATTTACATCGTTACCGTATACTTTCTTAACCACCCTTTCTTTATCCTTGAGTTCTATGTGTCCAAACCTACGCAGTGATTCTTTCATAAATTTGTTCATAATACTTTTTTCCACACTACATTCCTTCCTGATATTAGCATTTGAAATTTGTCATTTTACTACCCATTCGTCTAAGGGATCTCATCTCTACCGCATTTATTCTGCTCTCATCCTTCTTCGGCTAGTTCCATGATTCGCTTCCATACATAAGGGTTGGAACTAAAATTCTATTGTAACGGCAATTTTTGCTTTCATTGATAAATTATTGTTTCCAATAACTCGTGAGATAAATATGAACAGTTCCAAGGTATTTTTCACTAATTCACAGTGCGAACTTTGCACTAATTCACAATGATCTCTAAATAATATTTTACCATATTAAATTAGTTTCTAACACAAGGACTAATAATTTAATTAGTCGATCGAGAACTGGATTAGTAAAGTGGCAGTGAAAATTAATTGCGTCGATAAAAAAATAAAATAGTTCTTTCATTATATTAAAATGATAACTATAGATATAAAGGAACTTCCCATTACCTACTTAAAATAATAATCTCATTGTCATATAATCCAGAAAACTATAAACAGTAAGATGTTTTTGGCAATGATGATTAAGTTCTCTTTTCACTTTCTTGTAAAGCATGCATTTACGAAATTATTAATTACCAAACGATGTAGAAATCTTCGCCATTTTAAAATGATTTTTTGTTGTGCATCACCATTTGGCGCCCACCTTTCGTCTTTATTTCTATTGAACATTGGTTTAATAGTGTGATAATCATTTTATTACATCGAGCATAAACATAAATTGGACACCAGAATGACATCCTCATTTTTAAAGTAGACGGTTATAAAAAAGGTGTATAGTGACCAGAGGTTTCTTTTTGTTTCCACAGGTGGAAAAAATCATATTGTCATATTTCTCTTTTATTGCCAGGATGCGTGGGTGGTATTCAACACGTTTTAGCAAATGGGATGGGATGGTTTATGGTAATTTTATTTCAGATTTAAAGTGTTCTTTTTTGTGAATAGATTCCTATTCCTAGGATCGAATAGGCCGAACCTACCGGCTTAATTGCGACACGATGCCGGCGCCCTTTTCGACAACATCTTCTATGGAATGGAGACCTATCTGACCTACAACGAATTCGCCAACAAGCTTAACTCGTCCATAACCTTTCATATAAATAATCGTAATACACGGAGAGCTATAAATCTATGAAGATCCAGAATGAGAAAACTTTGATATTTTACGTACGTGCTATTGTAATGGTACAGATGCGTAGTTTTATGAAATTAAAACGTAATGTAGTTTGCGTGAGAAAGAAATAAATAAACATAATTAGGAAAATTCGAACGAAGGTGGAAATAAACAAAAGCAAAGGTTGTAAAGGAAAATAACATTACAACACATTGTAATCTAAACATACGCGAAATAAGTAATATTCATGGTATTAAAGTTTCAATGTAAATTTAATCTATTTCAACATTTGAATCTATCTAATTGATATATACCAAATTAATATTTAAATTTGAATTGCTGTATCGAAGATGAAGGTATGCTCCGAAACATGTCGTATTTTTTAATTTTTTTTTTAAATAATTAGTGGATTAAACAAAGTTATTTTCAATTTCCTAAGTATATTACTACGGAATTCCACAGTGTTAATGCCTTAGCGTTCAATAAGTTGTTTAATGAAAACATAATTAATAATCAGATTCCTTCTTTTACTCCTTTCTCCTTGAATACTTCTACATTTGATCTCCCAAGCTCCCATTACCAATCAAATGCAAATTAATAATTTATTAATTTAATTATTTTCCATATAAATTATGTATTTTCTAAGGTACCTACGTATTTTCTAAATTATATATATTTATATTATCATTATGTATTATAATTATTTAATATTATTAGTTCTTACTGATAAAAAAAATATTAGTACTTATAACAAATAGGCCAGGTTAATTTTTAAATTTAAATTATTGTATCGAATTTGAACTGTGTTTTTATATTAGTATTTCTTTGTTTAGTTTTTATTATATTTTTACGCCTGAAGATGGAGGTATCCTCCGAAACATGTCGTGTTTTTTAAAAATATTTTGTGGATTAAACTAAGTCATTTTCAGTTTCCTAAGTATGTAATTTTTATTTAATGTTAAAAGTAAAAAAAGTTGATTAAAATAAAACTTCTGTGTTTTTTCCCCAATTGTGTTCTAAGAAAAAAAAATGAGAAAAAAGTGGCGATGAGGTTCGCAACCCAACACATTGTGTCACTCGCGGGGGCGAAAAGCGAAGGATGGAGTGCCGCATCGGTTAAAGTCTGACAGTCCATTCTTTCTGCCTACCCTTTTGGGGAGACGGCGTGATGGTTAGTTAGTTAGTTAGTGTTCTAAGAATTGAATATATTTTTTAACGTTATTTAAAAACTGCTTAACATAATGTCCTCCTCATGATTTTGGCCCATGGGCCTGTTGCTCTGTGCGCCAGTGTTTAGAGGTCGTCCTTGAAGTCTTCTCCCTTTAGGTAAACCGTCTAAAACTTGTTGCTCTTACGGTTCTTGATTTTGTCATTCTAGTCACACGTTCGTCCCAGAACCTTCTTCTCTGTTATACTTGTATATCATTTTAAAATATCCTCGAATTCGCATACCTGTTTCGTATTATGTCAAGAAATTTTTTGTCAGCAATCCTGCAATCCTGCAATACAATGTATTATATGTTATTTAAGTATTTTATTATTTTGGACTTGTGATGTCAGCGATACTAATCTCATTTATTATATAATAGATTTTTATAAATTGCGTTAAACCTGATATTTTGAAACTAGATTATTCAGAGAACTTTACTCACACGTTTCGACATACAAATACACTCTCAAAATATTCATTATTATTTTTGTTATCTATGTAGGCTTAACATACCTACCAATCCGTAAAAACGAATTTAAAACTTGAAAACTTGAAATGGTGTTTTGCAAATCTTAGCATGTTTTAAGCTATTTAAAACCAAAGAGACGATACTGTGGTTTTTGGGTAGAAAAATAAATCGCACTATTCTCCTTATTGTGAATCGGTCACGCGTCGGGTCATTATTTCTGATTCGAATTACGTTATAATATCTTCGTAATGTCATAATGCACATATAGAATGTGCCAGATTATCTATGGTTCTGCATAAAAACTTCACTTCGCGATGAAGTAACAAGAACTTTCTGATATCTAAATGCCAAACAAGATCTTTAGAATTGGGTGAAAAAGTTTTTTCCATACCTGAGTTGTAAAAGCACACGTTTTATCGTTAATACACAATGTATTAGAACACTGTACACATGTTTCATCATCATAATCAGCCGTCTGTCATCCACTGCTGAATGTAGGCCTCTCCCAAAGCACGCCACCGCCCCCTATCCATTGCCGCTCTCATCCATCCATATCCAGCAATCCTCTTTAGATCGTCGGTCCAGGGGGCAGGGGGACATCCAACTCTGCGGAATCCTGTACGCGGTCTTCACTCCAGAACCCGTCTCCCCCATCGGCTGTCGGTTCTCCGACAGATATGGCCAGCCCATCGCCATTTCAGCCCGCCCATCCTCAGAATCACCTCAGTCAGCTTGGTTTATTGACGAATAAATTCGTTCCTAAATCTGTCTGTAAAATAATAACTAGGCATTCCGAAAACAGTTTTGCTTCTTAAAAAACTAAATTACGACGATTACTATTGATGATTATGAAAACAAAACAAACAAATTAAAGAACTGCAATTGTTTTAAACAAACTGATTAATTGTTGACTATTAACTGTTTCGCTAGAGAGGAGGGGGGAGGGAGGGGAGATCGTCATAAAGTTCTACATATATTTTGTGCTCATCTCGGACTTCGAATATTATTGTTCCTCTATTTATCTTCTCGTACAACATTTTGCCAAATATTCGTTGACCATTGTTTTCGTGTTTTCAAACCGCATCAGTGACTCTTAATAATGGAAGACATTGATCTATTTTACATTCATCCTTATCGCTTGATATTTAATAAAATAACATCTTTCCTTAGGTACTTGTCCCCCCATAATATTATATAGGTAATAATATAAAATGAGATCGACTTCGGATGCCAACTTGTTGAGAAGACAAATAATTTTTAATAAATAAATTTATTCAATAAATAAATATGAATGTGAATATTATAGCAATGTTTTTAACGCCTAATTTTTGAAATAATAAATCACGCAAATGGTTAATCTTATGTTTTGTACAACCAGATTATTATATTAAAATTCAAAAGGGTGGGATAATTGAAACGGTACGAATTGATAGATTTGATTACTTCATATTATAATACGAATAGATATAGAATATCTAACACCAGAATATTAAATAAATAATGTCTGCACCTGAGAGCCATAAAATATATTATGGTCATGTTAGATTTTTGTTGTTATGATTGGTTGTTGTTATGTTCTGAGCACAAGTCTCATCCAAACAATTTCTTCTTACTATTACATATTATATACTACATGCTGTATATACAATACTTTACAATTGTATATACGGAATACCGTGTCGCTGATAACTTAAATTTAACAGTCACCTACCAGGTCAACAATCCTTGGCCCACTCGAACACACACAACAAATTTCGTCAAATCGGTCCAGTCGTTTAGGAGAAGTTCAACTACACACGCCTGCACAGAAGAATTATATATAAAGATAATCAAATACATGCCCGTATATATTATATGAATAAACTAGTATAATTTTGAGTTACTTTAACACATTACCATCAATCAACATGTAAACTGTAAAATACTGTTTTATGGAATGTTTTAATTAGTGAGTAATATTATATTGATCTCAATGAAAAATTATTGTTTCTTGAATAATGATGTAAAACTGTATATTTAATTTTTGATGTGGACGAAAACACCTGTTTTCTAGAAATTTTATAGGAATGATATGCTTCGCCTTTCCAAATGTATTTGATAATAATTATAGATAATTAATACCTTAGTAAGGCGAAACAGTCAGACCCCTGAAATATAATTACACTTCTTGAAAACAGCTGTTTTCATTGATATTAAATATTTCAAGGGAGATGGGAAGTGAATGCGAATGTGAGAGGGGAATGCAGCGTGGACGTGGAAAGGTACATATTTCTGTATGTGTCTTCGTGGGCAGGTAGGTACATAGTGCACCTCTCTGTGTATGTACTCTGCTGAATGCCCGGAGAAGATGATTAGCAGGGAGTGGCTGTGTAAAATATTTCTCAGATTACGAAACTTAACTCAATTATCTCTTTCAAGGCTCGAGACACGCTGTTCCTGAACGATCACCAACACAGGCTCTCCACGAGGTATGTATTTTTTATAAACGCAGTGAAAATTATCAGATTCTCTAGTTCACGGCCAAGCCAAGTTGTATCTCTTTCCTTCTCTATTATTTATGCAAATTAGTAAGTTAATAAAAAGTCATATTTCAATGTTTATCCTGGTGAGATTTTATGTTCTGATCGAGTGAATTATTTTATTAAACAAATACTAGAATTTTATGCCCCAAGTTTATTTCCAACAACCTAATAAATCTTGATTTTCAAGTAAAGAAACATGAGATTGCATAATCAACTTTTATGTACATCGGTATAACTAGTATGTTAATCATAAAAAATATTTCTCTGAACTCCTATAACATGTTTCATGATAAGGTGAGTCGAGAATTGCAACACGCCTCTTCGGATTATGGAAAATGCAAATTGAGATGACGAATGTTCTCTTAATAAGTATTTAATTCTTCTTCAATCGTTATTCCCAGGATGCCGCAAGGTCTGCGAAGTGTCCGTTTCTTTGTCTGCATATTTCAGCAAGAATACAGAAAGAAATAGATTGTCTGACCATTTCCCGCTGATTGTTAAGTATGTATGCTCTTAAGAACGCGAAAACATAATTCTCGAACATAAATTAACGGATTTTAGCACTTCTCACGTTATCGCTACATGTTAAATGTGTTAAATCTATCTTACTGCAAAAATGGTGTATTTTTTATATGTCAAATAAAATTGTCGAAGACGAAAAAAACGTTGAATGGCAGAAGGCCAGGCGTGCCCAGACAAACAAAACGTCTGTCGGATTCCTCGTCTGGGATGGCACATGCGCCTGACCTTACCTCGGTACCTCCGCTATAATGTTATAATATGACACGAGCACTTACTCCGCACTTCGTCTGCACTCTTCCGATAGACGGAGCGGCACCTGCGCCGGAGATGACATTTGGCGCCACATTCCTCGCTCGCATCCGTTCTCTCAGGAAACCGAGTCAGATTCTCTCCAAACGAATATGATTGACCTATTAGGATAAATTTTATTGTCGGTCGTGAGATCTCCGTCGAGTTATTACCCGATTACCTCACGCAACTGTCTGCCTATCTGAGTCGGGGAACACCGAAATCTTAATCGGTTCAATCTATCCATGCCCATTCCTATATCTTACATTAATATACCACTAATTCTTAAAGAGCAACGTTTATTATTCACAAATAACCCGGAAATAATACAATATTTCTCACTGATACAAAGACTTCAAATTATGTTAAAAAATATAATAGTAAATACGATACATTCCTACAAGTACCTGCATACATATAATCACAAGGATACTGCGAGGAATGACTCAACTCGGAAGGTGAGCTTGGGTTCAGAGCTTAATTCTATGATTATAATTTTTCATATCTTCACGTAGGCAAGGCAACAAGATTTGATTTAAATACTTTAAGTAATGAATTAAGCCTTTATTTACATTTTTGGCATATGTAAATAATCTTTGCGAATAAATCATAACAAATTGTTTTTAAACACTTATGTTAAGTCGACGATTTGATTGGTTAATTTGTGAGGTTTATCGTATTGACTAATTACTAATCTTATATTCTTTGTGATAAACTCTCTCGAGGTCAAGTCATTACTATAAGTAGTTATTACTATAAGTTTTTTAACTTGCCAGATATATTTTTATATGTATCCTTGAGGTATTTCGTTTATTGTTTCTTGAACAACGATGAACAATGCTAGAACATGTTCAAATGTCATTCCCATCAAACATATTAAGCTTTTAGAAAACGGAGGATATTATGGATTAATATTAACTCATTATCTCCGGGTAGATTTGGGAGCTTATTAACACGAGGAGCTTGAAATTGAAATATAATTATATAATACAATTTCTTGCATACTTTAAAACGATCAATAATGAAGATATGACATATGGGATCGAATGCAGGACGGACACTACGATTACACAAAACGCGCTCAAAGTGTCAGAAATGAGGGCACTCAGAACTATATCTGGAAAGACATTACAAGATTGTATTCCTAATGTCGAATCATCTCTCATGCGTTCCTGGTATTATATTGCATATATTATATTTTATCTGTACTCAATAGATGTCTAATACAATGATATTGTTAGTAATGTCTGTTAAGATAATAACTTGATATGATTTGATTAAGATAGAATAAGTATGCCAAAACGAATATATCGTTAGGTGGAGGAGGCAAAAAATAATATTGGTATGCACGCGTGAGAAAATGGATCAATCCAGACCCTCCCATTGTATTCAGACCCTCCCATTGTATTACAACGCCAACTTCAGATAACTCACGAGCAGACCATCAAAATGATGAATCGACAGCTGGGAGTCAACGTCACAGGGGGTCAATCCCTCTTAAGAAATAGGCCACAAGGTTTACCCAAAGAAGGAGAAGAAGAGAAGACTTTAAAATATATTAAAAATATGTCACTAAAACTGTGTAAAAATACGCTTCCAAAAGTTCAGGCCAAATTCTCGAAAGAGGTATTTATTTCCTTCCCGTGGGCTACTACCACTCCAGTAAACGGGTATTAATACCCTTCCCGCAGAAAATTAGTTAAGTACTGGAGTTTGCTTAGAGGGTGCTATCTACAGTGGATTGAATGTGTAAAAGGTGGTAAGATATTGCAGGAGTTCCCGTTGTTCTACATAATATCTCCGGAGTCACGACCCGGTCAACTTAGTTAGCAATGAGCAAACAGTTTACCCAGATTTTGTACTCCACGCGCCAAAGACTAGGCCTCTTGCGGCATCCCATAACTACAAAATGACAGCTAAATTGCTGATTGGGAAACAAACAAGTTGAGGCGATCTTTAGTGGTAACCTTTGACAGTTCGGCCAACTGATTCTGTACATCATACGTGAACGTGAACCTAGCATGATGCACAGAGCAGCGAGGTGACCTTTTCTACCGAGCGAGGTGGATGTTTGATGTATGACAAAAACGCCCGAGGGTGAATTTTAGACCCGCTGCAATCATTTGAGAATAGCGAAATACTTTTGAAGGTTATTACAATTTTTTTTTCTTGATATTCTGAGGGTATTTTTCTCATCATATGCCCCACAGAATGATTGCAAATGTCCATTCATCACTATACAAATATTAATTGAATTCAATGTTACAACACCAATGTATTTTTTAATGAATGTAGCTGTTTTGTTATATCTACATAGTTGAATGGAGAACAAACATAACATAACATTTTACTTTCAGTAATCAGGCAGATGAGGATACCACTAGCGGAATCAATTACACAATAATCTATCTATAAAAAATATCAAATTAGTATGCAGATATATTCAAACAAAAGGTTATATCGATATACGTTGAAATATTAGGCTAAATCTGTAACTAAAAGCCATATAACAAAAAAAACCTATTACGTTTTTCGAATGTAAAAGTTAAATAGCTAGATTATATGTAATGTTATTTTTAAAATTGTATAACATTTCATGGGTAAAAAAAAGGAGAATGAAATGTTAACCTATATATAATGAAGTAGAAATACAACTAACCATCACGGCGTCTCCCCGAATGGGTTGGCAGATGAATGGACTACCACACGACGCCAATTAGTCAAAATATTTTAAGAATATTTCTTAAAGAGTATTTCAGTAAAATTTATCAATTAACATGTTTTATTTTTTTTTGGCATTAACTAATTTTTTTTTAATTGTAAAATTATAATACAATAAATTTTTCAAATCTAAATTTATAAATTTATTTTTGGTATTTTGAAATTACTGAATATAAAACATGACAATTTGAAAAAAGCCTAGTAAGTCGAAATAAGTGAAACTGAATAAAACAATTGTCGGGTTGTCGTTAACGCAAATTTCATAACACTTGATTTGATGTAGATTTTTAAATAATTGCTCCTTCATCAGTGAAAATCATTACTGTCATTTTTAAACTTCCTTTATTATATACTTCATATATTAGGTCCTTACATACGAAATTGGCGTTTTGTATGGGAGGAACATAAAGTTGATTTTTAAAAAATATAATATATATTTATTTAATCAAAGTATGTACCATTGATATCTATGCACTTTTGCCATCTCATAGGTAGTTCATCGATCCTTTTACTAAAAAAACCATTCGGACGGGAATCATTAAAATCTTTGAAGTCGGTTTGGACTGCCCCATCGGAGTTGAATTTTTTCCCTTGCAAGAAGTTATCCAAATTTCGAAAAAAATAGTAATCTGTTGGGGCAAGGTCCGGAGAGTACGGTGGATGTCTTAGACATTCCAATTGAAGCTCTTCTAATTTGGTAGCCGTCTGTTGTGCAGTGTGTGGTCTAGCGTTATCATGAAGCAGCAGGGGCCTAGAGCGATTAACCAGCCTCGGTTGTTTAGCAGCTAGCTTTTCCATCATGGTTTGCAGTTGATGACAAAAGACATCTGCCGTAATCGTCTGGCCAGATTTAAGAAAGCTGTAGTGAACGACACCAGCACTAGTCCACCAAACGCTCCCAAGTAACTTTTTTGGAGTCAATTTTCGCTTGGGGCATGGTTTGGCTGGTTCGGCATGGTTCAGCCATTGCGATGAGCGCTTCTGATTATCATACAGGATTCACTTTTCATCACAGGTAATGAATTCGATCCAAAATCCCTTCATTATTGTGCCGGTTGAATAATGCAACGCAGCAGTCAACGCGCGTTTGTTGATTTGCTTCACTCAATTCGTGAGGTACCCACCTTTCAAGCTTTTTCACCTTCCCAATTTGCTTCAAGTGGATTAAAACAGTTTTATCACTAACACCGCAGCCTGCAGCTAACTCGGACGTGGTTTGCGATGGATCCGCTTCCTCAATAGCCTTCAATTCTTCATTATCAACTTTGGTCTCCGGCCGTCCACGGGGCTTGTTCTGCAGGTCGAAATTTCCAGAACGAAAACGTTGAAACCAAAAACGCACTGTGTTTTCTTTTGCGGCACCGTCGCCATACACATCATTAATCCTTCGAGCCGTTTCTGCAGCACTGGTGCCACGGTGGAACTCGTACTCGTAAATAACGCGATACTTCAAGTTTTCCATTTTGTAAACTGAGTGACGCAAAGAAAAAAAAACAATTGAGAAAAAAACAAATGAATTATAATTTTCAAAACAGAAATACTTGAGTAAATAGCTGTATAAATTTGAATTTGGAATTCCCAACCAAAGAGAAGATATTTGAGATCAAAGTTGCCAGTACGGCAAAACGCCAATTTCATATGTAAGGACCTAATATAAATCATATTCAAGGTGCAAAAATTCAATAAATAAAGTATATTTTTTCAATAAGAAAGAATTAATCTAATTATTACTAATGAATTTAAAAAGGATTGCGATAAATAAATAAATACACAATGCTGGAATTAAAAACACAATATTTTATAGAAAGTACGTGATTTTAATTTATATAACATTTTTTACTAGTGTAAATAAAATAAAACAATCCTTTAGGTATTAAGATTTTTAGACATTGTTTTTCCCATATATTTGAGCGTTTATTTATAAAAAAACGTTTTTATCTATTTTTATTATGATGGGAATTAAAATATTATTTTTGGTCTGGAAAAAATGGCTATAGATTAGCTACCTGTTTTGAGAATCAATATGATAGCTTAACCCTTTACATCGATTTGGTTCGCAGTAGTAATGATGTAAAGAGCGATTCAAAAGCAAAAAAAAATTACAATAATTCTCGTAATTGATGTATCTATCCGACAACAAACTAAGGTGATAGACGGGCTGATGTAGCAGTGGGCTGGCCATATTTGTCGGAGGACCGACAGCCGATGGGGAAGACGGGTTTTGGAGTGGTGACTGCACACATGATTCAGTAGAGTTGGACGCCCCCCTGCTCGCTGGACCAACGATATTGTAAGGATTTCTGGACATGGATGAATGAGAGTGGAAATGGATAGATAAATGAGAATACACAGAAGTGATAAGGATAGGGCAGTGTTGTGCTTTGGGAAAGGTCTAAGTTCAACAGTGGACAACAGACAGCTAATAATTCTCAGTTGATTGTAGCACCTGATGATGCTAACATTGGTTAACGAAATAGCTGTCGCGACAATTTGAAAAAAAATGAAATGATTTTTGATATTCTATAACAGTGTTTTAATTAAACAGCTATTAATGTTGAAATATCAAAGTATCAAAACAATCGATTATGTAAACAAGTTCTCGTGATATTATTCAGCTAGGAAGCGTAAATTCCAGTAATCATCATCATCATCATCAGCCGTCTGTCATCCACTGCTGAATGTAGGCCTCTCCCAAAGCAGGCTACCGCCCCTATCCATTGCCGCTTCCATCTATTCATGTCCAGCAATCCTCTTCAGATCGTCGGTCCAGCGGGCAGGGGAACGTCCAACTCTGCGGAATACTGTACGCGGTCTTCACTCCAGAACCCGTCTCCCCCATCGGCCGTCGGTTCTCCGACAGACATGGCTAGCCCATCGCCACTTCAGCCCCCCAACCTCTAAGCCATTAATACCATAAAATCCAGTAATAAATACCATAAAATCCCCGACAAATAATACGACTTTCGATTGTGTCATAAAATTCAAAATGATTGATCTAGATTTATATGATAGGTTTGTGAATATTTGAATGTTCGGATTATATAAAACTTAAAAATATATTAAATCCGGCTCTGTTTTAGGCAATGAGTAGGTGGCTTTTAATGCCGACAATAAAATCAATCAGATCAGTATTTTATCCTTTTTAAAGAGGCGCAAAAAATAGGAATCCACATAATAATTTGGCATATCTTAATGCATCTAGTTTTTTTTACGATTGTTAATAATATTTGCATCTTCCACACCTTCGGAACATTCTATTTTCTGTATTTATTTGATGGTCAACAAGTTTACTCTTACATTTAAAAGGTAATCTATTTTGTTCAGAATAATTTGCTAATTAAGTACGTATCTACACGGTCCATGTACAAAGGCAAACAAATTCGATTCATTTATTTTATGTTCTCAATGCCAAAAAATCTATATTTATTAATAGTTCTTACATTGCTTCATCTGAGGTAATAAGACTCGTACAATTATGCAAATAATTACATAATATAAATAAAAACTCTTAACTTTGATAGTTATAATACATATTTTTTAGATTTCTGTAAGGTATGCTAATAAATTTGTATATTAAATTGGAATAAAAACGATGGATATAATTATAATCAAAAATAGTTACAAATGGTACTTTCGATTATTAATAGTTTATTGAACAGTGATATAATACTAAGTATTAATATTGACGAAAACATCAGTTTTATAGAAGTTTTATTACATTTATGAAAGTGGCCAGAGGACCGATTTCGAGACAAACTGTTTCTATGGTCATGTTTAATTTTTCCTTCTGGTGGAGCGGATATTCCTAAAACCACTCACGGGAAACATATATGTAATACTACTTCTTATTCTGTTTTATTTAGGACTGTGTCCTGTTATTTTTTATAGACTCTTTCTGGGATGTAGGTGTCCAGCTGTCTTGCCTTCTTTTATGTGTTCTCGCTGTAGGTCGCACGTCAGTTGGTACTTTATTTGCCACTTTGCTTATCACTCTTTCAGAACATGCTCTCTCCAGTATCATCTTCCCAGTCTTCCTCATCGCGCAACATCTTCGACATTGCAAAACTTCATTATTTTGGAATTTCTCGAGTTGTCTCGGAGTGTTGTTCCCGCAGTGGATCGGAAAGTCACCATTCCCGTGATTTTAAGAGACTTTTTGTTCTAATGGTGTCAGCCTTTGTCTCAATTCCTATGCCATTAAAGGTCAAACGCAGGTTTTGTATTTTCTCATTTTGTTCTCCAATAATATGTTTGTAATAATTATTATTTGAATTTTTACGTTTTCAACCATTGATCACTTTTTTATAATTGCGGATACTATATGTACTCGTATCTTCGTCAGAGCGATATTGAATGTATTCTTAGAGAAATAGCTTGACAATTAAATGTGATAAGTGGTTGTCAAAAAAAAACAAAATAATAATAAAACGGCGTATAATGTGTGGCCCCGATTTTTTTGATATTAAATATACATTAAAATAATTGTTTTATTTAATATATTTCGCCAGGCTCGCTGGCATCGACAGACTGGTCTGTCGATGTCAGCGATCCTGGCGAAACTGATCGCTGTCGAAATAAAGACAAAAGTGGAAGTAGTTAAAAAATATCGTTTTATTTAATTATTATTTCAAATGAACTTCCATAAAGGGATTTCAGTAAAATCCTTTGATTATCTTAAAAATTATTTTATTGTTTAATCTGGTATCTCGTTAAACTTTAATCGTATTATAAAAAAATGACTTATTTAATACGGAACTCTTCATGATTCGAAAACAGACAATTTAACTATCGGAAGAAACTTTTAATCGTTTAGCAATGAAAAGACAAAACGGTGATGCCGCTGTGTCCACAATGACGAGAGTGGATATAATGATTTCAATAATTATAATGTAATTAAAATGCACAAAAAATCATTTTGCTTTATGCTACAAGGTAAATAAAATAGACGTTTACTTTTAAAAGTATCTTAAGTGATAATTTGAGGTCTCTTCTTGATTACACGCATAATCAATTTCACAAGTCCTTGAGACGTTGCACCTCTGTGAAGACGTCAGTCACTCATTGAGAGTGAATCGAAGGTGTAATTAAATATATTATGAACCGTAAATAACCATCATATAATTTTTTTATAGAGGATACTTGAATCATAACAAAATATATTATGGGAAGATTTTATTTTACATTATCGATCTTATTTGCATGTGTATCAAATGCCAAAGAAGTGAAAATAAAAGTGACGATGCAAAGTTCTATTAAAATAATATTTTGTAAACGTTTAGAAGAAAGAAAACTAACTAACTAACTTACTAACTAACTAACCATCACGCCGTCTCGACGAAGGGGTAGACAGAAAGAATGGACTGCCATACTTTTCTTTTCTGACATATTTCTCTCGCTTCCTCAACATTTCATACATCGGGTCATGCACGCGCGTCGATTTCTCTGACTTCTCACATGGCCGACATTCAATATTTGATTTATTTGATCGTGCCACGTTTTCCTCAGTCTTCCTCTATTTCTGGTTCAATTTACATCGTTAACATATCGCCTCTTTTCGAGAATAACGTGTTATCTCGAAAATTTTTAAAATAGAAAAATGAAACAAGATACCCGTCCGAAAGAGACAACGTGACAACACAATATACCACTGTTGTGTTGTCTCTTTCCCTTATAAATTCTCTGTTTTTCACTTCAAAAATACCATGTTCTTGTAGAAAATAAAGTTGAACACGGCGGATTTGATTTTCGAAACGTCACGTTATTCTCGCAAAGAGGCGATATACTTTTTTACCATTCATTCTTTCCATGTGTCCAAAACATTATAATGATCCATTCATTATTTTGTTCATAACACCATCATTCGCACCGCATTCACTTCTTATATTTTCATTCGACACTCTATCATACACAGAGTATCCACACATTCGTCTAAGAGATCTAATTTCTAATGCATTTATTCTACTTTCATCCTTCTTTTGCCAGTTCCATGTTTCGCTTCCATACACAAGGAAAGAACCTCGGTTATATTTTGGTTCCAATCTTCTGGATCTGGGATCAAGCCTGGACCTGGACGCCACATTTAATGCATCTGAGACCATTGTATCAAAGTAATGATCATGGTTAAAATCGATTAAGTCAGTAAGCAAATACTTTAATACAAAAAATGCAATTATCTGCCGACATTATCAGAGAAACAACACATTAAGCCGAAAGAGATGAACACAAAATATACTCCATAAAAAGTTGCTCACCATTAGTGCTTTTAGTTTTATATTTAAAGGATATTAAAAAAATACCATAAATCATGTTTTGAATAGCATTAAAATATAATATTATGAAAAAAAAACACAAGTTCATTCTTTTGAACATGAAAAAAAAAATGTGACCATAAAATTGGTTTTGTAAAGCTATAGTTAAGGAGGGATTCTGCGTTTTAACCTTTTAAAAATATGTACTTTGTGAAGGCTTAACACTTTGTTTGCGGGAAGGATATTATTTTACTACCCATTTACTGATATAATTTACTACCCATTTACATCGGCGGAAATGATATAAATGACCAGTCTGTCGATGCCAGCGAGCCTGGCGAAACCGGTCGCTGTCTAAATAAAGACAAAAGAGGAAGTAGTTAAAAAACATCGTTTTATTTAATTATTATTAAAAATGATTTCAGTAAAATCATTTGATTATCATAAATTACCCTTTTCGCATTCTAGGGAAAAACTGTTGAATGTGTATTTTACACATATCAGAACTAACTTACTAACGATCACGCCGTCTCACCGAATGGGTAGGTATGGACTGCCACACATTTCTTTCCTGACATACTTCTCTCTCTTCCTCGTGTCATGCAACCACATCGATTTCTCCGACTCCTCGCGTGGCTGACATTCAATATTTGATTTATTTGATCGTGTCACGTTTTCTCGGCCTTTCTCTATTTCTAGTTCCATTAACATCGTTAACAAATACTTATTTTTAACCATTCTCTCTTCATTCATTCTTTCCATGTGTCCAAAACATCTGAATGATCCTTTTATTATTTTGTTCATAATACTTTCATTAGCACCGCGTTCACGTCTTATATTTTTATTCGACACTATCATACACAGTTTTCCGCACATTTGTTTAAGATATCTAATTTCTTTATTAATTTGAGATTAATAATACCCCTAGTTATAAAAATCAATACAAGAGAGACTATTCTCAAAGTTAAAGCCTTTTTGTGAAGAAGAACAGAGAATATTTGCGCCATTAATTCCTTTCGAAAAAGTTAACGCGCATGTTGGTAAAAGGAAAGATAAGTGTTGTTATCCGTAGAGATTAAATAACCGATTTATGATAAGTGTAATAATAATATAAATATCTATTGTATATTTTGTATCGATTTTATAGGTGTATCTGAACATCCGGTCTAGAGAATTGTTATCGAGGGAAATGCCGCAGGGAGTACTTCAATAAAAATTAGCACACCTGGAAAGAAGAAGAAAAGACGAAACGATAATATAATAAACGAGATATTTGACTGAATGAAGACGAGGAATTTCTTTTTTCAATTGATAGGGACATTGAATTATCAAACTCTTACTTATTCTTAATAATGTTTGTTTGTTATTTAATTGTTTTTACGTGTTGTGAATTAAATTCTGTTATGCAAAATATTTGTTGAAATAAAATAATTCAAGTGTATGTGGTTGTATATTTTGACTGCCACTATGAAAATGTTCGATTAAAATAATTATATCTGTAATACGGGTTCAAAAGGGTAGTAGGGCTACGATGGGGTATGTTTTGCTGCAAAATAAGCCTCTACAAAATGTCGTAAGGCGCCATGTTGCATTTACAACAGCAACACTACTATCAAGTCCAACTCTCCAGCTTCCACGAGAGGTCTTTTAAAGACCCCGCGAACCCCGGGCAATGTGGCACATATTACTTAGTGCCATAGCAGATAGAGAGAGGAAGAATGGCGAGCTTCCAGCGCCATAAAACTGGATACACTCAGCTAAGGGAAGGTAACCCCGACAGAAAATCCTCCAGAGAAGGCAAGGGGATACCACTCTGGATATTTTCCCCCAGGTCATCACCACGAGGCCTACTCAAGGGTGATAGTCAACGTTAGGGAGATCTGACAAGACACAGAAAGAAGAATACGAGTATACAGATATTACAGATAGTCTTGTTCTTGTTTTTCCATTCCATAGATATACAGATTCTCCCACGATAATCTATGGAACGGAAGTTGTCGATAAATGTCACGAAATAGAAAGAAACGTAAATTAAAACTGAATGTTTTTAATATAATTTTTATTAGGAAAATAAATATGGATGATAACATTATCAGTTATAAGTCGCCAATAGTATTATTAATATGTTAAAATATTTTGATTAATTTGTCACGAAGTACTAAGAATTTAAATTTAGAACTGGGTAAAGCATTTTTAATTTAAAATATACAAAATCTTGTGCCACAAAAACACGTTATCTCTTGCATGTGTTTGATTTTTTTACGGTACATGTAAACGAGATGTCTTATATTGGTAGTATATATTTGTGATTTATTGTCGTACTTACCTAAGAACCTTTATTGCATCGACTCATCTTTAATCAAAAGATTATGAAATTTTAATAATCATGTTTCATTCTTTGCTGATCGGACCACGTGGAGTCGTAAATAATGTTAAATATAAGTAATTTCGAAGATACCATCATGTTTCTATCATTTTTGTGTCACGAATTTGTTGATTTCCTGTTAACCCGATTGAGTAATAATGAAAAGGTATAAATTTAAGGTAGAAGAATTTTTAAAATTACAATGACGAGGAAAATCAAGTACTGAATCAATACGAATAATATGATTTGTGGTTAAGAAATTTTATCTAGATACTAGAAGACGGTAGCAAGTTGCTGAAATCTGTTGGAGTTAATAAGAACGAGTGGAATAAACCAAATATTTTTAAAATCTAATCTGATCAGCATTTGAGATTCTGTCGTAATCGTTATGAAGGTATTATGAACAAAATTATGAAAGGATCGCTGCGTTGGTTCGGACATATGGAACGCATGGATGGAGAAAGAATGGTTAAGAAAGTATACGTTAATGATGTAAATGGGGTACGAAGTCGAGGCAGACCGAGGAAAACATGGCATGACCAAATTAATCAAATTTTAAAGGTTGGTCATGTTAGAAGTCGGAGGAATCGACGTGCGTGTATGACTCGTTGTATGAATGTGGAGGAAGCTAGAGAGGTTTGCCAGGATAGAGTAGTGTGGCGGTCCATTCTCTCTGCCTACCCCTGCGGGGAAACGGCGTGATGGTTTGTTTGTTTGTTTGTTTGTTATCTAATCTGATGATTTTTCTGAGATCTCTCGATAAAAGTTCATTTGAAATAATAAAAAAGACACGTTTTAAAATAAATATTTAAGTCCAGTGGCCGACCAGCTTAGTGATGCCTGCGAGCCTGGCAAAACCGGTCGCTGTCGAATAAAGAATTATTTTTTTAAAATTATTATTATTTATCATTAACTTCTACTAAGTAAGTTCAATAACCATCTGCCATTGTTTGAAAGTATTTATCATAAAGTATCACCAAGTAACTTTAATTAGCAACAGTCATTGTTTGAAAGACTTCGCATTATTTTATGTAAAAACTTTTTTTAATTAAGTGATATTCGTTTAACTCTCGCGGTGTCTTGTGTCTTAGGATAAGCGTTTGTGTATTATGTAAATAGAATATAAATAAACATTTGAATAGTTATTATGTAAAAATAATATTTTATTTGGTATACATAATATGCATCTGATAATATTATAAATTACATGAAGGTCGGTCGTGTGGCCAGCGGAAGATCAGTGTAGTTGTGGGAGGGGGTCTAGAATCGTCCTCGGGGCTTGCTGCCACCGCCGCCCCCGCCCCCAAGGCCTTGGTCTTCTGGTCGCGGTGGAAGGGTCTTGAGGTAGTCCAGGGCCTTCTGGATCTCGGGGGGAATTGGTGGTGGAGTGGGCAAGTGCGCTCCCTGAAACAATAATGAGCAATGATGAACTTAAACTGTGTGTGTGTGTGTGTGCGTGTGTGTGTGTGTGTGTGTGTGTGTGTGTGTGTGTGTGCGTGTGTGTGTGTGTGAGAGAGAAATGAATGCAGAAATAAACCTCCCGATGAATAAATAACACCTGATGATGCCAATATTGGTTGGCGAACAGCTGTCAGCGTTTAACATAACAGCGTTTAAATTTTAACAGTTAAATGTAACGAATTTTAATAGTGAAATGAACACTCTTTTTGGATAAACGCAGTTAAATAATCATCTATTTGGTTAAATCTGGCTTCTGCTTCACAATCAGTATCCTTCTGTTCATGTAATATATAAGAAAGATAGTTATTAAGGTAACATTAGTCAATGATTACGTTTAATCTTTAGAAATCACGGGTTTGTGTTTGAATCCCATAAATTTGCGATATAATAATATGAATAATTATTTTATTTTTTCCTTCCATTAAACTAGAAAAATAATAAAAAAGGTACACATAATTTATCGTATAATTATTTTTTTTTGATTTATTGTATAGGTTTGACTTTGTATGTTCATTCGAAAATTCCTAACGATTAAGGTGACCAAATATTTGTATTCATTCTATTCTTCGTCTTGTTTGATTTAACACTAGAACGTATTAATTCACACTCTTCACGAAACACTATAGTTGTTTTATAAATGTTTTGTCCACACTAATATAATTCAAGCTACTGTTACCTATGCAGTTTTAAATCGTAATAAATCTTTACACCTCTATAATCTTGTTGTTTTTAAAATCAGATTGCATCAAGCGAACAATTAAAACATCACTAGTTTATTTAATTTTATTGCGAAGTTTGAAATAATCAAATTTGAGTAAAAATGCCAAAGGAAGTCTAGTAAAACTCGCGTATTGAAAAAATGGATTAATAAACTTACTCACTAACCATCACGCCGTCTAACCAAAGGGTAAGGCAGAAATATTGGACAACTATGCTGTTATTTCCCGACATACTTATCTCGAATAGTCAACATTCAAAAATCGTGTCATGCACGCACGTCGATTTCTCAGAGTCCTCATGTGGTCGACATAAAATTTTAAATGTATACATAATAAACAAAAATAATTTAATCTAAGTTTGAGTATTGATTGTTCAATTAAATTGAATAAAGTTTTTATCTGTTTAATTTGGAACACTGTTTTGGTATCATAATATATTTATTTAAATTCTATAAAATCGTCGCGACAGCTGTTTCGTCAACATTGGTTGGCGTAACAGCTGTCTATACAGTTTCATAGAATTTTATTCAAATAATTGTCATATTTAAAAAATGTTAAAAATAAAACAGTGTTGCAAATAAAACAGTTAATAATGTTGCAGTGTTTCCGCCAAAAAACACCGTATTTGTAAAATATTATTATGAAACTTCGTACGAGGCATTCACTTTGTGGTAAAACATTTAATTTTTATTTTTAATTATATTTAAAATAAAATAAAAATAAAACACTGCACTTTGTTTTTCACCACTGTGCGGTTATTTTAAATGCCAACTAGTTTCGCTTGTACTCAAGCTTCCTCAGGGCTTCGTAATAACTTATTTATTACGAAGCCCTGAGGAAGCTTGGGTACAAGCGAAACTAGTCGGCAATTAAAATAACCGCATAGTGGTGAAAAATAATGTGCAGTGTTTTTATTTTATTATATTTTAAATATAAATAACAAAAAAATTGATCATATCTATGTGAAAAATTGAACAAACCGCCAGTGATTTGAAAGTACTTGAATGACAGCATAACATGTTAATAGTCTTATTAGACATTCTCCAATAACCCATTAACATGCTGAATAAGGTTATTTAAAAAAACATTAAGTTTTATTAGATACGAAACGCGGTGTTGGAGAATCCTCAAGCTTGGATACGAATGGCCATTCTCGGCGGGCGTGTTGTCTCAGAATAGCCCGCGATGGAGCGATGTTAATTGCCAAAGACATTTATATAAAGTTCAAGGTAAATAAATAAATAATGATATGGAGCATCGCTTTAATTTCGAATATTTTACTAGTTCTTCATAACAGATCATCTTCTAAAGGTCACCAATTGTAGTCTTCCTTGTTAGTGGCATTTCAATAATACTAAGTTACTGTTCACCACCGCATCTGACGGTCTCCCGTAATGAATTACATATTTATTCAAATCGCTATTTGGTGTTGAATTATTCAAACAACTCGATTGAAATGACAGAAATATTTACATGAACACAATATAAACTGGTGCAATATATTATAAAGATGTGAATGCCATTAAATGATAAAAAAAGCTTTTAAATATCTTAGGTTAATTAATTAAATGTGAGTGTTATTTTTGAACACAGAGGAATCAAATATTCAAACTTATAGCCTTTAGTGTTGGCTCTATGACTAATGAAATATATGAAGTATAATCTGTAGTTATTTGATTGCTATTATTTGATAGATTGCTAAATGGGAAGTTATCAAATACCGTGAGAACATTCTTCATTATGAGTTACTTGCCCGCGTCCTGTAGAGGCAAGTACCTTCTTATGACGATTTAGATTTTGTCTTCTTTGCTCGTTTCAATCCAAAGTATTGGTTTTAATAATTCTATTATTATTTTGTTAAATCGCTCTTAACATCGATACGGTGCGAGTATAATCGGTGTATAGGGTATAGCTATCATAACGACCTTTGTGGCCGAGTGGTACGTGCATTGACTGCCACCACGAAGGTTCCGGGTTCGATTCCTGGCTAGGGCAGTGTGATTGTCACATTGTCTTTGGTCTGGTGTAGAATTCACGTGACAATAAAATGGCGATAGATTAGCTACCTATCACATGTCACGAGAATCACTATGATAGCTATAATAATACCCTTTACATCGATTTGCTCATGCTGTCATGATGTAAAGAGCGATTCAACAAAATAATAATATTGATTTTCATTACATGTACGTAACTAATCTATCGCTATTTTATTATCACGTGAATTTTACACTAGACCAATGACAGTGTGACAATCACAGCGGGAATCGAACCCGGGACCTTCGATATGACAGTGTGACAATCACACAACCATCACCGAGAATCGAACCTTGGACCTTCGGTGTGATAGTCACTGCACTTGCCACTCGGCCACGAAGCTTTTTTAGGGAAATGATCTTAATTTACTAACTAACTAACCATCACGCCGTTTCCCCGGTGAGGTAGGCAGAGAGGATGGATTGCCACATTGTTCTATCCTGACATAATTCTCGCGCCTCTTCTACATTCACACATAGTGACATGCACGCTCGTCGATTGTTCCTCCTTCGAACATGGCCGCTTTTCAATAATTGATTAATTTGGTCATGCTATGTCTTCCTTGGCCTTCCTCGACTTCTTTTACCATTCACACTACTTGCATATATATTTTTAAACATTCTTCCCTCATCCATTCGTTCCATATGTCCAAACCATCTAAGTGACGCATTCTTAATTTTATTTATCACGCATTCATCCGCCTTACATTCCTTTCTTACTTCATCATTAGATATTCTATCGTACGTTGTTTTTCCGCACAGTCTTCTTAGTGACCTTATTTCTACGGCATTTATCCTACTTTCATCCTTCTTCTGTCAATTCCAAGCTTCACTTCCATACATAAGGATCGGGACTAGAACTCCATTGTGCACCTTAATCTGTGCATTTTAATTTAGTAGTTTTATAATGTGTGTATATTAACACCATTAGAAAAAAGTTTTTTTTTAAGAAATACACGAACCAGGAAAAATATTGAATGTCTTGAGAATCTGCGAGATGGTTCTGAAAAGAGCACGAAGTCATTGTTCAAAATCGCAGTCTCCAAGGTCCAGAGTGTTAATAGTTGGAAACGTTCATTCAAAGATGCACCATCACAATTAGAGTGCACATGCTATAGGCCACAATACAACGAAAATATTTGTATACCATATATGCAATTACAAAACAACAATACCATCACGCTGTTTCTCTGAAAGGGTAGGAAGGGATAATGGATCGCCACACAACTATATACTGACACATCTCTCTAGCTTCCACCACATTCATATAGCGAATCAAACATTCATATTCTCATCCTTTAGCCAGTTCCATGCCTCGCTTCCATACATAAGACGACTTTTGTGGCCGAGTGGTAAGTGCTTTGAATGCCACACGGAAGGTCCCGGGTTCGATTCCCAGCGATTCCAGTGTGATTGTCACACTGTCTTTGGTCTGGTGAAAAATTCATGTGAAAATAAAATGGCGATAAAGTAGCTACCTATCACATGTCACGAGTATCACTATGATAACTATACCCTTAACATCGATTTGGCTCCTGCTGTAATGATGTAAATAACGATTCAACAATAATAATAATAATAATATAATTAATAATAATAATAAGAGATGGAACCAGAACTCCAATGTGAACGGCTTTTAAACGGTAG
This sequence comes from Lepidostoma basale, assembly GCA_022606425.2. Classification (NCBI taxonomy): domain Eukaryota; kingdom Metazoa; phylum Arthropoda; class Insecta; order Trichoptera; family Lepidostomatidae; genus Lepidostoma; species Lepidostoma basale. Next base: position 424,031 of record JAHDVF020000053.1, on the reverse strand, counting down.
AGTGATGTAAAGTTATTCGTATATTTTGACAAATTCAATCAATAATAAAAAGGTTTTTTACCCCTCATTGTGGGCAAAAATAAACCTAATTATTATAACATAAAAAAATATAAAAATTTATAAGTATAACACATAGAAAAAAGATTAGTTCAACGTTATATTTATACACTAAAAATTAATTGCATTAACGGTAATAATGATTGATGATAAAAATAGTTAATAAATGATACCAAAATATATTTGTATACATAAATGCTTTTTTTTGTTTTGGAAAAAAAATTGTCTGACGCCAAACACACCGACTTCTCCATCTGCGTGACATATAATATTATTTGTAATATATTATATAAAATACATGATATTATATCATTTTGCCCTCTAATTCGAAGCAGGATAAAAATACGAAAATATTCCATGATTGCATTAAAAAAGCAATTAATTTTATTTGATTTGACATTCAAAATACCTATAATAAATTTAATATGATTTACCAGCACTTTGTATAGAAGATTCATATTTGATTAACTTTTAAATAACACTGTAGTTTCACTAACTAACTAACTAACTAACCATCACGCCGTCTCCCCGAAGGGGTAGGCAGAAAGAATGGACTGCCACACCTTTCTTTCCTGACATATTTCTCTCGCTTCCTCAACATTCATACATCGTGTCATGCACGCGCGTCGATTTCCCTGACTCCTCACATGGCCGACATTCAATATTTGATTTATTTGATCGTGCCACGTTTTCCTAGGTCTTCCTCTATTTCTGGTACCATTTACATCATTAACATATAATTTTTTTACCATTCTTTCTTCATCCATTCTTTCCATATGTCCAAACCTCCTTTCATTATTTTGTTCATGACACCATCATTCGCACCGCATTCACTTCATATATTTTCATTCGACACTCTATCATACACAGAATATCCACACATTCGTCTAAGAGATCTCATTTCTACTGCATTCATTCTACTTTCATCCTTCCTTTGCCAGTTCCATGCTTCGCTTCCATACATAAGGAAGCGAAGCATGGATTTAATTTAATCTACATTGTCTGTAGTTTCACAATATTTGAAAATATTAAAAGATGTCTCCAGCGGGGTCGAATACGAAGGATGGAGTGCCGCATCGGTTAAAAGTGGCAGTCCATTATTTCTGTGATGGTTAGCTAGTTAAAGGTGTTTATTGAATTTTCGTGGCAGAAGTTTATTGTAAATAATGAAAAAAATCTTCAACACACATACTAAGATTTAATGCTGCCATCTTCTGGCACCAACACCAGAGGATGGTAGCGAGTAGCGAGCTGCTGAGACTGGTCGAAATTAAAGGACAACTAGAACAAAAAATACTTAATGTATGTGAATTACCCAGTATTTTAATTATTTAAATTTTTACACGAGGAAACACGTGTACAGTAAAAAGCATGATGCGAAAAGTGCAAAAAAGTGTAGTGAAAACATTTTTTTTTAATTATTCAAAGTTTGTTTAATATATAAATAAAATATTTGAAATATATTGATAAATTAAATTTACATCTTTAAGAACCATTATATAAATTGAACGACAATCGTCGTTTGTGGAGAACTTTTTTAATTTTCAGTATTTTTTTAAAGTTCTTAAAAACACATTACAAATTATTTATTGTTTCTTGAAAAATATGTAAACGTCTGTTTTTTAGAAGTTTTATTTTATTTTATGTCAATGACTCGTTTCGCCTGTCACAAAATATTTGATGATAATTCCATATTAAATAATTAATACAAATGAAAATATCCGTTTTCTCGAAGTTTTATTATAATTATTGGGAATGACATGTTTCGCCTATCATTTGATAATGACTTAGACAGGTGAAACATGTCATTCACATAAAATATAATAAAACATCTAGAAAACATACGTTTTCATTCGTATTAATTATTAAACAGTTAAAATTGTTCGTCTTACGCAGTTATTTCAAAAAGATGAATTTAATTCAGAGATATTTCAGTTCTAAGAAAGGTATGTGTCAGATATCATGCAATATGGAAATAATGCAAATATCCCGTCCATTTAAGATTATGTGTACTATACTAGCATGTATATGATCAATGAAATATCGTTTATGGTTAGAAGCTAGAATTCCAATCCAGTACCTTTTTAAGTATTACCACACAGTTTGCCCAGAGACCCATCCCATTGCGGATTCTCAGGTCCAATGTGTGTCAAGTAAAAGTGTTGGCGTCTCCTTAAAGGAGCCAAATATGATTTGACTCTGTTAGTAATTGCGCAAAGCCGATTATTCTAGTAACATTACCGGAGGCCGCTGAGCTGAAATGTCAAATTACGAGAAGTTCAGTTATCGCAGTGAAAATGTTTATTGATCACTGTATAATCTGTACCACGAGCACGAACGAGCAGGTCTATTAAACAGACTTCATTCTGATTTCACACACTTGCCCGACGAGAAAATTAAATGATTTGTAAGGTGAAATGATGCGTTACTCCGCGTGGCAACAAGATCTTGTTAATTTATTTACTATCACGCTATCCAAATATGGTATGCAAATGTGAAGGAGAACATCCTTCATTGATGTATTAAAATGTTCTTTCAAATTGAAAGTGATGAATTGTCTATATTATTACAATTACATAAATAATATCTTTGATCTGGCACACAATTTTAGAATGATTATTTAATTATTGCTAATGCATAATTTAATTTTAATTATATTATGCATAAATAATTATTAAGATGGTAGGGGCACATGTTAATATTAAATGAAGATAGAATATGTAAAATTTAATAATAATACACTTTATTAAGATAATATAATGATTTTACTGAAATCTCTTGATAGAAGTTCATTTTAAATAATAATTAAATAAAACAATGTTTTAAAACTACTTATATTTTTGTCTTTATTTCCGTTTACACCAGACTGTCTGGCTGAGCCTGGCGAAACCGGTCGCTGTCGAAATAAAGACAAAAGTGGAAGTAGTTAAAAAACATCGTTATATTTAATTATTATTTAATAATACACTTGTAAATTTTGTACATAAACCACTTTATTTTTTATAACCATCAACCGGTTTCGCTCCCTCTGCAGCTTCGTCAGAGTTACTTCAGTATATTTTGTAACCCTGACGAAGCTCCGGCGGGAGCGAAACCGGTTGGTGGTTGTAATCAATAAAGTGGTTTATATACAAATTTTACAAGTGTATTATTATTATATTTCATAATGTTACACCACTAATTAAGTGCTTCATACGAACGAAAATAATATGCAAATGACGTAAACCAAACTAGGAAAAGAGGAAGACCGAGGAAACGTGGCTAGATCAAATCGTGGCACGTGTATCACTCCACGTGAAAATCCACTTGCGTGCATGACACGTTGAATGAATGTTGAGGAAGCGAGAGAAGTATGTCAGGGAAGAACAGTGTGACAATCTATTCTTTCGGCTTATTTCTTTGGGGAGACAGCGTTACGGTTTATTATAGTTTGTTATAATGGTGTTTATGTGTCTTTTTCTCCTTTTCTTCTTCTCGTTCATCTTCTATCGAAGGTTGGACAACATATGGCTAAATTCATTTTAGATACATCAGCTCCAAACAGGGAAGTAGTGCTGCAACCGAGCCGTTTTCGAAGGTTTTCTAGTCAGGTTTTGTATATGTACATTTAATGTTTAAAAATATTGGATAATGTCCTTGCAAGGAGAAACATGCCACTCCCATAAAGGATGTATAATTGAACTTGTGAAAGCTGATTTTCTTCAATAACATATACTGATTTTTCTATTAATAAGAAATCCTAAATTGCGAATTAAAAATTAGAAGTATTGTACAAAAAACGTATTTTAAGTCTCAACTGTTTTTTTTACGAACTATTACAGTTTGATCTCGGAGAACTTCGGTATATGCGGACCTACATGCTAATGTATTGTACTTTTTCAAGCCGCCTGATAACTTGCGCAATAAAATTTAGCTTTGAATACAGATAATGCGGACTATTGTTCTATGGAAATGTGAAAATACAGAAAACACACTACCTCCTTAGGAGATACCTATCTAATCGCGGATAGGTCAGCACACGCGGTGTGGGTATAAGCCAAGGTATATAGATTATTATTCTATATACCTTGGGTATAAGCCGTCTCTCGTGCCTGGGCGACATTACCCGCATATTATTCCGGCCGTTGCCGAAATATGAAACATTTTTACAATGCCACGTTCGGTTTATCACACAATACACAGAGGTTATGGGAATATACCTTTTAGGTATTTCGTACGTTGTTAATATGCATTTACGTCACCTACCCTGGCCAATAATATTACGTTACATAATGTACTATATTTCGTGCTTATAATAATATAATACAATATAAATGCAAAATAGTTATTTTTTTTAAACTTTAGGCATTAATACTTTGAAATTACATAATGACGATATTCTTTAAATGAAAACAATGTTTTTACCAGTTTGGTAATGATAAAAAACAATGTTTTTTCACTTCAAAACCGGAATTTCATAATTATTTTAATGAATAAAACCCTATTTTCTTTCAGTTTTGAAATGAAATAAAAATACTGTTTTTTAAACATCAAAACTGAAAAAATATATAAGAAAAAACATTGCTTTCATTTATTTAAATAAAAAAAAAAACAAACATAAATAAACGTTTCATTCATAAAATAATCGTCAAAATGGCCCGGAAATCAATAGTTGCGGTAAAAATATTTCATAATTAATATTGTTCTTGACCTTACGTGACTGATGAGATAGAGAAAACGTCTTGTATGAATTGGCAATGAGCAGACCATATTGCCAGAGATCAAGTTAAACGGAAAATGACCCCAATTAAGTTAAGACCATGACAACATATAATAAGTATCGCCCCTGAGGTGAGTTATGAATTTAAGGAAACGGAGCTATTTAAAATAGTAATATTTTGGGTGACCAGGGGCAAGATAGAAGGATGATATCAACTGATAAGCTGGAATAAAATCAATGCAGATAGATCAGGAAAGAACGACATGGGAACAAATGGAAGAGGCACAGGTGTACAGGTTAAACTAGAAGAATAATAAATCATTATATGATTCGAAACTATGCAAGCTGTGATGGACCAGGCATATAGGTACTATACATCACAGGGACCCAGAAGGATCCAGGTGAAAGAAGGATGATAGCAGGCCAAGGTTTTCATATTAGTGAAAGTACGTTCAGAACACAAATACTCTTACTTTAGTGAGTATCTTGTATTATTAAAGTCGAATCATCTCTCACGCGTTCCTGGTAATATACTACATATACCTATATTATATAAATTATATTTTACCTGTTCTCAATAGATGCCTTAAAGTATTATTGTTGCCTTGCTATAATATCTTTTGAGAAAATAATCTGATTTGATTTGATTTGATGGACGAATTTGGGAGGGACGCAATCCAGCTGCTGCAAATACAGAATTTGAGAGTCGGAGGGTAGGAGAAGTTGGAGGCGAGGACTGATGGATGCCAAAGATGGAAATGGACTGTAGGGCCATCGAAAAATAAGAAGATCTGATTAAACATTTTAAAAATTAAATAGTTCCAATGAATTTCACCGATTAACCGAATAGGTAAACGTTAAAATCAAAGCATTCGTTATTTTATTTCGATTTTTATTGCATACAGTTTATGTCATTTTGTTTGCGGTGGACATACCCCATAATTATCTAACCTCGCTCAATCATCTGCTCGCGTATAATCAGATGTGATTATAAATTATTTATGAACCTGTTGTAGAGTTATTCGAAATATCGATTTTTTTTAAATTGAAATAATTAAATTTAAGAACCGAAACATTCCTGTCAAAAGATAATAAATGCAAGAATATATTTATAGAATTATGAGCATTTAAATCGCGTCTTGGGAAATATTTGAAACAGTTTGAACATCTGAATTATAATGATATGTATCAGCTTCGAAATATAGTCGATTCGAATTCGTGAATTACAATTCGATGGCTTCACACAGAAACTAAGTAATAATTGCCTTGTTTCGTTACTATTACTCCAATATCCACGACAGATTAGCGCATTTGATTGGTTTGTTGTGAGAACTTATATAGTGTAACCCCGATATTTATGTGAATAGGTAAGCACAATACAAATAATGTTACGTTCATGAATATTCCTGTCTCTTTAAAATATTGTAAAACACGGAATTGTTAAATAAAATAAATATACAAAAGTTCAAAGATGGAGGAATTCGCACTTCGCCTATATCTGAGTGTGGTGTCAGAAGAAAATAATGATTTACGTTCAAAGATACACCATTAAAAAGGGTGAGCTTGGACGTTTGCTGTTAATGATTTGCAATAATCTTAAATATATTTAAAATTTAGGATGAATTACAATATCTTAAGATTTTATGATATTAAGAAAGTGACATCTATTGCCTTGCTAAACAAATTTCTTTTAAGTATTCAGGTCAACGATTTTTTTAAGGTTTCAATTGTAACTTGCTTGATTGGTTTGCAGCAAGCCTTACATCTTTGCAGAGTCTAGGGACGCCACTTGGGCAATTAATGTAGTATTATATTTTCCAGTTCCATTACACATATTAATATACAACATGGGTTAAGAAAGAATGGTAAAAAAAGTATACTTTAACGATGTAAATGGAGTACGGAGTCGAGGTAGACCGAGGAAAACATGGCATGTCCAAATTAATCAAATTTTAAAGATTTGTCATGTCAGAAGCCGAAAGAATCGACGTGCGTGTATGACTCGCTGTATGAATGTGGAGGAAGCTAGAGGGGTATATCAGGATAGAAAAGTGTGGCGGTTCATTCTCTCCGCCTATCCCTGCGGGGAAACAGCGTGATGGTTTGTTGTTGTTGTTGTATACAAGATATTATTTGAACCCAATTACAGCATACTTTTTAGCTATTGATTTTTATGACATGTGATAGGTAGTTTGTCTATCGCCATTTTATTGTCACGTGAATTCTATAACAACAAATACAGTGATTTTTTTTACAAAATTTTCGCCGGGAATTGAACTCGGGGCCTTCAGTGTGGCAGATATAGCTGATAAAACTATGCCACGAAGGCCGAAAACGAACGGGTGTACATAACTAAATATATGAATAAATAAGCTATGTTACTTGTGGTTGGAATCCATTTTCATCAGCGATGTACGTGAGGGCGATCCTAGTTCCATCGGGGGCCGTGTAGGAGTACTGGCCCTCGGCTACCTGCGCTTCCTGCTCTGGCTGTCCAGCGTTCTTCAGAAAACCAGATTCCGAAGCGCTTATTTCGTTCCCGGTTTCGTAACTATAACATTTAAATAAGATTTAAGATTTTCATTTAAATATTCGCCGAGAGAACACTATTATTGAAACGTTTTACAATAACCACAACTTTTAAACAAAAAGCAGGATTAAAGGAATAAACACTAACTAAATTTAAAATAAATAACAGAAATATAGGCACAACTTAAATATTACATAATGTGGTGAAATCGGATTTTTTCGCACTAAAATTGTTCAGTTCTACCAATCGTAACTCTATAATCGATAAATCTATTCTGTTCAAAAATAAATCTAATTCGGATTTGCTTGTTTGGTTTACTTACCGGTTTACAAAATACATTATCAAAAAATATATGTTATTAGGAAATAATTTCTGTAAGTTAAATCTACATTTATTTACGTTTTATCGAAAAAAGTTGTTTTGGTATTTGATCTCAAGACATTTATCAATACATAGGGAATATCAATGGGGAATTTGCAACATTTTTATTTGCAGAATTAGGGTGTTTATGATATTTCGATTTGACAAAATATAAACGTAATAAATATACACCGAATGTCCTAATTTATCTACACACGTCATTCTATTTTTTCCCTACTAATAAACAATAATTACCCATTTCGTCATTATTTTTTTTTTTTCACGTGTCACATATTTAATTCTAATATTAATTTAGAAAGACTGTAGAAATATTTTCCATACAAGTAAATAAAAATAAACTCAAAATTGAAAAAATTAAACCGTTATTTTTAATAAAAAATGCAATACATTATATCTTATTTGTTCATTGCTTAGAAAGAAAAAGTCGGGTAACGTGTGGCCTTCGGAAAGATTGCCATAGACAAGGAAATAACAAATCCCTATTCCAGGAATAAATAAATATATTATTTTGACAGGTGGTTAGTCGTTCACCCATAATTTTAACTACATGCTCGAAAATCCATTCAAGCAAAATACCTCGCCTCAAAACTTGTTTTTTAAAATAAACGATGGACCTTATCTCAAGGCCCTCATTCCTTGCCAAAATTTGATTAATCTCTAATTTCATAACGTAACAATTTCTGTTATCCAATTACTTTAGAAAGGTTCTTATAATATATACTTAGGAAATTGAAAATAACTTTGTTTAATCCACTAATTATTAAAAAAAATATTAAAAAAACACGACCTGTTTCGGAGGATACTTCCATCTTCAGGTGTAAAAATATAATAAAAACTAAACAAGGAAAGACTAATATAAAAACGCATTAAAAATTCGAAACAATATTTCAAATTTAAAAATTAACCTGGGTTATTTGTTATAAGTACTTATAATTTTTTTTACCAGTAATAACTAATAAATAATATTTAATAATAATAATACACGATGATAATATAAAAAAAAATATGTAAAAATTGTAATTTAGAAAAAACATCCATTTGAAAAGACATATTTTATTTAGAAATTAATAAATGATTATTTTGCATTTGATTGGGAATGGGAGTTTGGGAGATTAAACGTAGATACAGTATTTAAGGAGAAAGGAGTAAAAGGGGGATATAGTATGTATAATATGTTTTATAAAAAATAATTAGTGGATTAATCAAGTTATTTTCAATTTCCTGAGTATATTACTATGGAATTCCACAGTGTTAATGCCTTATCGTTCAATAAGTTGACTATAATATCGTTAACAATCTATAGCTTTGTATCGAGTATAGTTTACCATTGCTATTATATTTTATTGAGAGATTGTGGTGTGATGACATGATATGTCATTAGACGCAAAGTATGCAGTTTTTATGTGACCTCAAATTTTATAATTTGACGATTGTTATATTATAGAATGAATTCTAGATTATAATTTGACGATAGATATATTACGGACGCCGTACAATGGACATTTTTTTATATAATATTGACAGAACAACAAATCTTCATGCGAAATATGATAAAATGTAATCGAAGTGCGATTTAAAATGATGAATCTAACAAGCGATGCCCTCTACTCAGTCCGTCGCCTCTCTCCCGACCTCCTTGCGACCTCTCGACGACCTCCGGGGACGTCCCATCTCACCTCCTCCGCCATAACACTACAACAACACGTCTCCTTACGCCCATTTGTAACTGCCGTCGAAGTTCACTCCTTCATTATCATATTTCAGGATCGGGATGGGTTCTTGTTTCTGCGCCCGCCCATAAATCACGGAAACCACAAGCATCAGAATCGCCGACTAAAAAAATACGAAAAAATATCTTTTATAGATATAGAAGACTTTGATTTATATTCAAAGAATAACATTTTAGAAAATTATTCATGCTAATGGGTATACCTTTCGTGTAGGCAAGTGTTAGTCACACATCATTGTTGTGTAGTAAACAATTAAACACATTTCGTTGTTGGATGATGTAATTTGAGTAATTTAATGTTTTGCATATTCAGAAATTTCATAATATCTGCTGATACTCATCTTGATTTTACAGATAGAATTGAAATGATTTTAAACAATATTCTATTATCCACGTCATCATAAACGGAGACAAATTAAAACTTTGATACGAAGCCATTACTTGGTGGTTTGACATATTTAAAAATAAAATTAAATGCTTTTTCACTTAGTACAGGGTGTTTTTCTAGAAGTTTGGTTTTTAAACTGGCAACATTGTTTCTACAGACTATCAATTTGACAGTTGATTGTTGATTTGTAGTGAATACGTTTTGCCATTTTACTCAGTGGCTCAATAAAAGCGCAATCGTGAAGTCCAATTTTCGACCACTTTATCGAGCAATTGAATGAAATGGCGTACTGACTACAAATCAACTATCAACTGTCGAATTGAAAGTCTATAGAAGCAATGTTGCTAGTTTAAAAACCAAACCTCTAAAAAAACACCCCATATAAACCACTTTATTTGAGTAAGTAGCGCCAACCAGTTTCATTTCAAAGCGAGCTTCCTTAGGGCTATACACAAAACTTTTCAAATTAAGAAAAAAATTTAAACAATCTTTTTGTGTATGGCCCTGAGGAAGCTGAAGCTGGAATAGAGTGAAACCGACTGGCACTATTTATTCAAATAAAGTAGTTTATACTAAGTGAAAAAGTGTTTAACTTTTTTTTGAGACAAAAAGAATTTTTAATGTTTAAATTGAGAACAATGTGCGTTCTCAATTCAAACATATAAATGAAAAAGATTGTAAAATATTTACCAGTCTCATCCTGCCCCTTGTTGCGCGTGGAGACCTACTTGGATGGGACTAATAAGAAGAAGACTGGATGCTCCAATGAAAACTCGGACGAAAGTAAGTTTATGTGTCTCCAGCATCCGCTATATACTGAATGCACAATTACTTTGCATTTGGTATTACCTTAGAGTATTTATACTTCACTTAACCCTTCGGTCCCCACCTCCTGGCGTGACATTAGCGTGACTATAGGTTCTGCGGAATACACATGCATTGATGTAAACTGCAAATTCTTACTTGCATACTGTGAACCATTCAATGGTGCTACTGCATTATTAAAGCAATTTCAAATTATTTAATTAATAAAAAAAAAAATATTTCGGTTGTAATAAAATACAATTTGACTTTAGACTGCAAGATTGAGTGGTAGATTCGCGTAAAAAAATCCCACTAAATTGGTTGCTATCTTCAGGTTACAAGAAGGCAGTGAACTACCGAAACCGATCGATACTGGAAAAAGAAGAAGTACAATAAAGCTATATGGATTTAATAAATATTTCTATTATTTGTTAATATTTACATTATTTAGGTACATTGTATATTTATGTTCATTCGATAATCCATTATTTTGTCCAAAACACTATGAAACTCCAACAAAAATGATTAAATATTAAAACACTATTATAATACGTAATCAGAGTAATCAGTTAAGTACCTACCCTTTATAAATTCAGTCTTTCGATGGATGTGAAACGTGGACCTTGAAAGTCGACTCAATGAACAGACTGGAAGCATTTGAAATGTGGCTCCATCGCCGAATATTCAGAATTCCCTGGACAGACATGGTTACCAATACCGAAGTCCTGAGGCGAGCTAGAGTTGACAGGGAACTGTTATCAACTATCAAGGTTCGGGAAATTTCACATCTGGATCATATACTGCGTGGGAAAAAGTACCACCTTCTCCAACTGATATTGGAGGGGAAAGTTGAGGGACGCCGAGGGCCAGGTAGGAGACAAATGTCCTGGCTTCGAAACGTGAGAGAGTGGACCGGCATCCGAAGTGTGGAGGAGCTGTTCCGAACGGTGCAGGACAGGGACAGGTTCGCCGAGGTGATCGCCAACGTTGGGGGGACCCGACAGGGCACTTGAAGAAGAAGATGAAATATAATAATATACACCCTATGATGACAACATTGGTTAGCGAAAGTTTGTCGCGATAATTATATAGAAATTATGATATATGTCATAATAGTGTTTCAAAATTAACACCGTTTATCATGTTCATTTAACAAACAAAACCTTTGTGATAGTGCATAATAAATAATTCATATAGTTGAAAACGTCTGCTTTCTAGAAGTTTTATTATGTTTTATGGGAATGACATGTTTTGTCTTACTAAGGTAATAAATATTTCCATAAAATATAGTAAAACTTTGAGAAAACAGACGTTTTCATTCGTAATAATTATTTAATACGAAGTTTAACATCATTGTTCAAGAAACAATAAATATGTATATATTAGCATTTTACGCACACTTAATAAGAATAATGCTAGAATTGATAATTATAAAGGAAATAGTTTTAACTTGACCCGTTTCCGTCAACTTAATTCAGCCGATACGTACACACGAGCTCACGGGGAGGTCGCTAGGTGTGTACCCCGCTCGGCGTCTCGATACTCCTTACTCCACCTGCACCGCACCGTACCACACGAGGCGTGTATTGTGGAGTCCATTGCGCCACGCCGTGTAACATTTCCCATGGTCTGCGTCTCCGCCACAGCCGATGCCCGACTGGTAATCTACTAATAATATAATTGTTCTCCGGTCTAGTAGGGCTCACAAAGGTCAGAGGACCGCCGATATGACAACAGGCCCGTCTTCTGAATCATCGTGAACTTTCACGCCCTCTTTATGTGTCTTTACTTCTTGTAAACGAACCTTCGTCAGTAATTGTTTTCTCACAGAATGAGACGAGCTGTGGGCACTCGCATACATTATGTGTCTACGTATTGCGATAGATATTGCGCGGATGATTTTCTTGCGTTCAAAAATAATTTGCATTCCGCTAAATGTGTGTCATTAATATCAACGCTATTGTAGAGGTAATTTGATTAATATTCTATTTCTATGCAGTAGGAATCTGATGAGTAAGTAAGAATAATTCATAAACATCTAAGTGTTTTGATTACTCAAATGTCGACCTCTATAGCGTAGCGGTTGAATAACTAATATGAATGTCTAACCTTATTGTTGTGTTTATCACAAAAAATACGGATGCATTTTATTGTCTTTTCTATTTTTATTAATAGATCTTTATATCATTAAAGCGCAAACCAATTTGATGTTAATAGTACAACATGAGAACCAATATATATAACCTTTATATTAGTTCTCATGACATGTGAAAGGTAGCTAACCTATCGCCATTTTATTGTCACGTGAATTCTTCCTTTCCAGGAATAAAAAAACACAATATTTTGACAGGTTGTTAGATGTTCACCTATAATTATAATTATATGTTAAAAAATCTATTCAAGTGAAATACCTCTTCTTAGAATTTTTTTTTGAAAATAAGCAATGAATCTCATCTCAAGATCATCATTCCCTCCAAATATTTGATTTATACCTATAAAATATTGGTAGTGAATGAGGGCATTTAATTATGAGTACTGTGAAAATATTATACAATATTTTAAAATAGTTATTCAAATATGAATCCACCATACAAAGTAATGATGAATATTGAAGGTAAAGTGTTACATAATTTACTTTTTGTACTGTAGAATTTTATTAAAAAATGCCAAACAATGAAAAACATTAATATTATATAATAAGTAGTGATAAGATATTAGGATTAAAATTAAACACTTTTTTCTTCGTATTATCTTTTATTTAGTTAATTAATAATTAATTAAATAATACTTATTTGCTTTGTTGTAAGTAATTACCTGAACCCCAATAAGTATTATACTTTAAACTATTATTTTAAATTTTAAATTGATTAATAATATTTGTTATAACAAAAGCATAAACGTTCCAAAATAAATCTTTATAGCATCTGTCAAAACTGATAATATTGGTAAACAATTTGATAATATTTTAAATATGTATCTTTATGATATGTATCACTGAAGAAGGACCGGTTGTCCGAAACATGTCTGATATGTAATTTTAATATTTATTATAGACAGATGTTATAGAATAAATTAATAATCATTTACTATGAGTAAGTTAGAGCAACCGGTTTCACTCTGTATAGCGAGCTTCTTCAGGGATATACACAAACTAAACTAAAACTAAATATAGAGTTACCTAGTTAATGGCGAGAGGAAAAATAAAGATATTAAAATATATAATATCCAGATAATTCATCATTTTCCCTCAAACACAATGATTCTTTAATATGTAAATGTTTAATTATTCTTTTTCTTCTTCTCTTTGGCTCTAGAGTCCTGGGTAGACCACGGCCGCCTTCAAAAAGTTTCTCCAGCTGATCCTTTCCTGAGTCTTGGACTTCCACTCTTCAGGTCTGACTCACATCAATTGTAGGTCCTTCAGAACACCGTCCATCCAACGAAGCCACGGTCTTCCCACGCTGGGTCTTCCCTCCGGTCTTATAAATGTCAAGTGTGCGGGTGTTGACAGCTTCTCCATTCGCACCAGAAGTCCAGCCCACCTAAGCCGTTGACGTAATGTTTCTTATGATAAATTAAAAATGATACTTATATAATGAACACCAAATCCTGTACAATGATACTGTAATAATATTTTTTTTTTTCGAAAAACTAAGAATCATTTTATTTTTCTGCATATATGATTCTTAATAAACTGACTGTTATAATACTCGTACTGTGGTACTCTATAATACAATATTTAATTATAATGAGATCGAAAAGCACATAAACATTTACATATGAATACATTTGATTATGCCATAGACAGGCGAAACATGTCATTCACATAAAATACTCGTATAAGAAAACAAACGTTTTCACGTATCAACATTAACACTTGTTTGTACCGATGATGATGAAAAATATTCCCTTCGAAAGAAGTTGCGATAAATAAAACTATATAAATAAAGGAAACAACACTTTGATTGCGTGCACTTACGAGTCTATAATTTGATACAATAATATGATAAAAAATCGCTAAACAATAAATAAATGATGATTACAGACCATAAAAAAGCCTAAATAAAAATTATTATTATTTATACGTTTGTTTCTTTTATCTCAGCCTATGTATAGATTCTTTGGGGGCTATCTTGATGGTTTGGTGTTAAGTAATATGATTTACTGTGTACGTATGCGGTTGTGCGAGAATGTTCGAAATTCACCTATTGGTAATAATTATATGACCTTTTGGATGATGTAGATCTTTTAATTTCGTGAAATTTAAGTCAATTTTTTAAACGAAAGTTCATTGGATTTTCAATCGCAATTTAGATTATTTGAAGCCACTTTAATGATGGTGGTGCCATTTAAAAATTCACTTCTTCAGACACTCCTTGTGAACCTCGTGACGTCACCTCCACTCTCCGAGATTATGTGAGATGACCCAGGAACAGCGACCAGGGGCGGCACATTAAATATAATAATTACACATATGCTTATTAGAATAAAAGTGTTAATAAATATCTTCTGGATTATGAAAACAAACAAAAATCACATCTGTTTGATTATATGTTTCTGTTAACATGAATATATGATTCTATTGGTCTCAAAGAGAAGTAGTTTTGATTACCACATTTTTCTAGTAATTGCATAAAAACAAACCGACGTAATGATTTTTTTTAAATAAATATTTTTAAATAAAATTGATAGACATATTTTTTGCTACAAATTGCAATTTTAATGCAACTGCTTGTTACATAGTTATTGACTGATTGTGAAAGTTTTCAATTAAAGCACAAGGAATATTGCCATCAGATTGTATAAATTAAAGGAGAGAGAATACTTCCAAAGAAGAGATATAATACGCACATACGAGTACATTGATTGTTTTTGAATAATTTGTTAAAAACATAGAATTTTCAGAACACTTTAGCTAAGCTTAGCTAACAATGATTAAAACATATAAAATCAGATTTATTAATTAAAAATATAAGAATAAAAAGAAAAGTGGAAGAACAATGATTAAAACATATAAAATCAGATTTATTAATTTTCCCATTGGTTACGGGTCTAGTTAATCAGAAGTTTGATACATGACGCAATAATTGCAGGAAAATCTCGCGAAGAGACTCTGTGATTACATGGGATCGTTTTTGCATAAAGGCTTTATTGATTTAATCTTACCTACCTGTAGATTAACTATGTAATTGATGAGATAACCCGTCTCAGGAGTACCGATATGTTATGCGCTTTAAGATGAAGTAAATTGCCTTTCGTCACTGCTTATCCTACCGTGGGACTATAGTGATCATATATTAAAAAAAGAAGCAATATCGAAATTATCATATTTGTGAAAAACGATAGTGAGTAATGCACATCAGACAGTATTCAGTTAATGAGTTGGGAGTAAACTTTGTGAACTACAAATGCATATATTAATGGATTTTTAAAATGCATAAGATAATTAAAATCTATTGACGATAGCAAAGAGTAGGTTATTCACAGCTATTAATAAAAAAAACAAACCACGGTGATTCAGGTGGCTCTGAGGATAGGCAGGTTTAAGTAGCGGTGGTCTGGCCATATTTGTCGGAAAACCGACAGCTGATGAGGGAGACTGCTGTAGAGACAGTGCACAGGATTCTGCAGAATTTCATTGGACCCACGATATTATAAGGATTACTATACGGATCTACGTTTAGGACGCGGACGTGGACGACAAACGGCTGTTAATAAGGAGAATTATAAATACACGACATAAGATATCATTTCGGGACAGTAGACAAAGTCAAAGAGGCTTGCACCAAGGTTCCATAGAAAATTCCAGAGGAGGTCTACCGGGACACCTTCGATGCCTAGAAATCTCGCTGTAAGCGAGGAGTTTAAGTAAAAGGAGTTTAGTTTACATTGATCTGATCAGTATATATTGTTTCATCGATTCACTAACATTACTACCAACATTGAAATGTATATAATATAAAGGGAAATAAATCTTTTGTATGAAGCACTAAATTTATGGTGTGACATTATAAAATAAAATTACAATACACTTTTAGTAATTTGTATCTATACCACTTAATTTGGTAACACCAACCGGTTTCGCTCCCGCCGGAGTTTCGTCAGGGTGAGAGAGTAAACTGCAGTAAAAGTTTTAAATATGGTATGAAATATGAAAAATATGGGTTTTCAGCTTAGATTAGATATCGGTCGGATTATTTATGCATCTAAGGTGTAGGAAGATTATTCCAAGCTGATGGGCCGGCTACCGCAAAGGCTCGATCCCCGAAATTTGTACTAGGGCAACGATTCGGCTTAATTAATCTTCCTATTCCAGAGTAGTTCGCGGACTATTGCAGAGTAGTTAGAAGTGTGGATTTCCTTGGATAGGTATAGGCTGTCCGTTATACAGAGTTCGGATAAATAACTTGGTGCCATTCTATGTAGCGCTTTGAAGACTTTTCAGCAGAGTTTATACTGGATTCTTTTTGGACTTGTGAAGTTCTTTGATCATAATACGAAGAAAACAATTCACAAATCACACAAAACAAGACCAATATAAAGTAAAAATAAACAAATCAGGTAATACAAGACAATACGTCCAAGATAGAGAAAAAATAAACAAATCAGGTAAATTAAGATAACAACACAAGACAAGAAAAAATCACACCCGTCGGAGTTTCGTCAGGGTGAGAGAGTAAACTGGAGCGAAACCGGTTGTTGTTACCAAATAAAGTGGTGTAGATACAAATTTCTAAAAGTGTTTTATTATTTTAATTGGAAAAAAATCTGTTAGATATGTTAATAATTGTGTATACTGTTTTTCAAATATTTCTTTTTCTTCTTCCGGTGTCATGACAGGTCTCCCCGACGTTGACTTACACCCGAAAGTAGGCATCTCTGTCCCTGGTACGAGTAGCTCTCGAAACAACTCCCAGGCCAGTTCAGTCCCTCATGTTATGGAGTCAGGAGATTTGCCTCCTGCCAACACCTCTTCGACCCTCTTTTTCTAAATGATCAGGTGCAGCAATTCATATTTTTTACATCACAAGACCTAAATACCTTACGGACTTTAATATTGGACAAGTATTTCAGATATATTATTTTTACAACAACAACAAAGCATCACGCCGTTTCCCCGCAGGAGTAGGGAGAGAGAATGGACTGCCACACTACTCTATCCTGATATACCTCTCTAGCTTTTTCCACATTCATACAGCGAGTTATACACACACGTCGATTCTTCCGGCTTCTGACATGACCAACTTTTAAAATTACATTAATTTGGTCATGCCATGTTTTTCTCGGTCTACCTCGACTCCGTACTCCATTTACATCATTAACGTATACTTTTTAACCATTCTTTCTTCACCCATGCGCTTTATATGTCCGAACCTTTCATAATTTTGTTCATAATGCCTTCTTTCGCTCTATATTCCTTTCTTATGTCAGCATTTGAGATTCTGTCGTACATCGTTCTATCACACATACTCGTATGTCTTAGGGACCTCATCTCTACCGCATTTATTCTGCTCTCATCTTTATTCTGCCAGTTCTATGCTTTGATTACATACATAAGGGTTGGGACCAGAACTTACAACGTTTAAAAATTACATTTTTAATTTTTTAAACGTAACGAACTTAAATTTTTACAACTTCGTGAATTAGTGCTAATTAGATATATGTAGTACTGTTCCGTCCAATACGTATAATATATAATCATCTTAGATTGTAGAGGCTTTTTAAATGTCATCACTTCTCTTGGTTTTAATTCTCGTTAGCCACAGGAGTACCCCGATTGTTGATTGTCTTAAGGCAAATTAGAGATTACTTTTCAAATGTCGAGGTGCACCCTGCTATGTATTTCTTTGTACAATATAATTGCACGAATTCCCATCTAAGTGTAATTCATATTTAGAAATATATTCTCCCTTCACTCAATAGCTGCCAGGATCTGTCGAGGTAATATTAATAGGTAAACGGTTTTAAATCTTGCGCAATGAGTTATTATCATAAAAACAATGTGTTTCAAACATTAGTTGCAAATTCTGCTATTATTCCGTAAATACTCAAGGAAGAAAAAACAAATATTATTTCACGTTGTTAATAGAAAAATTTAGCATACTTAACGTCTAGTGCTTTTTAATTTGTGACGACCATTGTGGCGGAGTGGTATGAACTATGACTGCCAAAACGAAGGTCCCGGATTCGATTCCCTGCGATGGCAGTGTGACCATTACACTTTCTCTGGTCTGGTGTAGAGTTCATGTGACAATAAAATAGTGATAGAATAGCTACATATCACATGTCATGAGAATCAACAGCCAAAAAATGTGCATAGTATTTGAGTTCAAATAACTTGCTGTACACAAATGTGGAAACTAACGTAAAACTACCACATTAAAGGCCTACGACGCATCCCAAGAACCAGCAAAAATGTTACACTTTGCTGCAAATCTATCCTTTGAACTGCAACTAGCTACAAGAAACTGTAAGAGATATCAACTTATTGAAAGTTAAGGCATTAACACTGTGGAATTCCATAGTAATCTTCTTTGGGAATTAAAAAAACATTGTTTAAACCACTTTTTAGTAAGAAAAATATGAAAATACACGACTGGTTTCATTAGTTTTTCTTTGTTTAGTTTTTGTTATATTTTTACACCTGAAGATGGAGGTATCCTCTGAAACATGTAGTGTATTTTAATATTTTTTTTATTAAAAAGTGGTTTCAACAATGTTTTTTTAATTCCTAAAGTTGATTAAGAGATATCGATTGGAAATATAATGTACCTATTAAAAACCGAATGTCGTATTTGACGTGCGTGCATGACACTATGTACAAATGTTGAGGAATCAAGAGATGTATTGTAGGTCAGGAAAGAATAGTGTTGTAGTCAATTAATTATGTCTACCTCTTCGGAGAGATTAGATTAATGTATATTTAATTAAAATCTACTAATGTTTGTGTCTTCGGTCGGTTTCGGCAGCTCCGGTCCATCAGAAGATGGCAGTCGAATTTAACTTATTATAATATACATTTAAAAAAGTTTTTTTCTTCTATTGTCATTATTTACGATGAACTTGTACCATGAAATTTCAAATAACAACATATTTTTTTAGACTTTTCTTTATATTACGTTAGACCTTTGTTTGTTTAGAATATAGCGTTGTGAAGCGTTGCCCCAGTACGAATTTCGGGGATCGAGCGTTCGCGGTAGCCGGTCCATCAGCTTGGAACAATCTCCCTTCACACCTTAGATGCATAAATGATCCGACAGATTTCAGATCTAAATTGAAAACCCATCTTTTTCATATTTCATACCCAATTTAAACATTTATACTTTGTTCTACTATACTTTTAAACCGATCGTTTTTTAAGCGGTCACATTTAGATTTTTAGATTTAAAACACGTCTTAATGCGCCCTTAAGGTGATTACATCCCAAAAACGGCGCTTTAAAAGTTAGCATATTATTATTATTTATAGGTATTTAATAAAATATGCTTTATTTAATAAATATTTGTATTTAATAAATTTTATTTTATTTTATTTTATATCATTGTATTTCAGATAATTTGTTTTAGATTTATTATGTAGACGTTGAACGATCGAAGTGTGCGCGGGAGATGCCTTTTGGTGGCGATGAGGTTCGCAACCCATCACACCGCGTCTCTCGCGATGGCGAAAAGAGAAGGATGGAATGCCGCATCGATTAAAGTGTGGCAGTCCATTCTTTCTGCCTACCCTTTCGGGGAGACGGCGTGATGGTTAGTTAGTTAGTTAGTTAGATATTTAATTTTTTTTAAATATAATATATCAAGAATAAAAACCTAAACTTTAAATATTTTGTTTTATAATTATACATATTATTTGAAAATGCCTTAGAAAGGCCAAACATGTCATTCCCATAAATTAAAATAAAGCATCTATTAAATAAATGCTTTCATTCGTATTAATTATGTTATGTGTTGTTTAACATCATTGTTTAAGATACAATAAATAATAATTAATATGTTATTCTTAATGTCAGTTAAGACAGATAGACACACATCCTAGATCTTGAAATAAACATTCTGCATTTACAGCCCAATCAGAATCACTGTTTTTAACTTTTCACATTTTTATTACAATAAAAGTTCACGTATCTCAAATAGGAAGCTCGAGCCATTCGATTCGTGATTTGAACATAAAAGTCTGCGTTATTAAATAATTTTATGTGTTATAAGTGTAAAGTAATGATCTTATAAAAACGTGAAAATTTAACAAACATATTCAAATTATATTTAATATTATACTAAATTGCCTTTCAATGTCATTCTCCATTCATATAAAATCGAATAACCATTGCGTTTGCGATTGCAGAATACAGTTCAAATCAAATAATGTTATAATCTTCTTAAGCAGGTTTCTAGCTTGACCGGCTGTTGCTGTAATCTGGATGTTAATGTTAGTCGGATGTTAATAAAACGCACATTTGTATTAAATTAATATTTTAACATGCTACATTTCATACGTTAATGCAGATATTCTGGTCAGAAATTGCGTCTAAACAATGAATACTTTTTTCATAATATAAAAAATACTGTTTGGCGAATCTGTGCAATTTTTATGCTTCTTCTTTTTGTCGTTCCTCTCCTATGGGAGATTGGACCAAATCATGTATCTTTTTACCTTTTATGCAGCAGCCCAACATGGTCTGCTATTGAAACATTTGAAGATGCCTTTTTAATCAAGATTTTCTTCTTCAACCGACACTTCGTTTTACTTAACCTATTTAAAAATTTCAATTAATTGCATTACTTTATAATGTAAAAAATTTACTTTATAAAACACAAAATTTTCACATATAGCAAATAATCCTAAAAATTAGAGAAATATGAAAATTTAAAGGCAATTTTTTTAAACTAAATGTTATTAATAACAAAATTCCAGCTTATTCCCCATTAGTATATATAATAGTACTCGTATATTAAAAAAATTTCCCCTACACAATCTAGCTAAAAATAGTAATACTACCTTCAACTTTTGTCACCTTTCCTATTAATGTAATCTACTTCCTGTTATTGTTTATCGTTTTTAATTTATTATATTTCATCGTTTTTGACTCTATACTATGTGTCATTATTCCTTCTAATTACTGTTTTATTATTATTATTATTATTTTTTTTATTATTATTATATTTTCCACCTTTAATATTTTCTCCTAAAAAATAGTAACGAACCGTTCTTTTAATTAAAATATTTAGGTACCTAGGTCAATTTCAGCTTGAACTTCAAAATTATATCAAAAAAATTATTCAAATTGACATAGGAACAAATACACATAAAGATTCGAAAAATCACGAAAATTCGACATTTGACATATTATTGTAACACCTGACGATGTCAACATAGATTGACGAAACAGCTGTCGCGTAAAATAAAATACAATTAAATAAAGTTTAAAATGTTAAGGTATCATAGTGTTTTGGCCAAAACAATGGACTATTTACTTTAGAATGTATTTCTCGATTCTTATAACGTGCTCAAATAATTCATCATTCAGTTTTCTCCGCTTTATGGTCAATTGAATTTTTCATATATAAATGGTTTTTTTCATTCGTCATTACAAACTTTATTTATTATTATAGTTTTTGTTTATTTTTTAAAATTTGTATCTCTGAGAAAGAGTCCGCCTTTAAAAAACGAATCTCTTCGCATGACGATGGGTAGTCTGAAATATTTTAGGGGAAAAAACGGCCAACTCCAGATTCTGTCATTATGATGATGATGACAACTTTTTAAAAATAATTGCCTGAACATTATATATTAAACAATAAATGTTTTTTACCGTGCAATTATATTAAATGAGATATTCATTCTTACCGATAAAATATAAAATGTACTATAATTATCATAGATTTGTAAGTGTCTAACAAATGTAAATAGTGAGTGCTTTTATGCTTAACGTGTATTTGTATATCAATAAGTTTATTATTCAGATGTTTTTAACAAAAGTTTAATAATATAATCGGCAGATGGCGTGCTGGTAATGATTTCAGTCTAATCAAACAATAAATACTTTACAAGTTATTTTCAAAGATGCCACTCTATTCGAAAAAAAAAGATTAGATATTTGAAACATTCCTCATTTGAAAGGAAACAAAATTTGACAAACTAACTTCCTTCTGCTTTCTTGAGAACTGTGCCCTTCATTTCTCGGAGTTTTAGGACTGTTTCCCAAAGAAAACAAAAGAACAACCATTAAAAAAAATATAATAAACCGTGGTTCAATACAAAATGTTTTATTTATTGTTTATTGAAAAATGATATAAAACTCCATATTAAATAATTAATACGAAGGAAAACGTCTGTTTTTTAGAAATTTTATTGTATTGTATTTTATGCCAATAATATGTTTCCCTTGTCTAGGGCAGTATCAGTATCAAATGTACTTTACATTATCATTTGATAATACTTTAGGCAGGCGAAACATGTCCTTCACACAAATTATCTTATAGAAAACAGACGTTTATAGGCGTATTCATTAAGTGCTTTATTTTTTTCTTCTATGTTCGCCATAACTTTGTGTTGTAGATGTTTTAATGTTTCTTTTTTATATACTTTGTATACAACTCTCACATTTATAAAAACAAAATTAAATATCAAACATGTTTCGGACTAACCAGCCCTTCATAATTTTTTTTACAAATATGGTCATTTTTGTCAAATCAGTCATCTGTCAAAACTGACCAAATTTGTAAACAATTTTATAATATTTTGAATATTTATATAATATCACTGATGTAGGACTGATTAGTCCGAAACATGTGTGATATTGTTTTATTATTTAATATATATAAGTATACAAACATTTCTATATCTGTGATGTTTACTTATATCCAGCTACTTCGCCCTCTTTTGAGTGGAATTCCTGAAAGTCGGCTGTCCCTTAGTACTTTGTTTGGAGCTTTACTTGTCAATTTATCAGAAGATGCTCAATTCATATGATTTATCGAGTTACGGCTTTTCAGTCTTCCCTTCAGACATCGTAAATCTTCCTTATATAAGAATTTCTTACTCGGTTTCGGAGTGTCGTTGTGTAGTTCTTAGGAGCATTTTTATTCTAGAGGTGTCAGTCCTGTTCAAGGTCAAGGGACAAGCTCTAGTTTTATTATGTGGTGTACAAAATATTGGTTTAGATGAGCATTAATTTTTTTTCTTTATCCAAAATTAATATTACTAGCTTATGTTAAACTAGATAACATATCATTAGTATACGTTTACGTCGTTTACGACGTAAGCGAAACTAGTCAGGGTATATCAATGTGGTGGTCCATTTTTTCTTCGTGGGGATGGCGAGGTGGTTAATTAGTTAGATAATGTATTATAATAATGAAAATAAAGGAGTTGACGTCCTTAGTTTAAAATAAATTGACAATAGTGCATAATATAACGTTACCAGTATTATAATAAAAGTCGATCATAGATGATAATATTTATATAAAAAAAGTTCAGTATCATTTGCACAATTATATGTATTTTATTATTATTGTGTTGAATCGCTCTTTACATCATTACAGCGCAAACCAAATCGATGCAAAGGGTAAAGCTCTCATTTTGTTTTTCGTGACATGTGATAGGTTTTTATTGTTACGTGGTGAATACTGCACCAAACCAATGGCAGTGTGACAATCACACTATATTGCACTATATAATCAGCCCCATTTGACTCGTCCTCGTGGAGAACCTTCTAAAAGATAGGACAGCTGGGAGTCTACCTCACAGGTGGAGCAACACTCTAGAGAACAGACCACATAGGTCCAAAACAAGGAAGAAGAAGAAGAAGAATGTTTGAAAACCATCACGCATTTACTTAGGCAAGTGTTGATGTTAGGTTTATTCTATTGTATGGTTCGGAAACCTGGAAGTGCACACTATGGACCGGTTAGAAGGATTCGAAATGTGGAAACACAAAATAATTCTTCGTATACTGTGGAAATATTTGATCAGCAATTCAGAAATACTGAGAAGAGCTCATTGAAGCAGAGGATGGTTAAAATGCATTTACGAGTTACAAATGCATTATCATGAAGTGAGGGTGTCTCACATATATCTCCATACAAGACATACGAGTATGTCTTGTATGGAGATATATGTGAGACACCCTCACTTCATGATAATGGACAAGGTTGAAGGACAACGTGTTCCTGACCATAGGCAACATTAACGACTGGAATAAGAATGGAATAAGAAGTTTTGCAGAAGTGGTTGGTTATATCGCAGAACCGGGTTTACTCTGTTATATTCAAAATTTTACATTTAATAGCCACCTCTGTGAATAAATATTTTAGTAACAAACGTATATTTATCTGAAATGATTGATTGTTTATTAAAATAATCATTTTATTAACATTTTTTCGCCTTAACTACTTTGTTATTCCTTAATTTGTATTTGGAGTAAAGAAATAAAATGAAAATTTTCTCTTAAAATCCTTTATTTATTTTTATTTTTAATTTCAGTTCACATGAGGGACACACACGATATACAATATTAAATTATGTAGAACACTTACGTACATAGTTTATATAAGTAGACACATATATGAATTAATATTAAAATGTGATAGAAGGAATAGTATAATAGTGAAAGTGATAAAAAGTAAGTAATATTGTGATTTAAGATAATATTATTATATTGAAAACAGTTCAGTATAAAGAAAAATAAAAAAGTATCACAGCTTACAAAGAAAGAAGGAGAAAAAATCGTATAACAAGTGCATTAGAAAATACTTAGAATGATAGGAATAGAATAAACTACAGATGTGCAAAGATTCATATGTGCTAAGAAAAAGTTTAGGAGAAAAGTAATTTTTATTTTTCCGTAAGCCGTGTCAATTAATATAATTGACACGCTACAAACGAAACAAGAAAAATATATTTTCATTATTTATATAAAAAATGGAAGGGAAAGATATTTTATATTAAAGTCATTGATGCAAAATGTGATAGAGGAAATACGAAGTATAATCGACAAATAATTATTATAAAAAATAAATAAATACTTAAAGGTATAATTTGTAGGTTGTATAAACGTCAATATTATACTTATATATACAATTGATAGACGTTAGAACCATAATACAGGTAGACATCTTAAGAAATTTGAAGGGTTGCGTTGTGAGGGCAATTACTGGGGATAGTAGTGTCCAGCGAAGTCAAGGGCAGCTCTATCAGCTTGCTTCTTGGCGAATTCTTCAGGGTGCTCCTTCTGCTCACGGGCCAGCCTCTCCTGAGGGATGAATACAAATATTTTTTATCATATTTTGTGGATTATAAACAAAGTTATTTTCAATTTCCTAAGTGTATTACTATGGAATTCCACGGTGTTAATGCTGTAGCTTTCAGTAAGTTAATATTTTATTTTATTAAAATACAGTACTTTGAATGGTTGCGCTTAAAAAAAATTAAATCCTGTTATTTTGTTAAAATCTACATTATTACCATTTGATATTAAGATATATCACTTATTGAATTTAAATATTGTTATATTTTGAAATTATTAAAAAAATAATGTACTAAATAAAGATTTTTTTCAATTCCTGTAATAATCACAATTATATTGTTGTAAACGAAAGAACTTTTTATAGATAAAAAATAACCATATAAAAGCCCTCCATTGGTCGTAAACCATATAAATATAAAATATTAAAAAATAAATAAGTTAGCATGTGGTTTTAAACGTAAATTATTTGACTGGATTTTGAGACACTTTAATTGCATCTTGTCTTCGCTTGAAAATAAATAAACTATGGGCAAAAATGACTGAAAGTAAAATATTTTTAAATATTCTCATGAAATCGTCAAAGAGACAAAAGGACAGCTTGACCTCATTATCCCAGGAGACATGATTTCTGTGTCACAGATCGTCAGATCTATGAAATGGAAAAATATGAAATAACTCGGTAGAAGGACCCTTTAGGTCATGTGCATCACGGGGTGATAACAGTACAAGTAGAAGAAGTAATACACAATCGTGAAAGGAGATTAAATATATTTTTTTGTGAATGTATATTTATACTTGTAAACGAATCCTGGATTTCACCCACGGTGGGTTATTAATTAATGAATTTTAATTGTATCTCAATAGAGACGGAGATGCAAACTGGAAATTGAATATGGTTGATCAAGATGTTTACAGGACTTATGACCTGTCATTGGTTGGGTTAAGCGCACGCTTTATGTAATTACAACATTCCCCATTCCACCTTTTTCTTTATGACTATGTAAGACAAATTTTTGGAAGTTGTATATATGTTACAAATCTATGCCTAACTTCACATGTCAGTTTCAATATGCCATCTATGAAGATTTTGATTACATATGTTAATCTTTTTAAGACTAATCTATATAATTCACATACTAACGCCATCTATGGAGATTAATTTTTAGCTTTTAGCAATGTTGTAATTACATAAAGCGTGCGCTTAACCCAACCAATGACAGGTCATAAGTCCTGTAAACACCTTGATCAACCATATTCAATTTCCAGTTTGCATCTTCGTCTCTATTGAGATACAATTAAAATTCAGAGATTAAATAGTCACGTGACTGACCTCATTAGCCTTGATGCCAGCATAGATAAGGTCGAGTCCCTTCTGGATCTCAGGGGACACGGGCGGAGGGGTGGGAATGTGAGGGCCGGTGGCGCGGAAGCCGAACTCGTCGGCTGTGTACTCTACGGTGATGAGCTGTCCATCAGGCGCGTTGTACGAGTAGGAGCCGTGCTGCACCAGGGATGGAATCTCGTTCTCGGCGTTGTTCTTCAGGAAGCCAGTCTCCTCAGCGATGATGTTGTTACCAGTTTCGTAACTGCAACATTATGTAAAAAACAGTGAAGATACCATACAAATAGCGAATAGAAATAAGTATTTCTTTTCAAATTATTAATATTTTCAATTAAAATTTCTGGTAGATTTATTTTAAATAATGAAAACAAAAAAACATTTAGTACAATTTTTTTTGTTTTCATTGTTTAGTATTAGTTTTCATTTATTCCTCAAGTATTTATTAATATGTATTTTTTTAAATTAATACCACTGAAACGTCTGTTTTCTAGAAGTTTTATTATAATTAATAGGAATGACATGTTTCTCGCCTGTCTAAGGTATTATCAAATGTGTGAGCAAAAATTAAGGAATGCAATATTTATATATTATATAATATTAGTATTTTTAGATTTACATGTAGGTATTATATTTAAGTTACCAAAAACACATTTTATTTATTGTATAATCTAAGAAGTCTTCAAAATTGGAATTTGCGAAAAAAAGTTTTATTGGACAAGAAAATATTAATTTATGAATGACTGATGAATTTAAAAGATTAAATCCGTAGAAATTGTTATCATTAGTAGAATCACGGGATTATTTTTTTTAATTAAAAAAATAGTTTAATAAATACATTATTAACTGTTAAAATATAAAACGTTGTATTTATGGTATGCAATTTTTTTTATTTTTCACGACAGCTGTTTCGTCGTTGTTGAAGTATTATAGTGATCGGCCCGGCCCGGCCCGCAATGAATATTTAAAAATAAATTAATTTAGTCAGTTATTAAAATTGTTCTTAAAGTATTAAGAAATCAGAGAAAAACCTCGTCTTCATTTTCTTCCATTAAAGTTAAGTCCTATTGGATAAAAAATTTGGTAAACCAAAAAAGCTGAATTGTAATAATAGCCAATAATCTACTTTAGAAAACACAGCTCTTGCTATGAAATAAGATCAGTATTCAATATATATTCATGTATATTATATTAAAAATGCGGAATTTTCTAATATGTGTGAATGACAAAATGCATAGATGGAATAAGAAAAATGCAATTTCTTATTTATCTTAACAATTTTTACAAAGATCACAAGATTTCTTTCGTAAGTGTTAATATTTGCATTGAATATATCTGAATAAATTTTATGCAAAAATAAAAATAAAATTTCTTTGAAAAGAAACGTTTCTTTTCACATGTTCTAAAAATAAAAGCTCCCATCACATATATGTTAATGATCGGCAAAGTTCAGTACCAAATTTATGGATTTTTAGCAAGCCTGAGCAAAATAATTTGCGAATTCATCATTAGTATAATGGAATACGTCAAATAATTTTGCACGCGACTATCTGTTTTGATATACTGTATGTTTATCGTTTTAAGCTATTCTGAATTAAATTAAAAAAAAAAATTGTGAATGTGTAGGTTAAATATTAAATGTGCCTGAAAATATTCAGGAAGTGTAAGATAGTCACATAAAAGAGGGTTAGAACAGGATAAGAATTGATGATCATGAAGAAATATAGTATGTGGAAAGGAATACTCGTATACTAACTAAGCGGTAAAATTTTCTAAAATATTTAAATGCTTGTGTACTTTTGTTTTCCGCCAGCTAAGCTAAGCTAAGCGGAGCTTCGTATAAAAACATAATAAAATGATATAAAACATAGTACTCAAGTGTTTAAAATTTTCTTAATAATTCCACACCACAAATATGGTGCTCCATAAGAAAGAAAAAAAATCTTTGCCTTGCCATGTCGATTTTTTAAAAATTATTTAATGAAGCAAAACTTACGATGTCTTGTAGCTGCCATCAGTTTCCTGTTCTTTGGCGAATTTGATGATCGGGATCCAAGTGGTAGTCCTTTCTTCGGGATCCCTACCCTTCAGCTCCTGGGGTTTGTACTCCTGTTGTTTATACTCTTGCTGCTTGTACGCCTGCTGCTTGTACTCCTGCTGCTTGTATTCCTGCTGCTGACCAAAATCTGCCACGTTGATGGGCTGACGGAAGTCCTGGATGCTGGGTTGGGGCTGCTGGTCCAGGCTCTTCTGTTGCTGTCCCTGCTGTCCCTGCTGTGGCCTCCTCTGCGCCGAGACTTGGCAGGCCAAAGCCAGTACTACTACTAGCTATAACAGAAAAAAATATTATCATATGCTATCATGTAGACTATAATTAAGCATATTTTTATTGATGTGTTGAACATAACAGACATTAAAAAAATAAACTTTAAAAAATTTAATGATTTACATGAACCTTTATTTTTGTTTATTGTTTCTTGAACAACGGTGTAAAACTTCATATTAAATATTTAATACGAATGAAAACGTCGAAAGGCATTTTCAAATGTTAAGTAGCATTATAAGGTGAAACACGTCATTCCATAAAAAATAATAAAACATTTAGAAAACAGACGTTTTAATTTTTTAAAATTATAAGTTATTTAGTTTAAAAATAATCTAGCAAATAGATAGTTCCAATATAAAATATTGTTCCTTTTAAACTAAAGAAAGAGTCTTCAGTTCCAATAAATTTAAAATAAAATAGTAAATTTCTTGAAAGTTAAGGCGTTAACAGTGTGGAATTGCATTGTAATTACACTGGATTTTTAAAAAAGAAAACACTGTTTAATATTCCACTATACTATATTTAAAGACTACCCAAAATGTTTCGGAGTTGCCTCCATCTTCAGGTGTATATTGTCACCTGAAGATGGAGGTAACTCCGAAACATGTTGTGTAGTCTATAAATATAGTATGGTGGAATATTAAACAGTGTTTTCTTTGGAAAAAAATCCGGTGTAATTAAAATAATAAAGTAATTATAAAATAATATTCAATCGGATCTTGTGGAACTCGCAAAGTGGCTGAGACTAAACAAACTAACTGTCAATGAAAAAAAAAAACGCACTACCTACTTTATAATAACAGACCTCACAATGATATAAGCATACAATCAAATGATCACTTATAACATAAACAAAACTCTACGAAATATGTGGAATTATTCATCGGTAATAAACTAAAGCGGAACTTACAAAGAGATTACATTATTAACAAAATAACTCCAATAATAGGTTTTCTCTATAGATTCCAAAGAAGGCAACGGGAAACCACTCTGGTCACCTTTTCCCAGGAATCACTATGGCGAATACCTTTGCTGTAGTGATCGCCAACGTTGGGGGGACCTGACACGGCACCAAAAGAAGAAGAAGATATATTCCAAAAACTGATAAAAACAAATAATTTTGCTTTTTATTTATTATGCATTCGTGCACTCATACCTATCATACCTGACCTGTATCTGGGGCTTTACACCAAAAAAATACATCAACCAACTACAGTACTACAGAACAGGGCAATAAAAACATACTCAAACTCTTAGTTGACACCCCCACTAAAGATATTTTTAAAGAAAGAAAAAAAATACTTCCAATAAAAATACTGCCGCTATACAAAATAACTTGTATAATTAAGCAAATCATTTAAAAATCATTACATTTTAATACGACATTCAATCTCAACAATGGCATACATGACCTAGACACTAGACAAGCAAACAACTTGTAGATACCCAAAGTATTCACCACTAAATACGGAATAAAATCTCTTAAATTCATAGCTTTCTCTGTATTAAACTGACTTCCGGAACACCTTAAAAATGAAACAAAACAAAAAACACTTAAATTATATTATAATACTTTAATTAGATTTCTGAAAAAAAAAATTCAAGCTTGATATGATAACATTCTAAACTGTTTAACTTGGAACATTATTATAATACCACAATTTATTTAAAATTATGTTAATTTCTAACTCATATTCTATCTATTCTTTGTATGAATTATTTTGTAACATTTTCAAAACTCTGTCTGCTTTTCTGTTTTGAACCGAGAATTTTTATATTTATTTATTTCTATGTAGTTAAAAATATGTAGACGTATTATCTTAATAATTTATATTTAATTTTTAAAAACTTTAAATTAAATGTAATTTTTACTTAAAATTGCCGTTATTTGTTATTTGTTTGATTGTTTAATTTAGTTAGTTTTAAGTAATTTTAAGTATAATTTTTCACAAACTACAATAAGTATATAAACTGTCTTTATTAATGTTTAAAATAGCCACTCATGTCATAATAGTGGGGTATCAATAATCAAAGTCCTCTCACGACACTCCCATATTAAATCGAATAAAAAAACTTGTACTGTGAATCTTCAAATAAGAATTGAAATATTTTAATTATTTTTGACGTGATTAACGACCAAGTAGCAATTTGTGATCGAAGCTCGTCACTTGCAATATAATAATTTCAAAACTGCTTTTGAGTAGTTTTCGTAAAAGATTGAACAATATTAATATGTTTCGCTATTAGAGCGGTAAGTGGCGATGGTAGCGCAATTATTTATAATTTATTTTGCCATTACCTCCAAGGGCAGTGGAGGATCAAATCATCGAAGAGAGTGTTCAAATTGATGAGTGAGTGCTCAGACCAGTTCTCCGTGAACTGGATCTGCATGAGTCCGCTTTTTATTTTGCTTTTCGAACTGATAATGTATGAGCACACGTAAATACGTACTGTTTATTTAATTAATTTAATCACGTTTCACAAAAGGCCTTGAAGACGACTGTGAAACAGGATACCGAAGGCATTGGATGAAACCTGTTGAAGCTACTAAGGATCTATTACGGATAAATACAATTTCAGATTGTATTAAATACGAGCGAAATCCTTGAGGAAGGAAATGGTGTTCGGTAGATTGTTTTCGTATAAACAAGGTAATTCAGAAATATTGTCGTAATGGTTAACCGGTAATTGGGGACCTTATTTTAAATAACTTAATTTTCTTTCGTATGAAGCACTTAATTGCTGGTGGGGAATTTAGAAAAATAATTTATAAGCACTTTTATATTTGTTTTCAACCACTTTTTTTGTTTGTCAAACCAACCTGGTTCGCTAAAGTTAAATTTTTTTCTTAAATTCAGAGGTACACAACACCAAAAAATAACACATTAACTTAAATCTTCTGAATGATTTTTATTTTCATTCCATCAAAAAAATATGTTATTTTTCTAAAAAAATATATTATTAATGGAAATTTCTTGGAAAAAGCAATTTTTTTCTCATAATTATTTATTGAGTGGGCTTCCACTTGTGTTTAACGTCGATCGGTTTCGGCAGTTTGTTGCTTGACCGGAAGATGGCACCAAGCTGCCGAAATCGGTCGACGTTAGACACAATTGGAAGCCAACTAAATACATAATAATAAAGACATTTTGTATTATTTTTTTTTATTATCATGTAATTTTATTTACAAAGCGTTATGTGGGTAATACTAGTCTGTGTCTATATGAATATATTGGAAATAATTTCCTTCGGTCCAACTATGGGTAAATAAATATTATACCTAACTAACTAACCATCACGTCGTCTCCCCGAAGGGGTAGGCAGAAATAATGGACTGCCACATTTTTCTTTCCTGACATATTTCTCTCGCTTCCTCAACATTCATACAAATAAATATTATTAAACTTTATAAAATTCATAAATATTATAAATATCATTCATAAATATCATTCATAAATATTCAAAAAAATTCATAAATATCATTCATAAATATTATAAAACCTCAAAATGTATTAATATTGTGAGCTTTAATAATTAGTTTATATCGTTCAAATATATTAAATCATAATAATAATAAGATTTACTTAAATATTTGACTTTTTAAAGTATTTGATCTCTGCGTAATGTATGTATATTGGTAACTAACAATATATAATAGTAAACATGATTGTAACTAAACAATCGTGTTTACTATTATAAATTAACAATGTAGTTTTACAAAACTAATACATCACCCAACAATACGGTAACTAACAATTAATCAACTGGTAGTTAAATATTATATTACAGTATAAAGGATTATTTAATGTTAAGCTCTAATCTAAGGCAAATTAAATTACCGTTATTCAAATCAAATTCATAAAATATTGTTGATATAATATAACCGTTTATATTCACAAACAAATTTAATTTAGAAAGTTTTGAAAATATGTATTTTTGTCGAATATCATCACACTGCATTATTAGATTATTAGATTATTAAATCAAATAACGTAGCTAAGGATAAATTATTGTAATTAAAATTTGTTCTTTCTACATTTTGTTTACATTATTAATAACAAAAAGTAAAAAATTGCATGTCGTTTACTTATGAAACCGGGTAGAGCATAAACATCAAACCTATTAAAAAAGCTTTTAATTGTATTTTAAGACTCCATATTTTAAGTTGTCTAAGAGTCACGTTTCATTAAAGGCGCAAACATTGCACCAATAACACAATAAATTGAGCGTACATTAGCCTATGTGGGTTATGAGTTATGCCGGTTGGCCAAGAGGCGCTGTTCCACAATACGAGAGATCCGAATTGAGGATTGGCCAATAGAGGAGTGTCCCCCCACGAGCTCATCTCGAGATATTATTACGAGAGATGAGGTAATTTACCTTAAACAGCGCTCGCGTGCAATATTTAACGATGCCAAATTCTTCGGGTCGGATGAAATTGAAAGTTGCCCTGGGCGAGACGCGGAGGAGGGGCCATCTGCCGAGCCGTTTGCTCTGAGTAGTACACACACGGTACCTACGGTGCATAACCTACATATTCTGCCGCCTTTTTACATACAAAGTTAACTGAATTTAGCAGTACTTCATAAGTAGGGTGTTTCTGTATCATACATCGTAACACGGATGTTATAACTAATTAACTAACTAACCATCACGGCATTTTCCCGGAGAGGTAGGCAGAGAGGATGGATCGCCACAATGCTCTGTCCTGGCATACCTCTCGGGATTCCTCTACAATCATACATCGTACCATGCACGCACGTCGATTATTCCGACATCAAATATGGCCGCCTTTTAGATATTGATTAATTTGGTCATGCCATGTTTTCCTCGGTCGCCCTTAGCTTATTTTTTCACTCATGCTGCTTGTGTACAACTTTTTAACCATTCTACTCTCATCCATTCGTTCCATATGTCCAAA
Source organism: Lepidostoma basale (assembly GCA_022606425.2). Taxonomy (NCBI): domain Eukaryota; kingdom Metazoa; phylum Arthropoda; class Insecta; order Trichoptera; family Lepidostomatidae; genus Lepidostoma; species Lepidostoma basale. Next base: position 389,610 of record JAHDVF020000053.1, on the reverse strand, counting down.
CCATCTCAGGGATTCTTTTTAAATTTTATCCATGATGCAGTCATCTGCCTTACATTTCTCTCTTATTTCATCGTTCGGTATTCTATCATACAACGTTGGATGTTATAATAAAACTATTTGAAATTGTGGTAAATGTATTTGTGAAAATATAAATGCAAAATACATACAAATTATAATTATAAGTATGTTATTGATAAAAAAAAGTAATTTTTAATTAGATCTAATTAATACAAATATCTACTTCTTAATCTTCTTCTTTTAAAAGATCTGACGATCTGTGGCACAGGAATCATGTCTCCTGGGATGATGAGGATAATATAATTTTATTGAATGAGGAAAACACGTCTGTTTTATAGAAGTTATATTTTATTTTATGGGAATGATATGTTTTGCCATGCGAAGACATTATCAAGTGTTATACTTTTTGGCCTTGCTAAGGCCGCTAAGGCATTATCAAACATTTAATAATGCCTTAGCAAGACGAAACATAGCACTTACATTAAATATAATAAAACTTTAAGAAAACTGATTTTCATTATAGCTAAGAAAGCTGTAAATTTTATATGATAGAATACATTAAATTAATGTAAAATCTCTGATCGCCATATAAAACTGTGTTCATAATTTTTATTATCTGAATTGATGATCAATTGAATTTTCAAGATTAATGTTCAATTTATAATACGAGTATATACATATATTTAATGAATGCTTACAATTGAGAATCGCATTAAGGAAAAATATTTAGAGGTTTTATGGGTAAGTCATTATTTGGCATATTTGAAAAACAAATGATTATTGCTCAAAGGATCAACATAACCTTTGAAAAGGAACCCGTCTCTCCTGACCTTTATTGACCTTTATAGAAAGAATCCTAACTGGTTATCAGATTAGAAAGGTCACCTCTGAATTCGTAAAAATAGTCACGTTTTTATTTATGAGATATCCTATATCACAGTACATGGGTAAAGTTGAAAAAATATATAATTATATATATGTATTTACCTTCCTGGTTTCCGACTAGAAATTAACGTTTTATTAAACGTAAGTAATTATAATATAAGGAAATTGCGTGAACTAAATATTTAAAGGTGAATGAATGTGTTGTTCTATACATGTATTTACACGATTATTAAGTATGCATAGACCTTTCTAGATTGATTAGTAGTAGTGGAGGGAAAGGAAATAAATTGTATAGTAAAGTAAGGCACTATGTTCGTAAAGTAAGGCAATATAATCGTATTTCTATAAAAATTGATGAGAGAAATCAGATAATGACAGTATATATTGTATAACTAATTCCTATTTGAATTTTACATTTGAATTTTAATTAAAGGAATAAGTAACTTTAAGAAAAATACTTTTTGATTTAATTTTTCATGGGAATCAAATTTTTGCAAATAATTAAATTGGATAATTGCGTATATTTTCACGGTTGGCAGCAATATGTTTTGTGTGATTTCTCCTTCTCGACCGACGTTTCGGAGATCGTTGCAGTCTCCATCTTCAGGGTAATGTGGTGGTGGTAATGAAATGTGATATGAGTGAGCACACATATCACATTTATTACCACCACCACATTACCCTGAAGATGGAGACTGCAACGATCTCTGAAACGTCGGTCGAGAAGGATAAATCACACGGTGTTACCCAAAATAACACAAAACAAATTAAATTGGATGTTATCCCGGATTGAAGGCATATATTATTATATGAGAGTGGTAATAACTTTTTTTTAATATATAAACGATTTTTTGTATAGCATCGGGATTGTCAAAAAAACGCTTTAAAGTAATAAGTATCAATGAAATATTTTTAAAACATAATATTCCATACAATACGCGTTAATTAAATTTGTTGAATCATTAAAAAATATTAACTATAAATTACTTGTATTTTGTTGGTAAATAATGATTTGTTTTAATCTGAAAGCGAAATTTCGTTGTCTTATTTGAAGAAGAGATTGCATTTGCTGTTGCAAGAAAAGTTATTGACTTTAATGTGAAAGGTGCCTTATTAGGAAATCTATAACATGTTGCTGACATATGTACATGTATGTAAACGTACTATACACGTATAATAATCACATATTTGTATCGAACATACTTACAAACACATCAGATGAAATCTTTACGTTTTGTAAACGTTATTACAATATGACTAATAAAATGAAAACATTAGTGTTACTCACAATTTGACAAAGCGTTTATTTGGCCTCATTCCTAAGAAGTACATTATATCAATGAGGACGTAATAGGGGAAGTATAAACATTACGAAATATAGAAGAACTCGATGATCCGACTTCGTTTTACCCAAAAAGTTATTACGTTATTATTTTTGTAGTTGAAATATATCATTTATATGATATGCATTGAGATTTAAAAAATTATATAACTAAGCAATTGGAGTTAAGATAAATTTTATTTATGTGTGATTTAACCCCGCATACCATAACCTATGATGAATTTATTTTAAACTAATTTCGAACGAGTCTTTTTAATAAAAACGATAGATGTGATTTTTAGGTATTTTAATTAAAAAAAAATTATAATAATAATATTTTTTATATAAAGAATCTTATTTCAAAATGTATGATTAACTTTAAAAAAGTGTACATTAACGGTTTAATTTGGATCACTGTTATAAAATCACAATTTATTTATTTAATTTCTATGAAATTGTCCAGTCCAGTTGCTTAAAACACATAATGATGCCAGCGTGGTTTGGCGAAACAGCTATCGCGACAATTTCATAGAAATAAAATAAATATAACAAATTGTGATACAATAGGGTTCCAAATTAACGAGTTAATGATGTTGAAGTATCCCAGTATTTCGTCCAAAACAGTGGAGTTTGTATATATGTAAATGTATATATAATATACCATACATAGAGGTAAGAAAGCATATAAATGTGATATATGAACAACTTTTGTAGATATGTTTTGTATTCGATGTTTTTATGTAATGTCCTTTATTTTTTTTTAAATAATGCTTATGAAGGACTCACCAAGAACTTCATATTGTTTCCTATTCCCTTTGGTCACTGAACTGAGCGCGAGGAAACCGGAGGAGTAATGCTTTCTTCGGTTCTGTGTTGGAGCGTATATATGCTCGCCCCGCCTCCTCCCCGCCGGGCACGGCGCTATACCTATGCGGCGTATGCACTATGGAGTACGTCGGCCGCCGTTGAGTAGGAGACGCGTTCACTTTCTTCTTTCTGCCGGCGCTTGCGACCTTGTGGCTCCTTGCTGCCTTCAAAGCGCGCGGGGTAGAAACACCCAGATCACGATTTTCATTAATTAACACATTTTGTGTGGAAAATGCTGTTATGTCAAAACGGACGTCAATCTTGAAATATCAAAGCGAGGAAAGGCGTCTGAAAAATGTTTGTGAAAAGTGCAAAAAAATGTTGTGAAAATTCATTTTCGAAAAATTATTCAAATGATGTCAACACTTTATTTAAAGACGCTTAAGTCATCGTAGAGAAAAGTATCTAGGCATAGACCGGGTGGGAGGAGCTGATCTGCGGGAAGAAATACAAGCCCAAGTAAACATGGCAGCTGCAATCTCTGGCACCCTAAATACCACAATATGGAAAAACAAAGACATGGCTATTAATAGTAAGATGAGAATCTATAAAGCATGCGTAAGACCAAAAATAACATATGGCGTCGAAGCAAGGGCAGACACAGTAAGGACCAAATAAGTTTTGAGGACTTCCAAGATGAAGATTTTGAGGACGATAGCAGGCAAGACACTGAGAGATCGCGTGAGAAACACCAGAATAAGAGAAATATGTGAGGTTGAAGGATATTATAAGATGGAGCAGACAGCGAAAAAGGAACTGGCACGGTCATGTTCAAAGAATGGACACCACCAGACTCCCCTATATTGCATTGCATAATCAGCCTCATGGGACTCGTCCTCGTGGAAGACCTCCTAAAAGATGGAAGGACAACTGGGAGCCTACCTCACAGGAGGAGAAACACTCTGGAGAACAGACCACATAGGTCTACAACAAGGAAGAAGAATGAAAAGAAGCTTAAGTCGTACATTAAGGATGAATTCTTCGTTTCAAAAGAGTTTTGTAATCGTGACACGCCCTAAATCTTATAAACGTTTGAAGCAAATAAAGCATATTTATTGCAAAAAAAATAAATTACAACAGTATATAAATGTTTTGTTCTATAATCTTTCAAAACTGAATGCATTTCATAACAGTTCAAATAATTCCACAAAAAACACAATTAACACTTTTTAGTAAAAATAAGTCGGATCATGGAGTTTTTCTATTTTTCGTAATATTTATGCTTTCTCATATTACGTCTTCATTGAAATAATGTCCTTCTTGGAAATGAGGTCAATTAAACACTTTGCCCAATTGTGAGTAACACTAATGTTGTTATTAGACTATATAGAATTTGAAAGTTTACAGTTACTTGCTATAATCATATGCTGTTTTTTGGGGATGTCCTCTACTGAAACTAAAACATATTTCCAAATCACATTCTTTGGAAAAATACCTGAAAATAACTAAAAGCCTGAATCAATAGTAAGAAAACAGCCTGTAATTGAAAAAAAGCAAATTTATTTTTATATGAGCACATCTTGAATCCGTTTTTTCAATACCTTTACTAGTTAACATATTAGATACCTCAACTTATGGCTCATAATAATAGTTATTTGTATTTGATATACAATGGTGTAGTAATATCTGAGTATTATTATATTGTATTAATATTTGAGTATTATTATATTGTATTCATATCTGAATAATATTATACAATACGAGTATTAATACCCGAGTACTATGAATACTATGTACAAACCTGAATATTAAGAACTGATTATTATTATACTGTAATACTTGAGTATTATTATAATGTAATGCCCGAGTATTATTATACTGTAATACCTGTGTATTATTATACTGTAATACTTGAGTATTATTATAATGTAATGCCTGAGTAGTATTATACTGTAGTACCTGAGTATCTATTATTATACTATAATACCTGAGTATTATTATATTGTAATACCTGTGTATTATTATACTGTAATATTAATATGCTGTAATAACTGAGTATTTTTAAACTGTAATGCCTGAGTATTATTATACTTTAGTACCTGAGTATTTTTATACTCTAATACCTGAGTATTATTATATTGTAATACCATAGTATTATTATACTTTGTTAAACCTGAGTATTATTGTAGGTACATAATATTGTAGACTATTTAATATGCAACGGCTTTAATTATTTTCTTACGGGACATGCATCATTTTCTGCAAGATATTATAAAAAGAAAATGACGAGGTGAAAGCTAAGAAAGCAATACGGCACTATCCGGATTTCAACATCCAGAGATTTTCATCGTCCCAACAATAGATCGTTTCACAGTCTCCATTATGAATAACAATCTTCAGCTATTAGGCGGATCAATAATGATACATATAATTTCGTGTTGACGATGCAAGTTCTGAATCTGTTCAAGTATACTCGTATAATAAAAAATAATATTTCATATAGATCTTAAGATTCACTGCCAGGCACCATGCTTCTCGCCACTACAATATTTAAAAAAAGTTTTTTGTAAAAAATAAATGCTGGCAATGGGAAAAAAGTTGCTTCTCTAAAGTCACATATTTTTTATCTAAAAAAATGAGAAATAATAACATCAACAACAAAACCATCACGCCGTTTCCCCGCATTCGAAAGTCATACACGCATGTCGATTCTTCCGACTTCTAACATGACCAACCTTTTGATTTTGATTAATTTAGTCATGCCATGTTTTCCTCCGTCTGCCTCGACTCCGTATTTACATCATTAACGTAAACTTTCTTTACCATTCTTTCTTTATCCATGCGCTCCATATGTCCGAACCAACGCAGCGATCTTTTCATAATTTTGTTCATAATACCTTCTACATTTCTTTCTTATATCAGTCGTATATCATTCTGTCGTATATCATTCTACCACCCAAACAATACAGAATAGACGAATTAACCAAATAAACTTGAAGTTCGATATCAATTCATTTATGCTATCCAACGATGTGTTTCTCCAAATACAAAATGTTTAACAATCAAAATCAAAAATGATTTAAATTTTTGCTTCAATTAATATCGAAAACTGAAATCAAACACAATTAGTACAGACCAATAAAGCCTATAATGTCCTTCGTTAAAATATTTATTTGCATGTCAAACTAAGAATTTATTTATACCCCAATTAAAGGTGTATTACAACTCGATTCGTATTAAGTTCATTTATGAAACCTTTGCCAAAGTTTCGTCGCAATCGATATAGTATTTGTCGAGTCTATCGGTCTCATAGCCACGAATATGGCCTTTTATTTATGTACTAGTTGCAATTCGTGAAATATTCACGGAAATAAAGATTTTCTACCATATAAACTTGGTTCACTGTAAAATTGTAATCAGTAATAAGTTTTAACTTATATTGTGAATGCTTTTTTACACATGTTAAAAAATTCACAAATAACAACACCAAATTGTTTGCATATTATTTTCTACACATTCTGTCATGCAACAATAATCAGTTCAAATCATTCAAAATAATCCTGAATAATCGAGTGCATTTGGGAGGAGAATCAAAGTAGTCGTATTTAGTAACTTTCTTGTATTTAAATATTATCAAATATTAGAATTAAATATTTTAAAACGTTGTATAAAACCACTTTATTTTGAGTCTGGAGCGCCAACCGGTTTCACTCTGTAACGAGCTTCGTCAGGGCTATACACAAACTTATACAACGTTTTAAAAGTGTTTAATTCTAATTTTAAATATGTCAAACCACCAAGTAATAGCTTCTTTCCAAAGTTCAAAATATTATGGTTTTCTTTTTTGATGACATGTGGATTTTTCCCTATTCATATTATGATAGTATAATATTTTTATGAAACTTTTTATTGAATAATAGGTGTTCAATAATATTTCCAAGGGATTGCTCTTTCGTGAACTCGGAATATTTTCGTATCGGTCGCCTGTAACATCCATAGCGATCAGTGGCCCACGGAGAGCCGCCGCGCCGGGCGGGAGACGGGCGGAGATGAATGTTATTATGTAAGCTGATGCTACAGTTTAGGGTCATATCTACTTTTGTTCGCCGATTTTTATGATTAATACGGAGCTTTAGGCAACTCTCTAATTTTTATATGGCTTACCGTCCTGTAAGGGGGGCGGTGACCTCACTCGTTCTGTTAACATAACTTCGTTTTGGCGGCACGTCTTGTAATCGGAGAACGACGATTGTTTAACAATGTTGTATCATAGTTCAATTGGATATACTATCAATACTATATTATCATAATTCTTATGAAGAAATAAAAAAGAAATATTTGTTTGGAATTGTTCTCTTTGACCAACGTTTTAGAGATCTTTGTTGTCTCAAACGTTTTCGAAAGTTTTACGGGAGAACGATACAAATGTTTAAATTCAGAAAAATATCGTCATTATGGATTTCCATGGTTTTAACGTCCTAATTTATTTGAAATTCAAAGTGCTTAATAATTGTCAACATATCTTTGAATACATTGGTAACGTTTTATATTTATGTGAAAACCTGGTTTTAATTTTTATTTATTAAAGTTGATATTAATATTTTCGAAAACAAAATTAAAATTCCACTTTAAAAAATATTAAACTAACGCGTTGTGTGTGGAATTCCTGATACATGATTAAAAAAATATTAAAACACTACTCATTCCACTTTTAAAATCATTATTACGGACAAGTGACGGAGAATTTCTGCCTCCATGATCCAGAAAACGATTTTTTTTTTTTTTTTTTTTTTTTTAAAAAAGACTAATATCAAGGATTTACATCAATGATATTAGAATTTATTTTACAATCTTCATGTGAGCAGAAAATAGCTCATTATTATGAAGAAGGAATCTGGAAGGAATTAATTTTTTTTATATCGTAGCAGTTTATATCGTCCACCGTTGAAAAAAATAAAAAGCACTTGAAAAATGCCGAGAAAAATAATTTAAAATGTGTAAAAAACAATGTTTTCATTCATAAAAATATCATCATAAAGATTTCTTATTACTGGCACACCTTTTAGTAAATATAAAATAGATATATATTATTTTAAATACTTGTTGTAACATACCAAACTTAATTTTAAGTAAACAGGTATTTCGTCAAAAATTATTGCATTTTGAATGTAGTGAAATTGCAAAATCAGTTGTTACACATACTGAGTGCCCATCCATAGCAAGGCTGAGATAAGTGCATTGAATTGAATTAAGCAAGGGTCACCGGGTGATTTAGTAATACATAATGTAAGTACTTGTATGTGGATAAGTTTACCGTGTGAGAATATATCGATTGCTGTCATTCCCAAAGACCTACATCGATTTTTCGATCAACAATAATTGTATTTGCATCGCGTTTTATGTTTGCTTTAATCAAATCAAATAAGCCGGCCGTAATTTGCCTTATAAGCAAGCATATTTATTTAATCAAAACTGTATACAGAAAATCAACATTTTCTTAATTTTTAAATTTCTGTTTTCTAAAAGTTTTTTTGGATTTTATGTGAGTGACATTTTTCACATCCCTAAGAAGTTATCAAATATATTTAAAATAAATAATAAACATTTCATAGTAACTTAACGATAAAATATATTATATATGGCATGTATTTGACATATCACATAAGGACACAAAAAAACTTACAATTGTTTAACAAAGTAGAGTTTCGTATTAATATATTTACACAAAATATGTAGATTTAAAAAATAATTGTTTCTAACAATATTTGTTCTTACTAAATATCATAACCATTAGTTTATGATTGAATCTGTTAGTTGCGTTAACAACCATATAATATACTGTTTTTTTAAAGGGTCCATTTCAAAAAGGAATTATGGATAATCTCCAAAATGGCGGAATGCAATCCTGTATTTAGTTACACTTTGTATTACAATACTTTTTATTTTTACTGAACTCAGACATGTTTCGGTTACAAGTAACCTTTATCAATGTATACAATTTTAGCATTGTATACATTGATAAAGGTTACTTGTAACCAAAACATGTCTGAGTTCAGTAAAAATAAAAATGGTTGTAATACAAAGTGTAACTATATTTATTCAAATGTGAATCCAAAACAAAGTGAAGGCGAATATAGAACAAAATTCTAAGAATATTTCGATGAAAACGATAAAAGTATTTTTATTTAAAAAATAGATATATTTTAAATATCCTTGAGTAAACATCACATTTATTTTTTGTGTTTATATATTTAAAAACCACGCGGTGCATATTTTAAAAATTGTGTTTTAAGAAGCATATGTTGTGAAAAATTAGTATTCTGTAAAGATAAAATGTATTTACATTCAGTTTAATGACAGTAAATGAAATGTGGTGTATGGCACTTGGAAGACTCGTCCAGAAGGACAGTCGTTAAATAAATACTTTTGTGAATCAGAAATTGTACACATTAATTCGACATAAACGGCCAATCAGATAACCGTTCACTTTTTAATTAAATTCATACTTACGCATACGTACTTGAAGTTATCATATTTTTTTTTACTACTGTGAAGTACAGTTTTTTTTTCAAATTTACCATTAAACTTAACACATTGAAAATAAATATTTTAAATATTATATTATATTAATACACTAAATAATTGATTGACATTCATTTAGTGTCTTTTGTAACCCTGACGTAGCTCCAGCGGGAGCGAAACCGGTTGGTTGTTGTAAAATAAAATATAGTGGTGTAAATGTAAATTTAGAAGTGTATTAATATTTTATTTAATAATGTCACACCACAAATTAAGTGCTCACACGAAAAATATAATACATTAAAGTTATTTTCCTGTTCATGATTATTGATGAGATGGTTTCATTAGTGCCTCTAACGTAAACAGATGAATGGTCCCAGACCTTGCAGAATATGCAAAAAGCATCACATTATATACGTAAAGTATATAATATTATATAATACTCGTGTATCAACAGGGAGGTGGTCATGGGTACAAAACGCCCGGTTCCTTCAACATAATATTAATCATTTTTTTCTGTTCACATTTGATAGACCAATTAATACAATCGGTTTCAGCATAATTAATACTTTCTTTTCTATTACAATATAAACACAAAATACACGTATTTATGATCAACTTGCAAGACAAACATGAATATATGAAATCAAGTTTTTTTTACAAAATATGTGAATTTATCTTTTTCCATGTTTGTTTTATTATTTTTTTTCAAAAATAGAATAAAACAAATGAACATTTTGAACCTATTGTAATTAAAAAAAAGATGGGCAGACTGCGTGAAAAAGGACTGAGAGAAACTAAAAATATCTGAAGAATAGAGAGAGATGGCCAGGGACAGGAGCCAGTGGAGGACTTTTGGAGTGGCCAGTGGAGGAGGCCAAATCTTTCAGCAGGATGTAACGACGAGAAAAAGAAGAAAGAAGTCTATTATAAATTATTGAAATCTGCTGTGTGCTATGTTATGCTATTATAATAATATAAAAAATGTTATTTAATAGTTTCCAGATGTGATATTTTGATCGAGGTGTAAGTTACTCATACTCGTATGTACGAGTATGTAAGAGATTTCAGATGACGACAATTTGTTTTGTAAGAAAATTGTCTACAGACGTAAAGTATTATTGTTACCAAACGTTATCATAAAAATATAATATTGCTAGCTGACCCTGCAAACTTCGTACCGCCTCAGAATCAACAAATGTTGTGTTAACTTATTAGTTGAATTAAATTCTGTTATTTATTAAGTTAACATGAATTCAATAAATGTGCAAAAATCAAAATGAAAAGTTGATATGAATGTAATTCACATTGATATGAATGTAATTCACATGACATCGAGGGATTTGCTTTATTGCGATTGTTGCACTACTTTCTCACAATGTATTGTATTTGATTTTTTCCGATGTTTTAATAGTTATTCTGCTATTCGGGACGGAGACAAATCCAACAAATCAACATCATCAAAATGGGTCCAGCCGTTCTCGAGTTATAAATGGTGTAACCAACACGACTTTTATATACATAGATTTAAGAAAAAAATATAATATTTTATATTTTAATTAATACGAATGATCTGTTTTCTAGAAGATTTATTAAATTTTATGAGAAATGCTTATACTCGTATGTCGCCTTGCTAACAAATGTCGATAATGCCTTAGCAAGGCTATAAATGTCATTCCCACAAAATTTCGTAAAATAAAAAAAACTAACTAACCATCACACCATCTCCCCGAAGGGGTAGGCAGAAAGAATGGACTGCCACTTTTCTTTTCTGACGTATTTCTCTCGGTTCCTCAACATTCATATATCCTGTCATGCACGCGCGACGATTTCTCTGACTTCTCACATGGCCGACATTCAATAATTGATTTATTTGATAGTGCCACGTTTTCCTCGGTCTTCCTCTATTTCTGGTTCCATTAACATCGTTAACATTTACTTTTTTACCATTCTTTCTTCATTCATTCTTTCCATGTGTCCAAACCATCTTAATGATCCTTTCATTATTTTGTTCATAACACCATCATTCGAACCGCATTCACTTCTTATATTTTCATTTGACTTAAAGTAATAAACATACTGGAATAAGGAGTTTTTCATAATTGTTGAAGAAACAATAAATCCTTATTCTCTCCCTTATTTTTCAAGTTTGATCTGGTGGTTTTAATTCCTAGGGGACCATTTTATTTCCAGCCTCTGCGCCTCTTACAGATGCGTCCTCGGGCCAGAGAGTAGCGATCTGTTATCTAACATGACGTAATATTTTAAAGGTCACTCTTACAAGACTGATTCGTTAACCGATGAGACGGTCGTGAATAGTTTATAGCGCCCAATCGTACAGAAAAGTGTCACGATTTCACCAAATGGCTAATTTTGGTGACACATACCGATCACCGTAAAACGATTACAAATGTTTATATTTTTAAATGCAATTTATTTATCAACGTTATATAATATTAAGAAATATAATACTCGTATTTAACGGTAAATAATTACCAATTAAGCATATTTTGTAAAATGATTGGGACTAAGATATTCATTAGTGCACTTGTTTAATGCCAAGGAGTATAACGATTTATTATGTATACTATGTCCGTTTTAAAAAAATAATTTATTAAGTGACAAGTATAACCTTGCTTATAGCATTATTGATTTAGCATATAAAGTGTGAAAAAATTTCAAAAAACGAATCGTTTTCACTATATTGAAAGATTTTATATAGTTCACGAAACAATATCATAAACAAGTCAATTGTAAATAATAACGAAAATGCCAGTTTTATTGATATTGCCATGTTTTGCCTGGTTATGCCATTATCAAATGTCTTGTTATTGCCTTAGCATCGCGAAACACGACATTCCTATAAAACTTAACAAAATTCCAAGGAAACCTCGGTTTCCATCGATTCTTATTTTAATAATTAATTATGGAGTTTTACATCAATGTTACAAGAAACCTTTCAAGGAAACCTACAAAAGACTAACATCGACTGTGATTGCTGGGAAAAGACTGCAGAAAGCAGACCTAGGTGGAGAACAACAGTGCATAAAGGCACGCAGGACTTCGAAGCACAGCGCAGAGACAGAGAGATCAACGTTCCAATTTTAGTATATGTACTGCCGAAGCGAATACAAAGGAGAGATCACTGGGAGACGGTGACCTGGGAGACGGTGACGGCTTCATTACAAGCGCCTTCCCTGCCCCAGATGCCCCAGAATATGTGGGATTGGAATCGGGCTCTTCAGCCACATGCGGACCTACAACCGTGAAGGATGGTCTTCCTTGGACACGAGGGACAGCCGATGATGAAGTGACAATAAGTAATTTGAAAATTGATGATTTAGACACACAAATGCTATGTGTATAAGTGCGATGGAACTAGAAGCAAATGCTCATATCGAAATCGCAAAAAAATAAACACTTTAGTGTAGAAAACATTCGGAAATACGATCGTTATACAGTAGGTTTCTGATTCATTATATTTGAATGCTCGATATTGCATTGTTTGTATGCAGTGATTAAAGACTCATAATTGTATCGAGTTAAAGCAGATTGTCGCAGCTCGGCTAAAATTAGCTATAGAGCGACATATAGAGAAATTCTATAGAGAGCTGTAGAGATATTGATAGGCGCAACTCTAGCAAAGAGCCAGTACTCTCTTCAGGTTGACGCACTTATGGCAATGACGTCGAGTTTTTTATGTTTTGAACGCAGTGAAAATTATCCCGGCGCATAATCTCACTTGTAAAAGATCACAAGTAATGTATAATGGATGTTAAAGATTTACCGACAAAGGTGGCCGAGCTAATGCACCAAATGAGTGTGTTCACACGCGCCTTCTCGCCTAGAGGAATAATTACTTCCATTGTTCCCGGGTGACATCACGTCCGCATTACTTGGAACGGGTGAGAGTTGCAGGGCGAAAGGGCTCCAACTTAGTGCCAGAGGCGTGCACATTATTTCTAAAAGCCCTACACATCACGTGACTATTAGTTGAAGCGAAACATTCTCAGTTTAAAAAATAGCTTAATATATTTATTTTATCATCAACGCTTAAATATTGTGGTATTAACAAAAATATTTCATTGAAACATTAAAGTTCGTTCTAGCATACAAAACTTATTTTAAATAAAAATTAAACAACGTATTTGTATCCGTATTTGTATCGTATCTGTTCCCAGAAAACAATCCTTATAAAACGAATTTGTTCTTACAAGTAGTGTATTTATGGTTTCTTGAAAAATAAAACTCCATATTAAATAACTAATGAAAGAAAACACGCGTTTTCTAGAAGTTTTATTATAATTATTGAAAATGACATGTTTCGCCTAATATTTGATAATACCTTAGACAGGCAAAATATGTCATTCCCATAAATAAAAATAAAACACCTAAAAAACAGACGTTTTCATTCGTATTAATTATGAAATTAAGTGGTAACATGGTTAAAAGCAGAGTTTAAATCATAATGTTTCAGTTTTTACTAGCATCCAAAAAAAAAGTTTCTATCTATTAAATTTTCACAGATATTCACTGCTATGCAGTCTAGTCATGTTGAGTAATTAGTGAACAATCAGAGAGGAACATATTATTATTTGCAAAGTGTTCAGACTGCGGTGCCCCATATTGTCGCCTGAAGCGAAATCAATCTTTGAATTATTCAACCATAGGGCTACGATTGTGAAGCGAGCATTTATGATTCTATATGAAGATACACACAATAAAATTATCTAGGTAATTAGGTACATAGGCATGAACAACACGCGCCACATGCGAATATGTCTAAACACTTCCGATGATTGTTGTTTTTGTTGAAGGAATGCGTAAGTAAAATTTTGCATGCCATCTATGAATTTTTTATGAAATTTAATCGTAAAGTTGAATTAGAGCTTCATATATTTTCAGGTTAATAAGTTTGCTAAATTAAATGGGTCATACTTTTATCATGACTAAAGTCCAAACTTTTTCCTTTATATACTCCAATATTTGTATTGAAACCGGTAAGTGACCCATAAAAAGTGATCCGTTATTAAAACTTGTTATAGATACTGGTAAAATGCATTCACTGCAAAAAATATATGAGCATGTAGTTAGTTAAAAATCGTATATTTTAGTAGGCGTTTATGGATATATATCCGATAAATAATTTGGTTTTCTGAAAGTTAATTGATATTTTATGAGAGTGAAATGTTTCGTTTCATAGCATTATCAAATGCACAATGTCACAATGGATTTTCGAATCACTGTTCTAGTTTTAATAAATAAGTTTATACCTGTTTTGAATTCTGCAGAATTTTATTTGTGAACGAACTCATTTTGTTTATTATTTCACAAATAATGGTGTAAAATTCGACATTCAATATTCAATATTGACGAAAACGTGAGTTTTCTAGAAATGTGACATGTTTCACTTTGCTTGGGTTTTATCCAATTTTAGAATTTTTATACATCAACTATGAGAGTGACGAAATTATTAGATGGTTTCATAAAAGGTTTGTCGTGACAAGATTTATGAATTGAATGTTATCACCTTTAGAATGCAAAGTAAGGGAAGCAAAGAGGCAAGACTCAAAATTTACGAATATTGATGGTATATAATATACACGTTTAATAGTTTTATATATAATAATATACACGTTTAATTAAAGCAACCTTGGTAAGTTTGAACGTAAATATTATATTAATCAATGCCGAATATGTTGATTTTTTAAAATCATAATACATTTTTAATCTATCTTCAGGCTACGTATCTTTTACGTTTTATAAGACATTATTATTTAATTTTAAAATCCTTTACGCAAAATAATTTTCTATTTCATTTATGATTTGTATCGGTAAATTCGTTACAGCTACATCTACCACGTGTTCTTTTGTAGTTATAGAGAATGTAAAAATGGAAAATATTAGATAAATAAAATCAGATAAGATATAAGGATTAAAATTTTTAGTACATTTAAAAAGTTAGGATACAAAGATTTAAAATATTAGAACAATAAAATAAGATAGGATACAAGGATGAAAAATATTAGAACAGTAAATAAAACTGAAACGTACGATAAGATGATTCAATAAAAGTTACTAAATGAATAAATGAAATTTTTTCAAGTTAATTAAACTGGTAACAGTTAATTGTTAAAAAAAATACTCAGACTAGCCGTATAAAAATAATACATTGTTTTCGCGGAAAAAAGTTTATTTCAATATAAAGATACATTTATTTGTATGTTAAACAATAATATATATGTATATTGTATAATTGAAAAATGTAAACATGACATTGAAAGTATTTGTTATATAATATATATGATAAATAATTTATAAAATAATTTTTGGATATCAAAAGAATCACATATTTATATATATTTTGTTTAGTATATATACAGAATACTGATCAAAGATAGAAAAATCGATTATATGTGATTTTGTCCTAACAGAAACATAAATTCTTTATATGAGTAAGAAAGACAATTTATGTACAATACATTATACGAGTATATATGTGTTTATTAAACGAGTTAAAATTAATATAAGGTATATAAAATAAGTTGAAAGTAATATTAATTTTACGTCGTTCACATTTTATATTTGTGGCATATTATAAATAAATAAATGGAATACAAAAAAATGGTTATTAACTTTTGAAAAAATTTCAGTGTTGTATAATTACAAATAAAAATGAATAATAAGAAGTAAGAAGTAATGAAATATAAGAACAATAAAAAATTCTCCAAATTTTAAATTATGATTTCTGGTATACGAGTATACCAGTATTTTTTTTAGTTTTTATTTATTTTCTGGTTAGAAAAATATCACTAGCTTTTCTTATAAACTAAAATAAAGAAATATTAAAAATCAAATTTAAAAGGTTGTAAGTCGAATTTTGTTTGAAGAAAAATACTTTATGAAAAAAAAAATACTTCTTAAAGTATATTAGGTATAGCTCAAAGCAAATAATTACACATTTAAAAAATCAACAAGGAAAAAGACTATATATTAAGAATAAGAAAGATCATGTTCAGAATCCAATCTAAGATTCTATAATTATCAGCCAAGCGTTTTGTCCCCTGGGCCAACAATCACCACGAGCCAAAATAATATTGTAATGTAATATATAGGATTTCAAAACATATTGAGAAGCATAATAAGCTGTGAGATCTTTCACATTTCGTAATAAAGTATAAAAAAAGATTGAGATAAAATTATAACGTAATATACAGAACAACCCTTGTTACGTTTTTAAGGGTGTTTAAGCTTCGACCGCAACAGGGACAGGGGCAGAAGCGGCGCCGATCCTCACATCTCCACTGACTGGAGCTGGGATGGCTTCAGCATCAGGATTTCCTTGTTCAAGACTCTTCAGAATGCTGTCTGGGATCGGTGGAGATGTGGGGAGATGGTCTCCAATGGGCTGGAATCCGTTCTCGTCAGCGATGTACCTGAAATCAAATTATCCATCAATGAAATGAAATTATCATTACGATTGAAAACGTCTGTTTTCAAGAAGATTTATTACAATGTATGAGAAAAGCATATTACACCTTGCTAAGGCATTTACAAATGCGCAAGGCGAAACATGAAATTCCCATAAAATATAACAAACATCAAGAAAACGGAAGTTTTCATTTGTATTGATTAATTTAAATGGAGTTTGACGTAATTAAAAAAATGTAACATAGTGAGTTATCTGTTATTAGGATAACTTTACTTGGTGAAATAATCATAAGAAAGTAATTTTAGGGTTTTCAACATGAAATGTGAGAAAGATATACATATTTAATTTCAATTGATTTTTTTTTAATTTCCACCGATAGCTAAATATGACTGTTAATCAGGAAATTAAATAATAAGAAGAGAAAATGTTATATACATATGATTTGCAATAGAACACAAGTTAAAGAGACCTACATTTATTTATCACTTAATTAAAAAAAATATATATATATTTACTGGAAAAAATAGCACTTTGTTTAGGAATCACCAAATTCAAATTTTAGCCATTTAATTTTTTATATCAATAAATTTCAAGTAACAACATTCATATTATGAAATTTCACATTGAAAGTAATAAAAATGAACTGCAAAAATGATGACAAAAAAAATGTTTAAACACGTCTTTCAGACAGCACTGGATTTTACATGATTCATATGACTTGTACATAGAAATAAATTGACACTCAAAACACGTAATATTGCTATGGCATAAACATCTGTATGCCATTGTATTTTACAAAATCCTTAATACTTATTAAAAAGAAACATCTGTTAGCATAACCAGTATACTATTTTAAAGAATCTCAAATAAATTAAAATAAAGTTTATAGCAAAGCACTGTTTTAACTAATAAATATGTACCTACGATATAAAAACAGTTTATTTTATTAAAACATTTGTGCCACAATATTCTGATTTTTAAGAAACAATAATATTTGTTAAAAGAAATTATCACGTTTTAAAATATTAAAGTTTTTGGATAAACAAATAATATGTAGTTATTTTATAATTATGTCCCAATAGTTTTTTTTATTATCCATAGGGTGATTTTATTTTTTATTGACAACATAAATAAAATATATCAATTAAATATTGAGGTGGTCCATGGTTTCCTCAAATCTAAGGCGAATGTTGGAACATATATATTATAGATAGCCAATAGACCCCTGAGATCTGAGTCCACTCTATAGCTGGAGGTTAACACAAACATATATTAATTAAATATATAAACATTGCATTAAAAAATATAATAAATTTTCAGTCCCAATGAATTTAATAAATTATGGGTATATTTTTGATTATTTTTATGAATTTATGACATCAATTTAATGCGGTAAAATTCTATAATTACATTACAAATATTTATAATGAATTATTATGTTGATTCTACTAGTATGAATTTAACTATTTCGACATGTTAAGAATTGAGTACATCATAAGGAGATCAATGTAATCTTAATATAAACACTGAGATTACATAATTTTGCGAAGTCATTAGAATATACAGTGCGATTTCTAAAACTATACAATTTCAATTTTGTTTTAAAGATATTATTTGTTAAAATATGCTAATATGATGATTAGTTTTGGATTTTTTTTCTCAATAATAATAAAAAAAAAAAAACACGAAATATGATTAAAAACTATTTCAGTACCTTAGACTGATGGTATTGCCATCAGGAGCAACGTAGCTGTAGGATCCTTGCTGCACGTGAACTTCCACGGTCTCAGGGGCGTCCTTGAGATCCGCATTCTCCGCTGTCCTTTGGAAAGGAATTACCTTGTTGAAGATCGACTCCTCCACCTTTATTCCGTTTCCGGTCTCGTAGCTGCAATCATATTAATTCTTAAAGGTGAGTAGAGATAAACGCGTTGCGAGAAAAGTTACCCTCTAATCTTATACATATTGTATTCCACTAACAAATAGAACAAAATAAGTATTTTGCTTACCTGTTATACTGTTAAATTAAATGGTTCAAATTCCAACTTTTTTTTAAGGATATGACAAACGGTACTAAAATACACAGTTTTAAAAAAATTAAATTTACATAATTATAAAGTCAACGTAAGAATATTTATGAGCATTTTATGTAAAATGTAATATGTTTGAAGTAAAATAAAAAACTTAACCGCATTAACCAGAAAACAAGAAAGTATTGAATATTTAAACTAAAATTAAAGCTACAGTATTATGAAGATCATGTAAATGAAGAACTAAACTGGGATCTCCATTGAAATAATAATTCCATAGTTACTTAATTATAATATATTTTAAAACTTTTCTTTAAATAATTATAATAATATTTTTTCACCTGATTTCATATAAAAAATCATATGATGTTGATTTAAACCTTATTATTAGTGCCAGTATTCTCGAAATGGACATCATTAATGTTCAACAACACATTTTATTAATTATGTACACTTATTTCACTTGATTACAAGAAAATTGATCGTTATATATGTTGACAAGAACTCTTATTTCACTTTGCAAAATCTAACACACAATCACATTTGATATAGTTGACAAAGCTTAAACCACAACAAACTGTTGAATAAAACATAATACGTGTATGTGTAAGTGATGTACCTAAACTTGTAGGTTCCATTGGGTTCTAGCTCCTCGGCTTGGGACAGGATGGCGATGGGGGTGACCGCAGGCCCCACGGCCGCCTGGGGGTCTCCCTGTGGGTAGGCTCTCCCGCTGAGCACCAACCCCAACACCAAGAACACGGCTACTTGACTGAACATGCTGCTTGAGTAAGGTAACTAGGCGGCTACACCACGGTGACAATATGACTACGCTGGACTTCCAGGCATATTTATATGGGACGAATGTATTTGCATTACGACCCCCTTCCCACACCCGATATCGCTAAGTGATTCAGCCTCTACTTGTGAGTGAGCCTATGTACACTACATACACACACATACGTAAGTACATTCAGTAGGTACTCTGTTGTATGCAAAATAAGTGTAAAGAAGACCAATCGCCGGGGAACATTGAAATCTACGACAAAAATAATTGTTTGTTTATTGCGAAATGCTTTTCTGTACCACTTCACGCGTTAGAAAAATCGCATCGAACGAAGGTAATTACTTATGTTCGGTAAGTTGAAGTGACCAAACAACGAGCGTCGAAATATATGTCAAAGCGACGATCAACTTCTGTAATAAATACACTTGTACTTGGAAATCATAATGATGTGTAATATTCGTGTCAATTGTGCAAATACTGTTGAGAGGACTTTGCCATATTATTTTGTGGTTTACCTATTATAAAATAAAACAAGTGATCACTCGATTTGACATCGCGTATCTGTTAATCAATTTACAATGAAGAAACTCTAAATTTTAATATTTTTCACAGTTTAAAATATGACCTTCCGTCAGTGTGATACAGAAAACAATTTCAATAATTTACAATTATTGAAAAAGGTACTCAAATGAGAAAAATCAATCGAATAATGCAATGTTATCAAAAGATAATTAATCAGAATGTAAACGTCTGTTTTCTAGAAGTTTAATTATAGTTTACGGGAATGACATGTTTCACCATTCTAAAGCATTATCAATTGTCGTTCAATAAAAGCAAAAAATGTCATTTCCATAAATAATATTAAAATTTCTTGAAAACAGATGTTTTCATTCATATTAACATTTTAATAAGGATATTTACATCATTGCTCAAGATTATGAAAACATATTTTTTAATCAGAAATATCCACAAACATTTATTAAATAGTTAAATTGTTTTTACGTGTTGTTTTCTAACGACTTAGCATGTTATCAATTTGTTATTATATTTTCTTTGCAAGTATAAACATTAAAACTTGTTTATGCAAATCTCAATAGCCGATTACATGTGAAATTGTTTGTATTTTAAGGTTAGAATTTATTTTAATTTCATTGCCATAAACTAAAATAATTCATAAGAAACATTAAAAACTCAGTCAATTCAATTACTCAGCACGTTAAGAAATAACACAGAAAATGAAAAATGATAAGAGAAAAGAAAAAAAAAACAGAAAACGATTAATTGAATTTAGTAAGGTTACTTAACGTGACTAGGGTTGTATATATATATTTTTTGAATATTATGTACTTACAGTGTTACCATTGAAAACATCGTATTCAAGGCTATGGGAATTTAAAATAACATTTTTTTATTGCTCAAAGAATTCAGTTAAGAGAAAAATATAGTTAATTCAAATGGAAAATATGACTATGAATTTAACATTGATACAGTTTTTTTAGTAAAGTAATGTGAACTTTGATGAATGAAACCAGATATTGAACATATTCCAAAAAAAAATATATATAATATATATTTATATCAAAACTTATTGTTTAAAAATCACTAGGGTAGAATTAAAGTTCAATTTGGCGTTAGTCAAGTTTAGAAAACCAGCATTTTCAAATTTCAAACACTTTTGAGTTCACCTAAACTACTTATATATTATATTATAATATATCGAATTCAACGCCAAAGAACAAAAAACCATCAAACCATTTCCCCGCAGGGGTAGGTAGAGAGAATGGACCGCCACACTACTTTATCCTGATACACCTCTCGAGCATCCTCCACATTCATATGACGAGTCATACAAGTAGATTTTTCCGATTTCTCTCATGACCAACATTTAAATTTAAATTAATTTGGGCATACCATGTTTTTTTTGGTTTACCTCGACTCCATATGTCCGAACCAACGTAGTGATTCCATAATTTTGTTCATAATACCTTCTTCCGTTCTATAATCCTTTCTAATATCAACATTTGAAATACTATTTTACGGACCTCCACTCAACCGCTTTTATTCTGCTTTCATCCTTCTTCTAACAGTTCCATGATTCGCTACCGTTCATAAAGGTTGGGGCCAGAACTCCATTGTGAACGGCTATTTTCGAGTTTAAATCCGAAATGAAAAAGTTGCCGACATCATGGATCGTATAACTAAATTGAAATGGCAATGGTCTGAACATATATCCAGAATTGCCATTACCAGATAAACATTCAAAATACTCTAATAGAGGCCCTGGACATAGAAAAGAATTGTCGGGAGACCGGCTAAAAGATGGACCAATGATATTGCCAAGATAGCTAGGACGACCTGGATTCTGAAGAGACAAGACAGCGACGCTTGGAGAAAAATGTAAAATATCTATATCCAGCAATGGAGGGAAGAAGGTATATACATAATCATTAGAGTAAGCATTAGAATAAACACCAATAAAATTCACATAAATTCTTACCGCATATTAAATTCTTACAAAAACGCGTTTTGGCGTTTCTCTAACGATAGTAATGTAAAAACGCGTTAAAGCGGCTTCCGCAAATAACACATTAATATATCTTTTTCAATCAATCATTATTTTGATTATATTCTTCAAGTACTGTATTGTAATCTGAAGTATTACTTACAAATGGTACAGCGACTTGTGCAGCATTTCAACTTTCGACGATATATTTCATTTAAATTGTGTACCCATAAACGCAATAAGAGGTTGAACATCGGCTCAACTTTCATTTTATCTACACGCCACGTCATGTGATAGAACGAATTTGTAAATAAGACTTTCTTAGATGGA
Source organism: Lepidostoma basale (assembly GCA_022606425.2). NCBI lineage: Eukaryota > Metazoa > Arthropoda > Insecta > Trichoptera > Lepidostomatidae > Lepidostoma > Lepidostoma basale. The sequence continues at coordinate 366,978 of JAHDVF020000053.1, read as the reverse complement.
GTACTTGCGCATAATTCCTCTAATTTGTATTATAAAAAATGTAAACAAAATGCATAAATACTATTTGGGATAAACAATTTAATTTCAAAGGATTAAATTACAAATTTTAGCGATTTAAGGCGCACAGTTTATTTACTTTATCAATATTTTAAAAGTAAGATTTTTTACATTACTAGCGGACCCGACAAACGTTGTCCTACCCGAAAGTTGGCTTGCTTGCTTTTAGCTGGCAAGATGAATGATTAAAATACCACAGAATTCGACATCAGTGCCACCTATGGCAAACAAACATAACTATGAAATATTCTCAGAAGGTCAAATATGTATGGACTTCTTAGGTTTTAACGGTCACCTACCGGGCTAAATTGTAAATCTAAACCATCCATAGATTCACTTAAACACACAAAAAAATCATAAAAATCGGTCCAGCCGTTAAGGAGGAGTTCAATTACATACGCCCGTACTGAAGATTTTTATATACTGTATAAAGATAATAATTATTTTGTTAAATACAAAGCTCCAAAAATTGTGTTTGGAAACAACAATGAATCAATTAAAGCAAAAATGACCATTCACAATGGTATTCTGGTTCCAACCCTTATGTTGGAAGCAAAGCACCAATCTGGCAAAAGAAGGATGAGAGCAGAATACTTGCTATGGAGATGAGATGCTTTTGACATATTTGTGATACACAAATGAATGAAATTTGAAAAGTATTTTAAAAGTAACATAATTATAAAAGGATCACGCGTTGGTTTGGAAATATGGAACGCATCGATAAAAAAAAATGATTAAGAGGAAAAAAGATTTGAACGGAGTACGGAGTAAGGAAATCCAAGGAAAACTTGGCATGATTAAAGTAATAAAATTTTCGGATGGTCCTGAAAATATGGGCTATATTGTAAGTCGGATGAATCGAAGCACGTGTATGAGTCACTGTATGCATGTAGAGGAGCTAGAGAGGTGTGTTAGGATAGAGTAGTGTGACGGTTCACTCTCTCTGTCCGCCCCTCTGGGAAACTTGTTAACTTGTCAAATGCATGCATTTATATTACTGCGTATGTTACAAAATTACAATACAGCATATAATAGCTATGCAGTTATATTTATACAATAAATTAAAATATCTGTTTAAATTAAATTCACACAATGTATGTTAACTATTACTTTTACAGTCGTGTAGACACCAAAAGAAGCAGATGTCTAGATATAATCTATATTTACGTAATTTGTTTTCGATTCGGCAATTAATAAATTTAAGCTGTTTTCAACTTATTGAAAGTTAAGGCATAAACACCGTGGAATTCCATAGTAATACACTTAGGAAATTGAAAATAACTTTCTTTTTAATCCACAAAATATAAAAAAAACACGACATGTTTCGGAAGATACCGCCATCTTCAGGTGTAAATATATATTAAAAATTAAACAAAGAAAAACTAATTTCAAAAACGCATTTGAAATTCGATATAATAATTTAAATTTTAAAATTGACTTGGGATAATTGTTATAAGTATTAATAATTATTTTTTATCAGTACGAACTAATAAATAATATTAAACAATAATAAAACATAATAATAAAATAAAAATAAAAATTTGTAATTTAGAAAAAACATACAATCCTCAAGTTGGTGAAATGTATGTTTTTTAAAAAATTATTATATAATTTTATATTTTTAAAAAATCATTACGTATTATTATTGTTTAATATGATTTATTAGTTCTTACTGATAAAAAAATAATTATTAGTACTTAAAACAATTAGCCCAGGTTAATTTTTAAATTAAATTATTGTATCGAATTTTAAATGCGTTTTTTATATTAGTCATTTTATTATGTATCTTCCGAAACATGTCGTGTTTTTTAAAAATATTTTGTTGATTATAAACAAAGTTATTTTCAATTTCCTATGTGTATTATTATGCTGTTTTCATAGTGATTTTCTCGCTCTATGGCGATATATTATTTTTACTGAAAAAAAAATTTTGAATTTCATAACAAGAATTTCACAATCAATTTTATGTATAATACTATTTACATATACCTTTAAATTACATAACATAATGGAATTTTTAAAAACAAGTGATACAGAAAAGCCTTAGTATCTACTCTCTATGATCTGTTGATCATGGGATGAGTAAGTATACTTCAAATATTTTATAAGTGCTCACCTTATTGTCACAAAGAAACACATCACTACAACGTATGCGCTTATTTGGTACGCGAATACTAACCGAAACAAGTAAATCAGGGCTGAAAGGTTTTTTTATTAGTACGAGTGGCAAGCCTGTGGCGTTCAGTAAACAAGCACACGTGTAATGAAAAATAATATAAAAATAATTAATGTGCAGTTTCACCTTAAAATGTCTACCGATGGATATAGTTAGGAAATGCATGGCTAATAATTGTTTGTAAGTTATTTTTAATAAAACTATTGACATACTCGTATGTCATGAACAGTGAACACGAAAGTATTGCATAACCTTATTTGGATCTTCTGACATTGCTGTATTCTTTTTGGGTAAGCATATTTTAAATTGCTGTCCGATGAATTTACAATCTAGAAATACGGAGAGAACTTAATATGTACGTTTCACTCAGTTTTAACAGAGTAAGAGGCCATGTCTAATTTTATTACCTGAATCGTCGCACAGAGCCGTTCCGTGATTATCCTATATTAAGTTTTTTTTTTCCATACAAGGTGGTTATCGAGATATACGAGTACCTCTATGATATAACTATATCGAGTTTGTGAACAATCGTATGATAAAAGCAACAAAGAAAAAATATCACACTATAATTCAAATGGGTCTATGCATATTTCCTTTAGAATAATTTTTTCTCTATTTGGCTTGCGCTGTAATTAATTATTCAACACAATAAGAATAATACGTTTACACTTTATAAATTTTAAATCACTTTGTCTGTAATCCACAAAAAACTAAAAAAACACGTCATGTTTCGGAGGTTACATCCATCTTCAGGTGTAAATATATAATAAAAACTTTAAAAAGAAAGATTAATAAAATGCATTTAAAAATCATACAAAACAGATTATTAGTCATGTTTTGTTTTCAAATTTTTTGTGGATTATAAATAACAATATTTTCAATTTCCAAAGTGTATTACTATGGAATTCTAGAGTGTTAATGCCTTATCTTTCAATACATTAATAATATATTAATCTTCTTCCTTCCATAGATCAAGTGATCTGCAAAAATATAAATTTTGGTCCAGTGATGAAGATATTTTTCTTTCCATTTCTTTAGTGGTCGTCCTGGTGATCGACGCCCCTCAAGGAATCTCGTACATCTCGGGAATCCTCGCTGGGTTCATTCTCTCAACGTGATATCTCCAGATTCGTCTTCTTTGCGTCCTCCATTTCACAATTTCAATTATATTTGAAGTTCTGCAAATCTTCCCGTCAGGTATCTTATATCTTAGAGATATACCATTCATGAGAATAATATGAATAAAAAATAAGCCATTGATGACATTTCTTGTATTTACCAAAATGCCACAGAATAAATAATTTAACTCCCTGCTATCGGCCAAATGAATAAGCACAACTCAGTTCACTGGATACCATGATTTGTGATGTTGTGATATTAGCTGTGTAAATTAACATGTGGAAGAAATTTATTTTGTACACGTCCACGAGAGGACAGTGTAACAGGGTGATCATAAAGAAATATTGCATTTAGGAGTATATTACATTATAAAACGAGTACTTTATTCAGCATATCGAATTAAAATATAAAATTCATATTAACATACAAATATTGAGATCATTTTAGAACCGAGTAGAAGTCAACACAACTATTAACATCGATATTTTTTGACAGGGAATTGAAATAGCGCTGACCGGAGTTTAATCTCTTGGAAGGCCTAGACAGTATCTTATTGATAATGTTCTGGCTAATCTGGCTAGGTAGGGCGAAACGAAATGCTGGGAGCAAAAGGGGCAGTATCGAGGAGCCTGGAAGAGGCTTAAATTCTTCAAGAGTCGTATGGCCATAAGAAGTAAGTATAGGGAAGAGGGGCTTCATCAATTTACTTTGATAGGAAGCTATTACTTAGTGGTTGAACATATTTAAACTTTAATTAAACAGTTGTTTATGTCTCTTCTATATTCGCCATAACTTTGTGTTGTAGATGTTTAATGTTTCTTATGTATTTGGTATACAAAGAGTTTATTAATAATGAAGTGTTGTAATAGTAAAGTGGTTGTATACAAATACATAAAGTAATGTTGAAATAAATTTTATCAATTTATTTTTATACACTACAGGTACTTCGTGGGTTTTATAAACTTTTCATAATTAATCGCAAGACTTAATAGTCTTGCGATTCATTACACCAATGTGAAAGTTTGAGCTCTAAATTTTTTGTTTATTGTTTTTTCAATAATGGTGGGAAATTCGATTTAATATTGATGAAATTCGATAATATGTTGTTGTACGATATAAACCAGAAAAGTATTTCAGTGTTAAAAATAAAGTGTTGCTAAGATAAAACATTTTAAAATAATTATTTGCAAATTATTATGTTAATGTGACTAGGCTGCTTACAATTATGAAATACGAGTACATGGGTACCCAACGAGAGACAAAACATATTTTAGAATTAATAGAACATTATCAAGGGGTTACGAAAGCAGATTTTTTTACAAGGGTTTGAAAGTATTTAATAGCTTGCCGCAATTCAGTCAAAGACCTGGATAATGTTCACAAATTCCGCAACCAATGTATAGTGTACGTCCGGTCACATTTTTAAGTTTTAAAGTTATTAATTTTTTTTTCTTATTGTTAAATTTATTCTTTGTGTGTTTTGTGCATAATTGCTCTTTTTAGCTTAGTTTTCACTATAATGTATTTAAAAATGTCATATACTAGTTGTAAGAAATATGTAATTTTTTATAAATAAAAAAAAAGGTATTAAAAATTAAAAATTAAATAATGTTTCTAAGTATTTATGCGTTGCATAGACTCAATCAGTATGCTCTTTTCATCTGCATCTGTGCAACAACACGTTTGATTTTCACTACATTTGATAATGCATTAAATATGCGAATCAAGTCATTAATATAAATTGTAATAAAACTTCTAGAAAACGAACGTTTTCATTCGTATTTATTTTTTAACATGGAGTTTTACATCATTGTTCAAGAGACAAATTTTTTGGGCTTTATATAAGAAAGATGCATCCACACACGGTTTTAAATTTCGTGTGTAGTTTTTTATTACGAGAATATTATATTTAATGATTACCTTCCTGGTGCAGTACCGGTAGAGAGAACTACATGACAGCTGAATTACGTCTAGGTTTTTTGTGTTTACTATCTCCCAGGAAAGATGGCGTTGCGTCAGAACTAAACAATCGTTTTATGAAAGTGTACTTATACATTATAATAAAAACAGAACTCTCGTCTCTCTACTGATGTTATAATCGTTATTTTCAAACATGTTGCTCATTCATAAATTTTAAATATGTCAACTAGATTAACTTATTGAACGCTAAGGCATGTTATAATCAGATTCCTCATTTTACTCCTTTTGTCTACATTTAATCTCCTAAGCTCTCATTCCCAATCAAATGCAAATTAATAATTTATTAATTTCTATATAAATGATGTCTTTTCAAATGTATGTTATTTCTTAATTACAATTTTTTATATTTTTTATATCATCATCATGTCTTATTATTTAGTATTATTTTTTAGTTTTTACTGTTAAAAAATAATTGTTAGTACCTACTTATAACAAATAGTCCAGGTTAATTTTTAAATTTGAATTATTTTATCGAATTTTAAATGCGTTTTTTTTTAGTCTTTCTTTGTTTAGTTTTTATTATATTTTTACACCTGAAGTTGGAGGTATCCTCCAAAACATGTCGTGTTTTTTTAATATTTTTTAATGAATAGTGGATTAAACAAAGATTTTCAATTTCCTATGTATATCAACTAGATTAGATATAACCTTTTAAATTTTAAAAGTTAATATTTTGTGTACTGGCTTTTTCCAATTGTACAGGATAACATGATCATAATGCATATTTATATAACGCAATATTCTATAATGCATATTTAATACTAATGAAATTCTGTTTTGTAGAAGTTTTATTAATCCTCATCATCGGCTGTCCTTCGTGTCCGAGGTAGACGGTCCTTTACTGTTGTGAGTCCGTATGTGACTAAATTGAACAATCCTGAACCCACACACTCTGGGGCATCTGGGGCAGGGAAAGGCGTTGGTAGTGGAGCCGACGGTCTCCCGATGGTCTCTCCCTTCTTCTCTTCCTCCTCTCTGCGGCGTCGTTTCTGCGCTGTGCTTCAAAGTCATGCGTGTCTTTACGTATTGTTTTCTCCATCTAGGTCTGCCTTCTGTAGTCTTTTCTTAGCAATACCTTTCGATGAGGCTGCCATCATTCAGAGGCAATTGGGCTTAGCTGGTCACGTCACCAGAATACCTGAGACAAAACTCCCAAGAAAAATTATATACTCTCAGCTGGCCGAAGGTAAGCGTTCACACGGTGGTCAGAGCTTTAAACGCTTCAAGGACTCTCTAATAACAAACTTTCAAAGGACCAACATCGATAGAAGTTTTATTACATTTAATGAAAATGACATGTTTTGTCTTTCTAAGCATTATCCAATGTTTGATTGAGCAATTAAAATTGCCTTAGATAGACAAAACATGTTATTCATATAAGCTGTAATAAAAGTTAAAAAAAAATAGACATTTTCATATGCATTAATTATTTAATATGAAATTTTCATATTTGTTCAATAAGCAATAAACATTCCATATTATTTTCTGTTTGAAATAAATGTTGTTTATATCATAATAATAAAAGGGTTTCTGGCGGGTAGGTAGCCACTATAAAATTACATAGACACCAGCAATACTACTGCCAAGTACAGCTCTCTAGACCCCGCCACTTACCACTTATATTAACATCAGTGTCATAGCAAATAGCGAGTGGACGAATTGTGAATTTCCAGTGCCATAAAATATGATTCACTTTGATATGTGATAGTAACCCCAACAAAAAAATCATTCAGATAAGAAAAATCGAAACTAATCTGGATATTCTTCCCCAGAAGATGATGAACTATGAAGAGGAATCAATACAAGTCCCGGGATGGAGAAGTTTCATCGAGGGACCCGGAACACAAATGCCTATCCTCAAGTCAACGCGTCGGAGAGACCTGACAAGGCACCGGAAGAAGAAGTGTAAGTTCTTTTCCCTATTATAAAAGAAAAATACTTCCGAAAATTAGATAACTAAAACAATGAATGTATTGGTTATTAAAAAATCTTTTAATGGAAATTCGGTGTCCATAAAAAACTCAACTCTTATGTTTTGCATCTGTGTTCTTATTTAATTAACATTAAAACATAAAACAAACTAACCAAACCGCAGAGAAGATGAAAAACTATACTGATTTGCCTTGACATACCTCTCGAATTTCCTCTACATTCATACATCGTAACATACACGCTTTTCGTTTTTTTTTTTCGAATGTGGTCGCCTTTTAATATTTGATTAACTTATCACGCCATGCTTTCCTTCGTCTTCCAAGGCTTTTCTTATCACTTGCATACAACATTTTACGCATTCTTCTCTCTACATTCGTTCCACATACTCAAACCATCTCAGGGATCATTTTTAATTTTACTTTCGATGGAATCATCTGCCTTAAATTTTTTTTCCATTTAGTCGTTTGGTATTGGTATTATATTTCTAGGGCATCTCATTTCTACGACACTTATCCATCATTAAACTTAATTTTCAAACACATAGGTTGGTACTAGAACTACATTATGTACTGCCATCTTTGATGCTGTGGATATTTTTTTATTTGCAGTGATGACTTTGAGAGTGCAATTTACTTTGTTCTCAGAATCAATCCTTTTATCTATGTCAAATAAACAAATTGGCCAAATTGTTTGGGAACTTGCTTCAATTTCTCACCGTTCACACTTATGTCACAATATGTCATAGATTCTTTCTTCTCAAATACCATCACTTTAGACTTAGACACATTCATTACAAGGTCAATCTTATTGCATGCTTCATACATTTTTGATATTAAGACTTACCGATTTTCCATACTGTCAACGGTTAATACAGTATCGTCTTATATTATAATAGCAATATGCCTATATATTTACGAATGACATTATACATGTAAAATCAAACATATTTCCATCAATTGATTGTCATTATAGCTAAGTTTATTTCTCAATTTAATAAAATTGTTAAATATAAATAAAACAATTACAAATAGAAAATATAAACAAACTAACAAACTAACCATCACGCCGTCTCTTCGAAGGGGTAGGGAAAATGAATGGACTACCATACTTTTCCAGATTTCTCTCACTTTCTCAATATTCATACATTGTGTCATGTACTATGTATGGATATTGAGCATGATGCACGCACATCAACTCCTCACGTGACCGAAATTCAATATTTGATTTATTTGATCGTACTATGTTTTCCTCGGTATTCCTCTATTTCTAGTTCCATTTACACCGTTAAGGTATAACCTTTTTACTATTCTTTCTTCATTAATTCTCTCATGGAAAGAATTAATGAATTATCTAAATAACACGTTCATTTGCTCTGAATTCATTTCTTATGTTTTCATTAATTGATAAACAGGTTTTTACACATATTCGTCTAAGACAGAGGTACCCAAAATTTTTAGTCCCGTAGACCCCCTGCCGATTTCTTTTATTTTGTGCAGACCCCCTGCTAGTAATATTGTTTTTTTACAAACTCACCAGCCGCCGCGACATTCTCAAAAAGTATAACGTCACGTAGCTATTCCGATGATTTTCACAATTGAGCAAAAAAAAGGTCGACAACGAATTTTGTCGTTTTTTTCACGGATTTTTTTCGTTGTCACTTGAAAAATCGAATGTCGGGGCTGGTTTGATTTTCACGAATGAGCAAAAAAAAGGCCGACAACGAATCCCGTTTTTTTTCCTGAAACGAAACGAAAGCACTACACATTTTTTTATATTCAGCTTCAATTAAGTTGAACCGTCTCGTAGACACCCATTTACACCTCATAAACCCCCATTTTTTTTACACTTGTCGTAGACCCCTTGCAAGTCGAAATCGCCCCTGGGGTCGATATAAACCACTTTGGGAACCACTGGTCTAAGAGATCTCATTTTTATTGCATTTATTCTACTAAATTGTTTATCAAATTTTGCTTTATTTATATACATACTAGAGATCTCCTAAATGAAATCACTTAGGAAATATGTAATGATCAAAATGAAGTAGTCAAACAAGGTACATGCACTAATCTGGGATTCCAGACCAACGTATTCATGTGCAATCATGCGTTTACAAAATAAATATTGTAGCAGAATATATGTCCAATTGAAATGTATTATTTCTGTTTATTTTCGGTGATGATTTTTCATTTCGTTTTTATTGTCATGGAAAACGATGTGTGATGTCATAAACATCATAAATACTGCACATTGTTACATCGGTGGCATTTAAAAAAAATAACCACATCGTAGAAGCGTCGTTAATATCCATGGGAGTATCTAATCACAATAAAAATGGTGACATTATCATAGTCAGAGTTTTAGTGATAAACAAGATGTTTGATATTTTAATATTTTTATAAAAAAATCGAATAACTTGTTTAAGTACTATTCTCAGTCACATTTTACCAATTGTTGACAACTTTTAACATACAATATTTTGAAGATATTTTACCCATTGCATTGAACTTACCACATCTAATAGTTCTTTGCGTTTATTTACAGTTTATATTATATTCATGGATTGCCAAATAATAAATTAAGCAGAACACAAAGCGTATTAAATGCTGCTACCCGATTAATTATGGGGCAACAAAAATACTGTCACATCATGCTGCTCCTGAAGGAACTTCATTGGCTCAAAATCCGGGAGCGAGTAAAATACAAATTGTGTTTGACAGTGTTCAATGCTCCAATTACTAGGGGCTACCTTTCCTTAGCTGGTGCGTTTCAGTTAAATGGCTTCGAAGGTACGCCATAAGTCCTCTTCTTGTCTGCTATGACCCTGTTGGTAAGGTCAGTGATTACCCGGGACTCGCGGGATTACTAGGACTTCTCTAGGACGTCAGGGAGTCAGACATATTGGAAGTCTTGCTGTTGTCATGCAAGGCTACAAACATATCTTCAAGCAGGGTTTGTCCTACCATGGCGCTTCATTCACGTCCTATGGTAGTACAATATAAGGAAGCAAATTTTAAAATTCGTGTCTTTTGATAATGTACAAGTAAGATGAAAAATGTTACATCCGTTTTAAGTTAATTTAGAGTTTTAAATAATTTTTAATGAAAGGATAAATAATTAATCAATTAATTATTATAATTTATTTTATCAGTATACATTGCTAATTTAATATGACGGAAAGCGCCTTCTCATCCAATCTTGATTGTGTGCTCTAAGGAGAAGCCTTGAGAATGATGTACCGCGGTGGGTATGGTAATACTTTAATTATATTAGTGACTCTAATCCGATTCCAGAGAGCAAGCGATGACAACACCAAATTCCTCAATGAGATATACGAAAATAGAAAATGATTCCTTTCGCATACAAATATGTCAATCAGTATTTGTCACGGAGGAAAGATATGCTCAAGAGAGCATTTGTTATAATTTTGCACAAAAGTAGTTAAAGTCAATCAAGAACCTAGTAAAATTTACTCATCGTGAATGACGATTAAAGCAATTACATATAAATGTTGTTAATTTTAATTTCTTGGTAGAAGTCTATTGAAAAAAATCTTTATAAATCATATTTAGTTTAATTCCACTGGATTTTGGGTTTCGATCGGTTTCTGCAGCTCGCTGCCGTCTTCTGAACATGATGGATGTGAAACTGGTCAGATGACCAGAAGATGGTAGCGAGTAGCCGAAAGCTAAAAATCGAGTGGGATTAAACTTAATATATATTATAAAGGAATTTTTTTATTTTTTATTTTTATTTTGTCAAAATGCAGATATTCAAAATAACACCTGGAGTTTGCTATTATTTCACATTTTTATTGTTTTCTTCCCTTTCGTCCCATTATCATTTTGCAATGATGTTTACATGTATGTCATTTTAATTTTTTTACCTTCTTCTTCCTAATAGTGTAGGCCTTGTGGTCTGTTTCTTAAGAGGGTTGGCCTTCTATGAAGTCGATTCATCTCTTTGGTGGTCTGCCCGGGGGTCGTCTACCTTGGGGTTGGCCGTGCAACACAATGAAAGGGAGTCTGCATGAGGGAGGCAAGGGAGGAGATATTGCATTAATATGGACACGTGAGTAGAATGTTTAATTTACTTTTTGAAATCTGTATTTTATATCCAAAACCTTATTATTTTACAATAATGTTAATGTTTACACTAGTAAACCCTGTCGTTCTCTTATTAACCTAATGACAATTAATCTAAAACAGCTCACTTATTTTATATAGCTTAAATCCGCGCTATGCCAAATGACTTGGTGGGTTTGAAACTTCCATATATTTTTTTATAAGCTTCCATTTATTTTTTAACTTCCATATACCGTAGTTTTTCTTTTAACTGGCTACTCATCACGTAGCGTTCGTGAGAGAAGAGGCGAATGAGCGGGGTGCCGATCATGCAATTACGCGTTATATTATTGTTTTTCCAATATGCCAATAAAAATTGATTGATTGGAATTGATTTGAACAACCAAGCTCAAGTAAATATTGTAACCATTTTATTCTCGTTCTTCTTACATATCTTCATAAACTTAGTAATGATCTTTCTTCTAATATTTCAAGGGAAAAAGAGGAAACATCTCAGAATATATTTGTTCAAAATACCTTTTTACATGTACGCATCGTGTATGAGGATAAACGTAATTATTATTAATTAGATAAAAAATCAAAAATTCAATATTATAACAAAAATTCGTTGTCATTTCACATATTATTGTACATATCTCCTATTGGTCCTTTTTCTTTTTTTCTTTATTGATTTTTATATGTAAAAACTAACTGACTATAACGCCGTTTCCCCGGAGCAGAATGGATGGGACGCCAAACTGCTCTGTTTTAACTCTAGAGCATCTGCAACATTCATACATCGTAACATGCACGCTCGTGGAATTTTCCGACTTCAAAAGTGGTTGCCTTTTAATGTTTATTTGTATCTTCTTCTTCTTCTTCTTTTTGTCCTGTCACACCTCCATGGTGCAAAGGGTCTCAAGGAACCTTCTATCGCATGCCTGATGCCAAACATCATCCCAAGTGAGGCCTGCTGCCTTAACCTCGTCCTGCAGGGTTCTTCTCCAGGTGGCTCTAGGTCTGCCTCGCTTTCTTTTTTCCCCCATAGGGGACCAGTTGCACCCTGAGCGTATAGGTATGTATATCATATCTAATTATATGTATATCATATCTAATTTACTTTTTGAAAGATTTTATGTAATACTAGGAAAGTATTTTCGACCAGCTTCACAAAAATAAAGTTAAGCTCTGGCTTACAATATTCAATGACTAAAGTATTGATTTTCTGTGCGACTAGTACACACCGTGGAAAGCAAATAAAACCTTTTCACAGAATATCCTGTTAAATCTGCTGAAGGCCATCTTCCACACAATGCGAGAATACATTACCCACTTAGCCAACAGACTACAGGGTGCAGATCTTCGCTGTCTCGGTTATACTTTACGGCTCGTCTGGGATTTAAAAATAATAATTTACGCAAATCTGTGAGCCCACGCTCTGTTAAAGTATGTTTTTTTCAGCACTGTTTTAGAATTCTGACCGTTTCTTTGCGGTAGACCTTGACACGCCAAGTTTTAAATGATTTATTTATGACATCAATTTGTATATCCAGTATATTTTATACGTATCAAGTTTTATTTAGTTATTTTACCTAATATGGACTGTTAACGGTTAATAAAATATATTTCATTAATCGTCTTTTGGATACCTTTTCATGAGTTCAGTTTGTCAAAACACCTTTCACTTATTACGTACATGTAATTAATTACATGATAATAATAAGGTAGATCTGTATACTGTAATTTATGCATACACAGTTTTGTAAGGCCTTTAGAATAATCATTTTATATTTATTGTTTCTTGAACAATGATGTAAAACTTCATATTAAATAATAAATATGAATGAAAACGGCTGTCTTCTAGACCATTTATTATATTTTAAATGGATTCGCCCTTCTAAGGCATAATCAAATGTCATATGATAATGCCTTAGAAGGGTGTAACATGTAATTTAATCTAAAATAAAATAAAACTACTAAACGATAGATGTTTTCATTTATATTAATAATACAATGTTTTCAAATAACCTAAAGCAACATAAACAACTTATTGAACGCTAAGGCATTAACACCAGAATTCCATAGTAATATACTTAGGAAATACATAAACTTTGTATAATCCACTATTTATTGAAACAAATATTTAAAAAAACACGATATGTTTCGGTGGATATCTCCATCTTCCGGTGTAAAAATATAATAAAAACAAAACAATGAAAGACTAATAAAAAACGCATTGAAAATTCGATGCAATAATTCAAATTTAAAAATTAACCTGGGTTATTTGTTGTTAGTAGGTACTAACAATTATTAACAGTAAAAACTAATAAATAATATTAGGTCCTTACATATGAAATTGGCGTTTTGTATGGGAGGAACATAAAGTTGATTTTTTTTAAATATAATATATTTATTTAACCAAAGTATGTACCATTGCTATCTATGCACTTTTGCTATCTCATAGGTAGTTCATCGATCCCTTTACTAAAAAACCATTCGGACGGGAATTAATAAAATCTTTGAAGTCGGATTGGACTGCCTCATCGGAGTTGAATTTTTTCCCTTGCAAGAAGTTATCCAAATTTCGAAAAAAATAGTAATTTATTGGGGCAAGGTCCGGAGAGTACGGTGGATGTCTTAGACATTCCAATTGAAGCTCTTCTAATTTGGTAACCGTCTGTTGTGCAGTGTGTGGTCTAGCGTTATCATAAAGCAGCAGTGGCCTAGAGCGATTAATCAGCCTCGGTTGTTTAGCAGTTAGCTTTTCCATCATGGTTTGCAGTTGCTGACAATAAACATCTGCCGTAATCGTCTGGCCAGATTTAAGAAAGCTGTAGTGAACGACACTAGCACTAGTCCACCAAACGCTCACAAGTAACTTTTTTGGAGTCAATTTTCGCTTGGGGCATGATTTGGCTGGTTCGGCAGGGTTCAGCCATTGCGATGAGCGCTTCCGATTATCATACAGGATCCACTTTTCATCACAGGTAATGATTCGATTCAAAATCCCTTCATTATTGTGCCGGTTGAGTATTGCAACGCAGCAGTCAACGCGCGTTTGTTGATTTGCTTCACTCAATTCGTGAGGTACCCACCTTTCAAGCTTTTTCACCTTCCTAATTTGCTTCAAGTGGATTAAAACAGTTTTATCACTAACACCGCAGCCTGCAGCTAACTCGGACGTGGTTTGCGATGGATCTGCTTCCACAATAGCCTTCAATTCTTCATTATCAACTTTGGTCTCCAGCCGTCCACGGGGCTTGTTCTGCATGTCGAAATTTCCAGAACGAAAACGTTGGAACCAAAAATGCACTGTGTTTTCTTTTGCGGCACCGTCGCCATACACATCATTAATCCTTCGAGCCGTTTCTGCAGCACTGGTGCCACGGTGGAACTCGTACTCGTAAATAACGCGATATTTCAAGTTTTCCATTTTGTAAACTGAGTGACGCAAAGAAAAAAAAACGATTGAGGAAAAAACAAATGAATTATAATTTTCAAAACACAAATATTTGAGTAAATAGCTGTATAAATTTGAATTTGGAATTCCTAACCAAAGAGAAGATATTTGAGATCAAAGTTGCCAATTTCATATGTAAGGACCTAATATTAAATAATAATAATAAAGGATGATAAATTTAGAAATCCTCAAGTTGGTGAAATTGGGTAAAATCATAATTAATAATCAGATTCCTCCTTTTACTCCTTTTTCCTTAAATACTTTGTATTCATTTAATCTCCGAAGCACCCATTCTCAATCAAATACAAATTAATCATTTATTAATTTCTATATACGTGATGTCTTTTCAAACGTATTTTTTTTCTAAATTACATTTTTTTATATTATCATCATGTATTATTATTAATATATGATATTATTTACTTAAACTTTTATTTAACTCTTACTGTTAGTACCTACTTATAACAAATGGCCCAGGTTAATTTTTAAATTTGAATTATTGCATCGAATTTTCAATCCGTTTTTATTAGTCTTTCTTTGTTTAGTTTTCATTATATTTTTAAACCTGAAGATGGAGGGAGGTATCCTCCGAAACATGTTGTGTTTTTTAATGTTTTGAAATAAATAGTGGATTAAACATTATTAAACATATTATTAAATTAAACAAATTTTAATTTCCTAAGTATAAATCAACTTACTGTTATGTTGTTGTTGTAATTATAAGTAATTTAGTTCTGGAGGTAACCGTGTATCTTGTCACTTGTTGTTACACCGTTTCGGATATGGTTACAGTTTACAACGTCGTGGATGATTTAGTATGGTGTATTTTTGTGCCGCCATTAACGCATACGAACATATCATTCATCTACTCGTAGGTGGTTGAATGTGGTAGGCTACCACCACCAACACAATAATGGTATTTTTTACCTATGACCTTTTAAGTACTCATGGAAAAAAGCAAATATTACGTATTCAAAAGATATGATAAAAAAACAATTTATTTTATGGCAGATATGGCTCTTTGGGAGGTTAAAGGTTGGAATAGTTTTATTATGACGCATTAGGAAATCGAAAGATTTCACCGTTTACCATAATAAAACTATTTTCAAAATATTTTTTTTCTTTTCTCGTAGAGAAAATATTTATAATTTGTATAAATTGCTGATAAAATGAATAGAAACTGCGTATTGGATTATACACATTGCTATTACTCCTAGTGTTACTAGTACTATTTACTCTTTCCAATTACTACTAGTGTATGCTAATGATGTTTATATAAATAAGTTTCGTTTTGTAGAATTTCATACATGTATCCTTCATCTTCTTATTCTTATTCTTTATTTACGACTGTGTCCTGTTATTTCTCGGAGCCTGTTCCAGGGATGCAGATGTCCAACTGTCTCGCCATCTTTTAGGTGGTCTTCCTGCAAGTCGATTTCCTGTTGGCACTTTATATGTGGCTACATTTACCACTCTTTCAGAACACGCTCTTTCCACATGATCTCTCCAGTAGCGTCTTCTCAGTCTTCCCCATCGCACGACATCTTCTACATTGCAGATCTTTCTTATTTCAGAATTTCTTATTCTGTCTCGGAGTGTCGTTCCCGCAACGGATCGGAGAGTCTTCATTTCTGTGGTTCTTATGAGACTTTTTGTTATGATGGTGTCAGCTCTCGTTTCTATTCCCTTTGCCACTATAGGACTTGTATCCAAAGAACTTTATTTATATGTAGGATATATTATTATACTTATATATTAATCATTAAAAAAACAATGTTGTTATTCTAAATTTCATGGTAGAATGTTCATTGTAATTAATGAAAAACAAAAAAAAAATGTGAACAATACTTTTAAAATGTATATTTAGTTAAAATTAATTTTCACCATTTTTCATAAACCAGAAGATGGCAGCGAACTGCTAAAACCGGTCGAAGACACAAACATTCAAGGATTTTAACTATTATATTATAAATATACATTTAAAAAAGATTTTTTACATTTTTTAAAAATAATTTTAAAATTATGTTATCAGATTTTTTTATTCTTAGGTGGTCTTACAGACCATATCGAGCTTAGGCATCCATCAGTCCTCGCCTCCAACTTTTCCTGTCTTCCGACTCTCCGATTCTGTATTTGCAGCAGCTGGATTGCGTCCTTCCTAAATTCGTCCTCTCATCGTAGCCTTACCTTACTACCGTCCTTCTTCTAACTAACTAACTAACCATCACGTCGTTTCCCCGGAGGGGGAGGCCACAGTGTTCTATCCTGGCATAATTCTCTGGAATCTTCTACATTCACACATCGTGACAAACACGCTCGTCGATTGTTCCTACTTCGAACATGGTCGCCTTTCAGTGATTGGTTTATTTGGTCATGCCATGTCTTCCTTGGATTTCCTCGACTTCTCTCCCCATTCACACTACTTGTATATATCTTTTTAACTATTCTTCCCTCATCCATTCGTTCCATAAGTCCAAACCATCTTAGTGACCCTATCTTAATTTTATTTATCACGAATTCATCAGCCTTACGTTCCTTTCTTACTTCGACATTAGATATTCTATCATACATTGTTTTTCCGCACATTCTTCTTAGTGACCTCATTTCTACGGCATTTATCATACTTCCATCATTCTTCTGTCAATTCCAAGCTTCACTTCCACACATAAGGGTTGAGACTAGAACTCCATTTATTTGTTTCCAGCTTCCATCTTCTAATTTTTTAATATTTTCATTATCTTTAATTATGACACTTAAGGTGGGAAATGGCAAAGTCCAAGAAAAATGTTTTTAGCTTGATATAGCTTGCTGGGATGTGACGGGTTAACAAGACATATTACATAATCACAATAGTTTCTGATGGAGGTATTGATGATAAGGCGAATTAGTATTCATCATAACAATCCTTACAAATGAAGTGATGGAATGTTTTCCCCCAAATGAATGGAATACTCGAATATAAAGTGCGAGAGAGAACTGTCTACTGTCTGCGAGCGCGGACAATAAAATGCAATTTACTCCATTGTTTCCCCGCATAATAAGAGTTTTCACAAGAGGAGCTAAATATCATAAAGCACGTTGCAGTATTGCGCGTTGATTTATGAGAATTTGCAAAATAATGTCTGCGAGGCTATCTACGAAACCGCAAAGAAAACAACGACGGATTAAACCCGAACGCAAGTTGAAAAGAAATGCACGTAAATTAATAATGATTAGTACATCGTCTACTGGTACCATATTTAACGTACTTAGAAGAATAAACTAACTAACTAACCATCACGCCATCTCCCCAGAGGGTAGGGAATAATAATGTACCACCACCCTGTTTTGTCCAGACATACTTCTCTAGATACCTCTACATTCGTACATCGTGTCATGCACGCACTCTTCACGTGACTGACATTTAATATTTGATTGATTTGATCGTACCATTTTTCTGACGCATTTTATAATTTGTCCACAAATTATAAAATGCGTTATATGCATAATAGAATGTTACTAAATAGTTCATTTTGCTTACTTTTAGGGCGCACGTTAGTACTCTAATTAATAAATGTGTAGCATTTATCGAGTGTCTCATCGTTTAAACTGTGGCAGTCCATTCTTTTGGCCAACCACATCGGAAAGACGGCGTGATGGTTAGTTAAATAGCTATTAAATAATATTTTTTTGTAAAATCCCTTGGACTTGGATCTTCTGGCTTACAGAGGTTCAGCTCTAATGGCTATTCCTCTTACGTCTGTAGAAAACATTGTTGGAATGTGATTTGGTAGTTGTTTTATGATGGGGCTAAATGTATGGCCCGGAGTGTCCCTCCGAAAGAGGGGCAGGGGGGATTTAGGGATTATGATAAAGTCTTACATTATTATCAAGGAATGGAAGACCAGTTAGGGTTGGGATTGTATTTATAAAAAAGTTTGTTCCCGAGAGGAAGATAAGAGGAGCAGTGCCTGGATGGAGTTGTGGTAGGAGATAGCATTCTGCGTGAGACCATTTTGTTTGGCGGAGTACGTAGTGGGCAGTGCATGTGCGATTAATTAAGTGTTAAGATAGTTTAGATGAAAATAAATGTGGAATAGTTAAAAAATATTATATTCTGTTCAGCCAGAGATCTTGGCGCCAGATGATTTATCACTGAGCACATGTTTGAAGAATAGCTTCGTTTTTTCTCATATTTTGATCGAGATTCTGTATGATATTATTAATATACTTAGAAACATATGTTCCAATAATGGGATGTACATTTTGTTTTAAACTCATTGATAAGAATATTTAGAGATAAGATTAAATAATGTACAAGTTGAATATTTAAAAGCATCTGGATTTTATTAACGAGTATTTATATAATATAATAAATCATTTTTTTAATGAATAAAAGCTTAACAAACAAGGCGTTACTTATAATGATTTTAGCATAAATGAAGATACGAAAAAATGAACTAAAATGGTGACCGTGTCATTATTTATAAATAAATATTTGATTGAATGAAAACGAGGAGAGATTCAAATGTATTAGATTGCAAAACAGTGATAAATAGGAAACTACTTTTATTTGCGATTGATTAACTTATTTGGCTCGAAACTGTCTTCTCAATGACAGCCGTACCCCCGGACGTGATATTTGAGAACGTTTCCGAGAGATTGTGCAATGTTCTGGGAACCTACAATGGGAGTGTCAAATGGAATACGAAGATGATGGAGGTCAATAAAACCGCAGTGTGTCAAGAACAATTTCTCTCTCCGTCTCCAGAGCGCGTACGCGCGACGGCCTGGGTGACGCAACGGTTTCCCTTTTCTCGCGACAGAATCGTTATGCAACACGATGGCTTAGGCCCCGCATAATGCTAATAATACACTCGGAACAAAAAACCTTTTTTAGGAGAAAATACGAATTTATTTGAATAAATTTAATCGCTTTCTTCGGACGTACGTTCGGTGGTCTTAAACCTTTCGTAAATTGAGCGCTAGGGCGCATGTATACGAGTATGCTTATGAATAATATTACATCGCCAATGTAATAGTTTACATAGTTCTTCTTCTTCTTCTTTAACAGCCGTTGTCGTCCACTGCTGGACATAGGCCTCCCCCATATTTCTCCATGTATGAAATGTCATACGGGGGGTGGTTGGCATTACAACGACACGCTTGCCAGACAGGTTGGCGAGGTGTTCTTCCACGTTAGCCTATGCATCAAAATTATCCACCGAGGTTATTCACACTCGATCTCTAACATTTCGCATAGTTTCCAGGGGAGACCAAAGTCGAGGAGGTGTGGATAGGTACTTGGGATCAGATCAGTCCTCCAACGTAGCATGGCCATCACCACGGTGATGATCATGCACCGCTCGAAGAGTCAATAGGATCCGCATTACTCCCCCTTTCCATTGTTATCACAGCTTAAATATATTTATTCAATTTTGTTTACTTTGTAGTTAATGCGTGTGTTTATTATGTAAAATTCACGTAACAACGAAATAAATCTTCTTCCTTTTCTTGGATTGCCATGGCAGATACCCCCGACGTCGGCTATTGCTCTGGCGTAGGTCTCTCTGTCCTGTACCAGACGGAACAACTCCCCACCCTTCGAATTCCGGTTCATTCCTTGATATTCTCGAGCCAGGACATCTGGGGTCTTCCCACACCGCGTCTACCCTCAGTCTTCCCTTTCATGATGAGATGCAGCAGATCGTATTTATCGTGTGAATGTCTTCCAAATATGCCATAATGAAACAAATAAGTTAATACAATTACATACTTAAGTACGATTTTACCTAAACGATTTTGGAGAAGAGTTAGATACACCTTTTTCAGCGGAAGAATGACATTTTGATTTAATTTACATCCTCATACCGTTGGTGAACGTTAAATACATAGTTTTCCGAAACTTGTCGTTTGTTAACAAGAAAATTAAATGCAATTTGTCGAACCATAATTCCGTTTAATTATAATTAATAGGTGTATGTATAATGAATAAAAATAGTCTTTTGTATTTATGCAAAGTGAATAATATAATATGATAATCTATTTATCGTTTCTTGAACATTGATGTTAAACTCCACATTAAGCATTCGATAAGAATGAAAACGATTGTTTTCAAGTGTTTAATTCTATTTTATGAGAATGAAACCTTTCGACATGCTTCATTAAATGTCTAAGCATGACGAAATATGTCATTCCAATGAAATTTAGCCAGCTCTCTAGAAAAACAGACGTTTTCGTTGTTATAAAATATCACAAAACTATATTGGAACTTTTAATTTCACAGATCACCTCTCCGCTAATAAAATATGTATTTAAAAAAAAAATAGATGCTGATACATAGATGTTATTGTAATGACATTTTCAAAATAAAAGTTTAGAATAATCAATTTTGTTATGAATTAATCATCAATTAAGTCGGTTTAAAGGTTTCTTAAATCAATGTGACGAATGTTAGTTATTTTGATGATTATGTATTGAACATTTATAATATTATTTTAGATAAATGAATATTACCCACTTAACCTTTTCAGCGACGTTTATGTAAATAAAAAGCAACTTAGCACGTTTAAGAGTAATAATGGATTATTATTAGCTATTGTTCCAAAATATTAAACCTCTCCCCGCTGAAACCCGAATAGAAATCAGTAACCTTGAAGGAATCATTAACTATTTGTTTCTAAACCAAACATTTGTGTTTCCTATGTTATCTTAAATAATTCCAGTAAAGTTCAAGGATGACCTGATGCAATGCAAACAATTCCAACTTGCACTGACTCGAATACCAATGATACACGAGGCATGTACTCCGCCACAGGTGCTAAAACTTTAAGTTCTTTCACTTAAATTGAACACCAAATATTTATATTTTCCCACAAATATTTTATAAGGATTATATTGAGAGACCAAAAATTTAGTTTTACTGTAATTTTAAAATATTTTGCTAACAGTGGAATAAAATTAAATACATATTAGCCTTCGTTACAGAGTGGCAATAGTTATGACTGCCACACCGAAGGTCCCCGGTTCGATTCCCGTTGTTGAAAGTGTGAGAAAAAAATTAAGCTGTCTTTAGTCTGATAAGAATTCACGTAACGATAAGAATGGGGTAAGATTGGCTTTGCCATTAAAAAGGCCAAAGTAATATCCCAAGAAACAGCACATATGCTTATAGACTTTCCTGCAAACCAATCCCTAGGAATGAAACATAATATTTTTTATATTTTTTTTAATTAGGTGGTGGCCTAGGGACAGAACACTTGACTCCTGATCCAGGTGGCATTGGTTCAAGACTGGACACAGCCAGATTCCTTCTTCATAATAGTGAGTATTGGAGAATGAAATATACATTTTAATACCATTGATTTGAATCCACTGACTCAGTATTTTTTTTTAAACAAAAGAAAATGCTTACAGGTTTTACATTCCAAATTATTTAAACAGTCGTCTTCTATGATATATAACAAACGAACAATCTTCAACAATTCGTGTCAATGGCAAACTAGTTTCGCAGAGAAGGACCTGAAATGGCATTTTCACTTCTATTCTCTTGTTATGTTGTGAAAAATTTGGCCGACATTGTGTCGGTTCTATGGTAGTCGGGTGTTATATAATAGTTTCACCATGCATGGAGCCACGAAACATGATTTATTGTGTAATTATATCATAATATATTAACAATCCATTTGATAACATTTTCTGGGTACTCATATTTACAAAATAATTATTTATACTCGTATATGCTTGAACAGTATCAAGTTATATCAATTTGGTTTAAATAATTTCAATATGAAATAAGGAAGATAATGACAATTTACCAATACGTTTTTTATTACTTTAAAAATACAATTGATTAATTGAAATATTTTTTGGCATCGATATTAAATATTAAAAACCTGCAAATTGATAAAACAAAGTACGTAAAAACATTGAAATCGTTTTTTAAATAAAAATAGTTTAAAACAAATAGTTATTTTTTTTACTTGATTGTCTTTGTGTCTTAATGTCTCGATTTTTTAATTGTTCAAGACGGTGTAAGCTAAGTTGGAAAGAGTGTCTTTGTGTGCGATTTTATATTAGTGTTTGTAAGTGTGTCTGGCTTGTGATTCCATGGGCTAGCTACCTAGCATCCCAACATTCGTCTGACAGCTGAGGGAACCATGGAAAACCTCAGATGGGAGTTAAACTATATACACTATATATCGATAAGTTAAAAAAGGTGCGTAAATTGAATATAACAACAAACAAACAAAAAAAACCATCACGCCGTTTCCCCGCAGGGGTAGGCAGAGAGAATGGACCGCCACACTACTCTATCCTGGCAAACCTCTCTAGCTTCCTCCACATTCATACAACGAGTCATACACGCACGTCGATTCCTCCGACTTCTAACATGACCAACCTTTAAAATTTGATTAATTTGGTCATGCCATGTTTTCCTCGGTCTGCCTCGACTTCGTACCCCATTTACATCATTAACGTATACTTTCTTAACCATTCTTTCTCCATCCATGCGTTCCATATGTCCGAACCAACGCAGCGATCCTTTCATAATTTTGTTCATAATACCTTCTTCCGCTCTACATTCCTTTCTTATATCAGCATTTGAGATTCTGTCGTATATCGTTCTACCACACATACGTCTTAGGGACCTCATCTCTACCGCATTTATTCTACTCTCATCCTTCTTTTGCCAGTTCCATGCTTCGCTTCCATACATTAAGGTTGGGACCAGAACTCCATTGTGAACGGCCGTTTTCGCTTTCATTGATAAATTCTTGTTTCCAATAACTATTTTTTAAAGCTCCATTCACTTTGTTACCCGCACCAACCCTTCTTTCGACGTCACTATCCGTTCGGGCATCTGCTGTGAACATACTACCTAAATACACAAATTCCCTCACCTGTTCCAAGTTCTCTTTGTTCACACTTATATTACAAACTGTCATTTGCTCATCCCTTTCGAAAACCATCACCTTTGACTTTCCGACATTCATCATTAAATCATTTGACTTGCATACCTCATTCATTCTCGACACCAAGATTTGTAATTCGTCCGCACTATCCGCAACGAGAACGGCATCGTCCGCGTAAAGCAGACAGTTTACAGATAAATCACTCATCTTAGCACCAGCATTTATACCTTTAAGTTCTTTCATACACTTGTCCATATACAGATTGAACAACCATGGAGACATCACGCAGCCCTGCTTAACACCCTTCGTGATATCAAACCAAGGCGTGATGTCTCCATTTACCCTAACACTGGCAGTGCTCCCTTCGTAGAGAGAAGCAACCGCCCGTATCAGTTTTGTGCTCACTCCGGACAAGATTGACCACAGTTTATCTCTGTTCACTCGATCATAGGCTTTTTGCAAATCGACAAACGCACAGAAAAGCTTACGGTTTTTGGCCATAAACTTCTCCGCAAGCGTTCGAAGTGCAAAAATCTGATCCATACATCCTCTTCCGGTCATAAAAGCGCCTTGAACATCCCATACTCTTTCAGTCGTCGTCTTTTTTACTCTTTCTATTAAAATTCGGCCGTAGAGTTTACCAACGGCGCTTAACAGACTTATTGCCCGGTGATTTCCGCAGTCCATACGAGACCCCTTTCCCTTATATAGAGGCATGATAACAGCCCTCCTCCAGTCGAGCAGCGTATATCCTTCCTCTAAACACTGGTTAAAGAGTCTGTATAACCACGCTGCAACAACCGGCCCACCGTTTTTAATAAACTCCAAAGCGACACAATCATAACCAACAGCTTTTCCACCTTTCATACAGCTTACAGATTTTACTATTTCGTTCAAACTTATTTCTGTCATATCTCTTTCGCTATTCGTACAACTCACATTTGTAACGCTCCTTCTCATTGAACTTTCAGTCATTTCACTGCCATATACATCTTCAAAGTATTCCATCCATCTTCCTTGTATACTGTCAAAATCAGTAATCATTCTTCCCTCACAACTCAAAATTGCTTTCACACAACCATTTTCGGGAGGATTCCGGGCCTTTTTGACTTCCTTCCAGAACATTTTTATGTTGCTCTGAAAGTGACTCGTCATCTTGAGACCGTCTTCCTCCTTCAGTTTATCCTTTTTCTCTCTCACTTTCAACTTGACATTCATCTTACAAACTTTGTATGCTTCTTTTGCTCTTTTATATTTCTCGCAATCTCTTTTATCCACAGATATCATATTTAACCATGCATCCTTCTTTTCTTTGACCAGAATTTTTACACAGTCATCCCACCAAGCATCTCCATTCCTTCTTCCTTGCACACATGTACCACATACCTCTTTCGCTGTTTCACATAGACTTTCTTTCAATTTGTTCCAGATCTCGTCTATACTTATAAATTCAGATTCTCGACCACTCAGCCTCTCATTCACTTTCGTCATATAACTCTCTTTTACGTCATCGATTTGGAGTTTTTCTATTTTAACTCTAGACGGGGCGGTCACTGTTTTGTTCTTCTTGGTGCGCTAACCTCGGAACAGGTTTATCTTTGTCACCACCAAAAAATGGTCAGTTCCGAGTTCGGCCCCTCTGAACACTCTGGTATCTACAGTGTCCGTCCGTAATCTAGAGTCAACGATGACGTAATCGATAGTCGTCCTTTCATTCCCTCTCTCCCATGTATACTGATGGATCCTCTTATGATCAAACATCGTGTTTGACACAAAGAGGCTCCACTCCAGGCATACACCAAGCACTCTCCTTCCATTATCGTTCGTCCTACTATCACCATACTTACCGAGACATTCTTCATAACCAGTCCTTTGGATTCCTACCCATCCATTCAAATCTCCTGCTAAAATAATTCTTTCGTTCACGTTCTTACTCGCTGCTATCTCGTTTACACTATCCCAGAACTCATCTTTCACAGCTTCATCTTCGCTATTAACAGGAGCATACCCAATTATGAGTAATACTCTTGTCAATCCAATTTTGAAGCGGATCCACATCAGTCTAGGACTTATACATTCGTATCCTTTCATACATTCTACCATCCTTGGAGCTAGAATCGCTGCCACACCCTGACCTCCCCTTTGTTCTTGTGATACCCCTGACCATAAGATGAACTTATTATCATGCTCTCTAGATCCGCACTCTTTAACCATGCATTCAGTCACACACAAAATATCCAAACACTTGTTATTAAATTCATCGCACATCTCACTTAACTTCCCTTCCATACCTCCTCTAATATTCCAAGTACCAATGCGGCACTCCACTCTCCTCTGTTCGCCCCCGCGGAAAATGCAACGTGATGGGTGGCGGACCTCATCGCCGTCTCTAAGCATTTCCCACAACCACTAAAATCTACCTTAACATTAATTACATTTTACAATCCACATCAATTATCCTAAACAATATTAAACTAAATTAAACTATTACAATATATTACACTATTCATTATATAATATATTACAAAATTAACTTAATATCACTAAAATTTCAAAATAAAAATAGGATAACACATAAACCGGCGCAGCAAAGAGTTCTTAGTTGAGCCCGTATGGCATTTTGATGGCTTGCAAGCAGGCAGAGCAGAGTTGTTGGATGACGGCTATCCGGATACAGACACTGTCTCACATGACACAATGTCACTAAGTCAAATATTTAAAAGAAAAAATTAGCCAAAATAATCCATACAAACAGGTAGGCACCCACGCGATCCTATTTGACAGGTTGAAAAGGGAGAAAACGGAAACAGCTGCTTTTTCTGTGGACTCTATAAAACCATAGAGGAAGATCGACACTTTCTGCAAGAGCGCATGCGCCTTAGGCGCATGCGCTCTTGCAGCGAAATTATCTTGAAAAACTAATATAGCGAAACAGCTGTCGCTACAAACACATTTTAATAAATCGTGATACGCCATAACAGTGCTTTAAATTTTAGCATTTTATGAGGTTGAAGAAATTTCGGCAAAAACAATGAATTATCAAAAATCAATCAGTTAAGCTCTTTTGTTTCTTTTTTTAATTTTTAAAGCATTCTAAATCCTGTTCTTTAAGAAATAATCAACAATTTTTTAATATGAAAACAAAATGAATTTTTAACATTTTAGGTAAAATATAAGTTAGTTTTCCTCACAGTTTGATACTTCAGAAACAGTTTTTAATTAGCGCCTGCATTCTGTCTTACTATATACTATACAGGTATATAGCAGATTCATTTTAATCATTCTTCTAGTTGTGCATGGACAGCATACAGCGGGCATGTGTATGTTTGAATTAACTGTTATATACAAGTGTGGAGAAATTCATCATTGATGTGACGAAACCCATTATGCACAATAGATGTATTTGCGTAATTTATGCGCAAGGTGGAATCACTTTGAAAACACCAGAACCAAATGTTAACTGCTCACCTAAGACCTCCCCGTATTTTGTTGAAGCTAGAATCCGCTATCTCCTTTAGATTATTCGCAAATTCGAAGATTTTACAGTTGTTAACCATTATAACAAAAGAAAAGCATTAACATTGAATTGGGAAATATTATCGCACCCGCCCTACTCTCCAGACCTTGTCCCGTCCGACTATCACCTTTTCGCATCGATGAGACACTCACTCGCAGAGCAGCGCTTCGCCAATTTTGAAAAATAACCATAATGGTCGGCCATGTAAGGAGTCGGAGAAATCGAAGTGTCTGTATGAATGTATGAATGAAGAGGAATCCAGAGAATTATGTCAGAAAATAACAATGGGACCGGCCATACTTTTTGCCTACCCCTTAGAGGATATGGCGTAATGGTTTAGTAGTTAGTTCTTCTTCATCTTCGCGTGCCGTAATCGGTCCCCCTGACGTTGGCAATCACTCCGACGAAGGCTTCTCTATCTTGCGCAACCAGGAACAGCTCCCCCACATGTCTCATCCCGGTCCAGGCTCTTATGTTGCACAGCCAAGACGTTTGCCTTCTACCACGACCACGCCGCCCCTCAATTTTTCAAGTAGCAAACTGTATTTATCTCCCCGCAGAATGTGACTCAGATATGAAATCTTACGGACCTTAACGTCTTTTAGCAGTTGTCTACTTCAGTTGGCTTTCCTCAAAGCCTCTAAATTGCTGACGAAATCTGTCCACGGTATGCGATGGTATGACGGTATTGTTAGTTAGTTAATTCATTAAAATACAATTTTAATTATTATATTACATAGCAGTTTATGGAATGTAATATATCGATTATATTGCTGAGTTTTTTGGATATTTTCTTCTCGTTTCTCTCTTATCAGAGATTGGATAGTATCATTGCTTTTTCTACCCTTGATACCTACAGCAGCTCTAAACAGGGATGTTGTACTGCAATTGAATTATTCTCGAAGGTTTTCTAGACAGATTTTTTTTCTTCTCCCGGATTTCGTTTTCAGTCAATATTACCTGTACTTTTGAACATCGTTATGAGATTTTTATTTATTAACTAAACATCACTCCGTCTCCCCAAAGGGGTATGCAGAAACGATGTATCACCACACTAGTCTTTCGTGACACACTTCTCGAAACCTCACCCTTCATACAGAGTGTCACCCAAACTCGTCGATTTTTCACGCGGTCGACATAAACATTGAATTATCTAATCTTACCACCTTTTCCTCGGTCTTCGATCACTATTCTTGTTTTATTCATTTTTATATGTATAAACCATAAATATTATAGAAGCTTTCATTATTTTGTTCATTTCGCTTTCATTCGTAAAGAATTCACATTTTATGTCTATATTTATCGATGTATCACAAGATTTCTATTTTCAACCTCATTTATTCCATTTAGCTCATATTTTGCTAGTTTCATGATTCACATCCAAACATACGGGTTGGTACAAGAATATACTTCTCATATAATCTGTATTTGGAGATTTCTATCATTTAGAGATTTTCCGCATAATTATCATAAGATGTGAGAAGTTAAATTGTTAAACTGTAGAATTAAGTTACAAACTGAGAAAAAATATGATGAACCAATGTAAATCTCAACATTACGTATAATATAAATGTATTTTTATTAATATGTAGTGTCATGTTTTGGTTTGCTATAAATACTTAATATATATTTGATAATGCCACAGTCAGGCGTATTTAAAAAAATATTTAATATTTATGAAAACTTCTGGTTTCTAGAAATGTAATTATAATTTATGGGATTGACATGTTTCAACTGGCTAAGGCAAAATCAAATGTTTTTTTTATAATACCATAGCCAAGTGAAACATGTCATCAACATAAATTATTATAAAGCTTCTAGAAAAAAACATACGAGTTCTACGAGTTCTAGTGCCAACCCTTATGTATGGAAGTGAAGCTTGGAGCTGGCAAAAGAAGGATAAAAGCAGGATAAACGCCGTAGAAATGAGATCACTAAGAAGAATGTGCGGGAAAACGTTGTATGATAGAATATCGAACGATGAAATAAGAGAGAAATGTAAGGCAGATGACTGCATCATGAATAAAATTAAAAAAGGATCCCTGAGATGGTTTGGACATATGGAACGAATGAATGAGAGTAGAATGGTTAAAAAGTTGTACACAAGCAGTGTGAGTGGGAAAAGAAGCCGAGGACGATCGAGGAAAACATGGCATGACCAAATTAATTAATTACTAAAAGGCGGCCACATTTGAAGTCGGAATAATCGACGTGCGTGCATGGTACGATGTATGAATGTAGAGGAATCCCGAGAGGTATACCAGGACAGACCATCCTCTCTGCTTACCCATTCGGGGAAATGGCGTGATGGTTAGTTAGTTAGTTAGTTAAAAAATATAGTTTATACAGGTACTCAGATGGTTTGAGATGAACTAATAATCAATTTATTACTCGCATGTAAGTAAGTACGTGAATACGTAGGTAGGCTTAGGAATCAAATTACGGTCATCTCTCGAAAGAAGATGGTCGTTATCTCGTAATTTCTTATTAGTGGGTTTGTAGGCAGACGGGCCGAGCCGCGGCTGCTGGACGCTGGCCGGTTGTGTAACGCAAATAATAGAGTGTTATATTATAACTCAGACCGGTTTGGGATCATTCATGGCACCAAACCCGTCCCATCAGACAGACCCATAATCATCTCAGCGTATCGTCCACGCTCTCCTTATGAGCTTCTATTTAGGCGCCATCATGATTTATATGCAGGATTTTTTTAATAACGAACTTGATATTTAAACGTGCAAAAATGTGTATACACATATTTAACATCTTATAAAAAATTGTTATCGTAAATTTTATATCATTCATATACTCGTATTTTTTTATTAAAACATGTTCATGCCATTGGTTATTTATAATTGCATTTTGACTGAACATAGTCTTATATATAATAGCCTTTTAAATAATGAAAGGATCATTAAGATGGTTAGGACATATGGAAAGAATGAATATAGAAAGAATGGTAAAAAATATATATGTTGTAAAAAGTATATCAGAAATAGAGGAAGACCGAGGAAAACGTGGCACGATCAAATAAATCAAATAAATTATATTTATTTTCTAACTCATACTCGTATTCTATCTTTTCTTTGTATAAATTATTTCGTGATATTTTCAAAACTCTCCCTGTATTTCTGTTTCAAGCCGAGAATTGATATACGAGTATTTCTTCATTTCACTCTCCATTTATTATCTGTGTAGTAAATATTATAGGTGTATTATCATAGTAATTTATATTTAAATTTTAAAAAACTTAAATTTAATTGTAATTTTGACTTGCCGTAATTTGTATTTGCTCGATTATTTAGTTTAGTTAGTTTTAAGTAATTCTATGTATAATTTTTTACAATAAGTATATTTCCTGTTTATAATAATGTATTAAAAAGTCATGTCATAAATAGTGGGGTATCAGTAATGAGAGTCCTCTCACGATACTCCCAAAATAAAATCGTATAATAAAAAAAAAATATATATATATATATATTGAATGTCGGCCATGTGAGGAGTCAGAGAAATCGACGCGCGTGCATGACAAGATGTATGAATGTTGAGTAAGCGAGGGAAATATGTCAGGAAAGAAAAGTGTGGCAGTCCATTCTTTCTGCCTACCCCTTCGGAGAGACGGCGTGATGATTAATTAGTAAGTTAGTTTTAGTCTTATATAAAAAAAATTGTGGTATTAAAAACAATAACACAATTTTTTAAATGTGGAGTGAAAAAAATTATTCACGAATAAATAAATACATCCGTATCAATTCAACATTTTTATTAAAATTATTATTTTTTGCGTATTTCAGAGTTGGTTATTGATTGATCTTCTATAAGAAATAATCTTTACGCTATTTTTAAAACCATTAAGAGTTTAATAAATGTTTCCCAATAATCATAATTAAAACACAAATAAATACATAAAGCTAGTTTATTGTAAGTTGTTCACTTTATAAGATTTATTTCACATTTTCGAAGATTTTTACTTAAATCATAAATTAAATTATTTAAGCGAATTTTCTTGAGGAAAGATCTTTTAAAATAATAATAAAATATAACGTTGTTATTTATGACTTTCTTCCACTTTTGTCTTTATTTCAACATTGACCGGTTTCGCCAGGGTCGTTGGTATCGACATACTGGTCCAGTCTGACATTTTTATGATGATGAAGAAAAACATGTTAAAATTTTGGTGGACAAACCAGTCTGTCGATGACAGCAAGCCTGGTGAAAGAAGTTCTTTAAAAACGTCTCTTGATTTAATGATTATTTATTGATTAAATTAATAAGTTCTTCTTCTTCAGCCTGTTGTTGCTGTCCACTACTTGACATAGGTCTTCTCACATATTTTCCATTCTGTTTGATCTTAAACGATCTGCATCCAGGAATTTCCCACTCTCAACTACGGGCGCCCAGTTTCACGCTCCGCCGTCTTCGGGAGTCAGTTACTTAAAGTTAACATACTATTTTTGTAGGCAACGGGTCTTTGAATCCAATAAATATGAACAATTTGTTTGTAGCTATTATATTGATTTACATGAAATGTGACAGGTAGCCATTTTTATTGGCATGTGAATTCTACACCAGACTGGGAATCGAACCCAAGATCTTGGCAGTCATAGCTCTTGTTACTTTTTTGCACGAAAACCAACGTCCAATAACGAGGGTTGTGGGTTTGAAAGGTAAAGTTTTGTTAAGGGCTTAAAGACATTTGAAAATATCTAAGATCTTCGATGTAATTTAAGTATATTTATAGTTTATAAATATACATATACAACTCGTTTATTGTTTCTTAAATCATGATGTAAAACTACATATTAAATAATTAAAACGAATGAAAAGGTATGTTTTCTAAAAGTTTTAATATTACTTATGTGAACGACATACTCGTATTTGGCCTTTATTAAATGAGGCATTATTAAATATCCATTTGATTATGCTTTAGACAGGTGAAACATGTCATCCACATTAACTATACTATATAAATCCTTTAATGTACAATAAAACAGTGGATTTAATATCCAAAACATTTATTAACTGGAAAAAAATATATATTCTTATGTTCTAAAATTAGTTGTTGGTACAGTAAAACATCATTGCTATTTGTTTTTTCCGCGATGCCTAGAATAAATATTTAAAAAGTCTCTCTGAAAATTATAAAGCGGTACCTGCCGACAAATTCTAACATAGACAACACAATGCGAAAATAATAGAGTGGGTAAGCGAGAACTTATGTATATTTATTGACGTATATTTAATGATTTGCCGAGAGGTACCACAAAGTCATCATAGATGGCTCTGAATTCGTAAATTAATATTGTCAACCTGCATTTAACTTTGTGTTTAAGCATACAATAGTTCACATAATTAAACAATAAAAATCACTTGAAAATATAATAATTAATCTCTATTTATAAAAAATAAATAAAACTGTCATTTGAAATTTCATTTTAGAAGTTCATTGTAAATAATGAAAATAAAAATGTAAAAAATCTTTTTTAAAATGTATATGTATTAAGGGTAAAAATCCACCGACGTTTGTGTCTCTCATCGGTTTCGGTAGCTCGCTACCATCTTCTGGGCGAAGACACAAACATCAGTGGATTTTAACTAACTCAAAAAAGTTTTTTTTTTTTTTAATTTCTATTAATTACCTCTATTTATTGTTTAAGTATTTAAGTATACGTAAAAACATTGAATAAAATTAAAAACTTACGTATAAATAAAAAGCTATTTTTCGCTTAATTTTCGTTTAATTGTAAGTTTGCGAGGAAAACTGTTCACCCTAGATAAGTAGGTGAGAGAAAGTGGAGAAAAAATCCTTAATTTTTTCAATTTCAAATAAACTGTCCATAGTCAGTATAGAATAACTGTCAGATGTA
Organism: Lepidostoma basale; assembly: GCA_022606425.2. NCBI lineage: Eukaryota > Metazoa > Arthropoda > Insecta > Trichoptera > Lepidostomatidae > Lepidostoma > Lepidostoma basale. The sequence goes on along the minus strand of JAHDVF020000053.1, from coordinate 333,915 downwards.
GATTATAAACGTTATTTGATAATACCTAATATAACTGCTGAATACGGAGAGGCAAAAAAAAGTTACGAAAATTTTAATGCATGATTTTTTTCTGGTAAAAAATTTGAAATATTTTAATTAAAATATCTTAATCGATTGGTTTAGTGGTTTTGCCTTGAATTTATTAATATAAAAATAAAAATATTAGTTATAAATTTGTTTCATCTTATGAGGGCACAGTTAAACTAAAACCATTCGCCAAACAGTGTGTCTTCTACATAAAGACACACTGTTTGGCGATTACGTTTATTTTGAGAATGCCTTCACAAGGCGAAACAAATTTGTAACTAATATTAATATTTTTTGTATAAATAAAATTTATGTAAAACCAGTAAAGCAATCTCGTTTGATATTATAAATTATATTGGCATTTAAAAAACACAACCATTAATAGAAATATTTAAATATTTACCATGAATAACAACTATATGGTAATATACAATACAAAATAACAGATGTATTGTATTATCTACGCTATTAGAAATCATACATTTTCATGGAATTTTCCTGTTTGTGAGTTCATTTGTTTCTATTTTTAATTAATAATGATTAATATATCTGAAACTAAAAGATTATTTAATTTAATTTGTTATTGAGAATCATATCTTCTTCACCTTCGATGGGTCTAAAATCCACGTCGAGCTTTGGCCTCCATGAATCCTTTTGTATTCCACTGCGACCCTCTTACTCTGTATTCGTAACAGCTGAGTTGCGTTTATTCCTAACTTCAGCCTTGTAGCCTTGGCCTGCATACCTTCCTTCTTCCACTTAGATATGCTTCCAGGATCCTTCTGGGAGCCCGCGATGATGGCAGTCCCTGTACATGTCCGTTCCACCTCAGCTTGCTTAGGTTGAAATGCACGATTTAATATAGTCAATGTCCATGCTGCGAATCCATACGCCACCATTGCTCTAATAATTGTTTGTACGGGAACACGCTATATTTTCTCGTTAGAGTACTATTAAATCGATTCTTTGTCAAATTTCTAAGAAATGGTTTATATATATTTATATATCCATTCACAAAAATAAAAAAGGTTTCTGTAGTCTATGAGGCAAATCATCGTTAATATTTTATATTGTATATAAGTCCTATAATTTCGATTATAGAAAATAATGAATCATTTTTCAAAATTACATATAATTTTTACTTACACCACATGGTGGAAGTCCATGTAAAGGTTTCTAAATTTTCTGTTTAAAATTTCTCTAAATTATTCGCTTAGAAATATTTTTAATATGGACCGGTTATGTAAGCATCGCTGACATCAAAATACCGGTTGACAGTCGTGGACAATCATTACAGATTAATTGATAACAAGCTTTATATTCGCATGGATGCACTAAAAAAATATTATTACTAAAACAATTTATTAGTTTTAACACCACTTTGAAGTGGTGTTGAAACTAATCAAAGTGCACTAATTAAATTATTTTTATTATTGCCACATCACAAATTAAGTGATTCATATGACAGAATTTTTTTTCAATCTCTCATTTTATTAAACACGTCCTTACTTTTGTAAAAATAATAAAGTGTATATCATTGTATTGATGTATATAGAATGGTGGACGTTTACATGAGATTAAAATTCCCTTTTGGAAGGATAACCAAAGAAGGAATTACTGGTAAAGATCTAGTATGTCAAATTATTTATGTATCAATGGTTTAAAAAATCAGAATATTATTAAAATAAAAATTATTAAATTATATTGGTTTATTCAGAGGAATAAAACTGTATATCCATCTAATGACTCAATTATTTACAATCGCCGAATGATAGATGTGTGAAGATGTTTGTTTAAAAATATCGAAGGCCGCTTGAAAATTGCTTTTGTAATATTCTAATAAGATATTGCTTTAGGTTAATATTTATTTTAGCGGATTTCAAAAAGGAAGAGTGCACTACTAACGTTAAATAATATTTGCACATAACGCCATGCACGTCTCGAATACACGATGTTACAAAATTACTTATATTTATTGTTTCTTGAACAATGACGTAATACTCCAAATTCAACATTGGTGAAAACAACCGTTTTATAAATATTTTATTACATTTTATGGGAATTTATTATATTTATATTTACTTCTAGAAAACTGACGTTTCAATATATGTATATGATATACTTAGATAAAGTTATATAGTCTAAAATATACTTAATATTTGATTATCTTCTTTAAAGACAAAACACGCCATTCCCATAAAAGTGTGTGCGTGTATTGTGATTTTCTTTACAATTAATATTGCGGAGATGGTTTCTGTTTGCAGCATTTGAATTCAGGGTGTAACGGTATCCAATTTTAAAAAGAGATCTACTTACACAGAAAACATGATTGCTTTAACGTTAAGAATAACTTCTTCTTCTTCAAGTGCCCTGTCGGGTCCCCCCAACGTTGGCGATCACCTCGGCGAACCTGTCCCTGTCCTGCGCCGCTCGGATTAGCTCCTCCACACTTCGGATGCCGGTCCACTCCCTCACGTTTCGCAGCCAGGACAAGAATAACTTAACCTGTCGAAACCATTATATGTAATTCCAAATGGTGTATATAATTTCAGGGTATCTTAATAAATGTGTCAAATTCATCCACGAAATACTGTTAATTACAAATTTTAATGTATCCTTAATTGTCTGTATAAATACAATATATATTTTTTTGAAGTATTCATAAATTAAAATTTTTAATCAATATTCCTAAATAATATAAACAACAAACACAAAATATTCAAATTTCATTATTAATACGAGTGGTACTAACTTCGTAATCACACATTATAAACTCGCTGCGTTTTGGCTTCGTTACGAACTAATCGAAATCGAAAAATATTTGATAAAGTAATTGAAGGCCAAAACTGGGTATTAAAAAATACAGTAAACTAATATTAAGAAATTTTCATTAACATCATGTGTGTTAATAATTGCATACACAATTCCACTCATTTCAATTTATTTAAATATTATTGGATATGGAAATTGCATATGGAGAATAATATGGGAGAAGTTTACTGCATTCAATGAAACAATGTAAGTTTTGGTTTCGACCAATTAAACAAAATTGTTTCCATCGAACAAAGCAGATGATTGGAGATAGTTGTTGAAACCGGTTGTAATTTTTCTTTTTCCTTGCCTATGTCCTATTTACTTGGGGTCGGATCATCTTCTATGGCGTCTCCAGGATAGTCTGTCCTGGGTGGCGTCTGGCGGGATCCGTTTTCTTTTGAGAGTCCTGTGAATAAGGCTCATCAACGTCAAATTGGTCCATCTCTTTCATCCTCCGTTTTACATGGTCAGTTGGAAGTCGCATGACGTGGCCGTACCATTTCAGAAAAATCTCATCCAGTTTATTCGTGAAACCGGTCGTTATCAATGTAAAAATAAAATCATAATATTTTTTCAAGAGTTAAATACGATATAGCTCGAACAAATGAATATTTTAATTTAGGATAAATATTTATTTTCACTACTTACTCCCGTTATATAATATATAATATTAACTGTCTGAAACTGTATATAGACAATTCATACGCTTCTTGTGTATCAATTTTAAGCAATTAACAATCGTATTTATATATATAACAATATAGGTTAAATGCTGTGAATTAAGAAATGCTTCTCTCAAATTAAAACACACGTGCACATTACGAAATCAATTGTAATGTAAACACTTCTCATTTTTCCTTTATAAATATTTTAATAAAATTCCACATAGCCATAATATCTAATTTTAAAATAACATTTACATATTTATATTAACACATAGGTAAAAATTCTTCGTTTGGCATTTTCTTTAATGAATATCTGTTCTTAGAAAAAGTGTTAAAACTCAATAAACAATTTATGCTAATTATACTGATTACAATATATTCGAAATGCATATGTTTTGTTCACCATATCATATCATAAAACACAAATTACGAAGGTGTGTTTCCCAGTATATACCAGCACATAAAGACTTATACAAATAAAAATATATATATAGTTAACACAGAGTTTTGAAAAGGTAAATAACTAATACCTACTTTAATAAGTAATTCACTACATAAGTGTAGTCATTAATAAATCAAAATAGATTTATACAACGATCGTATAAATGTTCAATGTATAAAATGAAATTGGGAAGAAATGTGAATATTTTATGAATTTATTAATATAATTCAATAAAAGCACATATGTGGGATTTGCATTTAATACAAGTAAAACGAAATAAAGAGGCTTCTGTTCCTGAACTGATTCTATAAAACTAACTAAAATTAAAATTGAAATAAATAATTATATTTTATAATATAATATTCAATTCTTTATTCAACTGGTCTTATTTAACATAACAAAAATATATAAATTGAAACTACTACAGAAGAAAAAAATTTTTTTTACGAAAAGGGCTTAATCTTTTTTGACACATATTTATTTTCATTTCAAATTATCTGATTTTTGATATTTAGAACTAATTTACTAAGACATGCTTTGATTTTTTGTTCTTTCTCTAATTTATATTCTTTACCATTCTGCTTTTCTACATTTATAAAAATTATTTATATATGTAATTCTTCATTTATATGTAAAGTATGTTTTGGATTCTATGATTGTTTTATTCATAATTCCATATAGGAAGTAAGCTTGGTGTTTTATCTAAATTTTTTTTATAATGTTCAAAACACAAAACACTCAGTACTCACATATAATAATTATCAAATAGATATTATAAAATCATTAAGATCTTCTTTGTTTGAAATACAACATTTTGAATATTGCCAAGGAAGCGTTCACTTGTAAATATTTGAACGGATAAAGTTGAAAGTTGAAAACACACCTTGTACATGCGCGTGTTGTATTATGACTCCCAGACGAGGTAGAGAGACGCACCGCGAAATGTGAAGGCCAAAGCTACGTAATGTAGCTATCAACTTGATATACACAATATTTTGTTTTTACTTAACGCTACATACAATAATTTTTTTTATGTTTCTTGAAAAACCTCAGCATAGTAATTTCATTAAATTCAAACTGAAGTGTTCTTATATCAAACTTTATATATAGAACTAGATCATATAACTTGGAAAAAAAAGATGAAAGTAGGAAATATGTATAAAGATCTTTTAAAATAAGGTGTGATAATTATTGTTTGATTGAGTGACAAATGCAGATATGGGAAGATAATGCAATGCAAACAAAAGCGAATCAACAAAATAATGAAAAAATGATTGTGATCCAAAAAAATTATGTTGTTATTCGAAATTTCTTGGTAGAAGTTCAATATTATTATTATTATTTTGTAGAATCGCTCTTTATATCATGACATCATTTACCAAATCGATGTAATGGGTATTATAGCTGTCATAGTGATTCTCGTGACACGTGATAGGTAGCTTATCTATCGCCATTTTATTGTCACGTGAATTCTACACCAGACCAAAGACAGTGTGACAATCATACTGCTCTCGCCGGGAATCGAATGCACTTACCACTCGGCCACGAAGGTCGTCATTATAACCAATGAAAATAAAAAAATACAAGTATATATCCATATTAAGTTAAATTCTACTTAGGTTTATGGCTTCGACCAGTTTCGGCAGCTCGCTGCCATCTTTTAGTCGAGAATCTCATCTTCCGCCAGAAGATGGGAACGAGCGGCCGAAACTGGTCAAAGCCATAAACTTAAGTGGAATTTAATGAAATACACTTAAAAAAAAGCATTTTTTTTTTAAATTTTCATTATTTTAATTATAAACTTTGTACCCGTGGAAATATTGAATGTAGAAAGATATAAGTATACGTAAACCATGCGAATGGAACACAAAACAGAGGAAGCCCGAGAAGACTGACGTACGACCAAATCAAATTAATTTAAAACGTCGGCCGCGTGAGTTGTCAAGAGAAAACGACGTATGTGCATGACACAATATTTTAATGTTGAGGAGGTAGGAAGAGCATTTTACGAAAGAACAGTGTGGCAATCCATCGTTTTTGCCTACCCCTTAGCTCATCGACTTATGAACATGAAATATGCATTCGAAGATTTGATTAAAAAATATTTTGTTCTCTTTTTAATTAGCTGACTTTCCATTGATTATGCTGGTAGTAAAACAATAAATAAAATTATTGATACTGCTCGGAGGTTGACTTATTTCATTGTACTCGTATGATTATTTCATTGGACTTTTCAAAGCAACACACCAAACCAGCGCATCGACTATCACATTATTTGGTGAAATAAATGTAATGAAGAAATAAAATAAAAACGGTGCTGTTCAGAAGATCTTCCATTTTTGTCTTTATTTTTACACCGACCGGTTTCGCTCGCTAGCCTCGACAGACTGCTTTTAACAGGAGACTCAAAAACGTGTTATTATTGAATTATTATTTAAAATGAACCTCCATCAAGAGATCTCAGTAAAATCATTTGATATTATATTTATGCATTTGCATGTCTAATATTTTTACAATTATTTTATTACTTTTTTTAATATTCTTGTGCTGTATATATAATATAATAAATACGTAAAATACATTTCTGGTTGCTGTGTTATACGATTGCTTCATAAATATTTTCATATACAAGTCCTATTCGTCGTATAAAAAAAGACACGCTAATTTGTTTGTAAACATGCTAGTTTATCAAATTGTTCAAAAATATAAAAACAACTAAAACAATTTACTGACAATGATTTATGATTTTTTTCGTTGTGTATTTTTTAAATAAAATAAACGAGTTGTAATAACTCATGATTTTTTTAAGAATAGACAAAACGGAAATCCCGAAAAGGTTGAAAGTCTTGGTCTTTTGCGAACAGGCTCATTCTTCTAATATTATATAATATAATACATATAAGTTTTCAGCTAAGTACTGCAGAAGTGACATTTAGTAATAATGTTTAACAGACGTTTATTTATATAACTTTATTAAAAGCATAGAAAATTTCTGACAAAGCAATTTAAACTTTGACATTATGGTAATTTGTATAGAGTGAAATCATTATTGGACTGTTTGAACGCTCGCTTGTTTTAAAAGCATTATTTGAGTAACTGAAATTACATATTAAAAAGTTTATATAAAAAAAAAACATTAGATATCACTTAAGAATAATGAAATTGAATTATACAGTATTCTTTTGTAACAACAATAGCCATAAGTATTCCTGACACAAGAAACCTTGATGTTGATACAAGAACTTGGCAGCGAATTGCCGAAACTGGTCAATTATTATATTACTAGCTGACCCGGCAACGCTTCGCTATTGCTATATTAGAGTATATAAATACATCCAATATATATTAAAGAAATACAATTAAAGTTCAATATCAATTATTTTATTGGATAAAATGACATGTGTATAGGTGTAAGAATGTGTGTATCCTAATTCAGTTCATATCTTTAAAACATTTGTTTAATCCAAGCAAACTTGCTGTGAACTTGAATAATACTAATGTGAATTGAACAGTTGAAGGCTGGGCATTACCAAGGTGGCAAGTTTACAAAAAGTCTGAAATGAGTTTTTGATGCCAATTGGTCTTAAACATAGCTGTGCAAAAGCGCGTTATGATTTAATAATATAGTGTAGTTAAAACGTTACCCTAAAGATGCCACCCAAAAAAAAGTTAATATTTATCTTTTTCAGCTTTATTTTTAAACCATTTTTGTAACGTCCAGTCTTAATTTTTTCCTTAATATTTTAAGTGAAATTAAAAAAACAAATAAATATACTATATCACATTTGCATAAAACATTCATACATATACCATTCAAGGTCATAATAATGCTCTTAGAAATACAATGTTTAGAGAAACAAAACTCTTGATTTTGATGTCCATTAGATGAAGCTAATAATGCACATTCACTTAACCAATCGTCACCTGAGAGTAAGAAGGTTCCAACTAACAAAATTTCACATTTGGCTTTTTTTCGTGAAAAGGGTTCTTACTAACCTTATCTATACGTACAATTAAAAAAAACGTGTAATAGTATCGTCATTTTGATGTTACGAAAGAATCAAGTTCCATCTGATCATTCAAAACACACGATTCACTGAAAAAGGGTTCATTTAAACTTGGAACATTATTATTCTAACTGTTGCCAGACAAAATTTACACGTTTCTCAGTAAAAGAATCTCTGGAAATTGGAATAAAACCCTTTTATTCCAAGATACACACCCGAAACCAACAAAACTTTGACTTCATTTTTCTCAGCTTTTTACTTTTGTCAGTTGGAACCTTCTTACTCTCAGGTGACGCAATGACGAAATTTGTAAATTTGTGTGATGTCTGGAAATATACATTGAATCAATTCTCCTTTGGAGTGTGATTCTACAGAAATCAGTTGATAATTTAAAGCATTCATTCCATACAATGAACTTTCATTGTTGCAGAATTTTACCCATTCCAGAAATATTTAAAATGTTGAATGTAGGTGTTTCAATGTTTTGTATCATCATCATCATGAGTCTATATCCGTTCACTCCTGGGCGTAGGCCTCCTCCATCTGATTCAATGTCTGTCGATCCTGGGCAACACGCATCCAATGTCGTCCCTCCATCGAAGTTGAGGACGTCCTGGGTTTCGGGTTACAGTTCATCTATCATCAGGGCTGCGAGCGGCATGCCATTTTAGCGCTGCCACTCTTCCGATGATGTCCGACACTCCTGTTCTGCCTCTAATAATGGAATTAAACCAATTAATCCAACCTGTACATACCATTTCAAAATTAGTTCATAAATATAACAATCTGTCTTGCACATATCGAGGTGTGGGATCCATTTATGCCAGTATCTTGCGTTGCGTACCCCATCTCACGACATCTTCCACCTTGGAGATATCGTGAATAGCCGTGTTCCTCACCCTATCTCAAAGAGTCTTTCCTGGTATCATCCTTAGCGTCAGCATCTCTGCAAAAATCAAATAATTATATTAAAATGAGCAGTATATTAAAAAAAAACACTGGCGTGGGAACGTCAGACCATTTGGAAATGTTATATTAGTGGATTTTTCCAACTGAGGCAGCTAATGCTGTATGTAAGGATATGTTTACCTATCACAGCATTTTTATTTTCAGAGAAAAACTAAAACAGCTGAAGTAAATCGTCTAATCCAAAAGATATAGGTTATCGCCCTGCCAGAACAATTTTACATTAAAATAACATTATTAAAATAGATTATACCAATTCATAGAATTGTTACTTAGAATTTAACGTTTTTCCATGTAGAGTCATAACATAACCTAAAATAATACGTAAGTAAAACGATATATAATTTCATTTCTATTTGATATAATTTAGAACTAAAACTTTGAAATATGTAATGCGGAAATATAATCTGTATTCAATTAAACCAATTAATCCAACCTGTACATACCATTTCAAAATTAGTTCATAAATATAACAATCTGTCTTGCACATATCGAGGTGTGGGATCCATCTATGCCAGTATCTTGCGTTGCGTGCCCCATCTCACGACATCTTCCACCTTGGAGATATCGTGAATAGCCGTGTTCCTCACCCTATCTCAAAGAGTCTTTCCTGGTATCATCCTTAGCGTCGGCATCTCTGCAAAAATCAAATAATTATATTAAAATGAGCAGTATATTAAAAAAAAAACACTGGCGTGGGAACGTCAGACCATTTGGAAATGTTATATTAGTGGATTTTTCCAACTGAGGCAGCTGATGCTGTATGTAAGGATATGTTTACCTATCACAGCATTTTTTTTTCAGAGAAAAACTAAAACAGCTGAAGTAAATCGTCTAATCCAAAAGATATAGGTTATCGCCCTGCCAGAACAATTTTACATTAAAATAACATTATTAAAATAGATTATACCAATTCATGGAATTGTTACTTAGAATTTAACGTTTTTCCATGTAGAGTCATAACATAACCTAAAATAATACGTAAGTAAAACGATATATAATTTCATTTCTATTTGATATAACTTAGAACTAAAACTTTGAAATATGTAATGCGGAAATATAATCTGTATTCAATTAAACCAATTAATCCAACCTGTACATACCATTTCAAAATTAGTTCATAAATATAACAATCTGTCTTGCACATATCGAGGTGTGGGATCCATCTATGCCAGTATCTTGCGTTGCGTGCCCCATCTCACGACATCTTCCACCTTGGAGATATCGTGGATAGCCGTGTTCCTCACCCTATCTCAAAGAGTCTTTTCTGGTATCATCCTTAGCGTCGGCATCTCTGCAAAAATCAAATAATTATATTAAAATGAGCAGTATATTAAAAAAAAAACACTGGCGTGGGAACGTCAGACCATTTGGAAATGTTATATTAGTGGATTTTTCCAACTGAGGCAGCTGATGCTGTATGTAAGGATATGTTTACCTATCACAGCATTTTTTTTTCAGAGAAAAACTAAAACAGCTGAAGTAAATCGTCTAATCCAAAAGATATAGGTTATCGCCCTGCCAGAACAATTTTACATTAAAATAACATTATTAAAATAGATTATACCAATTCATAGAATTGTTACTTAGAATTTAACGTTTTTCCATGTAGAGTCATAACATAACCTAAAATAATACGTAAGTAAAACGAAACATAATTTCATTTCTATTCGATATAATTTAGAACTAAAACTTTGAAATATGTAATGCGGAAATATAATCTGTATTCATTTCAACGGCAAAATAGAATAAACGGAAGATATATATGAATTAGAAATATAAATATTTTACTTACGAAACAGTAACACGCAAATCAAAATTGACAGATGGGATGGGCAATCCGCTCACGAGTCGACTCAAAGATTTGAATCTTTTTGGTGAGCGGGTGGGCGATGATCCATAAAAAAAAGAGCGGCAGCTCAATGATCCGCCAGGTCAGGGGGGTCGGCAAACTTATTAGCCAAAGAGCCAAATGCGTACTTTACAACGATTTAAAAAAAAATTAAGAGCCAAATATGTTTATTGATTTAGATAACCTTTATTATAATTTTTGCACTTCATTCAATTACGGGTACACTGAATAAAACATTATTTCATACTTCTTCCTGTGATGAAGGCGACCAGCCTTCTCTCCATCTCTTTGGTGGTCATTCTGGTGGTCGATTGCCCTCTGGAGTCTCTTGCATCACGATATTAGGAATTCTTGCTGGATCCATTCTCTCGATGTCTCTGCCTACTCCATCTCACTATGTCTTCAATGTTGCAGGATTTGCGAATTTATTCGTTGGGTATCCTATCTCTAACGGTTCTCCCCACAATAGGTCGCAGTCTGGTTCTGACAGTGTCTGCTCTTGCTTTGATTCCGTATGTTATTATGGGCCTGATGCATGTTTGTTTGTTGTTATTATTATGTTGCAGGATTTGCGAATTTATTCGTTGGGTATCCTATCTCTAACGGTTCTCCCCACAATAGGTCGCAGTCTGGTTCTGACAGTGTCTGCTTTTGCTTTGATTCCGTATGTTATTATGGGCCTGATGCATGTTTGTTTGTTGTTATTATTATGTTGCAGGATTTGCGAATTTATTCGTTGGGTATCCTATCTCTAACGGTTCTCCCCACAATAGGTCGCAGTCTGGTTCTGACAGTGTCTGCTCTTGCTTTGATTCCGTATGTTATTATGGGCCTGATGCATGTTTGTTTGTCGTTATTCTTAATTTTAGGCACAATTCCAGGTTCTTACCAATAAGACGACTTCGTAGTTTACTCTTGTTAAAATTCCGGTGAATCGTATATTATTGCAAAAGAGTCGACTATTTTTAAGGGATCTGAGCTGAATGGTTCCGCTCAGTAAAGTGAGCCGATTCTTCTTGATAATTATCGAGTCGTTTGTCAAAAAAGTTGTTTGTCGTTGTGAATTTTTTTTTTAGCTCATCGACAAAAAATTTATCCTGGTGAATTTTTTTTTTTTTACCGGAATCAACTTTTTTGGTCGAGGAGCAAAAAAAAAGGTCACTAAAATAATTTCAAACTTTGAACGACTCAAAATGGTGAACCGTGGATCGTTAAAAAGAGTCGGCTCACTTTGCTGAGCGGAACCGTTCAGATCAGATCCCTGAGATGAGTCGTTTTGCCCATCCCTATACGTGCGTATATTTTTCAGTTCAAAAGAGCGACTAATTTCATATCTGACCACGCAAAGAGTCAAAAAAGCCACTAATTTGCATCTTATCACGCCAAGCGAATATAGACTCTAAAGATCGATACTCAGGTGATACGAACATGAAGGTCTATACTCGCTCGCACTACGAAAATTTATAAATTTACAAAGTTAATTAGAGCTCGATTAATAACAAAAATATGCCTATGCCCACCGCCGTCTATCTATTAAGGAAGTGTATCAATTTGAAAACGATCTGCCCAGGAATAACCCCGGAATCAGTCCACACACAGAGGGAAACTGTCTTTTATTTATATAGATATATTTAAAAAAATACAGTACAATTTTAATTTTCATTAAACACAATGAACTTTTACCGAGAAATGTTCATTAACAGCATTAATATTCGGAGAACTATGTAGCTGTAACTATGTTAATTTATTAATATAAATGAAAACGTCTGTTTTCTAAGAGTTTTGTTAAGTTTTTATTATGGAATTACATCTTTCGCCCTTCTAAGGCATTTCAAATACATGTCATTCAATAATTATTTTAATTAAAAATTCTAGAAGATAGACGTTTTCATTTATATTAATTATTTAATATAAAGTTTTACATGTTTAAGGAACAATAAATAGAACAATGTTATTATTTTTTGCAATTTTTAAAATTAATTTTTTTTTTGCAAATGCAATAATATCACAGGTCTCGTGATATACATAGGTATTCTTGTGATTTTATATTTCAGCTTGTTCCGTTTAAATGTTGATGAAAATGTTTTCTTAAAGCCATTAATTACAAAAGCCTTATATTATGTAAACTAGTAGAATAAACAATATATTAATTTCACAATTTATTGTTTCTATAATATGATGTAAAACTCTATACACATTATTTAATTTTAATGAGAAGGTCCATTTTTTTGAAGTTTTTATAATAATATTTTAGAGAGATATTTTTCAAATTAATATAGAATCATAAAATGTATGTTCCAATGACAATTTGAATAATTTCTTCAATATTATTTTAAAGTTCTTGCTGGTGAAGTGCCTAATTACAGATAATTAAAAAAACGGTGGATACGTAAAACATAAATTAAATAAACACAAGTCCGGATCGTCCATGTCAACATGTGCAACATCGAAAAAAACATAATGTGTTATTATATTATGTGCTAAATTAAAAAAACGGTGGATACGTGGAACATAAAATAAATAGAGAATATGTGCACCATCTAAAAAGAATATTTTGTGTTAAATTATTTTTATTTTGTTATTTTATTTTATATCATTGTATTTTATATTATTTGTTTTAGATTTATTTTGTGGGTGTTGGACGATCGAAGTGTGCGCGGGAGTTGCCTATTGGCGGCGATGAGGTTCGCAACCCATCACATCGCGTCTCCCGCGGGGCGAAAAGAGAAGGATGAAGTGCCGCATCAGTAAAAGTGTGACAGTTCATTCTTTCTGCCTACCCTTTCGGGGAGATGGCGTGTTGGTTAGTTAGTTAGTTAGTTAAAATCCATTTTAATATAGATTAATAAAATAAAAATGAAAACAAGTAAACACCAAGCAAATACAATAAATAAATGAGTTAGTCAAGAAAACAAATACGATATTTTTTTAATGATAAACTTAAACCAAAAAAATGTTACACAGTTGGTAAAAAATATGGTATTTATCCAATAAAGTCTGGTATAAAAAATGGCCGATTATATGCTGAACAATACATGCTATGCAGATGATGCCACCATCATGACTGAATCAGAAAATTAAAATGCAAACTAATGCTGAATCGGTTCACACTGCCTCTAAGAGACACATCAAGTCTCGATTAATAAAATTAAATGTACGACTTTGGCCAGATAGCAGGTCGGATGAATGTAATCGACCGCATGCAAATTGAACAAGTTTCAAATTGAAATATTTGGATGCTAGCAAAGAGAGCAACAACGACCTCTTCGGTGAATCGTTTGAAGATATACGAAAAAATTAAAAAACTGCAGAAATCCTCGATGATTATACAACACAGTCGGAAAGAATATGTATATGAATATCCAAAGCTTAGATAGCTAAGATCTGGGTGTGGACTTGTGTGGGATAACGGATCTACCGTGTGAAGTGATGAGGCAATTTAACAAGGCTACGCTCATTTCAGGATTCTTGAAAAATTCAATTTGGAAAAACCCTGACATGAAAATCAGCAGCAAAGTGAGAATCTATAAGACTTGTGTGCGACCTTTCATGACATATGGGATCGAGTGCAGGTCGGACACCATAATCACAAAAAACGCGCTCAGAGTGTCAGAAATGAAGACGCTCAGATATATATCTGGCTAGACACTGCAAGAGAGGATAAGGAATACACGGATAAAGAAGATATACGAGGTCGAGATTATGAGGTGGGAAAGGTAAAGGAGAAGATACTGGTATGCACACGTGAGGAGAATGAATCCATCCAGACTCCCCTTCATTGTGTTGCATGGCCAGCCCCGAGGTAGACGACCCCCAGGCAAACCACCAAAGAGATAGATGACATCTGGGAGTTGACTTCGCAAGAGGCCAATTCCTCTTAAAAAAACAGGCCACTAGGCCTACACTAAGAATAAGAAGAAGAGAAGAAGAAGAATATCCAATGCAAAGTGTGGATATACAAGATCTGCGTCCATCCTGAAATGACTTACAACGCAGAATCCAGAGCCGACACTGTCAGAACCAAAAGTACCCTTCAAATCAACTAAAAGTACTTAGAAACATTGCTAGCAAAGCCATTCGTGACAAAATACGTAAAAAATATATCCATATGATCCGAATGACAGCTGGCAGTCCGCCTCTCAAGTGGAAACTTGAGGTAGAGATGCGGCTAAAAGGCTTAAAATAAGTTTAAGAAGATTTGAAGTCTCAGATATGTCACAATTTGAGAAGAAAATATTTATATAATATTAATTCTATACTGTGTTCTTATACCGACCCTTATGTATGGAAGCGAAGCATGGAACTGGCGAAAGAAGGATGAAAGTAGAATAAATGCAGTAGAAATTAGATCTCTTAGATGAATGTATAAATACATTGTGTATGATAGAATGTCGATTGAATATATTAGAAGTGAATGCGGTGCAAATGATGGTGTTATGAACAAAATAATGAAAGAATCATTAAGATGGTTTGGTGGCACGATCAAATAAATCAAATATTGAATGTCGGCCACGTGAGGAGTCAGAGAAATCGACGCACGTGCATGACACGTCCATGAATGTTGAGGATGCGAGAAAAATATATCAGGAAAAAAAGTGTGGCAGCCCATTATTTCTGCCTACCCCTTCGGAGAGACGGCGGGATAGTTAGTTAGTTAGTTATTTCTATATATTGCTATTTAACATTTACCTGATGCTTGATTCATTTTAATTAGTCATTTGAAAAGTTATGGTTTTTGTAAATAGTCATTAATGGTACATCTACCCTATTAAATGCAAGAACAACAAAACAAACTTGTCCAATAACCGAACGATAACTATGCAAACGATTATAACATATACCAGTATGTGTGTATGTGAGTATATAATATGTAATGTATTTCCGAGAAGCGATTCTATGTATGTGAAAAACAAATGTAAAAACGTTTTATGTGCACAATAATATATCCATTTCCTTGCTAATCAAAAATATATTAAAAAATATCGTGTCTAATTAATATTAAAAATATCTAACCGGTTATACATATGTAAGTTTTTTTTCCCAATTAATTTATTTTACACATGCACAAAAGAGTGTAACAATAATATAAAATTTGTATAAATTACACAAACTTTATTTGATAGAATTAAAAAAACTACTTCGGTAATACTCTAACTAACTAACTAACTAACCATCACGCCGTCTCCCCGAAGGGGTAGGTAGAAAGAATGGACTGCCACCCTTTTCTTTCCTAAAATATTTCTCCCGCTTCCTCAACATTCATACATCGTGTCATGCACGCGCGTCGATTTCTCTGACTCCTCACATGGCCGACATTCAATATTTGATTTATTTGATCGTGCTACGTTTTCCTCGGTCTTCCTCTATTTCTGGTTCCATTTACATCATTAACATATAATTTTTTTACCATTCTTTCTTCATTCATCCTTTTTTCCATATGTCCAAACCATGTTAATGATCCTTTCATTATTTTGTTCATGACACCATCATTCGCACCGCATTCACTTCTTATATTTTCATTCGACACTCTATAATACACAGAGTATCCACGCATTCGTCTAAGAGATCTCATTTCTACTGCATTTATTCTACTTTCATCCTTCTTTTGCCAGTTCCATGCTTCGCTCCCATACATAAGGGTCGGTAGAAGAACACCATTGTGCACTGCCATTCTAGCTTTTTTGGATAGGTTTTTGTTTGCGACGACAACTTTAAGTGCACCATTCACTTTGTTGCCTGCCCCAACCCTTATTTCAATAATAATTTCGTTAAAACTCTGACGTAAATAATTCCATATTCTGTTCCCAGAAAACAATTTACATCTTCGTCTCTATTGAGATACAATTGATCGTTATAAATTTTTTTTATCTGCAATGGGTATCAAAATTGTAATTGATTCGTCATTCAATCGAATAATTAAAAAAAATAGCAGGAACCTTTTTTATATGTTGCATAACGTATTGTTAATCTCATCAAATATAAAGAATTTGGTAATATTAGTCCTGTGGTCTGAAACATAATCATTTTAAAACTTACATATACATTTCTAATATTTGATTAGCAAGACTCATTCATTCATATAATATTGAGCAAATCATTAAAATATTGCAAAACAACTAGATTTTTCTTATAAAATAAAATGATATGTCTAATTGAATTGAGGTTTAATTTATAAATAATAATAAAAAAACAAGTTTTTAAATTTTGGCGCGTTTAAAACATGCAATGGAATTTTTAAAACTTTCGTACGAAGCCCTTAATTTATGGTGTGGCATTATTAAATAAAATATTGCGAATACTTCTTATCAAAACACGTCTTTCATAACCCCGACGAAGTTCCCGCGGAGCGAAACCGGTTGGATGTTAAATAAAATTGTATAAAAATAGATTAAAAGCGTTTAAATAATATATTTAGAAATTTTTAACTTGACATTCATTCGGATTTTTTGTTCAATAATAGCATATTAAAATTTTTAACAATCCTAACACATTTACCAACACAACATTTTCTAGGCCAGGAGTCGTAACTTTGAGGATTTGGAGAAATAGAAGTGCGTGCATGACACGATTTGTGAATGTTGGGAAAGCGATAGAATTATGTCACGAAAGAAAAGTACGTCGGTCTATTCTTTCCGCCTACACCTTCGAGGAGACGGTGTGATGTTAAGATAGTAAGTTTTATTTTATTTGATACAACAGGTTATTTGAACCCCATTACTGTAAATAATTTGTTATTATATTGATTCTCATGCTATGTGACAGGTAGCTAATCTATCGCATTTTATTGTCACGTGAATTCTACACCATACTAAAGACAGTGTGATAATCACACTACCATCACCGTCGTCTAAGTTCCAAATGTGTTAAAAGCGCAGTGTTCCAAATGTGTTTAAATGTTTAAGCGTTTTTTTTTAAATATACTATACGTTTGTTTCTTTTAGTATATACGAGTACATGAAATTATATTCAGTATCTCTAGTCACTGTTTCAACTGTTTATATATACGTTTTGTGGGATTATTGGGTAAATTTATTATAATTAACTGGATTCTATTTATATCACATATTTGACAGTATGTATACGAGTATATTAAAGATAACATTTGCACATTTGCTATACACGATTTCGGTGTCACCTTTTCAACCTCTAGTCGTGCTAGACTCAATACCAATATTATTTTCAGTCATGCAATTACATGTGTATGTAGAAATAAATCTATTTGTTTAAGATGACCATCAAATTTAATAGCGGTGTCAATAATTTGATTTTGTGCAGGAATTGCTTAAAGAAAACTTAAATAATTTTCTTGAAATTATCTGGAAAAAGGTAAAAATACCGCCCTTGATAAGACTTTAATTTGAGATAGTTATAAGCCATAAATATGTGTATAACATCAAAATGAAAACATATTTCGATTTTAAGCTTGTAGCTCCTTGTAATTTAATTTTAATTAAAAACAAATTAAGGGTTTTTCATTGTATATAAAATGTACGAAATGGTTGCACTTAAGTTACATTTCAAAATAGAAATATATATTTAAACATTTATTTATTGATTGGCGTTTCTCTTATTCGTGTATAACCTACAGCATGTGTATAACTGTATATTAAAGAAAACTGATATTATCATAAGTTCTAAAATATAACAAATCCGTTATGCAAAAAAAATCATATATATTCTTCTTCTTCCTCCTAGTCGCATGACCTGTTTGTGAAGGTAAACTGTACTGATATCATGACGTCCAGCCGTCTCTCTATTTCACCAGAGTCCTTCCTGGCAGCCTCTTGCTGCTAGGGTTTTCATTTTTTAATATTTTTGCAAGTCTTGTATCTTCAACACGGCCCACATGATCCACCCAAAAGCGCCTTCTGCTTCTTCTCATTATATCTTGAAAACCACAGACAGACCTTATCATCTCATTTCTGCTCGGATCTCTGATAGTTATGTTTGCATTTAATTCTACTCAGAGAAGGTTTTTAGTCATGTACGTATCGGCTCTTGTTTCTATCTCATATGTTATTATGGGGCGAACGCAGATAGATTATTTTTTAGAATGAATTATTATACATATCAGTCTATAATAAGTAATGTATTCAATAACTAGATTAACTAATTCAACATTGACTCAACAATAAATTATAAAAATTATCATACATAATCATTGTTTCTTAAACGATGATATAAAACTCCATATTAAATTAGCTATTAAAATTTAATCGCTTTTATGGTATCACAATTTTTTTTAAATATTATTGAGACAGCTATTTCACTTATCTTGGCAGCATAATGTGTTACATTTTTTTGTTTATGTTGAGAGTTTTGACAACTTTTAAAATTAATTGTCGTGATTTTTCGAACCTTATGTGCATCTTTTTCAATGTCATTTTGAATAATTTTTTTGATAGCATTTTGAAGTTCTTGCTGTTAACAGTTAATTAAAAGAACGGTTAGTTCCTAATTAAGGGGAAAAAACTCATTTGTGTGATTACTTATATTAAACATCGTATGGGAAATCTGTTTCGGCCAAAAAAATGAACTATCCATATTGAATAATTAATACGAATAAAAATATCTGATTTCTAGAAGTTTTATAGTAAGGCATTATATTATAATGTCAACATTTTTATTCGTATTAATTATGTATTATATTGTGTAACAATTGCGTAAATTTAATCAAATTATTTTGATAGAGTAGGTTACAATTTTATGAGCATGTTGATCTTGAACATAATTCATATAAATTTTTTCCTCATCATATAGAGATTATACCGTTCTCGAATTAGGTATAGTATGGAATCTGTGTACACCGTGGCAACAGCTATGGCGGTCCCGAAGTCCCGGGTTCAATTCCAAGCGATAACAGTTTAATGAAAAAAAATAGTGTTACATTTTTTTGGTCTGGAGGGGTAAGCAGAGAGGATGGAACGCCATACTGCTCTATCCTGACACACTTCTCTAGCTTCCTCTACATGTATACATCATAACATGCACGTTCGTCATGACATGCTTTCTTGGTCTTCCACGGCCTTCCTTTTCACTCGCACTGCTTTATACAATATTTTAACCAATATTTTAGTCTATTCGTTTCATATGTCCAAACTATCTGAGCAATCCTTTTTTAATTTTACTTTCGATGCAATCATCTGCCTTATTTCTTACTTATTTCGTCGTATAATTTCATCGTGATATTTCTGATTTGAATAATATGAAGACATAAATTACTGAATTTATTTACGAACACCGAGTATCATACAGTATACAACTGCGCAAGCGTTGGTCGGTGAGGAAATTTTTGACAGCAAATTCGGAATTCTTCCTGCCATGGCTACATCTGTAGTGTGTACCTACATCAAGAATCTGTAAACAAGAATAACACAACGCCCGCAACATCGTGTGGTGTCTTATGTGTGTATTTTTAATTTGAAGGAGCCAGTTTTTTATTACTCTTTGTACAAAGCTCATTAACTGATGATTTGCAAGACGACGTGATTCTTAATTTTATAAAACATTTTACAACCTGTTTAAATCTATGATCATAAAAAGACAAAACATTATTGTATTTTGGTTCCTATATAAAGCTGCAGTTGATTATTCGAGTCACTCTGTACTGAGCAGTGATCAAGACAATATCGACATGAAATTTTTGGTAACTATAATTTTATGTTATTAGGTATTTAAACGCAAACAAATTGCTCATTGAGAGTAGTAAACAAAATAGTTGAAACGCATTTCCTTGTTTTTTTAAATTTTATTTTAAATAAGGGATGGATATAGCGATATAATTTTGATCCAATACAATTATTTTGTAATTCGTCATTCACTCTTCGAATAAATGCATGTGTAAATAAAAATAGCATTATTTAAATTGTTTTTTTTAGAAGGATTAATGCAATCATTAAATTTGTATGGATAAATATAATACTTCTTAATTGCTTTTTGTATAAAAAAGACATGTTTACTTATTATGTGCTGTATTAAAAAACTTATTTTAGTTGTTTTTGCTTACATATTGAACTTTATTGATTGTAATGTCTTATGTCCATACAAAATAGGGTTTTTTATGTTACGAAATGACATTTAATATTAAAATAAATTTTTAGATTCATTTCTTAAAAAAAAAACTGATTTTAAAATCATTTATTTATTTGATTATGGTGTATTATCTATGTAACAAAAGAGCAATGTGTAATTTACATTTTATAAGTACTAAGCCACCAGTGAAAGTAACCTCTTCTTCTTCTATTCTTTTAATGGATCTGTCGATCTATGAAACATAAATGATATCTCCTGAGATGATGAGGTTCAACTGTCCCTCCATTTCTTAGGTGGTCTTTTGGGTGGATGGTGTCCGGAGGGAATTTTGTTAGCGGCTATATGAAGAATTCTTTCTACTCAAAACTTATCTCCGTGGTCTAACCAGTACCGTTACCTTTTCCTGCTCAAGCTAAAGATGTCTTCCGCCTGATGGGTCAATATTATTTCAGAGTTTCCTGAAATAAGAGTCCTCCCTGCTATAGTTTACAGAACTTTCATCTCAGACGTTCGAAGAATGCTTTTAATCCTATCTATGTCAGCTTGAGTTTCCATACCTTATGTCAAAATAAACCTGGCACAGGTTTTGTAAATTCTGACCTTTCTATTGATGGGCTTGTGCTTGTTCCTCCATATTTTGTCCATTAAGCAGCTGAACATTTCAAACCATTAATTGCAATTGATGATATTAGTTGAAATAAAACTATTTGTAAATATGTAATTCTACCTTTTTTTATAACTAACTAATTAACTAACCATCACGCCGTCTCCCCGAAGGGGTAGGCAGAAAGAATGGACTGTCACACTTTTTTTTCCTGACATATTTCTCTCGCTTCCTCAACATTCATACATCGTGTCGATTTCTCTGACTCCTCACATGGCCGACATTAAATATTGTATTTATTTGATCGTGCCACGTTTTCCTCAGTCTTCCTCTATTTCTAGTTCCATTTACATTGTTATCATTTTTTTACCATTCTTTCTTCATTCATTCATTTCATATGTCCAAACCATCTTAATGATCCTTTCATTATTTTGTTCATAACACCATCATTCGCTTTTTTTATAATGTTTATAAATATAGCGTTTTAAAGTATTTCATATATCAATGAAAAAATAACATGGTGAATATAACGCCAAACCTTCACAAGAGCCCAAGGTCTATGTCAAGATGGTTTGATATTAAGACAAAAAAGTATTTTTTTAATAGATTTGCATAACGGCGCGTAGGAAATGATTAAAAATAGTTTTTTGGTTATCTGATTAGATCGTAGCACGACTGAGATACGAGAAATCGGGAAATATTTTGATACATCACGACTTGAAATAACATTCAATTTTGTTCAATAGGAATTAATTATAATACATTATTCAATAAATTCAAGTATAGCTAGCATTCGTTCATCTGGTATGTAGACACAAAAAAATTACAGTAAAGTTTTCTTTTAAACGATTGCATAAAGAGTAAAAGTTGTTGTTATTTTATATATCACGATAGAAGTTCATCGAAAATAATGTAAACATATTTTTTGTAAATATTTAACTAACTAACTAACTAACTAACTAACCATCACGCCGTTTCCCCGAAAGGGTAGACAGAAAGAATGGACTGCAACACTTTAATCGATGCTGCACTCTATCCTTCTCTTTTCGCTAACGCGAGAGACGCGGTGTGATGGGTTGCGAACCTCATCGCCACCAATAGGCATCTCCCGCGCACACTTCGATCATTCAACGTCTACATAATTAATCTAAAACAAATTATACAAAATACAATGATATAAAAAAAATAACACATAAAAATAATTTGACACATAATGTTCTTTTAGATGGTGCACTTGTCGTCAGCTGGACGATCCGGACATTTGTGTTTATTTAATTTTTTATTCCGCTGTTTTCAGTTTAATTAGGCACTTAAAACAATCCAACACCAGCAAAAAAAAAACTTGAAAATTTGATTGAAGAATTTATTCAAATTGTCATTGGAACAAATGAAAAATTTATTTTTACACCTGTCAAAATTATTTTTATAAACGAAAAAACTTGTATTATTTTAACATCAGAAGAGTGAAAACGTATTTTGTGTCACAAATAACTATCATAAATTGCGGCAACAACCAAATTGACCAAAACAATTCACTTATACAAGAAATATTTCCAAATTTACAGGAGCACCACATGAATAAAACCTTTTTTTAAAAATCAGAATTAGAAATTATATATTTTATAGTATATATTTAGATCAATTTCACTTTTGTTTATGATTTCGACCGGTTTCGGCAGCTCGTCACCATCTTCTGTTCGAACCGGAAAAAGCCATAAATATTACTGGAATTTAAATTAATACATTATATTGTACTTTGTTTTTTGTTGTACTATATTTTTGTGTTCGCATTGTCATTTTACACTAATTATTGTTTCCTGAATAATTTAGATACACTACATATAAAAAAACAAATGTTAATATTATTGAAAACGTCTATTTTCTAAAGTTTTAATATAGGTGTTTAATGTCAGTGACAACTTATGCTTTTGCTAAGACATTGTTAAACATTTGATTGGAAACATGTCTCTCACATAAAATATAATAATACTTCTAAAAATAACCATTTAAACCAATATTTAACTTTATTTTGTCATAAATAAATTGATATATAGTTATAATATATTAAGATTTATTAAACAATTTCTATTTTGAACCTAAAATAAAGCTTGTTATCAAATTATGAAAAAGAAATCGAGTCATGTTTAAGATTGAATCTGAATCGTCTGGATTAAAAGCTAAGCTTTCCCTTAGATCACCATCCAGAACGAGCTTATGAATAACTTTCTTCTGTGAATGGACAAGTTGAATCATCAGCACCAAAGAAATGTTACATAATTGAAGGGTACAAATCTATCAAGTTAAATTGTAGTCGGGATGTTATGAGTTTTGAATATAAGACATGAGTCTTCTTGTCCGGTCTCAATC
Source organism: Lepidostoma basale (assembly GCA_022606425.2). Taxonomy (NCBI): domain Eukaryota; kingdom Metazoa; phylum Arthropoda; class Insecta; order Trichoptera; family Lepidostomatidae; genus Lepidostoma; species Lepidostoma basale. The sequence goes on along the minus strand of JAHDVF020000053.1, from coordinate 310,118 downwards.
TAATGATTGGTCTGCACCAAGGCGACGCATTTCCTCTTCCACTCCGTTTGGTCCTCGGAAACTTTTGAAAACTCTTCGCGAACCTCGGCAACTCTTGGCAAAACATGAGTATATGTAAAATAATGCAGGAAACCCTCTAGGCTAGATTCGAACTCAAAGTATTTATATATAGGATTTATCCTATAACAAATATGCCAGAAAGACTGCCAATCGCTTTCATTTTATGATTGTGCAATAGAGGAATAGGACGAATGCTTCTTTGTAATAATAAAATAATGGCAATTTTCCTTGTATCTAGGTATTCCTCTTTCTGGTAGTTGGCGTGGCCGTAGCCATCCCCTACAAGAGCGCCCCGCCCCAACCCGTGCACAAACCGGCTCCACCCCCACCTCCACCCGTGCACAAACCGGCTCCACCCCCCAAGGATGAGCATTACGGACACCACCATCACCGCCGTGACGTTGAAGAGAAGAGCGCCGCCATCACTGACCAGCACTTCAAGAGTGACCCGGAAGGAAACTTTGAATACAAGTATGCCAAATAATTTATTAATTAAGCCCGTTCTGAATAAAGTATCTATTGAAAATAGTATAAGGAATAGTCATTCAACATTGAGCCAATTCAGTTTTCTAATGTGTAATTTGAAGTGAATTTAGGAATTAAAAACTATACACGAATTCTATTAGCTATTTAATTGATTGTTTGAGTTATGGAGGATAAGTTTATGGAAAACTGGGAATGTTTCTGATTCTTTTTTATTTTAAAACGATTGTTATATATTATGCTAAATCAATATTTTTTTTGTAAAGTTAACCATAGCCGGGAGCATGAAAATCAAATACTTATGAGTACGTGGCGTAAATATGCGAGTACTAAAATCGATAATTTAAAATGTTTTTTGAATAAGTCGTTGTCATCACAAATAGTTTTCTAGAGCAACAAATTATTGTAAATAAAGTCATTTATGTACATAAAAAGTACTATCTATCTATCATATAATCCATTTAAGATATTTTAATTCAATTCTTAAAAACACTTAGTTATTTTATAAGAGAACAAATATTTAATAGAGAAACAATGAAACTATAAGGTTTATAAGTACAATTAACATTAAGTGTTAAATGTACTTATTTTTTCTTGAATAATTACACAAAATTGATAAATTAAGTATTTTACAATGACGAAAACATGTATTTTATTTACATTAATATTATATATATAAAAAATGCCAAATCTGTAATTTAAGAATTTTATCCGACATGTGCGAAGTGAAATATATTTTTTGTTTTTAGTTATGAAACCCAAAACGGAATCGTAGCTCACGCAATTGGAACCCCCAAGGCTCTTGGCGGAAATCCTCCGGAAATAGCTGAAACTATCCAGGGAACCTTCTCCTGGAAAACTCCTGACGGCAAATCTGTCAATGTGCAGTACACCGCTGACGAAAACGGATACTACCCCAAGTAAGTGAATTTTCCTATTTAATCATTTTAAACTTCATAGTTTTTTGAAATATGTAACAGTTTTAAAGATAAATTATCTTTAAAAAATATCCATTATTGTTCTTTTTTATTTGACAATGGAAGTTATTTAAGATATTTATTAAAACAACTTATTTTATCCATTTAAAAAATGTTTGTGTAAATTTATTCGATCTCCAGGACATCGTTTTTAAATTAATATTTATAATATTAAAAAAAATGCATTTCTTAAAACAAGTAAATGTATCTTTGTATACACAAACACATAGAAATATGTTATATTCTACCTGTCATATCTTATATAGTCATTTTGGGTTATACATGACTACTACTACTTCTCTGCGCTATATCCCAGTGTGGGACTTGGCCTCTTTCAAAACAGTTCTCCACTAGCTTCAGTCTTTGGCCATATCTCTCCATTCCCCAGTTTTTTTCCATTTTTTCCCAGTCTTCTTCCACGCAGTCCGCCCATCATTTTCTTGGTCTGCCATTTTTCGCGCGACACCCATCTGGATATAATTTTTGATGCTCTACCCTCTGATAATATGTCTATAAATAAATTATACATTAGTGGAAATAAAGCTTAAATAATTTCCTGTAAAAAAAGCCAATCAATTAAAAATAAAGATTATGTTTGGGTTTTGTACACAAATGTACACATTGAATTTAAAACAAACATACATTATATTAATAATTTGTTTATTTTTGTTCCAGGGTCCAGATATAAATGATCCAAGCAGTTTAACTCGTTCTCCACTTCTCTTCTCATCTGTACTATCAATGTAAAATATTATATTCAAAGTTTACGAACGATATAAAAGTGAATATTGAGTATTCATCTGTAATGTTTGTAAAATATATTTTAATATTTTAATACATTATCTCAACAGACACGTTTTTATTTTATTTAAGTATAACCTTTATTTCGATAATTCAATATATTCAACATTTTGAGTATTGCAGCCATAAAACAGATATGTAAATAACATATTAAATAATAAAAAAAAATAAATAGTAATTTTTCAGAATCGCTAATCTTCATAAATGAAATGCTATGTTTATATATGTTTTTTTCGTTTCATAAATTTTCTTATGATGAGAACAACAGAACAGCCACGTATTTTTTTTTTGTAAAATAAGCTCCTGGGATTAAATAACTTGTATTATAATCAAACCCCCTTTACTATTTATATAAAAACCTTTACTGAATGGCAGAAAGAGTTTTTTTTTTCAAATGCAAAAGTTTTATTAATGAGTATGATTAAAGTCGAGAGTCAAAAGTTATAAATTGATCCAAAATTAAAAAAATATATAAAGAGACATCTATCAATGAATAGATAAACTCAATTCTTAATAATATACTATTAAATAGTTGCACCCAAGATCTGGGGTTGTTGCCCTATAGTATATAAATTTGAAAAAAAAATGAAATTTGGTTTAAAAAAAAATTATACCCAAACAAAAGCCTATTCAAAAAAGCTAAAATGGCAGTGCACAATGGTGTTCTTTACCGACCCTTATGTATGGAAGCTAAGCATGAAACTTGCAATAAAGGATAATAGTAGAATAAATGCATTAGTTTTAGACGAACGTGTATAATCTGTGTATGACAGAGTGTCGAATGAAAATATAAGAAGTAAATATAGTGCGAATGAAAGTGTTATGAACAAAATAATGAAAGGATCATAAAGATGGTTTGGACACATGGAAAGAAAGAATGTATGAAAAGTATGTAAATGGAAGTTGAAATAGAGGAATACCGACGAAAACACGTCAAGATCAAATACATCAAATATTGAATGTCGGCCACGAGAGGAGTTGGAGAAATTGACATGCGTGCATGACACGAAGTATGAATGTTGAGGATATGTCAGGAAAAAAGTGTGGTAGTCCATTATGTTTGCCTACCCCTTCAGGGTGACGGCGCGAGGGTTAGTTAGTTATATATAAACTTTATAGGTTAACAAAACATAGGATATAAAACGAATAAAACAATGAAAAACTGCTGAAATTGTAATTTCATAAGATGTTTTCCTTTTGGTATATGAGGTGTAAACTACAATAATTATTAAATTTGAATTATTCCAAAATTGTTTTGAAATAAAATATAAATGTTATCGATTATTGTGTATACTGCGTAAAACATGTGATGTTAAAGTACTTTGTGTCAGGTTTTCCTTTATGACACGAGTACATTTGTATACCATGAGTACTACTTTTGCTTACTCCTTATATGGTTGTTTCCATTTTATAATACAATTGCTAATAGAATTATTAGAACCATTCAATTAATTGATGATGCATTTTAATTTGAATTATAACGAGCAAAGAGAAAAACCTTGTGTAAGATTATTAACGTTATAAACTATTCAATATCTTATAATGTGTCAACGTTGTTTCCTATATATACAGGGAGGAGATTATCTAGGTCACTACAACATGAAATTCGCGGTTACTATTATAGTAAATAGTATTATTAATCTATGTATAATATTTTTTTGTAATTCCGCAGTGTTAACGCCTCAACTAACTAACTAACCAACCATCACGCCGTCTCCCCGAAGGGGTAGGCCGAAAGAATGGACTGCCACACTTTTCTTTCCTGACATATTTCTCTCGCTTCCTCAACATTCATACATCGTGTCATGCACGCGCGTCGATTTCTCTGACTCCTCACATGGCCGACATTCAATATTTGATTTATTTGATCGTGCCACGTTTTCCTCGGTCTTCCTCTATTTCTGGTTCCATTTACATCATTAACATATAATTTTTTTACCATTCTTTCTTCATTCATTCTTTCCATTTGTCCAAACCATCTTAATGATCCTTTCATTATTTTGTTTATGACACCATCATTCGCACCGCATTCACTTTTTATATTTTCATTCGACACTCTATCATACACAGAGTCTAAGAGATCTCATTTCTACTGCATTTATTCTACTTTCATCCTTCTTTTGCCAGTTCCATGCTTCGTTTTCATACATAAGGGTCGGTAGAAGAACACCATTGTGCACTGCCATTCTAGCTATTTTGGATAGGTTTTTGTTTGCGATGACAACTTTAAGTGCACCATTCACTTTGTTGCCTGCCCCAACCCTTCTTTCAATATCCTCGTCCCCTCGACCCCTCGTCCATCTCTTGTAAACATACTACCTAAATACACGAACTCGACTACTTGCTCCAAATTTTCACCATTCACGCTAATGTTGCAGACTGTCATGATTTCTTCTTTTTCAAAAATCATTACCTTGAACTTATTAACATTCATCATCAGATCATTTCGCATGCATACCTCATACATGCAATTAACCAGGACTTGTAGTTCATGCTCGTTGTCTGCAAGTAGGACAGCGTCATCCGCATACAAGAGACAGCTTACTGACACTCCGCTCATTTTGGCACCTACATCCAACCCTTTCAGCTCTTTCATACACTTGTCCATATACAGATTAAATAACCACGTGGACATTACGCAACCCTATTTGACACCTTTATTGATATTAAACCAGGCTGTAAGATCTCCATTTACTCTGACACTAGCAGTGCTTTCCGTGTATAGCGACTTAATTGCCGCGATCAGTTTTGTACTTAATCCATATTCAGACAATATTTTCCACGACTTTACTCTATTAACGTAATCACATGCTATTTGCAAATCGACAAACGCACAGATAAGTTTGCGGTTTTTGGCCAGAAACTTCTCTGTCAATGTATGAAGTCCAAAAATTTGATCCATACATCCTCTGCCATTCATAAAGGCACCTGGAAATACTTAAAGGAACGTCTCAAGCTCATCAAAAACAATGTATAAACATACGAATTATTAATAACCACTGTATTAGCATTTGTACGAACTTTTTTTTACTGTTTGCTTGAAGTTATGATACTGAATTGTATTATATAATTTTTACCGGGTTTGTCAATGTTGTGACCGCATTCGCAAGCAGTGCTGACAAAACTGGTAAAATGATTAATATCCTTCCCTCTTTCTTAGGCATTAAGGCACACCCTATGCCTTATTTTTTTTAAATGTTCATATAAAATGTGTTTCTCTGTCAATGTAACAGTTTGTTTTTGTTACCTTGACGAAGCTTCGGCGGGAGCGAAACCGCTTGTTTCGATAAAATAAAATAAAATTTTGTGTCAATGAAATACACAAATGTTATAAATTATTTTTGATAATGTTAATCCATTACTCACGTGCTTCATACGAAAGTATGAATATTTGATTCTTGTTGGGACGAAGCCAAACATCAATTTAAAACGGCTTTGGAAAAAGGAAGGCCCATCTTCTAATTAATTATGTTACCAAGTTTTTATAACTAATGCACAACTTAAACATTGATGGATATTTTAACTGTAGGTGCTATTTCTCGTGATGGTTGGCTCGGCCATGGTAACATGCAGATTACGATGCAGTACCACCCTCCCACCCCTGCAACGCTTCATTTTCATTGCAACGATCTTTCTAAAGCTAACTTTCACTATATTTTTCTTAACTCGTCCGAATATTCTAATTTATGCTAACGCTCCTATCATGTAATAATTATAAATGTCTCTCAATAATTATTGGTACCCTCTGGATTAGGTCTCTAGATTAAATACTCCCTGGATTAGCTAACTCTCAATAATTATTAATAATTATAAATATCTTAACAAAAATAATCCAAAGAAGATTCTATAGTTTATGAAACTTAATAATTCAAATACTGTGACTCGACATAATGTGCGAACCCTGAAATAAAACCTTCACAATAATACGGACGACTTTAAATCAACCTAACTGAAGGACATTATAAATATTTAAATTAATATATTATATATTGGAATTATAATGCAGCAAAAAACAGCTTCCTGAAAGATACAATTTCCTTACCATTAAGTAATATGGTTTATTTCAGTGTCTATTATAATATAATACATATATTGGGACTTAAGGAAAGGTTTGTCAATCATCAGCTTTGGAATCATAACAAATAATTATACAATTTTTTTCCGTAATTGAGCATATTTTCACACGTTTTAAAGATATTATAAAGCTTTCATCGTTGGGGGAATTTATAAAATTGTTCTTCCGACGATGAAGTTTTTACTCATTCAAAACATGTCGAAAAGAAATCACTGGAAAAAAATATGTTTTCATTCATGTAAACATTATAGACATGAAATACCATAATTTTTATAACTTAATCTGAATAGCCACATGAGCCGAACCTCTGTAAGCCAGAAGATGCAAGTCTTGAATACATAAATAAACAAATTGAATACATAAAAAAAAATAAGAAACGAAGTGTCGGATGACGAAGAAAATCCTGGCTGAATGGAACCTTTTAGAATGGATAAGTTACAACACAACATTCCTGTTTAGAGCTGCTGCATCCAGAGTGGAAATAGCTATGATCTTGTCCAACCTCCGATAGGAAGGTGCTCTCTCATATTCTGAATGGGATTTGTTTACAGAGTTTTTGTTCTTTGCTTGGAAATATGTTTCATTTATTGTATATTAATAATACATACAATTTCCTCTATTACCTAAATATTGAACTATTGTTAATGGAAATTATTATAATATTTTGATACAGATCTTGAGATATTATTTTTTGCTTATTTCGGGTCTAAGATAAGAAGATCTGCAGATGACCTTTCTTATCCCTTCAAGAGAATATTTTTTTCTCTTCTCACCTTTTCCCATGCGTATCTATTAAGAGGTCTGTGACAATGTTTGATATATTTTTTTATATGAAGCACTCACTTTGTGGTTAGACATTTTAAACATATAGAAAAATAAATAAATCACTTTGTATTTAACCATGATGTATGGTTATTGTAATTGATACCAACTAGTATCGCTTGGAGCTAAGCTTCATCAGGGCAATAAAATAATTTGCTAAAAAGTTATCATATTACAATTATGAAGCTTGGGTCCAAGCAAAACCAGTTGGCATCAATTATAATAATCATTTTTAGGTTAAAGACATAGTCTATATCTATAAAAAAAATTATTATAGAATTGTGTTTAACGTATAAAATATTTTTTTTCTGTATTCACCATTACTTCGTGTTGCGGATCATAATTTAACTTAAAATAAAGAAAATATTTTAAGTATTCAAATAAATTTAACTTTCAAATATAATAATTGATTTATTTCCTTTGTCCTAAGATTAATATCTGGACCCCAATAATAGCTTTTTTTAAAAACATTCTTAAATAAAAAAATGCATAAAACTTTCGAAAAAAACATTTTTACATCTATCGTATCACATTCAAGATAGAATTTGTTTAAATGTTTGTTTTGTATATATTTTTTAATTACAATGATGAAGGGCTTTTGTATCTCAAAACATGTCCGTAATTTAATGAAATTTTATTTTTTGTCAAAATATAGTTTTGTTACAAAGTAAGAAAAAATATATAGATAATGAGATACAGCTGCCACGAAAATTTTATGAATTTTAAATAAGTAACTGTGTACAGTTATTCAGTGAATATGTAGTTTAAATAAAATTTAAATATTTGTTTTAATTACCCGTATAAATTATTGACATACTTATTTAAAAAACTAGCTAACATAACTACATAACTAACATCACACCGTCTCTTCGAAGGGCAGAAAGAATGGACAGCCACAATTTAACCGATGCGGCACTCCATCCTTCTCTTTTCTCCCCCGCGGGAAACGCGGTGTGATGGGTTGCGACCCTCATCGCCACTAATTTTTACAATAATTTTATTTTTACTGTTTAAATCAATTGGTTATTTGAAAAACTTATACATGTGATAAAAAGTTTGCCATGAGTACTGCGGGGGACATAAACTGTAAATAATTATTTTCTAAGCAGAGCCATCTACCAACAAACTGTTTAACTGAATATAACACCTTCTTAATGGAATTAAGTTTATTTCAACAATTCTATGTACGAGTATACAGCTATTTGAGTATTTCAGCCTTGAAAATGATATGTAAATAAAATATTCAACAATAAATAAATGAATAAAAAGATTTTTTTTAGTATTATCAATCTACCAAAATAAAAAGTTTAAGAATATGTATTTTTGTTCCACATAGTTTTCATATGATGAGAACAACAGAACAGTCGAAATGATTTTTTTTTGTAAAATAAGCGCCTGGGGTTAAATATTTTTTTTCCCATTTCCATTCATATTAAATCTTTGTTTTAATTGATTAAAAGTCAGAAAGTGTTTTGCAAATGCAAATGTTTTAATTCGAGTATAATATTTTTCTATAATATTATTCTTCTATAATTCGAGTATAATATTCTTCTATAATATTATAATATTCTTCTCAATCTAATGATTGGTCTGCAGCAAGGCGACGCATCTCCTCTTCTACTCCGCTCGGTCCTCGGCAACTCTCTTCAACTCCGCATAAGAGGTGCAGCCCATGCCTCGGCAAATCTGGTCTAAGTATAGAGTATAATATATTTCTCAAACCCTGAAAAAGAAAAGTATTATAAAAGAAAGGACAAAAGTCATAAGCTCTAAAATTTTAAATAATAAATTAAGAGCCGTCTCTCGATAATTATTATTTTTCTTATTATTACGTTGATTCGCTCTTAACAACATTACAGCGCCAGCCAAATCGATGGTATAGCTATCATATTGATTCTGGTGACATGTGATAGGTAGCTAATCTCTTGCCATTTTATTGCCACGTAAATTCTTCACCAGATCAAAGACAGTGTGACAATCTCATTGTCAACGCCGGAAATCGAACCCGGGATCCCGGTGCAGGACTTAGCCTCATCCACAACAGTCCTTAACTGGCTGCATAAGCTGTATCAGTTAACAAAGGCAAAAATTGAATAAAATAAGGAATAACTGCTGAAATTGTAATTTTAAAAGTTATATTCGTATTTTTTGTTGTTGTTATGTGGGGTGTAAACTACAATAATTATCTTAAATCAGGTAAGACTGTTTTGAAATACAATATAAATGTTATCGATTATTGTGTTTACTGCGCTATGTGATGTAAAAGTACTTTGTGTCGGGTTTTCCTTTAAGACACGAGTACCTGTATACAATGAATACTGCCTTTGCCTTTTCCTTATCTAGTCGTAGTCATTTTACAATTATGTACTTATGGAATTATTATAACCATTCAATTAATTGATGATGTATTTTAATTTGAAATACAACGAGCACGGAAAAAACCTTGTATAAGATTTTTAAACTTATAAACTAGTTTAAAACTATTCAATATCTTATAATGTGTCAACATTGTTTCCTATATATACACGGAGGAGATTATCCGTGTCACTATGTTCTGAGTAGTGATCAAGACTAAATCAACATGAAATTTGCGGTAACTATTATTGTAATATATTATTGTATCAATACGTTTTTTTTTTGTAATTTAGCAGCGTTTAACGCCTTAAGCTTATCAAAAACAGTGTATTGAAATATGAAACATTAATGTCTAAACATTGTATTAGCGTTTGTTTGATCTTTTTTTTATATATGGATACTGAATAGTATACTATAATTTTAACCGGGTTTGTCAACGTTGTGACCGCATTCGATCCACAAATTAAGTGCTTCATATATGAATGTATGAATTATTTATGCATGCTGGGTCAAAGTCAAAAAAAAAAAGATTCAAAACGGCTTCGGTAAAAGAAAGACTTGTCTTCTCTTTAAATAAGTTACCAAGTTTTAATAACTAATGCACAATTCAAACATTGATTTATTTATTAACTGCAGGTGCTGTTTCTCGTGATAGTTGGCGCGGCCATGGTAACGTGCCGTAGATCGCGAGGAAAAACTACCCCTCCACCCCTGATACTGTTCATTCGGCGCCGTGACGTGCAGGATAGGATTCCAGCCATATCTGATCAACTTGACCATAATACCGAGGAAGGAAAATCGAATGAAAAGTAAGTGTGATTTTTTGTTCACGAAAAAATATATTTAACTCAAGGTTCTTTCCTTGTTCTAAGTTCCCAGTATAGTCTATAAATATTTTTGCTGGTTCTTGGGATGCCACTTGGGCATTTTAAATATTGTAAATTCATGTAGCTATCCGTATTACAGTATGAAAAGTATCTATATATAATATAATTATATAATATAATTATACTTTTTAGAAAACAAACACTGCTCCAACTGAATACATAATTTTATATGTGGTTTCATGGATATCCGTTACTTGATAAATCAATAAAGAAACCTCTGGTATAATTCGTAATGATACGTTCTCATTATATATCTAGACATAAAAAGTGTTAAAGTAATAATAATTGTAGTTTATTATTAATATTAATACCATAACATGTACAGTGCATTTAATGAGAGAATAATGTAACATTTACATATAATTTACCAGAGTTTGCCTTGCATTTGTTATGTTATAAATTTATGACAACTGATGAAAAATCTTTGTAATGTTCCTGTGAAGACTTCTGTAAAAATGAATAGAAAAGTAAACGTCCGTTTTCTAGAAGTTTTATTATATTTTATAGCAATGAAATGTTTTGCTTTGCAAATGATTAAATTTGATCATGCCTTTGCAAGCCGAAACTTGCCTAATCCCCTAAAATGTAATAAAACTTTTTAAAAATAGACTTCTTTATTTATAATGAATATTTAATATTAAGTTTACTATCATTATCCAAGAAACAATTAACAAGTTATTGTAGTGATTATTGTTCCTTGTACAATAATATAAAACTAAACAATGTATTAAATATATTGGGTGTATCAGAATGTTCGGTCCGTTTTTTTTATGAAAATCGCATTTATTTGAAAGGTAAAATAAAAAATACATTAATATAAATATTGTCCATAGTTAGTAACTATTTTTTCCCATCTTTCTTGCAATGTTGATTTCCGCGTTGAAAAACCGCCTCGACTTTTGAGGCAATCCTGGCATCGACCCAATTTTTTATATTTGTATATTAATGGAAGTCCTACTCTTCTAAGGCATGCGTCATGAATCTGAACAAGTGATTATCCGATGGTGCCACACCTGGTGAATAAGGCGGGTGCAGTTGAATCTCCCAATCCTTTCATGTACAATATATTATCATAATATATATGTACAATATTTTATTTTACCTGTTTTCAATCTTCTTTCCGTGTCCTGTCAGGTCTCCCCAATGTTGACTATCACCCTTGAGTAGGCCTTCCTGTCCTGGGCAGCTCGGAACAGCTCCTCCACGGTCCTCAGCCATGTCCACTCTCGGATGTTCCTCAGACAGGAAACCTGCCTTCTCCCAACACCTCGTCGACCCTCAATCTTACCCTCCAAGATCAGATGTTTTCAATAGATGCCTTAAATCTTTATTTTGTAATGTCTATTAATGAAAACAACTGATTTGATGTGACCCACTATTTGTATGTAGTTTTTCACTGTGATTGCAATGTGAGATCAAGCATCGTCGTGTTGAAGAATCAGCTTACTGTGCCTAATGGCCCATTCCGGTCGTTTTTCAACCAGTGCCTAATTAAATCGCATTAGTTGTTGTCAGTAGATTCCCCCCGAGACTGTTTCATCACGTCCTCCTTACATTCCTGGTCTTCAAACTTTTTCGGTCTTTCAGGGCGATCTTGGTTGTCAACGCTAAAATTACCAACTTTAGAGCATCTAAACATGATTAATCCGATGGGGCATGATTGCCATAAACATCTACAAACATTTTATGTGCCTCAGCGACATTCTTCTTTCAATTGAAACAGAACAACAGAAATTCCCGTAAATGCTTCTTATTAACCAAGAAAGTCGATATTTTAAGGAGCAATTAAACAAATGGTTATTGTGAGAATGACAAACATGTGCGAATTGAACTTAATTGACGCATGGCAATGGCTGCAGCTAGAGCCCTCTGTTGTAAAACGGACCGAACTTTCCGAAACACACAATACATTAAAACGACCGTTTTATAGACGGCGAATATAAGCCATTAGACGAACATAAAATAAGCAAACATTGTAGTTTCTTTCAATGGATGTATTGTAAGCCAAAGAGTTTATTTAACAATTTATAATGCACGCATTTTAATTGTTACATAAAAAATAAAGTGGCACTCCATCTTTAATGATACTATATGTTAAGAAGAACTGTATACTGTATATATAGCTATATGAATGAGTTAATTATTGAAACATTAAATTTATCTGATTTTTCTAACAACTGTTTATTTACATGAAGTTCTCAAACTGTTATATTTGCCATTTCAGTGTAAAAAATCAGGCCGGAATAGTCTTTCCCAAGTCTCAGGATGAAAGCCCACCGGACACTGCAAAAGTTAACCAAGAAATCTTTCGTGGAAGGATTCGGCGTGACATGCCGCTGAATGCTCCTTTCATTTCCGATGAACTGAAGCTTTGAGATTAATTAATCAGTTAATTTTACCGTTTAATTTTTTGTAGTTGACCGATAACATAAAAAAATATATTTTTATTTCTTATATATTACTTTTATTTCTTATATTCTTTATGTAATATACCATAATACATGATCTTGGAAAATAATTAAATTAACACTACATTGAATTCTCATATAAATTTATTTCGAGAAAAAAAACATGTTGATACGACAAATATTCATAATTTTTTTAAATGAATGCTAGTGGCTTTTTAGCTCAATTTAGAAATATTGCGTATGGATTTATAAGAACCGTTTAATTATATTATATAATTAAACGGTTCTTATAAATATTATATATTATATATTATTTATTTTAATTTTAAATATAACGAGTATAAAAAATATATAAAAAACCTAGTGTAAATATAAAAGTTACAAAATAGTTAATTACCTATTTAATATCATACAATGTATCAACATAGTTTTCTATATATGCACGGAAGAGATCATACAAGTCACTATGTACTGAGCAGTGATCAAGACTAAATACAAAATGAAATTTGTGGTAAGTAAGTAATTGTAATTCCGCAGTGTAAAGGCCTTAAGCTTATCAAAATTAATGTATCGACAAATGAAATATTAATGTAAAAACATTGTATTAGCATTTGCTCGATTTTGTTTTTTACTGTTGCTCGAAGTAATGACACTGAATTTTATGCTATATTTTTTACAGGTTTTGTCAACGCTGTGACTGCATACACAAGCAACGTTGACAAAACCAGTGAAAACATTTAATGATTTTTAAAGAAATAAGAAATAAAAACAAAAAGTTTCTTATATAATTTCAGATTGATTAACCACGGTATGGTTTGTATATTTGAAGCCAACTAGTTTCGTTAAACTCATTAGAGTAATATAAAATTGAGTTCGTTCGGGTACGGGGCCAAATTTGTTGACTTCAAATTTAATAACTACACCGTGTATAAAATATGTTTTTAATAGATTTTATTAATAATAAAAAATACCCTTATACCATATATCTTCTTCTTCTTTTTGTCCTGTCACCTCCGTGGTGCAAAGGGCCTCAAGGATCTTTCTCCACCCGACTCTATCGCATGCCTGATGCCTAACATCATCCCAAGTGAGGCCTGCTGCCTTAACCTCGTCCTGCAGGGCTCTTCTCCAGGTGGCTCTAAGTCTGCCTCGCTTTCTCTTTCCCCCCATAGGGGACCAGTCTAGTGCACCCCGAGCGATGCAGGCTGGGTTCCGTCTCAGAGTGTGACCGATCCACTGCCATTTGCGTCTAGCGACTTGTTCTCTAATTGGCTTTTCGCCTGCCATGGTCCAAAGAACGGCATTTGACACTGTTTGGGGCCAATAAATTTTGAATATTGAGCGAAGGCACCTATTTATAAAGACCTGGAGTTTACCAATAACGTCCGCGGTAGAACATACCATATATAAGGGTAACGATATCATTCTAAAAAAAAGTTCAAGTTAATCAAGTTTCTTAATAAAAATAATGATTTTATTTTGTAAAATCTTCGATCTATGGAATTTTCAAGCAACACTTGTTCAGTTCAAAGCAAAATTAAATTCTCATGTGTTTATTTATTGTCAGCTTGTTTTCAAACTTACAGTATGTCGTGTTAATGACGCATATGCCCATATGACATGTAATTTAAAGTTAACTAATATTAGGCCAATTCAAGCTGTTTTTGGCGGTTAGATTTAAACATTTATAAAGCACATATGGTTTTATGCCGTCCGTGTATTCCCATGCTAAATTATTTAATAGGACACATGTGAATCACTTAATATTTTATTTAAAATATTTTACAACACTTGTTTTGTTTTAATACCATTTTATTTTGTTTTATCGAACCCACCGGTTTCCCCACCCAGGGCTTCATCATGGATACATAAACGATCTGGATTTTAATAAAGTAACAAATAATAAATATAAAATAAAATAGAGGTAGAGGGTGTGACCTAATGTATAAAGAAGAAGAAATGAATAAATACGTGAGAATAAAAATTTACGTCACACCGCAAATTAAGTACTTTTTACGAAAGTATGAATATTCTATGCTTGTTGGGTTGAAGACAAACATAGAAATACATTTATAACGGATCCAGAAAAAGGAAGGCTGGTTTTCTATTTAAACAAGTTATCAGGTTTCAATAACTTATTCACAATTCAAACCGTGATCTATAATTTGGATCCAGGTGCTGTTTCTTGTGATGGTTTAAAATAAAATACAATTACGATATAAAAACAAAGTTTTTTCATTAACAGTTATAAAATGTTAAAGTATCATAGTGTTTCGGCCAAAACAATGGACTATTTAAACAAATAATAAATAGAAAATTAATTGGAGGGACAGGGTGTGGCCTAATGTATAAGGAATAACAAACTAAGTACTAATTACTAAGTATTTATTAGTGTGGCCTAATGTATAATGAATAACAAACTATGTACTTATTACGAAAGTATGAATATTTTATACTTGCTGGATTGAAGTCAAAAATAGAAATAAATTTATAACGGATACAGGAAAAGGAACGCTTGTCTTCTTTTTAAATAAGTTACTAAATTTTAATAACTAATGCACAATTAAAACCTTGATTTATAATTTAGATCCAGGTGCTGTTTCTCGTCATGTTTGGCATGGCCTTGGTAACATGCTTCAGGTTGCGAAATGAAACTTCTACTGCTTTCCCGCTACATCTACTGTTCCTTTGGCGTCGTAACGTGCAGGAGAGGATTCCAGCAACATCTGATCAGTTCGAATATAATACAAAGGATGGAAATTGGAAAAACAAGTAAGTGATTATTCATATAAACATTTTTGCCGGTCCTTTGTATGCCACTTGGGCCTTTTTAATGTGGTAGTTTCCTTTCGTTGTCTATAATCTCTCTATATATAAATTATTGGTAATCCGCCTGTTCTCGATTTTCTAAAAAATTACTTGATCGATGTCGCTAAAAATAACATAGTTTGTTCTTATAAGTACGGGAAAAGTTCCGAGAAAACTTTGAATAAAATCAACCATGTAAAACTGTTTGATTGAGGTTAGCTCATAGATAAATAACTTTCCTATTATCATAAATATATCATAAAAACGAAAACGTCTGTTTTCTTGAAGTTTTGTTATATTTTATATTTATTGCCATTTGATAATGTCTTCGCAAGGCGAAACATGTCATTCCCATAAAAACAATAAAACTTCTAGAAAACGGACGTTTAAATTCAAGGATTAAAACAAGTCAGCATTTTTTATCAGCATTTTCTCCAAGGCAGGATACGGCTGCATCAAATGGTTGAATTCTTGGGTCGCTAGTTCTTGTCCATGTTTTTATGTTAGTCTGATTTAGGTTATGTACAAAAAAAAACAAACGATGTTCCAACTGCACGTTATTTTCCTTCATATGTGGACACAGATATATCTGTTTCTTGATATATCGATAATTAAGTCTCCAGTGTTAATAATACTCATATGTCGTATCCAGACTATTAACTAAACGTTTTGTTTTCCTGTAAACATTACTGTAATGATTAATACAAATGAAAACGTCCGTTTTTTCGAAGTTTTATTTTATTGTTTACGAATGAATTATTTTACTTTTCAAATGATTACGTTTACAATGCCTTCGCAGGGCGAAACATGTCAATCCCCTAAAATATACACTAAAACTTCTAGAAAACAGACTTTTTATTTATTTGTAATGATTATTTAATATGGAGTTTACTATCATTGTTCAAGAAACAATAAATAAGTTACTGTAGTGATTATTGTTTTATTTTCATTATTATTATAACAATGAACTTCTACCACGAAATTTAAAATAACAAAAAAAAAGTGATTATTGTTTCTTGAATAATTATATAAAACTTAATATTAAATATATATGACCGTTTTATAGATGGTTTATACAATGCCATTAGACGAACATAAAATCAGCAAACTTTGTAGTTACTTTGAATGGATAAATGTAAACATATGACTGTGTTTAACAATTTATAATGTACGTATGTTAATTGTTATATAAAAAATAATGGCACTTTATCTTAAATGATTATATATGTTAAAAATAACTGTATTTTAATACCGCTTTTAATGCGTTTATTAAGGAAACATAATTTTTGTTGTAACAACTGTTCATTTAAGTGGAGTTTTAAAATTGTTATTTTTGCAATTTCAGTGAAAACTATCAAGACGGAACCTTTTCCAAGTCGCATTTGTAAAAACAATTAGAATTTTTCGATGGTTACGGAAGAGCAACCGATGAATAGTCCTTTCATTTTTGATGAATTGAAACTATGGGAATAATTAATCTGTTAATTTTACGGTTTATTTTTTTTGCACTTTATCAATAAAAAAACATGTATAATATACAACTCTGAAAATAATTAAATCAGCACGTGCTTAGCCGACCGGCTTTGATTATTTATGTATTTAGAGAATAAAGAGGTTTGTTTGGACTGAAATTAGTTTTATTTTTATTTTTTATAATCCCTATTTAAAAATATTCCTTGAAAAACATTTGCATTTTTAATTAAAAAAACGTGTTATGAAAAACCACTGCACTATACAAAGAAAACTTAAATTGGATAATTATTCTATAATATAACAATATAACTAATATAACAAAATGGATGGTGGTCAAGGAGACAGAGTGCTTGATTGAGGATCCAGGAGACTTGAATTCAATTGTAGATACGACACGATGCCTTCTTCAAAATAATAAGATAATTTTTTCAATATTGTTTTATTGATATTGTTTTAAATATTTGAAGTTGGTATATGTAAAAATAATTAATAAAAAATGCATATTTATAAACTTCATAACAAAATTTGAAAATCGCTCATAAGGTAAAACACATCAAATTGTCATGAAAATATTGAGTTGATTTTTTTATGAATTATGTCAATGATTTTTTTCAATACTGGAGGATATTCTCATATTTGAAAAATATCTTCTTCTTCTTTGCTAGCCTTCTTCCCTCCACTGCTGGATTAGGCTTCTTCCAATTTCCTCCACTCGTCTCTATCCTGCCCCCTTTGTATCCAAGATTTTCCAACCCTTTTGACAATATCATCGGTCCATCTCATCGAATCGGCTGAATTAAAAGATACCGTCTGGCAAGCGTGGTATCTAAACTGACAAAAACCTTCCAAAAATGAAAAACACGGATTTATGAAATATATTAAGGGGTTATTCTGGTCTAGAGGCATACATTTAACAAAACAACGAAAAAGATTTTTGGATTCTTCTATATTTGCCTTCACTTGGTGTTTTGGATTCACGTTTGAATAAATATAACTACACTTAGTATTTTACAACACTTTATTACACTTTTCAATGATATAAAAATAATAAGTGCTAGGAAAACACACTAAGTGCAGTAAAATTTTATTAAAATATTTTTAGTATTCACTTTTAAAGAAGATATTTATTTAGTATTATTTAAAAAAATCAATTTCGATTAAAAAAAGTTCAAAGCTGGTAAAGTAGGGGATAAAAAGGGCAGTGTTATGGTTGACACTATTGCACACCTAAAAGTCATTGAAATAAAACTGAAAAAAAAAAATTCTTAATTAGTAAGATACTTGTTAAAGTCCCTACCTTAAACATAACTAAGACGCTTTGTTTCGCAAAATGGCGGCTGTTTTAAAAAATAAACCATTTAAAAAAATATATATAATATGTATACTTTTCAAACGGTTAAATAAACATTATGATAAAAATGTGGTAGGGGCGATAGAAGGTTTAATATGGAAGTTCGGAACAAAATTTTAAGTAAATTTGGGAAATATAACATGAAATGTCAACATTGTTGAAAAAAGTCTTCTTGTTCCTTATTGTAGACCTATGTGGTATGTTTTCCAGAGTGTTGCTCCTCTTGTGAGATAGATTCCCAGCTGTCCTTCCATCTTTTAGGAGGTCTTCCACGAGGACGAGTCCCATGAGGCTGATTATGCAATGTAATATAGGGGAGTCTGGTGGTGTCTATTCATTGAACATGACCGTACCAGTCTCTTTTTCGCTGTCTGCTCCATCTTATAATATCCTTAACCTCACATATCACTCTTATTCTAGTGATCCTCACGCGATCTCTCAATGTCTTGCATGCTATCGTCCTCAGTGTCTTCATTTCGGAAGTCCTCAAAACTTGTTTGGTCCTTACTGTGTCTGTCCTTGCTTCGACGCCATATGTTATTATTGGTCTTACTCATACTTTATAGATTTTTATCTTACTCTTAATGTTGAAAAAAGTATTTTTGAGAAAAACGCATTTAAAGATTTGAACATTTTTCCGGCAGCCCTAGCAGTAAGATTTAGTATAGTTCGTTATACTTACATTCGTATCTCGACAATTCCTGTTTCATATAGTGTGCCCTCTTCTTCTTTAAAATGTACATTATCGGAAGCAATTGTTGCCAAAGCAATGCCTACAGCATTGCTCTGGCGTGACGGGATTAGTTGCTGCGTCGCTTAAATAGCGATAACTCCGTTAATTAATGGATTTTAAAAATATCCTTTTGAGAATATATTTAAAAAAAACTATATTTAAAAAAATCCTGGACTAGAATACCCTCTTAATCCTTCATTATTTTGACAATTAATTAACTTGTTCTGCCGACGATATAGTCTTACCTCTTTTGAAACACGCCGTGGAAAAATGTTATACATCGGAAAAAAGCAAATATCTAATTCCTGTGTTGTGATGATTAAAGTTTATATAAGTAAAATAACAGATATGAATGTTTCGGTTGAAAAAAGACGAAAATCCTGGCTAGAAAACCTACGACATCGGTTCTTTTTTTTTTTTTTTTTTTTTTTATTTAATTTATTTTTTTAAAAACCCAATTGGGTTATATGGTTACATTTCTAGATCCTACCACTAATTATGTACTGCTTCAGACACTTCTTATATTGAGTTGTAGTGAGATTCCTTGTGTCTTTAGGTAGTTCATTGTAAAGTTTCAGTCCATTGTTCAATATCCTTGATTGTCCTGTCTTAGTTCGTGCAATCGGTAAGTGATATCTGTCACAATTCCTGGTCCAGTGTCTGTGTATGTCTGAATTTTTAGTTAATTTGTAGGTGCTGTCTGTTGGCTTTTCCATGGTCACTCTGTGTACAATTTTTAAGGTCTCATATTTGGTCAGGTCTGATATGTCCATTTGTTTAGTTTGTCTGTAAACTTGTATGGTTGGGGTATGGTAGTCAATGTTATATGCTAGTTTTATTATTTTATTTTGTTGTCTTTGGAGTCTGGAGATGTCCTTTTGGTTTCCTGTCCCCCAGAAGGGAATCATATATGTCAGTCGGCTTTTTACATACGCTTCGTACATCATAACTTTTTCCCTTCTTGGTATGTAATTCTGTATTTTGTAGAAGAGGGAGTATAGCGATGCTAACTTGTTTGTTAGGTTGTCTATGTGTTTTGTCCATTTTAGTTGTCTGTCCATTGTTAGTCCTAGGTACTTTACATAGTCGAGTTCGGTTATTGCGTCATTTTTTATTTTTATACACATGTTATGGTTTTTCTTGCTTGTTTCAAAGTGTATAATGTTACACTTTTTTACATTTAAGGTCAGGTAGTTGTTGGTTGTCCAGTTGGTTAGTGTCTCTATATCTATGTTCATTTGTTTACAGGTCTCATTGTCGTTGTCGTTTTTGTAAAATATAGCAAGGTCGTCTGCGTACATAATTATTTTCCCTGTCATTTTGTATCTTGTTATGTCGTTAATGTAAAGTATGTAAAGTAGTGGTCCCAGGATGGACCCTTGTGGCACACCAAATTCTGTCATTGTTTCGTTGCTGGTCATTCCTGACACAACTGTGTATTGTTTTCTTTGGGTGAGGTAGCATTTGAACGTGTTGTACGCCTTGCCCCTCACCCCTGCGGATGTCAGTTTGTCAAGTAGTGTGTCCAGATGTACGGTATCAAAAGCTTTTTTGAAGTCCAGTATTAGTCCTGTTATGCATTCGCCCGCATCCAGTGCTGACTGAATGTAGTTACATATGTTGGTGATAGCTGTTGCTGTTCCCTTCTGTTCTTGGAATCCATATTGCTCTTCAGCTATGTAGTTGAATGCTTTGAGGTGCTGGTACAGTCTTTTGTGTAGTATTCTTTCAGTTAACTTTGCAAATACTGTCAGATTTGCGATCGGTCGGTAGTTTGATGGTTGGTTTTTTTCACCGTCTTTGTACACAGGTGTGATTCTTGCAGTTTTCAGCTCTTCTGGGAAAGTTCCCTCTTTCATATTTTTGTTAATAATTTTTGTTATCGTGGGCAATATAAGTTCAGATATGGATTTGACTGTTGCTATCTTTATTCCGTCGTATCCTGGAGCTGTGTTATTTTTCATCTGGTTTATTATTTGTCTTATTTCTTCTTCTGTCGTAGGTCTCAAGAAAAGCTCCCCGTCCACTTCGGGTGGTCTGAACCGTGCTGGTTCGGAGATTACAATTTCGCTAGCCAGTTTTGCTCCGATTCTTGTATAGTAATGATTTATAATTTCGGCTATTTCAGCTGCGTCCGTTGTCTCGGATCCGTCATCCTTTTTAAGTTTAGATACATTGGGCTTTGGTGTACAGTTCTCTGACGTTATGTTTTTGATCTCCTTCCATATTTTGTGACTGTTTCCATTTGCTTCATTTATACGCGATGCGTAGTGGTCCTTTTTTGCTTTCTTAATACTTTTTCTTATGTTAGCTTGTATGAGTTTAAATTCATCTACGAGATTATGCTGGTTGCTCATTTTTTTGTAGAGGTAGTTTCTTTTCTCTATTTTGTTATAGATATCCTTCGTCATCCAGCCCTCTTTAAGCGATGTAGTATATTTTCTGTTCCTGCTCGTAGTGTGTTTCTTCAGTTCCTCCCTTATTATGTCTTGAAGCGCTTTGAAGGTTCCTGGTTCTTCTTTCTGTATTCTTTCTCCTAGGCTTTCTTTTAGTTTGTTGTAGTTAATTTTCTTTGCGGTATATTGTTGATGTTTTATTCTCTGTCTGGGTATGGTTTTTAGTTCAATATTTATTCCTCTGTGGTCGCTCAGTGGTGTGTCGAATAGTTCAAGTATCGTTGAATCAGCTATTTCCTGGTTTGTCATTACATGGTCAATTATGGTATTTTTTCCTCTGTCATTTTTCCGTGTATAATCATTTTCTTTTATTGAGTTGATAAATCCAAGATCATTTCCTTTGATTGTATTGATATAGTCCTTTGTGAGTTTATCACTGGAAAGCAGGTTGATGTTAAGGTCCCCTATTATGATCTCACATTTTGCACTCCTCTGTTCACCCGTTAACATTCTGTCTAAATATTCTATGTATTCCTTTTTATTGCTGGTTCCTGGTTGTCTGTAGATTGCATTTATTGTAAGATCTATTTCATTTATATGTACTTTCAGAAGGTTGTTGTTGCTTAGGAATGTTTCTTCTTTTATAGTTTTGAAGTCTATTTGTGTTCTGATGTAAATAGCTACCCCTCCACCTCTGCCATTCCTACAGGAGTGCACTCCTGTGTAGTTGTTTAGATTATACAGTTTACTTTCACTATCACTGAGCCAGGTTTCAGTCAAGACGACTACATGTGGTTGGTACTCTAGATTTGTGATATATATGTTTAGTTCGTCAATTTTTGATTTTAACCCTCTTATATTCATGTACATTATTTTTAGGTTTTCCATTTTCTTCACAAAAAAGACAGTTTGTTTTTTTCTTGTTCTACTTTTTTCAGGTAAACCGGGCAATCAAAACTCCAAGCTGCATGATTAGAATCGAGTTTGGTTTTGATAATTTTTGTTGTTTCTTCACAATTTATGCATTTATGTTCATGTGTTTCGGCTTTACAGTCTTTGGCCTTGTGGTCGCCCATACATTTTGGACAGGTCGGTTTGTCTTTTTTGCACTCATTTGCCTTGTGGTTGAATCTGTAGCAGTTGTAGCATCTTTTTATGTCTATGGCATCATACACTCTACATCTTTCCCATCCTATGTTTATTTTTTTGTTGTTCAACATTTTTTTATGTGTTTCGGAGTCCAGATCTAGGTAAATTGTACTACTTTTGCTGACAGGGTTCTTGTGGACATTAACAACTTTCATTATTCTTGCGTCATTATCTTCTAGGAAATCATTTTGGTATTTTATCTTTTCAATAATTTCATCTTCGGTGAAATCGTCTGTTACGTTAACTATTTTAATCCTTGGCAGACGTTCTTTTGGGATTCGGGTGTTGTATTTTTCTCCGATCTGTGTTTGAATTGCTTCAGTCGCTTTTTGTCTCTCTTTGCTTTTGCATTTTATTATTACTTTCCCTTTAGTCGCGCTTTGTATACCTATGATGCCAGAATTTATTGGATTGATATTGAGCTTTATTTCTTCCAGTGTTTTTTTAGTTGTCTGTGGTTCTTTCGGCTCTACTACAATCACTTCTTGGCCCTTATGCGCTTCTTCGGCAGTCTGATATTGTGTGAGGGATTTTAAAATGCGGTTTTCAGCCCTCACTTCTGCCATTTGTATTGTCATTACGTGTGTTTGGTTTAGAATTTCATTGCATTTGGGTAGTAGTTTGTTTATTTGCTCCTTAGTGAGCTTTGTTGTGGCATCCAAGATGCAATCTTGCAGTTCCTTTATTGCTATATTTGCTTTTAAGTTATATATTTCTACGTCCATTGTTTTTAATTTTTTTAATTTTTTTTTTTTTTTTTTGTTATTTTTTTTCAAAACAGATATTGTCTGTGGCCGCCTTGAGTCTATATCACCAGTTTGTTGTCTTTGGTTTGGTTGACGTTTTATATGAGTGATATCTATGTACTTAGACAAAAGTTTGTGTAGGTAGATTATTTTTAGATTATTTTTATATTGGTTTAAATATTTAATTTGTTGATACTTAGCTCCACCAACACTCACGGGTCCGTATTCACTCTCAAACTAACACGCACTAGGTAATTTGCACTTGTAGCAAACAACCGCTGTCACGAAAATTGAATAGATATTAAGTAAGTAATTGTGTTCAGTTAATAAGCTTTTATTTGTAGTTTAAATAATATTTAAAAGGTGGCTTAAACGTATAAACACAGTAATTTTGAAAATAAAAAATGTTAATTTTTAAATAAATTGCTTAATTAAATAAAATATCACATATAAAAGCAAGTTTCTCATGAGTTCTATGGGGGGCATAAACTGCAAATCAATATGTTTTATAAGCAGAGCCATCTACCAACGAACTGATAAACTGAATGTAAACTCTTCTAGTTTATATTTACTAGTTATTCATTTTTACCTAACGTTTATATATTTATAGTTTATAAAGTAAAACTCACATGATATAAATATTGTTTCTTATATACATAAAAAAATATATAAATCATATGAGGTTACATATGGTATGAATACCAAAAAGTAGAAGAAAATTTTAGACAAATTGCTAATGGTTTGTTGTTTATTGCATATTTTTTTTATAACTCTGAGGTATATAAAAATAAAGATAAAATAATCCACGTTGAAAATTTAACCATAACCATACGGTGAGGGCAAAATTGAAATTTTACAAAACAATATTTTTAAATCCCTTACTCGAAATTACAACTTATAATTTCTTTAATGTTGAATATATGAGTGTCTTGCAATTTTATATATATTGGACGGTTTGAAGATTTTTGTTGTCTTTATTTTCAAGCTGATCTCCGAAAAAAAGGTAACAGGAAAAATCGTATGATATTGGTATTCTCATGATATAATAACCTTTCATTTCAATCGTCACAACCATCGCCTAATTTGAGGACATTCTGGGAAAGGTGAAATGTAAAAAAATAAGCAAATGTAAGCAGTAAAATGAATTTATTACTCAAAAGAGCTATATTCAAAATATTTCTGTAGCAAAATGTAGTTTATTGTATAGGAGAAAAGTCTCTGGGGCTGTATATGGTCTGAGATGAGCTCAGAAGAACTTTCTTTGAGGCTGGGCGGCCTTCAGCTTGTTGTACTCAATGGACCTCAGGATGTAGTGGGGGATTGGAGGAGGAGTGGGGATAGCATCTCCCTGTAAAATAATAAAAAAAATACGTGAAAAGTGTATAGAACTTAGGCCACATCGGTAGGAACCACGTTTATTACTTAGAGCTACGATGCGAGCTAGGTGACATATCCTAGAGAAAGCACATCATACAATTGTTATGGGCACACTGCACGTTTCGTGTCTCTACGTAAATTAGATAGGCTTAACTAACTAACTAACTAACCATCACGCCGTTTCCCCGAAGGGTTAGACAGAGAGGATTGATTGTTATATTGTTCTATCCTAACATAACTCTATCGCCTCTTCTACATTCACACATCGTGACATGCATGCTCGTCGATTGTTCCTACTTCGAACATGGCCGCCTTTCAGTAATTGATTAATTTGGTAATGCCATGTCTTCCTTGGCCTTCCTCGACTTCGACGATAAGCTAATAAGGTTAGCACTAGTTTAGCACTAAGCAAGAACACAAGTAATCTGAGTCTAAGAGATAAGGGCTGAGATTATTTGCCGGACTAATCGTGAATTTTTTTTTTTTTTTTTACGTAGGTACACAACAGGTTGCTTGAACCCAATTACAGTATACATTTTTTTTAAGCTGATATATTGATTCTCGTGACATGTGACAGGTAGCCAATCTATCGCCATTTTATTGTCACGTGAATACTACGCCAGACCAAAGACAATGTGACAATCACACTGCCATCGCCGGGAATCTAACCCAGAACCTTCGGAATGGGAATCAGAGCTCTTACCACTCTGCCACGAAGGTCGTCTTGTTGAAACAATATGTCGAATTGTTGAAACAATATGTATAAAAGGTTATCTTGATATGGTATTTGCACGTGAATATTTTTTTAATGAATAGACCACGGGTATTTAGCTGTTATGAGAGTTTTAACTATTATATTTATATATTTTAAGATTGTTAAACATTTAAGAAAAGAAAAGAGAAGGATGGAGTGCCGCATCGGTTAAAGTGTGACAGTCCATTCTTTCTGCCTACCCTTTCGGAGAGACGGCGTGATGGTTAGTTAGTTAGTTGTTAAACATTTAAAAACCAGCACTAATTTAGGTATTTGATTAAAATATTATAAATCATCAATAAACGTTATAAAATTAATAAAAATATATAATCGTATCACATTGAGCAAGAAAAAAATCTTATTTATACTCATTTTAGGTATTTACCTAAAATGAGAAAAAATAAAAAATTTACTCTCTATTTATTAAAAATCTATTCTTTTCACTACTTTACATCAAGGAACGGAATTGCTAAAAGGCCACCATTTTTTAGTTCATTTAATATATATTTTTTCTACATGATATTGTATACATTTTTTGTTTTGTTTTTTTAGATATATTATAAATATTCGTGCCAGTAACAGCATATTTATATTTTGCAATAATTAAATATCGAATTGTAAGTATTTGATAAAAAATGTTTTTATAATAGTAATACTTGTTTTGATCATACATTTACCTGACTGCAAGCGCGTCTTTCGTTTCCTAATCGGATTACTGTATTGAAAATATCTACTGTAATCATGGTTCTTTAAGTTTGATAAAATTGCCACTTACGACTGGTCTGTATCCATTCTCATCGGCAACATATCCGATGGAGATGAACTTCCCCTCGGGGGAGGTCCAGGAGAAACCTCCCTGGACGGTCTCAGCCACCTCCGGAGGGACTCCCCCGAGGGCGCGGGGGTAGCCGCTCTGCTCGGCGGTTATACCGTTGTCTGTCTGGTAACTGAAATATTATGAAATATGTTTGAGAAAAGCAATTATTAAATTTAATTACGATTATTTATGTTTCATTACTATGGATTTGTTTCCAGCAACTTCAATATCTTTGTTGGTTCTTGGGATGCCACTAAGGCCTTTTCCACATGTTTGTATACAACTGGTTATTTAAACCCAATAACTATATATTTTTTTAAGCTTTTTATTGTCATAGCATGTGATAGGTAACTAGTCTATCTTAATTATTGTCACGTGAGTTCTACCGGACATAAAACAGTGTGATATTTTTTTCACACTATCATCGCCGGGAATCGAACCCGAAACCGTCAAGATGGTATAGCTGTTGGTGGTAATACTGTTACTCAAATAATTGTGTAGATTTTCACGGTTGGTAGCAATACGTTTTGTGTGATTTTGGGTAACACTGTGTGATTTCTCCTTCTCGACCGACGTTTCAGAGATTGTTGCAGTCTCCATCTTCAGGGTAATTACCACCACCACATTACCCTGAAGATGGAGACTAAAATGATTTGAAGAAGAAATATTATTATTTAGTTGTTTTATTGCTTTATTGTTTGTTGTGACAATGGATATATCAGCACATACACACATTTTAAACTGTTGATGGATATCTGCAGTGCAATGTATGGTAAAAATAAAATATATTTGAAAATTTGTTCTAATGTGAATCTACAACAAAAAGTAATGGCGAATATGGATGTAAACGTAAATAACTTTATTATATACACTTTGTTTGTTGCTTCTTTTTGTATTCCACTTTAATTTTATTTAAACAAGTTTCGACTATCAACACAAAAATTTAATAAATGTTTCATCTTGAATGTGTATGCTTTTAAGATTTTTGATTTACTAATTACAATTAAACCGTTGAAAGATTTAATTACGTATTTATTATATCAATCAAAAAATATACAATGTTAACTGAGATAAATAAAGTTATATTGTATTAAACGCAATGAAATGTGAAACTAATTTAAAATTGGCAATACATTGAGAGATAAATTAAGTGCATAAAACTTTACAGTAGGTGTTGAAAAATTCGAAAACATAACTCATCATTACTCCTCTCTCTCAACATTTACTAGCATCTTATGTCTTGTGAAATACAGAATCGACGCAAGAACGGGACGAATATTTAGTTTATGGCAGGAATATTTTCGCCTTGTGTTTCTGCCTTGTGCAATATTTTTCTAAAAAATCGGAAAGTCTGCATATAACTTCTTGCCTGAGTGTTTTTACTTCTGTTATGGATAAACGATTTTTAATGTTATTATTAATGCTAAAATATTATTATTGTAGCTCAGATACGAAATGCTGAGATGAAACGGTTTATTTAAAATATTTTTTTACCAAGTTTTAATATAATAGTACTTTTCAAATTGAATAAATCCTAATAATTATTCAAAGTATTTGATATCAATGAAACCTTGGTTTTTTACTTAGCTTATGTTAAAACAACGATTTTCATAACATGTAATAAAACGTTTTCAACAATATTAAATTAACAAACTAAAGAGTTTAGTATAATTTTCAAAAATCGATTTAAATTGTAATTTCGATTAGCAAGTCATATCTTAAAAAAACAATGCACAAATACATAATACATACGAACCATTACGTATATGATTACTAGATACATTTTATTATTCTTAAGTAAGATTAGTTTGTAAGAAATTAGCCAACTTACAAGTAACTCCTTGTGTTCTTGAATAAATATTACCTACTGTGATTTTGAATAATAATACGCTTATACGAATCAAAATACAGTTTTCTTCACATTGGTGGGATTATTTCCCTAATCACATTACGAAAATAATAAATAAGTATCATCTTGATTATCGGAAGAATGATATAAGCTACTTTTGGTCCATAAAAATTGAGTAACTTCACTTCGATTAAAACAAGCTATAATTATAAAGATTATTTCACTAAGCCTTCATCATTATATATGGTTTTATACAATTGTTCATATGAAATCGCATCCGCTTTCTTATTTTCGTCTTTAGTGGTATCTTGTGTTTATATTTGCTAAATGAA
Source organism: Lepidostoma basale (assembly GCA_022606425.2). Taxonomy (NCBI): domain Eukaryota; kingdom Metazoa; phylum Arthropoda; class Insecta; order Trichoptera; family Lepidostomatidae; genus Lepidostoma; species Lepidostoma basale. The sequence goes on along the minus strand of JAHDVF020000053.1, from coordinate 281,465 downwards.
ACAGCAAAAATTCAATTTAATAAATAAACCCGTCGGCACATGATATGTACATGTGCCGACGGGATAATGGAAGATGGAGCCAGAGAGTTACCAAACGGAGGCCATGGTTGGGCCAGAGAAGTGTCGGGAGACAGCCTACCAGGTGGAGCGATGATATTGTGATTACGGTGGGGAGGGCCCGGAGAACCCTCGCGAGATACCGAGAGGAATGGAGCGGGGATAGAAAGGCTTACGTTCAGCATTAAGAGAAACCGAAGAAGTCATATGATATACAGGTACTTGTATGTTAATAGGTTTGCTTGTCAGAGAGTCATTTGATATCTACGCGAAAAAGCTTTTATTTCTTTATATAAATAAATTGCTTGCTTTTAAATACACTGTATAAAATATTATTCTGTATTGTAAGTAATTTTTACGATGAAGTCTGACTCTTCCTGTTGATAGTAGCGGTATTCCCGAAAATGCTCCTGTTACATGCTTATTTAAAAATAATGTAACATGTTTATTATTGCTTCTACTTTCGCCTTAGCTTTGTGTTGGGGATTGAACAATGTTTATTACTTTGTAAACAACACTAACTATATTAAAAATTAAAATAAAATACAAACATGTTTTGGACACATAAGCTCTTCATTCGTGTCGTTAGTTTTTGCAAATACAAAATAAATATTCAAACATATTTTTTTATGAATATGGTCAGTTGACTAATATTCAAATTAAATCAAATCAGTTTATTAACTCAAAAGACATTACAAATCGCAAAATGTTTAAGGCATCTATTGAGTACAGGTAAAATATTATAAAAATACAACAAAATACCAGAAACGTATTAGAGATGGTTCGACATTAGGAAGACAAGATACTTTCTAATGTCAAGAGTATTTGTCCCCTGAACGTACCTTCACTAATATGAAAGACGTCGATCTCCGAGGATCCCGCTTTCAGCAGACTAATTGCTCTTCCCACTGGTGTCACCATTTATTAAATAGATAATGTTGTAATTGATTTATATTTGATTAATATTGCTTTATTGAAGGTGAAAACATTAATACTGTGCAATTATTTACCATTGTTAATTTCAATCACTTTAATTATTATACATGTTTCGGAGGTGACCCCCTCCATTCTCATCTGCAAATATAACGTCATTGTTTTTTATTTTTATTTACACCTGAAAATGGCGGCGGTCACCTCTAAGAGTATTATTCTTTAATTTTGTAAAAATATTTAAAAAAATAAAGTGGATAATGCAGTGTTCAAAATTTTCCTCATAAAATAATTTACATTGTGTTATTTTTCCAAATAAATTTAGTGGAAGATGTGCGTAACTTACTTGTACTGGTAGACGCCGTCAGGAGACAGATCGAAGTTGCTCTTGATAATGTTCGCGTATCTCTCTTGTCCGCCATTACGGTTGTAGGTGGGCCTGTTGTCCGCGAAGGGATTGTAGGTGGGCCTGTTGTCCGCGAAGGGATTGTGGGGCTGGCGCGGGTAGTTTAACTGTCCGCTCACTGCGCACACTCCCGCTAGAGCCACGAATACCACCTGCGGTGAAACATCACATGACATATTATGTATTACTATGAAACAGTTTTTATTTTCGAATTTAGTTCCATTTTATATGAAGCCCAAGAGAAGCCTAAGAGACAGAGTCAGAAATACGGTGAGAGAAAAAACAAAGGTCACTGACATCATCTATCAGGTGGTGACTCTAAAATGGCAATGGGCAGGTCACGAAGCCAGAAGCTCAGATGAAAAGTGGACAAAAAGACTGCTGACTTGGAGACTGTGGACGGCGAAGAGAAGTGCAGGGCGACCGCAACTACCGTGGAAGGATAATCTTAACAGACACGTCGGAATAACCTGGATGCAGTCTGCACAAGACAGAATGACATGGAAGCAAATGGAGGAGGCCTTTGTCCAGGAGTGGACGGGAATAAGCTGAGGAAGAAAAAGAAGAAGAAGAAGATATGAAGCCCAGAAAAATTTTGCCTTCCTAAGATTGAAGCCATTTTACAAATTATACTCTGTTATAAAATCAAATCAAATCAAATTAACTCAAAAGACATTACAAACAGCATAAATGTTTAAGGCATCTATTGAGTACAGGTCAAATATTATATACATACAACATAATACCAGGAACGAATTAGTGATGGTTCGACATTAGGAAGACAAGATACTTTCCAAAGTCAAGAGTATTTGTCCCCTGAACGTACTTTTACTAATATAAAATACTTCGATCTCCGAGGAGACCGCGTTCGGCAGACTAATTGCTCATCCCACTGGTGTCACCAGAGGCAGATTGGTTCTGGCGGCCGGTAGGTAAAACAATCTGTGCTGTCGCTGTCGGAGATGTCTTTCGGAGACAAAAAGACCAACATCCTCCAGTATGGCCGAGTTTTCTAAGTATCCCCTGATTAATCTATAGAAATGGGTTATTAGATGGCCATCTTTTCGAAGCTGTAGAGAATTGGTTTCGAGCATTCTGAAATAACTACCATACTGAAATGATGTATTAAAATTATGTTAGTGAAATGCTCATGTAATACATGAATGCAGTACGAATGAAAGTGTTATAAACAAAATAATAAAATGATCATTAAGATGGTTTGGATGCATGGATAGAATTAATCAAGAAAGAATGGTAAAAAAGTAGATGTAAATGACATAAACGGAACTAGAAAGAGAGAAAAACTTTGGAAAAAATGTCACGATCGTGAGGAGTAGGAGAAATCGACGTGCGTACATGTCACGATGTATGAATGTTGGGGAAACGAGAGAAGTATGTCAGAAAAAAAAGTGTAGTGGTACATTTTTTCTGCCTACCCCTTCGGAGAGACAAGGAGATTAGTAAGTTAGTTATAATAGTTACTCTGTTTTCAGTCATGAACAAAAAACGGATTTTATTCTAGCTTGTAGGAGTAACTTGCATGGTATGATTATGTATGCTCTCTGTTGTAAGAACTGATATGGTTTTTTCGTTTCTTTGTTCTAAAATTACATTAATTTAACAAATTTCGTTATTGCTACGAATAACCAAGTAATTCAAATATAATAAAATAATCCATAAAATGGATCAATTAAAATTTACATAAATTCCGCTTATTCCAGAGTTAATGATTTATTTTTAAAAGTGGCGTCGCATTGTAAGTTGTGAATCTTTTTTAGATTATTGTAAACGATATAAAAAGTATAGATCAAGGATGGCTTTGAGTTTCAAAATGATGTTTAAAAAAATATTTTATTTTTTTAATACTAAGAGAATGAAAAATATTATTCCTGTTGAATAGAATAATAAATATTAATTAAAAAATGTTTAAAAAAACGGTGGTTAAAAAAAAATATTTTTTTCATACGAAGCTTTTCATTTTGTGGTTAGACATCAAAATTAATAAATATTTAAAATTAAACAAACACTTCGTACTTAAACCAAGGAATTAAAATTATATTTTAATCCAGATAGTTTCGCTTTTACCCAATGCTTCATGGTAATGTGTAAAAAATCGTATTGCCCTGATGAAATTAAGGTACAAATGAAACAAGTGAGTTTTTAAATACAGGTAAAATAACAACTCCGTGGTTAAAATACAGTGTTAATTCAATACATTTAAATAAAAAAAAGATTTTTAAATGATTTGAAATGTTTAATATTGAAATTAAATGTTCATTTATTTATTTTAAACCAACTTGAAAATAAATATTTACGTAATGGCGAATTAAAAAAAAAAATTAAATGTGCTTATTGCTTTTTTATAAGCATTAAACGTAATAAAAATATTCATTGTGTTGTTAGGTAAATATTCTTAAATTCTATTTTAATAAGCTTCCGGGTTGTAGTGGCTAAAGCTTAGTACGTATTTGGGACCGCGTGGGACGTAGCTTTAACATAAATTAATCCGAGTTATGTATTATGTCGGGTGTGCCACTCACCATGAATTTCATTTTCACTTAAACTTAAACACTGTCGAAATGAAAATCTAAATCGCAATGAAGCTAAGATTTGTGCCCCTGACTATATATAGCGGTCCCCGCGCGGTCGGCTGGAGGATGTATCCGGGGGCCGGGCGTTTCGATCACCCAGCCTCCATTCTTCTTTCTAACGCTCAATATCAAAGTCATTTCATCGCCTATTTTATGCATTTGATACCAATTATTGTCGTTATAATAATGGCACAGATCAGAGTTGTTGTAAAAAGTAAGGTTTTATTAGGTCACAAAGTGATTTTTTTCAGTGGAATAAGTATTCAAATAAGCAATCACTAAAAAAACGATATATATGTACTTTTTAATAACTACTTCCACTTTTTGTCTTTATTTCGATAGCGACCAGTTTCGCCAAGCTAGCTGGCCTCGACAGACTGGTGACACAGTTATAAAAGGAGTAAATTTATAGCAATGCCATCAGTATAATTTTGGAAAGGTGCAAATCTATCTAACTAACTAACCATCATGCCGTGTCTCTGACGGGGCAGGTAGAAAGAATCTACTGCCATATATTTGTTTCCTGACATACTTCTTTCGATTCCTCAACACTCATACATTGTGTCATGTTTTTTTTCGACCCTTATATTTTCACTACACATTCGTCTAAAAGATCTTATTTCACTGTATTTATTCTGCTTACGTCCTTCTTCTTCGCTTCCATACATGAGGGTCTGTACAAGAAATATTTTGTATACCTCCATTTTAGCTTTTTTGGATACGCTTTTGTTTACTTTGACAACTTAAAGTGCACCATTCCCTTAGGTACCAATCTTTTGCAAATAATAAAATCTCCAAAGAATCTATTAAATTTTGTTTCACTTTTGAAAAGAAAATTGCGTTTTATTGGTTTATTAAATATATGTTGGTTGGCACCCTTACTTCTATCTTATAAAGTTATTCAAATTATTGTTTATTTAAGTTTTTATTTTATTTTTAAGATGACTTGAATTAGCCTTGTAATATGAATCAATTGTCTCATCTCAGCAATTATACTGCAATTAAAATTATTTTAGTTTTTTTATTAAAGGAGTCCCACGGTTTTTACGCCCGTGTGTCATGTTTATATGAGATGTCTGAACTTGTGGGAATAACTTTTTTTGTTCATGTATATCTTTTTCTTTTTAATAAGAAATATACACATTGTTAAAACCATTTGATTGAAAATCGATTGACGTGAATTTAAAATGAAATATTGTTAACAATTAAAGTTACATATAATGTGAAGCATGAGATGAAATATGATTTCATTTATAATTTCATTACAAATAAATTATTCTTCTTCTTCCTTGTTGTAGACTTATGTCGTCTACAACAAGGTAAACCTATGTGGTAAATAATTAAAATGATTTTATTTTTTATTGTGAACTCAACATGAAAAAAATAACAATACTTATGATGAATTCGTTATTTTAGGTTAAAATTAAATTATTGTTCATAGATTTTTTCATCAACTTATAATAATGAAGCTCTTTTAGAGAGAGGAGGAATGGCGAGTTTCCAGCGCTATAAAACTGGATACCCCCAGCTAAGGGAAGGAAACCTTGACAGAAAATCCTCCAGAAAAGGCAAAGGGAAACCACTCTGGGCAAACTCCCCAGGACATGACTATGAACCGTCTGGCACAGGAAAGAGAGGCCTACACCTGGCTGATGACATGGCACTCCAAGAAGAAGAAGAAGAAGCTATTTTTAGTGACTGCCGACTTAGTGCTTGTAGCGCCTGATCTATTAGCAGGCGTGAAAATTATTATTATTATCATAATTTTTTTATGTTTAAACATAGAAAAGCTTTGACGTTAAAAATTGTGTAATTTTATAAATGTCTTTAGAGATTTTTATTAATAATAAATAGTAAACTATATGGCAAAGATTATATATATATATATATATATATATATATATATATATATATATATATATATATATATATATATATATATATATATATATATATATATATATATATATATATATATATATATATATATATATATATAACTTTTGTTATGTAGCCGAACTCAAATGCAAGAGTAAATTTTTTGAATACTTTGCTACAAAATAATCTGTAATCTTGTTGACATTGCAATCTATTCCGCAATTTCGAATACACTTTAAGTGTTTTTATACACACATGCAAACTTGTATTAAAATAAGTCATAAATATTATTTTAAAGCGGTAAAATTGAATCGATATGAAAGATCATGATGAAAATTTATAACGCATTTTTTATTACTTTCGTCTATTCAATATTTTGTAGCTTTTCGAATTGACATTAATAAATAAATTTTATGTTTGTATGTGGGAATAAAAGGTGGTTGGGTTCATCTTAAAAATAAATATAATACATATATAGTCGAACTTGGTTATTACGAGGGAGAAAGGACTGACTGAATTTGCTCTTTATAAGCATTACTCGTTATTTATATAAGAGAATAGATCTTTTTTAATGTTCACAAATATACTCATCACATGAACACATGAAGTATCTAGAGCGGTCACATAGCACAAAAAGTGGCAATTAAATCAAAAATACACAATAAGAGAGAAGTAGCTAGTTATAAAATTGAATAATAATAAATGGCAGTATGGAGAAAATCACAACCAAAAATGGCAACGAATGTTTTCACGTTACATCCGAGTTCTCGCTATTTTCGTGATCGTAATCATGGAATTCGACTATATAAAGTCTTTTTTTTCTTCTTCCTCTTAGTTTAGGTCGCATGCCATGTTTGTGACGGTGGGCTGTCCTGGGATGATGATGTCAGCCATCTCTCCATCTCTTCGGCGGCCTTCCTGGTAATTTCTTGCTGCTTGGGTTTTCATCTTTAACAATTTTTGCAATTCTTGTATTCTCCATGCGGTCCACATGGTCTCTCCAAAGGCAACTTCTGCTACTTCCTCATCTCACTATGTCCTCAACACAACAGACAGACCTTATCGTTTCATTTCTGATCCGATATTTGAGGGTTTTGCCTCTGATGGAGCGTAGGGTTCGCATTTCTGCTACTCTAAGAAGGTTCTTAGTTCTATTGGTATCGGCTCTGACCTCTATTCCATACGTCATGATGGGGCGAACGTATGCCTTGTATATCTTGACTTTACTTTCGGTTAGCACGGCTGTCACTTTGTTGGTTTGTGCTGGCACCCCCAAAAGTATTTCTTTAAATTAAAATAAACAAGTCTGACAAGTCTAGATTTTAAAACAAGTTGAATCTTTGAACTAAGAGTATATTTGATTTCTCTTCTTAAATACGGCAATAATATTGTGAAAATTCCTGTTACGCGTGTATTAAAATTACTTCAAATTTATTTAAATGTTTTTTGAAACGCCTCTACGTTTGTTAAGTTCACAAATATTACATAAATTTGTTTTAATTGTTTAAAATAATCATTAGTTGTTAAGAATGCGAGGAGAGATATTCATCTATGATATCATTAAACGCGAAATATTAGTTATATATTTTTTTATTGCCTAAAAGTTGGTTTAATTCATCATTTCCCAACATTTTTTGGCCTGCCGTCCTCTTAAAATATATCGACTATCGTTATTGAAATCAATATCAAAAAAATTTGAATCACAGCCCCAATTTATCAAACAATTTGATGAGGCAAGTTTTAGGAAAAATTGGATTTTTTATTTATTCATATATTTTTTTCATATAAAACAGCTCGTTTGAAATTAATTACGTAGTACGATATATTTTTTTAGCTATTATATTGATTTTTATGACACGTGGTTGATAGCCTATCTATCGCCATTTTATTGTCACGTGAATTCTACACCAGACCAAAGACAGTGTGACAATCACATGCCGGGAATTGAACCCGAGACCTTTGGTAAGGTAGTCAGAGCTCTTACCATTCTGCCACGAAGGTCATCATATATATTGAAATATAAAGAGTATAAAAATTACCATATGGTGTAATTACGCAATGATTGATTTAACAGATACATATTCTAAAAAGCGATAATTTAGTATTAATAGTAAGAGGGCTGAACTTGGTCGAAAGACATACATTTTTGAATCTTTTTAGTATTATGTATGGATACTATGCATGGAACTGGCAGAAGAAGGATGAGAGCAGAATTAATGCGGTAGAGATTAGATCCCCATAAACGTCAGAGTGGTAAACAATCTATGACAGAATTTTAAATATAAGGAAGGAATGCAGAGCGGTAGGAAGTATTTTATATGAATGGATCACCGTGATGGCTTATACATATAGAACGAATGGTTGAAAAAATAAATAATGTATAATAAAGGAAACGTTATCTATGTGAATGGAGTACGGAGTCGAGGAAGACGGAGCAAAATATGGCATGACCAAATGAATAAAATTTCTAATGTTAGCCATGGTATAAGTTGGAGGAATCAAAGTGCGTGTATGATTCGCCGTGTGAATATGGAAGGAAGTTGTGTCAGGATAGAGTAGTGTGGTGGTCCATTTTCTTTGTCTACCCTTTCGGGAAACGTTGTGGTGGTTTGTTGCTATTATACGGCGCGTTCTTGGGGGATTTGCTCGAGAAGGGGAAAAAATAGAATAGCTTAAATGTGGTCTGGTGTCTCCTTTGATTTTTCATGAATCAAATAACAGTTAACGTCAGTCCCGGGTAGACGGGAGACGGGCCAAGGAAGTGAATGAGTGAGGCTGTCAAAAAGACGCCGCTGCGCCCTATGACATCCTCGGGTAAGCGGTGGGTACCCCTTCTACAATATTTGATTCTATTCTGTTGCTATAGACGCCCCTTCATTTACTTTGAACCAAAAATAACCTCATATAACACTTCAACGCCCACAGATGAGAGATAACGACCCTGTTGGGAATCACTGGTTTAATGTATCCAATAGGTCAGCACCACGAACCAGAGACTATTTATCAATCTAATTAACAAACTCTTTCTGTTTTAATGATTACTATCATCTTATAAATTTATTGAATCGGCTCAGTCCTACCGATGACATAAGTATCGCATCCTGCTTGGATTACTCAAACAAATAATACTTTAACGATCAAGGGAATAAACTACGATATTCCAAGATTGAACTCAACACAAAAAAGTTAATAGCAGAGTTTTTTGATGTTCCCAATTAGTTCAGGTATATAATGTCAGTTTAAATAATGTTTTATGTTAATAAATCATGAAATTATTCAATCTAAATTGCTTCCATTATTATTTGTTTCTAGTACTTTGAATCAATATGATTTATATACACTCGTATATTGATGTTCTTGATTTGAATATTTTTTGTATATTCAATTGTTTCTTTTTAGAACGTCTTTCATATTATCATCGGTTGTCCCTCGTGCCGAGGAAGACTGTTTTTCCTGTTGTGGGTCCGCATGTGACTGAAAAGCCCAATCACCTGGACCCACACATTCTGGGGCATTTGACTGGTGACTCTGTTGACAACTTACTCCATTTATAATAGTGTTATTTGTCTGTCAATGCCAATCAGCCCGGCAAAACCGGTTGCTATCGAAATAAAGGCAAAAGTGGAAGTAGTTATACATATATATAACATCGTACAATATTATTTAAATATAATATTATACATATTGTAAATTGTTGGCAGTGGATCAGTGTAGGTACTCGTATATAACAAATGTTTTTTTATACTTGCATATATTGCACTTGCATATATCTGTCGCGATAACTTCACACCTTCTAACACCGGTCTATACCTTTGGTTTGTTCCTGAAATCAGGCTGTTCTCTCTTGGGAGGTTGACTCCCAACTATATGTATCTCTCCATCTCTTCGGCGGTCTTTCGGGGGGACGGCAGCCGGCAGGAATCTGATGAGCCACACTTCACACCAAAATAATACCTATATAGGTTTTATGAATAAAATAGTACATACATTACGAAAAAGCCTAATTTACATAATTACTGCAATAAAAATAAAGTACATTGTTATTGATGAAAAATAATAATGGTATTAAAAGGTTTATGATAGCCCAACAAAACTTATTAAACGAAATATGACTTGACTTTTAAGGAGGCAATACTTGTAAAGTTCTCACGCGTAGCCGTCACCCTGAAGCACCAATAATATCTGGACCGCTTGGAGAACATATATCATAACAACTCCAGTTAAAAGCTAACACGCGCTCCGATATTTCAAAATGAAACAGATAATTTGGTTATTCCGAAGAATGGAAAAAATCTCCTTTAATTGCGTAAGTGGGCGACTTCAATCTCTCTGACTTTGGATACCACAAAAGTCAAAGATCAAAATGTGAATAAATCGTCGTACCTACACAAAGCAAAATGCTTCGCCAGATTCTCAAATCCATTTTTAAGCATTCGTGGATCATAAATCTCTTTTCGTGTGTAATCATGCAGTCATCCTCGAGCTAATATGTATTAAGAATATTTATTCAGTTAATCGTAATAGAATTAGAATAAAAATGTTGCTATTAATGCGAAATTATTTGAATGTATTAAAAGTCATTTGTAAAGATGTGGGTGCGGATATACGAGGTCTGTTCAAAAAGTATCGCGAATTTTGAATTTCCGCTGGCTACGTATATTTGATTTTTGATTTTTTTGTAGCGTTATGTTGGTACTCATGTCCCTTACTTATGCTGACAAGGTCGGCCATTTTGAATGTTTAGTTAATTTTTGACAGCTGTTTTGCTTGGATGTGTTTTGGCTCGTCTTCGATTTTTGCCTATTCCAAAAAATGGATCAAAGAATCTGTATCAAATTTTGTGTGAAAAACAAAATAAAGTGCGCGGACGCATTTCGAATGTTGACTGTGGCATATGGTGAAGCTACCTTGGACCAAAGCAACGTTTATCGGTGGTACAAAATGTTCTCAGAGGGCCGAGAAGATATGAACGACGAAGAGCGTGCCGGACGCCCGAGCACGTCAACAACAGACGAAAACATTGATAAAGTGAAGAAAATAGTATTAGCCAATCGTCGAATCACCGTTAGAGAAGTTGCTGAGGACCTAAACATATCGATTGGCTCGTGCCATTCGATTTTAACCAATGATTTGGGCATGAGTCGGGTCGCCGCGAAATTCGTGCCAAAATTGCTCAATTTCGACCAAAAACAGCATCGCGTTAACATTGCTCAGGAGATGTTGGACTCGGTCCGTGACGACCCAAATGTGCTCCAGAGGGTCATAACTGGTGACGAATTATGGGTTTATGGTTATGACGTGGAAACCAAAGCTCAATCATCCCAATGGAAGCTGCCGCATGAGCCAAGACCAAAAAAAGCGCGCCAAGTTCGGTCGAACGTGAAGGTTTTGCTCACAGTTTTCTTCGATTGCAGGGGCGTGGTGCATCATGAGTTCTTGCCACAGGGTAGTACGGTCAATAAGGAATATTACCTGCAAGTTATGCGCAATTTGCGCGAAGCAATCCGCCAGAAACGCCCGGATTTGTGGAAGAACAAAAACTGGCTTTTGCACCATGATAACGCCCCTGCTCACACATCGTTGCTTGTGCGCTAATATTTGGCCAAAAACAACACAGTAATGGTGCCGCAGCCACCGTATTCCCCAGACCTGGCCCCCTGTGACTTTTTCCTGTTTCCAAAACTGAAGAGGCCCATGAAAGGACGACGCTACGCCACGATTGAGGAGATAAAGACGGCATCGAAGGAGGAGCTGAACAAGATCACAAAAAATGATTTTTTTAAGTGCTTCGAGGATTGGAAAAAACGTTGGCATAAATGTATTATATCCGAGGGGAATTACTTTGAAGGGGACAAAATAGATATTCATGAATAAATAAATACTTTTTGAAAAAATATAAAATTCGCGATACTTTTTGAACAGACCTCGTATACTCGGTCTGTTCTACTTGCGGTCAAAAACAATAGACTCAAGTGTTTGACCGAGAACTCGGGTGAACTGAAGGACTTCAGTGTAATCTTATTGTTCCGACAACGTAAGTACGGATATTACGATTAGTTCAAGTATTACTTGATATAATGTTGGGACTGCGATAGGTTGAGTAACGGGAATCGTAAATCAGTTGTCATTATGGTAACGGTTTGATCATCATACAAATGTCAAAGGATAAAACGCACCCACGAATATACCAATATACAATATCATATCTAGGAAAAAAGCTAATGAATATCAATATCATATTTAAAAAAATAAGCTAGTTAATTAATACGAATGAAAACGTCAGTTTTCTAGAAGTTTTATTATATTTTATGGAAATGACGTGTTTCGCCCTTCTAAGGCATTATCAAATGTATTTGACATTTGATAATACCTTAAAGGGCGAAACATGTAATTCCCATAAAATATAATAAAACTTCTAGAAAACCGACGTTTTCATTCGTATTAATTATTTAATATGGAGTTTTACATCATTGTTCAAGAAACAATAAATAAGCTAATTAATGATTTGATTGTAGAGACGGGTATTAAATGAAAGGTTAGTACATGTACCATAACAGAGATAAGGGTGCGCCAAAAGTAGTTATCTCAAATAAAAGTCTTCGCACACTTTATCTAATATGCATGTGTTTTTCAGTCTGCTAAATAATAATTTATAATGAAATGCAATTTAATATTTAAGAAAAAGATAAACACAGGAAAACCTCTGTTATTTGCCAATTGGAATCATTGAATGACAGTAAAAGGACGACACATAAGTGATAAATTATTATATGACGTAATTATTTCAAATAAGCTTATCATTTTGTCAAATCAAAGATATATAATAAACAACCATTAAATTTTGGATTTCAGCACTGTCAAACCATGTATGAAAAATGAAATTGTAGTAGGAAAAAAATAGTAATACAAACAGAAGATAAAAAATTATATACTCGTACATGTCTAAGAAATAATTGTTTAAAATCGATATGTTCTTGCGAAAGGTTAATCGCTCCGGTTCTATATAATTTTAATACATAAAACCTATAACACCTTAATGTTAAATCGGAATAAATCTTCCGTAACTAGGTTTATTAAAATCAGCGCAAATGTTGAATCCAAATATTCTGTCACCCATAAATCACGGCGGATCGTGTGCACAGGATAATTTCTTCGCGTTTCAGAAATGAATTGCCAAGGCAATCTTCCGACATTAAAACTTCGCATGTGGCGTATCTCCGATTCCATCCATATTCGTCAATTATTTAAAACAGTAGTAAAATATAAAATAAAAACATTTCAAAGGTAAAATGTGTATCGACAGCTGAAACATCCCACCGCAGAAGTTATTAATGGATTCGTGGGTGTTGTTTAAACAATAAATTCAATTTTTAAATACAAAACCTTGAACTAACTTAATTCATTATATAACTTTGTTTTGACTCACATAAAGCTGCCTTTTTTAAGTATCGTAATTTTTGCTTTCTGTCGGAAAGGTAAATCATTAGGTAGGTAATTGAGTTAGTGCCTTATTTAACAATAACTTATCTATTTGTAAAAGACCTTAAAGTTTTTCTAAACAGTTCTTACTTAGAATACTAATATATGTTTTTGGTTCTTATTCAATTGTTTATCTTTATCATTTAGATCACCTCTTAGAAAAGAAAATTACATTTTGAAATGATTTATTGTTTCATTGTTAAGTGAGTTTTTTGCGTTTATTAGTAAGTGCATATATGTCAAAATGTTTTTAATTCTTAGGTTTATAAAAATGACCACACTCACTGTTAATGTTAAGAAAGTTAAATAAATTTAATTGCCACATTCATAAGAAACAGTGTGATCTGTAAATACTGTGTTAAATTTTATAAAAATAAGTAAAAACAAAAACAGATTTATATACAGTATATCATTGATACATTATTTATAAGATGGATATGGTTAAATTAAAAGTATTTTATATTTAACAAAAGCTTTATAATTGAAAAAAGCATAATACAAATCAAAGTAAAAACAAGTAGCTTTACGATAGTCAGAGATTTTAAATACAACTTGATGTTTTGTTCACTTTTGATATCAAATTAAATATAAACTTTTTTAACGACCATTAAACATTAGTTTTTAATAATAAATGTATGCATTGATAAACTTAAGACGTTCATACAGTGGGATTCCATAATGACGAATTTGTAATAAATCAAAACACTGCTTTTAGCACATTTCGGTTTTTTAATAAATATTTCGAAGGTTTTATCTCCGGGTAACGTTACAAACTGAGTTTATGATGAACGTTGAAGGTGTTAAAATATCAAAACATGTCGTAAAAAACAAACTCAACACCGAAAAAAAAAGTGTTTTAATCATAAAAAAATTATTTATTAGTACATAAAATTATATCATATACATCAACGTGAAACAAACGTCTCTATCTATTAGAAAGGTTCATTTTGAAATAATCTAAAGGACCTTTGTCGATGAATCTTTTCCTTATTAAGATAAACTAAAATTATCGTATTTAGCTTTCGTCTAAGGCAGTCATTATCTCGATAACATCAAATGATAGAAAAACTTGTAAAGTATTTTTTTTAGCATCGATCAGAGTGTTTTTTTCCTAAATGAAAATATTGATGTTGGATATAAAATTAATTTTAAATTATATCGAACTATTATATTAGTAAGTAGATACACCTACACTTTTAAAGTTATTTCAAGGGATATTTACATTGTTACTTGAGTTTGCTTTCGGCTATTTTGAATCGATCATTGTTTGAAAAAAAACACCAAAAAATTGTTAGGTGAATGCTAAATATTTGGGTGGTACCTATCTACGGAAGTATCTCGATACAGAGTGCAACAGATCTATATATCATATTTCCCAGGGAGTGCCAGCACAAATTTGATATTAGACCTTCACAACAATTTATTGTGTTATTTAAAGTAACGGTTAGCGTAATTTTTTCATCAATCGATTCAGAGTGAAGCTAATTTCTAGGATACATGTAAAAATGTGACGTCACACTCCTTGAACTCTTATGTTAATGTAATTAACAGATACAAATTAAAACTGCAATTTATATCATAAATCAATGCAGTTTTTATAAAGAAATCAAAACCAGTTTAAATTAATGAAATCCAAATTCTCATTTATTTTTTAAATGTAATTAATATTCGGTGTATTCCGTAAACAAAAATGACAAAGTATTAATTATCTTAAAAACTAACAAAACATCACACCGTCTCACAGAAGGGGTAGGCAGAAATAATGGACTGCCGCACTTTATTCGATGCGGCACTCCATTCTTCTCTTTTCGCCCTCGCGGGTTGCGAACCTCATCGCCACCAATAGGCATCTCCCGCGCACACTTCAATCGTCCAACGTCCACAAAATAAATATAAAATACAATGATTTAAAATAAAATAATATAACATATAATGTTCTTTTAGATGGTGTACATGTTGTCAGCAGGACGATCCGGACTTTCTTATAATATCTTATATAAAGTTCATAATTGAATAAACATAGTTACCATATCTGCGTTAAGTCAAATAAAGTGTTGTAATACTAAGTAACCATAATCCACAACACACAGTGAAGGCATATAGAAGAAGAAAAAGTTATTGTTCAAATGAAAAAAAAATATCTTCAACAATATTCCCAAATAATCGATTATAGTGAAAGTATAATATACCTTAGCTACTTTACAAACTACTATCACGCCGTCTCGCCGAAGAGGTAGGCAGAAATAATGGAGTATTTTTTTTTCTTTTCTGACATACTTCTCTCGTGTCACTCACGCACGCTGATTTCTCCGACTCCTCGTATATAAAAACTTACATAAAGAAAATGAATTTATATTTAAAATAAAATTGTCAAATACCACACCTTCTTCACAGGTAGGAAAACAGGATGTTAAGTTATTACTTGAGTGAATGCATCCTTTAGGCATCGTTTTGCTTGTCAAGTTCGAAGCATATAACTTTTATCAATTAAACTTTACTTTGGCGATTCCACACACTTGTATAGTTAAATTATTATACTTAGTTCTGGTGGGAAGGTTGTAATAAATTATTATCGCACTAAATTATGAACCGAGCGTTACCATTGCCTATATTGCCTGTAATTGAATATTGCGGATAAAATTGTAGAGAACGATTTATGGATTTTATCCCAAATTTTTTGTATAAAACAAGTTAATATGCGGTGATTTCATTTACTCAATTTATAAAAGTTCATTCAGGATATTGATGGAAATTACATATTTTCGGCTTGTTAGGGCATTTACATATATCATATATATATGTGTATATGTTAATATTATGTTTATTTTAAATACATTTATTGGGAATAAAACTTTACATTAGTAAGTAAAATAGACTCTTAGCAAAGCGACAGATATTAATCCCATTAAATACATAGTAAATATTAAAGCTTCAAGCAATATTAAATATATTATTATAGAATACAGAGGTTTTCATTCTTATTACAAAAAATTATGGAGTTTAACAGTATTTGAATAAGAAAAATCAAATAGAATTTCGTTTATTAACGATTTTAGATTTTAAAATCTTATTTAAGGATTTCATGCAATAACTTTTTACTGATAAATTACATAACTTATATTGTTCTAATTCAATTTTTTCCTTTCTATAATTTTTACGATCTGTTCAGACAGGAAAATTTTATTCCCGGGATGAAGACGTCCAAATATCTCTGCACTCTTTGGTGGTTGTTCTGATGGTCAATGGCCCTCGGGACTCTCCGCACATCACGATCTTGGGAATCCTCGCTGGGTCCATCTTTTCAACGTGTTCTCTCCAGAATCATCTTCTTTGCACAATGTCAGAAATATTGCAAGTACTGCGACTCTCTGTTAGGTAGCTTATTCTTAGGGCTATACTCACATTAAGACACAATGTTTTTTTTATATTCTAAGAAGATGTATCTGACAATATCTGCCCTTGATTCGATCCCGTAAGTAATTATGTGTCTGATGCATGATTTGCAGATCCTGGGTTTGCTTTTCACTAGCATATCCTTATTGTCCCAAAAGAACTAACATAATGACATTATAATTAATACTTTTTAAGCAAATGAATTTATTTAATTTAATTTACACGACGCCATGACCTTAGACGATGACACATTAAGAAACGATTTTTATAACTTATCTACGTTATCTTATTATTAACTATTATCGTTTTTGTACTATTACAATACACCCGCATAATCTCTTATGAATAAAAACGGTCATAATATTTTATTCCTTGTACTGAGATAAATATTATATATACGGAGATAAATATTAATTTCGTTAAAATTCGTCTTAGTATTATACATGCACCTGCTTACCACGCCCATTCCCGAAATGGCAGCGTCTTTCATTATTGATTGGTTGCCGTTTGTTTCAATGTTGTTTATTTAATGGATTCAGCGTAATATGATACAATATGAAAATGGCTCCATTCAGTTCTGATGACAGGTAAAGGACAAAAAGATAAATGTAAATAACGCATTGGCAGCTGAATCATATTTTATATTTAATGCGTATGCAGATACAAGTGAGAAAATATAATATTTACTATCATCAACTTTGACAGCCTTCATCTAATATTTATTTCTTTTATGTAACTGTGTCAGAAGTAATGGGAAATAAGGTAATATATACTTATCGTGATTTTCTTCTTTTAGACCTTTGGTCTGTTCCTGTAGTCAGGCTGGACTCTCTTGGGAAGTTGACTCCCACCTATCCCTCCATCTCTTTGGCGGTTTTTCGGAGGGACGGTAGCCAACAGGAATCTGATGCGCTACAACGTGTGGGATTCTGGAGGGATCCATCCTCTGCACGTGCGCATTCCAGTATATTCTGCGTTTTCTGCCACCTTGCCGATTTCGCTGATATTCCTCACCCTTTCTCGAAGAACCTTTCTGCTTTTTTCCCCAGCGTCAGAATCTGCCATCCGCAGTTTAGCTTTAGCACTTGGCATTTTAATGGAGTTTTATTATATTTTAACATATATCAGTGGTATGTGGAACATTTTAGATATTTGTTTAAATATGCCAAACTAATATAAAATCTACTTCTAGTTATGCGAGTGAGTTATATGATAAATCGAGAGTATAATAACTATCTCCATGACTGCCTAAATAAAGAAAGGCATTGAAACGACTATGTGTATACACGATTTAAATATATATTCTTTATATAAAAAAGGTAAGGAAAAAACGACCAAACCTGGATTAAATCAGATAAGATTTTTTTTGATACATCATATACAATAGTATACTTAAAATGATCCTGTGACCCAGACCTGGTTTGCAGCTGGAACTTGGAGGCATAGGACCAACCAAGAGATCCGCACGATGACCCAGCAGCCCCTTATAATGAGCACCGTGAGAGCCGGTCACCTATTAGCAAGGATTGGGCACGTATGCCGAGCCGAAGGGACCAGAGCAATCAAGACCCTGTGCGCGTCTAGACCGATTGGAGTGAATTCTAGGAAGGCCCAAACAGTGCCCAATGGACAATGTTCTGGTTGATCTGGCAAGGTTGGGCAAATCGGACTGCTGGGAGCAAAATGTGCAGGATCGAGGAGCTTGACGAAAAATCATCAAGGAGGCTAAAACTCTTCAAGAGTTGTATGGCCATAGGAAGTAAGTAGTATATACATTAGTATTATATTATATAACGATGGCGTGCACTATATCAGAACACGCAATATCAGTAAAAATATTGTAATTCGATTGAAAATATTTATATATTCAACATCCATTCAAAATGTTTACCACGATATCATCTTGGCATTTGGGTATTTCTGATTTATATACACTATTTATGTATCTGCAAGTTTTCCGGTATTCTTTCTACGGAGACTCTCCAGACACCCGCCCAATACTGGATACTATCAAATTACGCGTAGTTGCTTCATTTGAATCACAATATAAATGACTCAATAAATCTGTTGACGACTAACGAAAGTTGCGATATTTATATGAATAATTTGAATGGCGTGTGTGTGGTCGTGTTCTTTAATATGATTTTTTTTTTTTTATTTCGTCAGAAATACAAGTAAAATTAATATCAACTCATGATATCTTCTCAAGGTGAATAAAATAAACGTTAGTCTCAAAACATACCGATAGAAGTTTTATCTTATTTTGAGAGTTCCATTCGATTATTACATTTGATATTTAAAAAAATCAGGCGTGTTTTGAATAATCCATTCAGAATAAACAAAATAAAATTTATTCCTAGATCTTTGGACAGATTTTGTGTAAAAATTCATTAAGTATAAAATAACCAATCTAAATGGCATGCAACAGTCTATTTTGAAGGGTGAGTTAAAAAATATTTTGAATAGAAAATTAATTAAACATATTTCTTCGTGAAGAAATATGTTTCACAATTCTATGATATATTTTTAATGCAATTTTGAGTAAATATTCAGGTTTAAAAAATCAGTTATAATGTTTTTAGTATGATATATTTTTGGATATAATTTAAAAATAATGTAAATTTTTCTCTTTTATTTGACAGGTCTATTAATAATACTGATCTTTTATAAAACAATTGTTACGTTATTTAAGGTGGAGTATTGCTTTCCAATACATAAAATGTTTTAATTTGAAGCGATAAAATGAATGAACAGCTAAATTGAAGTGGTAAAGGGCTGGGCTAATAGCTAGACAGGGCAGCCCCAGATAGACACCCAGAATAGTCTATTGGAGGCCTTGAACAAAGAAAAGGAGTGTCGGAAACCACCTTGAAGATAGATTGAAGACTTTGCCCGAATACCTGAGACGAACTGGATGTGGAAGGGACCAAACAGGACGAGTGTACAAAAATGGAAGAGGCCTATATCCAGCAATGGAGGGAAGAAGCTAAATTAGAAGAAGATAAAATGAACTTCAACCTGAAATGAAAAGTCTATGAAGCCTGTGTTCTGCCAGTAGGTACTTATGGTCTTGAAACTGTAACATTATCCAACCAAAGTGCTGAGAAATTGCGAGTAATAAGCCTAAGAGACAGAGTCAGAAACGATACGGTGAGAGAAAAAACAACGATCACTAACATCATCCACCGGGTGGCGACTCTAAAATGGCAATGGGCAGGTCACGTAAGCAGAAGCTCGGACGAAAAATGGACAAAAAAACTGCTGACTTGGAGACCGTGGACGGCAAAGAGAAGTGCAAGGCGACCGCAACTACGGTGGAAGGGTGATCTGAACAGACACGTCGGAATAACTTGGTTGCAGTCTGCACAAGACAGAGTGACATGGAAGCGAATGGAGGAGGCTTTTGTCCAGGAGTGGACGGAAATATGATGAAGAAGAAAATGAACTTTGCGTATAAAATCGCTTAAATTTTTTATGTTATATGTGGCTCTGAAAAACTAAATTAATTCTTGACAACGGTGTGTAAATATAAATAAAACAATGCAAAGTAATAATATTGTTATTTTATTATTATGTACAATGTCGTCAATGGTTTATGAGTAAGTACGTTGGTCTTTTGGGTGAGGTATCCGTATGTCATGAGCTGTCACGATTGTAATGATCCGAAATATTCCTGCGAGGGTGAGTTTACTGGGTGCGTGGAATCTGGGGGAGGTGAGCGCCGACTGGCTGGAAGCCGTTTTCGTCGGCGATGTAGTCCACGCGGTACTTGATGTTGTCGGGTCCAATGTACTCGTAGAAGCCTGTAGCCCTGATACCCTCGTCGTTGGAGTTGATCTAAAAACATGAAATAATTTTGTTTGATATAATTTATTGATTTTATTTCCATCTCTTCATGAACATAATTTTTAAATAACAATTAAATAAAACGATATTTTTAAATAACTACTTCAACTTTTGTCTTTGTTTCGACTGGTTGACGAAACCAGTTACTTTTTATTAAAAATACATCTTTTTATTTAATTAATATTTATTTTAATAAAAACAAATTATTAAGTTTGGCTGTTGTAATATTTTTCACATTAAAAATAAAATATGTTTATATTATTGATTGAAAGCTTATATGATTTTTATTGCAGATCATCATGATATATTCCGCATTTTCATTATGAAAATATGGATAGTATTTATTTAAACTAAAAGTGATCACCGATTATAATGTGCAATTAAAGGTTATTTTAGGAGCAATCCCAAAAATTATGTGAACCTTATATCTCTCTCACTTACCTTATATGTCTCAAAACAGTTGAAAAATAAAAATCAAATTTAAGAATCGTTTGAACTCTTATTTTAAAACCGTTGTCTCAACGTTAAATTACAAAGAGTGTTTTGAGATATAGCAGATATTTTTTTAAAGCTGAGTCATTCTTCCGTTTATCGCTTAGTACGCCTTAATGTACTAGGATCACACAACTGCACCTAGAATCGGGAATCCCGATGATAGATCAATTCATTTTAAAACTTGCCGAATGTTTTTACAAAGGACTCCCTTCACATCCTAACACCACAATAAAATACCTGTCAAATTACGAACCAAACACCTCCAGCCGCCACAAGCGCTTAAAATCAATCCTCCTTCAGAGGAACACTCCGGGCCACACAAATCATGCCCCCGTATAAACCAACAACCAACCAAATCACCTTCCAACAATGTTCCATCAGACGTAAGAGTAATAGCCACAAGAGCTGAACCTCTATAAGAAAGAAGATCCAAGTCTAAGTTAAAAAAGTTTTGTCAAACAACATTCAAATAGTCTTCTTTAAAGGTGTATGACGTATTTTTAATTTTAGTTTACGGTTTTCAAATAAGCTTATACATATAATGGTTAATATACCTACATATTTTAAATGAAACATGCAAACATTCGACTTAAAAAATATGAATATTCGATTCTTCATGTTTATGGTATGAATGAAAAAGTTATATGATGCAATTTGCATCACCTGTTGAAACGAACTTCTCTAAGACAATAAAAAATGGTATTGTTGTATAATATTAATATGTAGGTCACTATATGAAAAAGTAGTTTTTAGACGCTGCTGCAGATAATAACATGAATATTCAAACAAACTCAGATGATCACAACGCACAGATAATTCAATAGAATAAATCAACGTTTAAGCATTAATAAATTATTCATCGTTACCTATGTACGAGTATATAAAAAGCCAAGTTAATACAAATATTATTAATGGTGTTAAAAAAAATTCTTTTAACTTCTTTTTCTTCTTCAACCTTCTATAGACTGAATAATCTGTTGTTACAGGATTCTTGTTCTGTGATGCTGAATAATCTCGACTGCTTTGGAGGTCTCTCTGGTAGACGCTATTTATTTGGTATTTCATGCAGAGTTTTGTATCTTGTAAGATTCATTCGCTGTACATGTCGGTACCAGTTTAAGTTGTCGCCTCCATCGGAACAGATCTATCAGATAGCGGTGTTCCTTACACATCACGCAGAGTCTTCTTAGCAAAGTTCTCATTACTGTTGTCCTTAGCATACTTTTGGTCTTAACAGTATTCACCGTCATATTCAATGCCATATGTGAGGATAGATTTTCAAAATGTATACATAAAAAAAATGAAATACTTATGTGTTGGACAAGTGATGAAATCAAATTTTGAAAAATCTTTGAAAATTTGACAATAAGTTATTTCACTAGGATTTGAACATTTAGTCTAATTTTCGTTATTTTTCCCCAAATCTAATTAATTTGTATCATAAATTAGTATAATTACTTCATTCTCTCAAGTAGTCTAAATATTAAGCAATTTTACATCCTGGTGAACCTCAAAAAGATTTTATTAATGGGCAAAATAATCATATCACGATTCGTACTTAAACAACTATATCAGCACTAATTATGCTTTAAAAATCAAAACATGCATTCAGTTGTTTTTAATGTATTTTATTTTAGAATAACAATATGAAATAAATGGAACGTTTGAACATTTATTGATCGGCTTTGATATTCATTTGTTTTTTTTTTCTTATGAAACAATTTTTTTGTCCAAGTTCGTCATGACACATTTTAGTGCAATATATCTTTTGTTAATTAAGTTGCTTTTTCTGGTAGAAAATATTTGTATCTTTATTTACTTACAAATTCTCTTAATTTGCATACTTCATTTACATATAAATAAAAAACTTACCTTTACAAGTTGGCCTCCTTCTTCAGCTTTGATGTGGTTATCGGTTTCGAAAGCGTAGTGGTAGCCATCTGGATGGACCTCTGCATCATGTCTCAGGATGCGGCTCTGTGCCTCGGGTCCTGAAGTGTAAACCTTGGGGTAGTACGTGCTGGGGGCGACCACAGGAGCGTATCGGGGGGCTGCGAAGGGGTTGTACTGTGGAGCCACGAATGGGTTGTACTTAGGGGCAACCACAGGTTGGTACCGCGGAGACACCAGATTAAGGCTCTTGCCGAAATTGTACCTGTAGAAATTTGAAATAATTTTTAAGATTGGGAGGTAAGTGAATTTGGTGGCGGATTTTTTTGTGTTGTAAACAACACGTCATTTGAACAGGCTATTATATTGATTCTCATGCCATGTGGTAGGAAGAAAATCTATCCCCATTTTATTGTCACGTAAATTTTCCATCAGATCAAAGACGGTGTGACAATCACACTGCCATCGCCGGGAATCGAACCCGGGTACTTCGGCGGGGCAGTCATAGCTATACCAAATCTGACACAAAGGTCGTCAACGATTCTAGCTTAATAAGGTTATAATTTTATGATTTTTTTATAGTTTTAGATTTCGGACCAATCCACGCTTGGGTGATAAGTTTTTCTTTTATCATTATTAACCTACATTCTCACGGCATCCATGAGCTTCAAATATCGTGAATTCTTTCTGTAGCATGATCGTGCCTTATGACAATACAATAATCAATGCAATGACAATGTCAACTTAAAACTAAGACAGAGGATGTTAAGGTGTTATGTGTGGTCTGTTCTGTTATATGGGTGTGAGATATGGACATTAAAAGTAAATACAATGAACCGGTTGGAGGCATTTGAAATATGGCTTCACCGCATAATGTTCAGGATCCCATAGACAGACAGAGTGACGAACACAGAAGTCCTGAATCGTGCAGGAGTAAATAGAGAGCTGCTGATATTGATCAAAGTCCGCAAGATTTCATATCTGGGTCACGTTCTACGAGGAGAAAAATATGGCCTGCTGCATCAAATTTTGAAGGGAAAAATAGAGGGCCGCAGGGGGGCAGGGAGAAGGCAGATCTCTTGGCTACGTAATCTCAGGGAATAGACGGGAATCGGAACTGTGGAGGAGCTATTCCGGACAGCGCAGGATAGGGAAGAGTTTACCAGAGTGATCGCCAACGTCGCGTCGGGGGGACCTGACAGGGCACTTTAAGAAGAAGATTATAGAATATAAATTGAGTAAACTGAAATTGAATAAACTGAAAATTATATTTAAACGTTTGTTTTTCATGACACTATACGTAGATCCAATCAATAAACCAATGATAAAAATTATCTTTAAATTTTGCCAAATGTCTGATCTCACCCCTCCACAGATACATGAACTGAAAGTTCTGACGTCGTCTGACTGATTGTTCAATCCTCCTCTTAAATGTATGATGATGTATCTAAACTTATTCACTGTTTAAGAGCTTCATAACATCCAACATCACTGCCTACATCAAGAAAATTTAGCCTTTATAAAAAAATATTATAAATTAATCACCTTTCTCTCTCATTTCAGTTATCAAAATGGTAACGTTTCGAAACCACACAATGATCCTACACGCCGTATTAATCAATGTATATGAAATGTGTGAATTAGTTCTGAATTTCAACGTTTTTTTATTGCCGTCCTAACACTTGTTAAACTTGCTTAACAAGATGTAAGATATTGAAATATATTCTTTGTTTTATAACTTGTATTTCGGATAACGGCTTATTTATGTCAATAATAGACAGTTAACATTTAGAACATTTTATCTTTTTTTTTTATTAATGTTACATAATTTTTTTTATTGAAGTTACATACAATTATTTGCATTTTTACAAACAAGTTAAAGATAAATATAATTAGTTTTGTTACCATTTTATCTGTTTTTTTAAGAACCAACCGGTTTCGCATCCATGATAGCTTCTTTAAGGTTACAAAAAAATTGGTAGCGAAACCTGTTGGTTTTAAAAAGTGAATAAACTAGTGGTAAAATAAATCGTGTATTTAAATATGTATATTTTAACTTTAAAAAGTAAATTATGTTTACTTTGAAAGTAAATTAAAACATAAATTAAATAATGAATGTTGTTTATATATTGAAATATATGGTAATTGTTAAATTTAAAAAAACTTTGTTTTATTATATATATCACAATTGTATTTTTATTTTTATTATTGTATTTTTATTAAAGTTGATATATTATTGAAATACCTGATGATCAGTGGCGGTACTCCCATAGAAGCCCAGAAGCCCGGCAGGCGTAAGAAATATTGAATCAAAACCCCAAAATCTAAGAAATCGTGCCCCCGCATAAACCAACAATTCACCAAATCATCTTCCAACAATGTTCCCATTAGACGTAAGAGGAATAGCTACAAGAGCTGAACCTCTGTAAGCCAGAAGAGGTTTTTATTCAAAATTTCTTACGCAAGCCGGGCTTCTGGGTTTCTATGGGAGTACCCCCACTGCTGATGATGTCAACATAGGTTGACGAAACAGCTGTCGCGAATAATGAAAATACAATTGTGATACATAAAACAAAGTTTTTTATTATTATTTAACAGTTTATAATGTTAAATTATCATAGTGTTTCGGCCAAAACAATAGACTATGAAATATATGGAGTTCGAATATTATTTTTTACCAATGAACCGTGGGTAACTTTTTCAAGGATTATTAATTTCTGATATGACAATAATTTTACAATTTGATGACACAATCAAAAATAATTTGTGTGGGTTGACTGTATAATGTATTACCAAATCATTAATTCAGAAGCAATTTATCAAAACGTGTTTTTTTGTTTAGAAGTATTCATGTGATTTACTGAGAATAAGTACGTATTTAAGATGAAAACACGGATGTGCAAAAATAGTCTAATAAGTACTGGTTATGGAATTTGATCGTAAAACGAAATCAATGTTTTATTTTTTTGAGACTAAAACAATAATTATTTGGTTTTGTTTCAATGATTACTCGGTGGAGTAATGGGTACCTGGTATAATGGACGATTAGAATGATTGCCTTCGGACCGCCCAGTTCCGCCCAGGTACCAACGACCCATCCATCACACGATCTATTACGGCTATATACGGGTATCTATTATATCCATAAGCTCTTAGATATACAGATTCTTGTATATCTATTCTACTGGGCTGGTCTGAGGAAGGAAGTTTGCGTGGGAACAGGTAATTGTTTCCGAATTATTTAGTAAACTCTTGATAAGTATATCACATAATTAATTAGTATATTTTATTATTTTATTACGTGTGTTCTGAAATAAAGGTGGTCAGATACACACGGAAAGACCTTATAATGGTCAACAACAAACCATCACGCCGTTTGCTTCGGGTAGGCAGAGAAACTGACACACATCTCTAGTTTCCTTCGCATTCATAAAGTAATCAGTCATGCAGCATGTATTATAGATACTTCCGACTTCGTATGACAGATATTTAAAATTTGATTAACTTCGGTTCAAGTTTTTCTCGGTCTACCACGACTTTGTTTTCCATTCACATCGTTAACCATTCTTACTTCAGCCACACGTTTCAAATGTCCAAACCAACGCAGTGAGTCTTTCATTTGTTTTGTACATAATACTTTATGCCGATCTACATTAATTCATTATATCAGTATTTGAAATTCTGTCGTACATCTTAATTGGACAGATAATAAATGGTGAAATATCCTTAATGAAAATATAATAAGACTTCCTTGTGTATGGAAGCGATATGAACAAAATAAGAAAGTGTTATGAACAAAATAATAAAATGATCATTAAGATGGTTTGGACATATGGAAAGAATGAATGAAGAACGAGTGGTAAAAAATATGTTAATGATGTAAATGGAACCAGAAATAGAGGAAGACCGAGGAAAACGTGGCACGATCAAATAAATCAAATATTGAATGTCGGCCATGTGAGGAATCAGAGAAATCAACGCGCGTGCATGACACGATGTATGAATGTTGAGGAAGCGAGAGAAATATGTCAGGAAAGAAAAGTGTGGCAGTCCATTCTTTCTGCCTAACCCTTCGGGGAGACGGCGCGATGGTTAGTTAGTTAGTTAGTTAATAAGACAGAAGGGTTTGCAATATATAGTTCATTCACATTTAAAATTAATAAAAGGGATTGTATAATGAAAACTAGGGTTAGTATTTAAATTCATAAGGAAACCTTTCGGAAACTAGGGAGAACTAAATTTTTGCAATATTACGAGATCAATACTTAAATTTGAGGTATTTCGTTTTAATATAATTATTAACGTGTAACTATCGTTCAGTTTTAGTAAGTCGCTGCTATGACTTGGTTTGGTTGTTGAGGATTGAGGATGTCAGTGAGCTACTGAAATCGGTCAGCACTAAAATAAAGCATTATTAAAAATAATAGTCAAAAATAAAAATTAAACTAATTAAAAAAGGTTTTCATCATAAATGTTTAAAGAATCCGTCACACCACGTCTCCTGCGGGCCTAAAAGAGAAGGATGGAGTGCCGCATCTGTTAGAATGTGACAGTCCATTCTTTCTGCCTACCCTTTCGAGGAGACGGCGTGATGGTTATTAAGTTAGTTAGTTGTATTTAAAGAGTTTAAAATATTGTTTTTATCTATGCATATAAAAATAACGTCGTATTTATATTTTAAACTAATATCTATACTCGTACATATGTAAGTATCTAAAATCAATAGTAGTAGTTTTAGGTAAATCTTTACTGTGAAGTGATTTGACATAGTATTTTTATTTCTAGTTCGAAATACGTCTTTATTTTTAATAAGCTATCATATAAAATAAAAAAATTAACAAAAAATAGGTCGTAAAATTGCCCAGTTAATTTGTTACTGACATATCATTATATCGATAATATCGTTTGACTTCAAAGCGGCAATCGGTCCGATATGCTCACTGCTCTTGCCTGAATAATTTATTGTCTACTAAATATTTCTATTTACGAACATTCTTTAACCCGAAGACAGCTAACAGTTTGATTCGGTAATTTATGGTTACTTGAAAATTAATTTGCATGTTGACTCTAGAGATTATGCCATTTAAATGGGTCCATGTCGCACAGATGTAAATCATTGCTTTCATCATATAATTTTAATTAAAATCAATTTTGCAAATTTCAGAAATGTTAACAACTTTTTACGATTTTATATCAAAGAGTCACAATTAGGTGAATTACAGAAAATCCAATTACAAAAAAAAAAATAATAACAAAAATATTATATGACAAAAAATCGATGAAATTAAGTAGAGTTATTTTTTATTTGGGAATTGCATTTTTTTATTGTGGCTTGAACAATATGTTAAACTCCTTAAATTTATACGAATGAAAACGTCTGTTCTCTATACGATTTATTATATTTTTTGAATGACGTGTTTCGCCTGTCAAAGTCATTATCAAATGTTTATCAAACATTTGTAAATGCATTACCAAATATTTGATAATGCCTGAATATAGGCAAAACTTGTCACATACAAAATATAAGAAAACTACAAGAAAACAGACGTTATCAACCGTATTAATTTTTAAAAAACTTCCATGACAGGTTTGACTCCAATTAAGCCGTTTTATATTTAAGTTAAGCGAACTTTAGCTTCTTAGACTTTATAAAATGATAGTAAATAGTTATGTGAATTGTGTCAGAAGCAGAAAAAATGTTTTTTTCATACTTCACATACTCTGTTAATATGATTTGTAAATGTTGTACTCACGGTCTATACGGCAAGAATCCAAAGAAGCCCTTTCTTCCTTCGCGGTAGCTTCCGTCGTCTCCTCCGTACTTCTCGGGCCTATACTGACCATCATCGTCCGCCACCACCATCGTCACTACCACGAACAGGGCGACCTGATAAAAAATGTTTCCTCTCATGAAACACCATTTAGTTTATCTTGTGATAAAATAATTGTATTATTTGGAATTGTACAAAAGTCAATTTGTTATTTTTAAAACTAATAAGAATCTTACAATTTTTCAAACAAGGAAGACACTGTTCCTATTTTAAAAATCATTTCAAAAAGACAGAATAAATTAAATGAAACGTTTATTTCCTAACATTATCATTTCGGTGATATTAAAAATAATCATTTCGTCATACATTCGTACAGAAAATGTACTTAAACATATTTTTTTAGTATATTTAATGTTGATTTCCATCAAAGTCACCACTTTGAAGATTATAAAAGTACAATTTTAAAACACGTACTGCATGTAAAGGTTATTATCGTTTTGAAAAGAAAGTTTTAATTAGATGCCTCTGTTTTGCGTTGTGTTATTAATCGTAAAAAATACGGAAATAAAAAATAAAAAATTTAATCATTACAAACTTAACATTTTTTAAATGTTATTATTTGAATTTTAGAATAGTAGTTAAAAAAAAGATTTGTAATCCTGAAAAACCAGTGAACGCATTTTTAAAAATTATTTGGTATTTCTTGAACAATGATGTAAAACTCCATATTAAATAGTTAGTATAAATGAAAACGCCTGTCTTCTAAGAGTTTTATTAGTTTTTTTTATGGAATGACATGTTTCGCCCTTCGTTCAATCAAACGTTGATAATGCTTTAGAAGGGCAAAACATGTCATTCCTAAAAAAACTTAATAAAACTCATAGAAGAAAGACAGTTTAATTTATATAAACAATTTCTAAAATTTATGTAAAATATAAGTAATAGAATGTAAGCGTCGTGTTGTATGTAAATTAAGATTTTGAAATAATTTTTCCAGTGACGCGCCAAGCGATAACTCACCGTCAACTTGAACATTTTGTATCACAATCGTTTCCAAACGGTCACACAACTCTCCAGAGAATGGTGAATCTAACGAAGTAGATCTGCTTTATATATCTCGGTTAGGTATAGCTTGGAATTCAATTTCAAGGTATTTGGAGGAAAAAACGACACCAATAAAATATGTACCACCGATGTGTCTCATCGGATGTGGGTGATGTGACATTTGGGTCTAATCCTTACTACAGGGTGTGATATTTTCCAACATATTGCCATTTGAATTGAATTTTCGTTTGCCTATTAGACTAAGGTAAATATAGGTGATATGCTTATCTACTATAGAATTACGTACCGTGATGAAATATGACCATTGCGATGGTATGGTATAGATAAGTTCATTTGGATATGTCACCTAGCTCGCAACGTTGCTCTTAGCCCAAACACCAAATTTTATACCCAAATAATTGGCTAAGATATTTGTAACAATTTGTTTTTTGTAACAAATTTGCATTTTTACTCCAAATAATTTGCATTCAGACGAGTCTTATCACATTATCTATTTAAAATAAATAAGTTTGGTCATTTTAAAGGGATAAACTAAGATGCAAAACTCATAAAGTTTGTCACTACTTAGCACAGCGTTAAAAATGCTAGCTATTATACTAAAATAAGGGGTTGTACTTCTAGCAGAGGACATTATAGGATAGTATCAGCCCGGATACAAAAGCAACAGATCAACAAATGATAACTATTTTTAGTGAGACAGCTTCTGAACAAATGCAGGAATTTCAATGCTGACGTTTATCAACTCACCGACTTCAAGCAGGTCTATTTCAATATTAATAGAGAATTTTGTATGACATACTTAAATTGAATATACCTACATAGTTAGTACGGCTTTCAAGGGCTGAAATAATTTACATATAATTCAGAGTTTAGGTAGAAGGAAATCTCACATGTATTTAATATATCTCAGGGACTCACACAAAGTGATAGTTTGGTCCCCACACTCTTCAATCTGAGTCTATAATATGCCTTCAGAAAGGCACAAGAATACGAACTTCAATCTAAGAAAAATATTATTGAACATTTCAGGTGACTTTGTTCAAAGTATGCAAAACAATATATTCATCACAATACAAAAAAGTTTGTGTTTAGATATAATTGTTTTTGTTTTTGTTACTTGATTGTTGATTGCTTGATTTTTTGTTACTTGATTTTGGAAATTGTAATTTTTTTCCTGCGTATAATGTACATCATCTTATTGTCTAGTTACTATTGTTCAAACTGAAGAAAACCTCATCGGATTCTGATTCACTCTATAAGTAGCCCTTATGAATGTTCAGTTAAAATTTATGATGTATTATTAATATTTAACTAATGTTTAAGATTATACTTCTCCATCTAATGAAAAACTTAGTTTCGTTTATGTCGAGCATATTAAAAGCTAAAAACACATTAAAACTTTTTATTTCAATAATTATAATATTTATGCTTTATCTTTAAACTTACAGTTGAGCCCTTATATAAATTTATGTATTTTATAACAAGTTTGCAACATGGATCATTTTCTACAGTTCCTGTTATAATATAATTAATTAAAATAAATGCCGCTTTACAATTCATCAAATTTATTATTTATTTTATCAGTTTAATATAAATATAACTGGTACAATCTGTATGAAAAAATTGTATATTTGTACTGTTAATATATAGTATTTCCACAAAAAGAGTATAATAAATCAAGTAACGCGTAGAAAGGGATATATTTTTAATATAATGAGAAAAAGAAAAAATGCTTTATAGGAATCTATTACAATGATCGATTTGTAAGAAAAAAAGGTACATAATGAAGCACTTGTATGATAAAATCAGCTAGTCGAACAAACTGTTTTGAGCTTAAAGCTCTGTTCGTATGCGAATTACTTTTATAATGCCTAGCTAAGCGTTACTTAAACAAAAAATGCCTATTTCTCAGGACCTTGAAAAAGTATTGAAATAGTTTTTTTTGTATACAACAGTTCGTTAACCCCATTACTGTAAACAATTAGTTTTTTTAGCTATTATATAGATTCTCATGTCGATCACCGTTTTATTGTCACATGAATTCTACACCACACCAAAGACAGTGTGACAATCACAGTGTTTTCGCCGTGAATTGAACCCCGAACCTTCGGTGTGGCATTCATAGCATAGGCCACGCAGCCACGAAGGTCGTCAATTATGTACAAGTTAACATATTATTTGTTAAAAACAAAAGCTTTTACCACTGGCCTACAGGTTGTTTCTGCATACTGGGAGATAAAATATGCAATTCATTTTTCGCTTAGTCTGCAAAGACGATTATATTGATTATTAATAATTATTATATATTTTTAAAATAAGAACGCTTTAATCAGCCTGTGTAAGTGTAAGTTTTGCACAAAATGGCATCTCCAAGACGAGAGCCTAATTTATGGACATTATTGAATAATAAGCGTATCGGAGCTTGCACGTATTATACGACTATTCACAATATATCACCTTTATTATAGAATCAGACTATATTGAAGACGTGCCCAAATTTTATGTTAATGACATCAAATTTATCATTTCGTATACTTAAGGCATTCGATAATATTCTCAGGGACTCATTTATAATCACAGATTCGTTGTTCCGTTTATAAAACATTTTTTTCTTACAAAACTTTTAGTGTAGCGTTTGAACTTTGAAAGCATTTGTGTACAAGGAAGAATTTTCACTTAAGTGCTCGTGACTCAAGTATTGTTACTTAAACGCCAAACTGAATACATTTATCTTTGGGTTGGTGACTTGACATTCATTTCAAAAATACATTTCTTATACGTAGGTACTATAGTATCACACTGTTTTAATTTGCTAATAGTTTTAATATCAGAGTAAAATAAAGTTAAGGACTTATTTTCGAAAAGCATTATTTTTTATTGTTTCTCTTCGTCTTACATATGATCTATGCTGGCTTTATCCCACTGCATTCCTTTTGGGCATGCTGGGGACCGATAGTTTGCAAATAAGAAGGGATGGGTGCACACTTACCCATTTCTTCAGACTTATCAGGGGATTCTTTGAGAATTCCGTCATCTTGGAGGCTATCCATCTTTATGTTCCGGATGGTTATCTTCAACAGCGTTAGCACAGACTGTTTTATCTCCCAGCATGCAGAACCAGCATGCCTCTGGTGATGCCGGTGGGGAGAGCAATCAAACTGCTGAACATGATCGCTTCGGAGATCGACGTCTTTCCTATTCGTGAAAGAATGTTCAAAAGCCAAATTCTCTTGACTTTGGAGAGTATCTTGTATTTCTAATGTTGAACCATCTCTCGTGCGCTGCTGGTATAATATATTTTTTATGTTTTACCTGTTCTCAATAGATGCCTTAAACTATAATTGTTGTTTGTAATATCTTTTGAGAAAATAAACTGATTTGATTTGATTGATCTATTTGTGACGGTGGACTTTGAAAAGTGGTGTTTTAATGTTACCATCATTATCTTTTTCTTCTTATCAATGGCAAGTTTATTTTACAGGGATGATCCTAAAAAGCGCCTTATCTCGTATTCTCTTGTCACTGTGGTAGAAGGTTTGGCCGACTTTATATCGTTTGCAGGGAGGCCGGGTTTGTGACACCTCATGTGGTGGCACCTTCCTTGCCTTCATCATTATCATCAGCCATTAGTCGTCTAATATTGATCATAGGCCTCTCTTTCAGGCGTTCATAAGACTCTATCGCTCGCCATTCTGTGTCATTTACCTCCTGCCACTCCTTTGATATTATCAGACCATCTTGCTTGTAGTTATCCCCGGTTTCCATTGCCGGTTTTCAGTTTCAAACCTATGGTTTCTAATTAAATATGAATTAATTATTTGTACTGTGCACTTTAAAAAAAATAAATCTGAGATTATGTATATTATATTTGGTTTTTTATTTTAAATAATTAATTTTATTTTATTTTCAATTGAATATTCTATCTTCACACATAACGTTTTGCCTGCATTTCAGTTGTAATCACACATTATTATACGACAATTATTGACATTATTTATTGTTGAGGGGTTATATTATATAACCCGTCAAATGAATATTTTTTTGCAATATTTACTTATAAGTTGGCTTTTGATTAAAATTTATTCAAATCATTCACTATTAATACGAATTAAAACGTCCGTTTTCTAGAAGTTTTATTATGTGTATTTTATGGGTATTACATGTTTTGCCTCGTTAAAGCTTTATCAAATGTGGTGTACTAGACATTAATAATGGTTTAGTAAGGGGAAACATTTCAATCCCATAAAACATAACACTTCTAGAAAACAGACGTTTTCATTCGTATTAATTGTTTAAAATTCAGTTTTACAAAAACTTAAATATTAATTGTTTTTTAAATTAACAATGTTTTGAACCAATTTAAGCTATTGGTTCTTGGTTTATTGAGTTACGCCATAAAGAAACATTTATGACTTAAGTTTCAAATAAATAATAAAATTAGTGATTTTGTCATTTTACGTAGGAAATATTTTATGTGATTTTTATGTTCACAATTTGCAAATTTTTATATGTAATCGAATTAAGAAGCAAAAAGTAGATTAATTTATGTAAATATAACGAAATAATGACTTTTACAAATGTCACAAACATTCGTTATGTATCCACACAACGAGGCACATTCCTTGAAATGCTACCGGAGAAAACCAAACACTATAATTTAAATACTAAATGGTCTCTCGGTTTAAACGATAAAATTTTGAATATGTAGATAAATATTCTTTATTTCAATTCAATTTTATTTCCAGTTTCCATCAATTTTAAATTCCAATTGTTTCTAATGAAAACTGCGAAATGTTTTTTTTTTTCATTTGTGCAAATTAAAAAATAATATTTACAGAATACACACGCACCTACGTATATACGGCACAGAGTGTTTTTTAAATAATATACTCGTACATACATACAAATATATGGTGTCCAGGGTAGAAAAGTCTGAAAAGATAGCTGGACTTCGTCATCCCAGGACAATTTACCGCCACAAACAGGTCAGATACGCGCGTATTTTAAAAATCATTATCATCATCATCATCATCAGCTTTTAGTCATCCAGTGCTGAACATAGGCCTTCCTTACCGACTTCCTCAACTCTCGATCTCTCGTCGCTCTGTGCCATTGACCTCCTGCCATTCTCTTGATGTCATCACACCATCTGGTTTGTGGTCTGCCAGGATTTCTATGGCCGGTTCTCGGTCGCCACTCCAGGGTGCGTCTTGTCTACTGATCATCCGTTTTTCTCGCTATATGGCCGGCCGAACTCCACTTTTATTTTTATTTAATTTTAAGATTAACGATATAAAATATGATTTGTGTTTAAACAATAACTTTTATTTTCAAAATGAAATCTAATAAGAATAGTAAAGGCTATTTTCAAAAACATTTGTACACGGCAAATATATATTATTTACAGAATAAACAAGTTTCTATATGGTATAGAGTATCTTTTAAAAAATACATGTAGTACTTTATAATACATATTATAAATACACGGCATTCAGGGTGGAAATTTATTGAGGTGTTTGGGGCAGATGTTTTCCGCGGGGTTGGAAACCATTTTCATCGGCAAAGTAGTCCACTCTGTAGAGGACGCCGTCAGGGCCAATGTATTGGTAGGAGCCGCCGACTTTCATGGCGTCTTCTTTTTCATTAATCTTCTCCAGATGTCCGTTCTCCTCAGCGAGGATGTGGTTGTCCGTCTCGTACAGGTAGTAGTAGCCGTATGGGTGGACGTTCTGCTCTTGGCGGAGGATCTTGGCTTCGTGCTCCTTACCATGGGTATGTGTCCTGACGTTGACTACTTGAGAAGGAACGTATGCATTTTTCACAGGAGTTCTGGAATCAGATAAAATTGTTTCAAATAATTCAATTGATTTTTGTCTCAGCAAAATAAGGCGGTAATAGCTGATTTGAATTAAAACAACTGTCAAGTAAAGTTTTGATTTATTTTATCTGAAATATACATTTTATGCATGCAATAAGTGTGATCTTGTGATGAACGTGTCAAAGACTAAAGTTATGGTATTTGAAAAGGAATAATGTATGACGGATTGTGACATAAGTGCGAACGGTGAAAAAATAATAGCAAAGTTACCGAGTTTATTTATCTGGGAAGCATGTTGCAAGAGATCAAAAATTGAGAAAGATATCGAAAGAAGGGTTGAAGCTAGAAACAAAATAAATGGTGCACTGAAAGTCTTTACCGCAAATATAAATATATCGACTGAAGCTAAGATGGCAGTGCACAACGGAGTTATAGTGCTAGCAGTGATAGGCAGCTTATCTATTACCATTTTATTATCATGTGAATTTTACACCAGACCAAAGATGGTGTGACAAGCACACTGCCATCGCCGGGAATCGAACCAGGGACCTTCGGTATAATAGTTATAGCTCTTGCCACTCTGATACATAGGTCGCCATCATTGTTAAAGAAACAATAAATACAAAAAAAAAAATTAAAGTTATTTCAGAATAGCCAAAATAATAATAATAATAATAATAATAATATATTGTGATAGCACAGATTTTTTTGAATCACTTGTGTATTTCATAAACTATTTTAATAAACTCAAGATAAATCTTACTTAGTACAAAATTATTTTTAATAATAATAATTACAAAATATTCTATATGTGTGCATTTATTTGATGAATTGAGTATTAAAGTTAGAAGTTTTTAAGATAATCTTATGATTTTATTGAAATCTCTTGATGGAAGTTAATTTTAAATAATAATATAATAAATAAAACGATGTTTTTTACTACTTCAACTGGTCTATCTGTCTTGGTCTACCAGTCTGTCTATGCCAGCGAGCCCGGCGAAACTGGTCGCTGTAGAAATAAAGACAAAAGTGGAAGTAGTTAAAAAATATCGTTTTATTAAATTATTATTTAGAATTTTTTGGTAAACCGAGAGTGAAAATGATGAGAAATGATACAAAGCATGGTATTTACAGTCAATTAAAAAAATACTTTACAAATATAAAATTTTAGTAATGACTGAAAAAATTACATAAAAAAGTTTTATCCATTTAAAGATATCTGTAATATGGCATCTTAAGGTAATCTGGTAGTTGCAGAGCTGTCTGCAAGTAAATTAAATACCACGCATTTATTTCTTGTTGTATGTGATGCAGTTTGACCTTAAATGATCCGAATTTCGCAAATAACCAGTAACTCCGATAAACAAAGAATAACTTTTTTAAGCAATCATTGTTGTTCAACACTCTAAGCACTTAAATAATATATTTTAAATTTAATATTTTTTGCAAATGTAATGACGCTATTTTGAAAATTATATTCTATTAACAATAAATCAAATTCTTTAAAATTTTCAAATTGTAACAAATAAATACATATATCAATATTATTTAAATTAACAATTATGTAATATAAATACAAATAATTACTAATAAATTATCATGGAGAGAAAGAGTTACAAATCAGGAAGTACTGCAGCGAACGAAAAAATAAATATTAATTAAACATTTGTATGAAGCACTTAATTTGTGGCGTGACATTATAAAATAAAATAATGATAATACACTTTTAATAATTTGTATTCACACCACTTTATTTGGTAACACCAACCGGTTTCGCTCCCGCCGGGGCTTCGTCAGGGTGAGAGAGTAAACTTACGTATAAGAGTTTACTCTCTCACCCTGACGAAGCTCCGAGGGAGCGAAACCGGTTGGTGTTACCAAATATAGTGGTGTTAATACAAATTATTAAAAATGTATTATATTTTAATTTGATATATTAATTATTAAGACCATAAAGAACATGAAACTAATACTCAGGACACATTATGAGAAACGAAAAATATGGAGTGCTGCAACTGATTTTCCAATGTATAATTAACGTAAAACAGTGTCAGAAGTGTCAGAAGAATAAGAAAATCCTAGCTATAAAACCTTTGAGAAGGGTTCATTTGCATTGCAATATCCCTGTTAAGAACTGCTGTACCAAGGGTAGTTATAGCCATGTTGTTGGACGATTGCCGAAAGGAGAGGAACAAGAATAAGAAGAATGAGAAGAAAATTATAATTAATAATATTGAAGTGAAGCTTGGAGCTGGCAAAAGAAGGATGAAAGCAGGATAAATGCCGTAGAAATGAGATCACTAAGAATGTGATAGAATACCGAACGATGAAATAAGAAAGAAATGTAAAGCAGATGACTGCATCATGGATAAAATTAAAAAAGGATCCCTGAGATGGTTTGGACATATGGATGAGAATAGAATAGTTAAAAACTGTACAAAGGCAGCGTGAGTGGAAAAAGAAGCCGAGGACGACCGAGGAAAACATGGGATGACCAAATTAATCAATTACTAAAAGGCGGCCACATTCAAAGTCGGAATAATCGACGTGCGTGCATGGTACGATGTATGAATATAGAGGAAGCCCGAGAGGTATGCCAGGACAGATCATTGTGGCGATCCATTCTCTCTGCCTACCCCTCCGGGGAAATGGCGTGATGGTTAGTTAGCTAGTTAGTTATATAATGCCACGCAATGTGTGTGTGTGTGTGTGTGTGTGTGTGTGTGTGTGTGTGTGTGCGTGTTTGTGTGTAAATGTAAGGTAAAGGAAGATGAACTAACAATCTGTTGCACTTACGTGTGTTTCACCTCAACCCTGGGATGCCCATGGAAAGGGGTAGGGGCGGGAGCAGCACGGTTGTACTCGACTCGACTCTCCCCTCCATTATATTCAGCTTCTCCGCCATCGTGTGAATTAGCTCCCGCAGTATGATAGTATTGGCCTTCATCGGTGCTATGGTACCTAAAATAAAACATTATTTTAAATAATAGTAACAAATAAAAATTTAACTAATTAAAAAAAGATTTCCATCATAAATATTTAAAGAATCCGTCACATCACGTCTCCCGCGGGCCGAAAAGAGAAGGATGGAGTGCCGCATCGGTTAAAGTGTGACAGTCCATTATTTCTGCCTACCCTTTCGGAGAGACGGCATGATGGTTAGTTAGTTAGTTAGTTTCTAATTCCCTGTGGTATTATTCGCTCTATTTGTGGTTGTTTAATTACATTTTACTTACGATCCGGAATGGTCAGGTCGGTATTGTCCATCATCAACATCGGCAAAGACAAAAGTCACACAGGCCAAGAAAAGTAACTGAAATAATTATTATGAATATTGTTCAGTTACAAAATATAATAGAAGTTTATTTTAAAACACCGTTTAATGGGTCTCTACAATTTTATTTTACAGGTTTCATATTTTAAATTTATATAAATAAAAAAAATTAATTTGTTTATTTTTTAATAACTTTCTTTGTTTAAGATTAAAAGTTTAAATAATTATAGTTTTAAAGCCAACTTTTTAATTCCACCAATTAGTTTCGTTTAAACTAAATAAAAGTACAGATTCACACGAATACATAGACTATGATGTTCAACTGGACATTTTCGCAGTTGTTAAAATTGTACTCGTATTTGTTTTGAAACAAATTTCAAATACAAAAAAACCCACGTTTCACAGCTACTAGTTCAATGAAAATAATTGTCTATAATTGAGTTAAAACTGTATTATTTATCGTTTCTTGAACAATGATGCAAAACTCCATATTTAATACATTAATTAATACGAATGAAAACACATGTTTTCTAGAAGTTTTATTATAATTTATGGGAATGACATGTGTCGTTTTTATTCGTTTTAATTGTATATCTGTATTTTTATTTAGTGTTTTGTATTGTCTTGATAAAGCTTGGGTACAGGTGAAACTAGATGTAATTACGATTTAATGGTAATAATATAAAAAGTGTTATTTTATTTAATATACGTATTTTTTCATTTTAAATTGTTATATGTACTTAGAAAGTTAGTGCAATGATATTATTTAATGAACTTACGAAGAAGGTTTTCATCTTGAGCGAAATGATAGTGGGCAATGGGCAGTGGTAGGTTATCGGGGGAAGGCAAAGTGCAGAATGTCGGTGTGGTGGCGGCGGGCAGTATTTATAGCGAGCCCTGCATGCATTTTGCATGTACCTTCTCGGAGATGACCGGTGGTGGGAAATGGTTTTAATCCCTCACTCTTGCAGATGTTCTTGACACTTTCAAGGTTCAAAATGTAATTCTGCTGGCTCATCTCAATTTTTTTTCAAGCTTTCATAGCAGCCAATTATTTTTTATTTAAACAACATACGAATATTAATAAAATCGTCTAAGACATTTTAATATTTTAACGTAAAAGTTCATATACCCTACATATTGCGATTGCTTTTAATAAATTATTAAAAAATATTAACTTTATAAATAAAAACAAGGTTAAATAATGTCACAATTGATTATATTTCTTCTAATTTTATTTGAAGCATCAATATTGAATTTTCGTTACTGAA
The DNA here is from genome assembly GCA_022606425.2 of Lepidostoma basale. NCBI lineage: Eukaryota > Metazoa > Arthropoda > Insecta > Trichoptera > Lepidostomatidae > Lepidostoma > Lepidostoma basale. The sequence continues at coordinate 241,301 of JAHDVF020000053.1, read as the reverse complement.
CCGAATTAATGTTTTTTCCCATGTTTATTATAATTGTTTACAATATTGTGTGTCGTTTCTTCCCCTCCTAATAATGTTGTGTATAAACTAAGTCTTTCTGTTGTATTTTTTAGTTGATTGTAACACCTGACGATGCTATCATCGGTTAGCAAAACAGCTGTCACGACAATTTCGAAAGAAATATAATCAATTATTATTGTATATTAATTAACAGCGTTTTTATATAAACAGTTAATAATGTTTAAATATCAAAGTGTTTACGCAAAAACAATGGATTATCAAAAAATATGTATTTGTAAAGATAATGATTTTTAAAGCTGTTTTGCCAATTTTCGGGAGCTCCTCTAAAAAAGGTATCTAGCAGTCAGCATGATATCTCTGGATTAGATTTTTAGTAAAACAAAAAGGATTTTGTTACTATATATAATATAAGGTATAGAAGAATGGAAGGAGAAGGATGGATTGCCGCATCGGTTAAATTGTAACAGTCCATTATTTCTGCCTACCCTTTCGGGGAGACGGCGTGATGGTAAGTTAGTTAGTTAGTTTTATATAAGGTATAATCTAGTATTAAATCGAAAAATTTAGCAAAACATTGATAGATGATTAGCAAAATATAAATAAAATGCTGACTTCTAAAACAAAAAATCGACATTCGATCAAACTTTTGGTCTTAATTTTTTATGAAAGAGAAAATATCGATCGGCGAGATGACATCAAATGCTTAAAAGTGTATTTATAATGCTTGTGTAAAAATTGAGACTCATGTGTTTAGCCGTTTTCGAGAAATCTTGCTCACCGATATTACAAACACAGTTTTGATAAAACGCTTTCAAAGTTGTCTGTGGGCTGTGAGCAAGTTGGCTGTTTTACGACAAAGCAGGTTGCTAGCCTTGTTTATCACGCTGAGGATGATAGCAGGAAAGATTATTTGCGATAGGGTGAGAAAAATGCGGCCATCCGCGAGATCTGCAAGGTGGAGGATGTCGTGAGATGGGGCAGACAACGCAGAAGATACTGGAATGCGCACGTACAGAGGATGGATCCCACCAGAATCCCACACGCTGTGGCGCATCAGATTCCTGCCGGCTGCCGTCCCTCCAGAAGACCACCGAAGAGATGAAGAGATAGCTGGGATTCAACCTCTCAAAAGAGGCCAGCCTGATTTCAGAAACAGACTAAAGGTCTATAAGGAACAGACCAAAGCTCTATAAGGAGAAGAAGAAGAATAAGAAGCTTTCAAAGTATTGCTTCGGCATTGTTGTGTTGTCTCTGTGTGTTTGTATTTATATACTGTATTTGCTGTTTGTTACCCTCAATAATAAAAATAATAAATGTTTCAAATGCAATCCTTAAATGCTTTCAGACGTCTTTATAAATAAAATATTACTTTCAATAATAAATTTAAAAAATGAAATAGTTTATTATATAACTTGATTTTCAAATTCATAAAATCGTTCATTTTCAATAGATTTTACGAAATCAAATGGGAAGAACATATTTCGCATAGCTTTGAATGTTATTTATTTTCTAAATGATATCTCATTTTATTCTACTAAGGTAACGAATGTCACACCCTTAATGAAATAAGATTTGTAGAAAATAGACGCTTTCATCCATTTAAAACTCAAAGAATTTAATCGATAATTATCAGGTTATTCCGGGTATATAAGAGGTGTTGATACTTAAAAATAATAAGTTATTGAGGAAAATAAGATCCCCTTTCAAGGGAACACACGTTATTCGTGATCTTTATTAACTAGAATCCCCACAATCTCTTCAATACGCGAGTTTTAATAACCGATCGAAGATATATCTGAAACCTTATCCGTACACTGATAAAAAAATCAAACAAACATAGATTTTGATATATAAACAATTAACATTTCAATGAAATACTATAAAAAATCTCTAAATCTAAAAGTGGGCAAGTGTCTCCGTAATAATAATTATTAAGAACAAGTTTAATAAAGTTGTCTTAATTTGTAAGTAGGTTGTAAACAACAAGAAGAGTTCAATAAAACTCTTGGTGATGTCATTGTTTCTGTGTTACACGCAAAATCCTTTAATGTATTTTTGAAACATCGATGAAGTCTGCTTTTTCAAGATACATATCTAGTTGCAGTGTTGACTTTGAGAGCAACCAGAAGCAGAACCAAGCCTATTTTGGATCTCCATTCTTTCGTCACTTGTAAACATGCTTCCAAGCTAAATTAATTCGTTAACTTGCTCCAATTTCTCGCCGTTCGCACTTATTCAAATACATCATTTTAGACTTAGACACATTCATAACAAGGTCACTCTCATTGCATGCTTCATATATTCTTGATTCTAAGATTTCCAGATTCTCTATATTGTCAGCGTTTATGATAGGGTCATCTGCTGACTGACAAACGGTTCATCTTACCCCCCGCATTTATACTCTCTAGTTTTTTATGCACTTATCCAATAATAGACTGAACATCCATGAAGACATCACACAACCCTGTTTGACACCAATAGTGATGTCAAAACAATATGCAATAACTTCGTTTATTCGTTAAAATAATGCAACAGCACGTATCTACTTGTGTTTACTTCATACTCGGTCAAAACCTTTCATAATTCCTTCCTATCGACTCAATTATACGCTTTTTGTAGATACACAAACGTGTAGAAAAGTTATCAATCTTTTGTAAAAACTTATCAGTTAGTCTTAGAGGGTAAAAATTCCCATCCACCCACCTTCATTCATGAAGGCTTCTTGTACATTCCAAATCTTTCTAGATGTAATCATTCTTAACATTTCTATCAGTTTCCTGCCATATAGTTTGCCAACGGAGCTCAGTAGACTGATACCCCCATAATTTTCGCAGTCTAAACGGTATCCCTTACCCTTGTATAGAGGCACGATAATCGCTCATATCCAGTCTAGCATCATGTCATCATGACATATTAGCATCGTAACATCATCATGATAGCATCATGACATCATTAAAGTACATGATTATGTGTATAAAGGAGGAGGGTTCATCGCAGATTTAATCACCATGCATGAAAAAAGAACACATGATTACGAAAACAATCACAATCACCTCAAAACTAGGACTACCCTATAAAATATCTCTACATGAGGGAGTATGGTAGTTATCCGTGGCTCTATCCCACGGCATTTCTTCTGGGAATGCTCGGAACCAATTCTTTACAGCTTCGAAGAGATGGACATCTAATAACCCATGTCTTCAAATTAATTAGGGGATACTTTGAGAACTCGGCCGTACTGGAGGATGTTGGTCTAGAGAGAAGGCCTGGGACAGGAGTCAGAGGAGGATTGCTGTAGAAGAGGCCAATTCACACACTAGGATGGAGCGTCGAGAAGAAGAAGAATGTGTAAGTAGGCTTTAAACAACAAAAAGAGATAATTGAAAGGCTTGGTAATGTCCCTGCTTCACTTTAACGTGCTAAATTTTTTGTTTTTTTGAGCACATAGACTCGCGTGTAAGGGGTGAAATTTCATTGCTTCTAGAAAAGTTCATCATGCATGGCTTTTTTCTCATTTGTAACCATATTTAGCTGGTAAGTAATATAAAATAAAATACTCAAGCATTTATTAGTGATACATTAATTCAAAGAACAAACGGACGAGCATCCGGTTTGAATCCCAAATGCGTACTGACAAATTGGTGGGCCAACAACGCTTTAAAAAGGCGAAATGTTTAGATAATCAAACGATTTTACTGAAATCTCTTGATGGAAGTTCATTTTAAATAGTAATTAAATAAGATGATGTTTATTAACTATTCCACTTTTGTCTTTATTTCGACAGCGACCGGTTTTGCCAGGTTTGCTGGCATCGACAGACTGGGTTGGACAGACCAGTTTGTCGATGACAACGAGCCTGGCGAAACCGGTAGCTGTCGAAATAAGGACAGAAGTGGAAGTAGTTGAAGTTTTCTGAAGAAACTCCTTAAGTTATTTAACTATTAACCCGTCACAATAATGTTTGTAGGCTTTTGATGTTCAAGACAATTACAATGAAATAAAATAAAATTTGTTTTTGAAAAAATATTTTTATTTTCATAATGAAATCTAATAAAAACATTACGTTCTCTTTTATACATTTTTACATGGTAAATATATATTTTTTACAGAATACACAAGTTTCTATGCTGTATACAGTATCTTTCTAATAATATACATAGGTATTGTACATAAAAATGCACGGTATTAAAGATTGAAAGTTATTGAGGCGGTTGAGGCAGATGAGCACCGACGGGCTGGAAACCATTTTCATCGGCAATGTAGTCCACCCTGTAGAGGACGCCGTCAGGGCCGATGTACTGGTAGAAGCCGGTGGCTTTCATGGCATCTTCTTTTTCATTGATCTTCTCCAGATGTCCGTTCTCCTCAGCAAAAATGTGGTTGTCCGTCTCGTACAGGTAGTGGTAGCCCTCAGGGGTGATGTCCTGCTCTTGGCGGAGTATCTTGGCGTCAGATTCCTTTCTTGGGATGTCGGTATGTTTTACGACTACTGAAGGAGGGACGTATGTGTTTTGCACAGGAGTCCTGGAATCAGTTTAAATTGTTTTAAATAATTATTGTAATAATTATACATTAATTGTAAATATAATATGAATAAAAATGTCAGTATTTAAGAAATTTTATGGAAACGTTATAATTCGCCGTGCTTAAGCATAATCAAAAGTCATTTGATTCAAAAAGACACACAGCCAGAAGATGGCAAAAGTTAGGAAAAAAAAAGATTGTAAAATATATATATAAAATATTTATATGTCATTCCTATAAAATATAATTAATCTTATACAAAACATATGTGGTTTATAAACAAATTTTACAAGTCTATTAATATAACATTTGTTTATGTCATACCACAAATTAAGTGGTTAATACGAAAGTACAAAACATGTGTTTTCATTCATTTTGATTATTTAATATGTAGTTTTACATCATTTTTGTGTGCATTTCACTAATATTAATTAAAACAAATTGATTTAAAGCGATCGGCAAAATGGCAACATTATCCGCCATTAAGGTAATCTGCCTGCAATGATCTGCTTGTTTTATGTAATGCAGTGTGACCTTAGTATGGCCCAAATTTCGCAAATAACCAGTTACGATTAAACTACCATGAAAAGAAGAAGAACTTGTAATACAATTTTTGTAGTTTGACACTCTTACGAGAGAACATATATAATATTTTACATTTATTGATTTTTATCATGTTGTATTTAAAATTATACTGAATGCACAGTAAATCTAATATTGCTAATCTTTAAATAATACTATATATATCATGTCACAAAAAATAATACCCAACAAACCATTAATATCTAAATTAAGATTAATCGATATTGGATATAAAATATACCTACAAGTTTAGAGGAACTGATATTTTTCCCACGCAATAAATAACTAGGACTCAATTTATATATAATATTATTATACGGCGTGGCGTATAATAACCGGTACTATTTATTTCTCTTGTTTTTTAAAGTATTTTTTACTTATTTAATAGTATTTTTCACACAATGGAGTTCTAGTTCCAGTACGGAAGCAAAGCATACTGGCAGAAGATGGATGAGAGCCAAATAAATGAGATCCGTTAGACGTACGTGTGGTAAAACGATGCAGCGAAGTTTCAAATTCTGATATTAGAAAGGAATGTAGAGCGGAAGAAAGTAATACGAATAAAATAATGAAATGATTACTTCGTTGGTTTGATCACATTGAACGCATCGATGAAGAAAGAAGAGTTAAGAAAGTATACATCAACGATGCGAATGGATTACGGAGTCAAAGAAGACCGAGGGAAACATGGCATGACCAAATAGATCAAATTTTAAAGGTGGCCATGATAGATGTTGGAAGAATCGACGTGAGTGTATGACTCGCTGTATGATTGTGGAGCAAACCAGAGAGGTGTGTCAGGATAGATTAGTGTGGTGGTCCATTCCCTCTGCCTACTCTTTCGGAGAAACGGCGTGATGGTTTGTTGTTGTTGCTGTTAAGAATTTTCTTCTTTATCGAAATTTTGCAACTAGATTAATAGATGTACATCGAATTTAATTTTGAAAGCAAATATGATTTGAAAATGAGGATCAAGTCTATTTCTAATTAAATGGTTTTGTTAACAAAACTCATAATTAACAGGATATTGGTGAGGGGAAATCCAAATTCAGTTCATCGGCGATAATAAAACCGCTTAAGCGTACTGTTTGATATGTTCTAAAGTCGGAAAGGATCATTGGCACTTTTTCTCCTAAAATAAAACTGATGATCATCAATGCTGCTTAATATTGGAAACTTGTTAGAACGGCAAACGTGGAGATATAAAGCATTCTGACTTCACTAATCGCTATAGTTTCCGTCATTAGAAAGGTATTTTATCACTCCCAATGGCTGTTGAATCAATTGAAATCGTGAACAACCATAAAACATATTTTTTTAAATAATGAAATAAAAAAAAACGAATGAAAACGCCCGTTTTATAGAAGTTTTATTATATTTTATGGGAATGGCATATTTCGCCCTTCTAAGACATTATCAAATGTCACACACATTTGATAATGCCTTAGAAGGGCGAAACACGTCATTCTCATAAAATATAATAAAACTTCTAGAAAACTGACGTTTTCATGTTTCAAATGTCACACACATTTGATTATGCCTTAGAAGGGCAAAACACGTCATTCTCATAAAATATAATAAAACTTCTAGAAAACTGACGTTTTCATTCGTATTAGTCATTAAATATGGAGTTTTACATCATTGTTCAAGAAACAATAAGCAAATGTTGAATTAATGTATTTTGAAATAAGTCTACATCTTCAATCGGAAGCAATCTATACCTTAAAAAAAATGTAAATTATGAACTGTCAAATCTGTTACACTAACTTGTGTTTAAACTCAACCCTGGGGTTTCCATGGAAAGGAGATTGGGCGGGAGCAGCAGGGGCGTGCTTGAATTTTGCTTCTTCCCCTCCGTAATATCGACCTTGTCCGCCATCCCCTACATGAGTGTACTGGCCATCGTTGTTGCTACGGTACCTGAGCACGATAAAATTATTATTATACATTTTATTAGATGGTATTTTTTTATTTTGAGCAGATAATTGCGAGGATAATTTTCTCTTATCTTATTTTTTAATGGATCATATGGAATCCTTTTAATTTAGAAGCCAATAAAACGATAATATTCTGCATCATATTTCATAAACATCACATTATGTTTGGTTTGCTGTTTATTTTTATTGTAATAACATTACAATGGATGAATTGATTTCTAAATAAAAACAATTCGTAAAAACATATAATATATTTTTAACGAAAATTTGGCTACAAATATTGCAACAGAAACGGTACATTTTTGCTCTTTTTAAAAAATAATGTGTCTTTACGAATGTTTCATACATTTTGTTTTTTTGAATGTATGCAAATACTTGTAGACAAATACTGGATTTTACTCATTACGGGTTAATAATTAAGAATTAATTGTATTTCAATAGAGACGAAGATGTAAATTATTTGGAAACAGAATATGGTGGTCGAGGCGTTTTAGACGTGGTGTTCGTAAGAAGAACGAAATGGGGAATATTGTATTACATAAAGCGATCGCTTAACCCAACTAATGACAGGTCATAAGTTCTGTAAACGTCTCAATAGAGAGATACAATTAATTCTGAATGTTTCCTAGTTAATATTTGGGAAATGATAGATTTAGATTTTGACTTTTCTGTGCTATACTATCCTAATAAAATACATTATTATTCGTAGGTCAATATTTTGGACGTTTTACTATTATACTCCATTTTCTCTAAACATACCATATATTTTATTGAAACAAAGTAAAAAAAAACTCAAAACAATTGCTATGCATTGTGTTAATTTTTTTCTCGTTCTTGCTCTTAAAATACTTTATAAGGTATGTGAATCTTCGTTAAACTAATCATATTATTCTATTAATTGTGTTAAAGCTTTAGAAATTATCAAAACTGATTTTTTTTGTAGTATTTTTCACACAATTTGTGGTTATATGTGATATTTTACTTACTTTCCAGTATCGTATAGCTCAGGTCGGTAGCGTCCGTCATTAACGTCCGCAAGCACAAACGTAACACAGGCCAAGGAAATTACCTGAAATAAATATAATTAATACTGTATAATTATAAAATATAAAAAATCAAATTACAGTAAATCCTCGATATAACGGTCCTCTATTTAACAAACTTCGGGATATACGGACGAAAATCCGTACAAATATAAAAAAATTAAAAACGTCCTGTTAATATTATACATGCTTAAATTCAAGTTTCACCGTTTGTAAATTTTTTTAGCGGCCATGATAGTCACGTCGTACGTCTAACACTAGAATTTGAGATATAATGGCGAGGATGGAAGTAAAGATGGTGAAGAAGAAGAAACAACAATGCCAAAAAATGAATTTATCAAGTAAGATCCCATATCGACTATCTAATAACATTTATTGACAATTCGTCATATAACGAAGTTCAACTACATATATAAGAAAGAGTTTTAAAATATTTTTTATAATGTCATACTGTTTGGATATGTGAAACGCGTGGATGAAGGAAGAATGGTTAAAAAATTACACGTCAATGGTTGTAATGGAGTACGGAGTCGTGGGAGGCCGAGGAAAACTTGGCATGACCAAATTAATCAAATTTTAAAGGTCGTCCATGTTAGAAGTCGGAAGAATCGACGTGTGTATGACTCGCTGTATGAATGTGGAGGAAACTAGAGACATGTAGACATGTGTGTCAGGATCGAGCAGTGTGACGGTACATTTTCTCTGCCCACCCCTTCGGAGAAAAGGCGTGATGGTTTGTGGTTGTTGTTGTCACAATGCAAATTAAGTTCTTCATATGAAAGTATTATCGTAACTTGAAAAGTGTTTTATTATTGTGATATAATTAGTTTTATACTAGTGTTATGTTTTTATATGAGAGTGACACGTTTTATTTAGCTAGGGTGTTAAAAAACAACATAGTTCGTTCTTATGTCTTCTGATCCTGCCATATATTGGAATAAAATAAATGGAGTGAAAATAGTTGTAACAATTTGAATGAGAAGCTTCACCATTATTGCATATCGTTAAATTTTGTGCCACAATAATTATAAGAAATTAACTTTGTTGTTACACATTATAACAACACTTTACCGACATTTTTTTTAAACTGTTTAATTTACAACACTGTTTTAATATTACAAATTTTACTTATAAACTTTTTGAGAATTTTGCGATAGCTGTTTCGCCAAACGATGTTGGCACTTAAATTAAACAGTAAATAATGTTAAAATATCACAGTGTTTCGGTCAAAAGAATGGACGATACATTATATTTTTTGGTTTAAACCACTAATCACATTCATTGCTAATCAGTTTTGAAACTATCCACGTTTCTTAAGAGCGTTTACATTAACTAGTCCCATTAGTTCAAATAAAATAAAAATGTTTTCGCATTGATTATAAAACACATTTTTCATGGTTTAGGCAAATAAACGTCACAGGTTTAATTTTTTACTTTTTTAAATATAAAAAAAAACACAATAAAAAAATTTCAATTTGACTTTCATTTAAACTACTTGCGTAGTTTTCGATTAATAATTCAAATGATTAAAGTCTCATTGTCATGTTTTATTTTGTGTAATAATATAACGACATTCTTAACCGAGTGGCAAGGCTATGACTATCATACCGAAGTTCCGGATTCAATTCCCAGCAATGGCAGTGTGATCGTCACATTGTCTTTGGTCTGGTGTAGAATTCCCGTGATAAATATAATGGCGATAGATTACCTACCTATCACATGTCATGAGAATCATTTGGCTTGCGTTTTAAAGTTGGTAAGAGCGATTTAACAAATTAATATCAATAGAGATGTGTTTGTCCTTTAATTTTTATACGTAATAAGTTTGTGAAATGATATTATTCAATTTACTTACCAAGAAGGTTTTCATCTTGAATGAGATGATAGTGGGCAGTGGGCAGTGGTAGGTTATCAGGGCAAGGCAAAGTGCACAGTGTCGGTGTGGTAGCGGCGTACAGTATTTATAGCGAGCCCTGCATGCATTATGCATGTACCTCCTGAGATGACCGGTGGTGGGTATTGCTTTAATCCCTCACTCTTCCATGTGCTCTTGACATTTTCATGCCTTAAAATATAATTTGGCTGGCTCATCTCAATTTTTATTCACTTTCATTGCAGTCAATTATTTATTATTTATTCTATATAAAATCATTTAAAAATAATATTTATATAAAAAAAATACAGTGTAGTAAATTGTTTATATATAGATATGTGTATATATGTATATATGTTTATGTATTTTTTTCTCCTTCTTCTTCTTCTTCTAAGTGTAGGCCTTGAGGCCTGTTTCTTAAGAGGACTTAGCTTCCCGCGAGGTAGATTCCCAGCTGTCGATCCATCTCTTTTGTGGTCTGCCCGGATATCATCTACCTGGGGCTTGGCCTTGCAACAAAATGAAGGGGAGTCTGGATGAATCTGGAAAAAAACAAAAATTGTATTTAACGAAGTGTTATATATAACATATTTACATTATTGATTTGAATATCTTCAATGAAATACAATTAACTGAACGTTTTTTTTAATTTTGAAAAACAACACATTATTTAAATTAAAAATAGATATCCCTTCTTTTTCTTCTGGCCCTGTTACACCTCCGTTGTGCATAGGAGCTCAAAGAACCTTCTCCACCCGACTCTATCGCATGTCTGATGCCTAACATCATAAGATGCTTTGACCTCGTTCTGCAGGGCTCTTCTCCAGGTGGCTCTAGGTCTGCCTCGCTTCTTCTATCCCCCCATAGGGGACCAGTATAGTACGTCATGAGCGATGCAGGCTGGGTTTCGTCTCAGGGAATAGATATAAAAAATATTAATAGAGATAAAAGTAGGTATAATATACATGGATAAAAATAGATAAAAAATATCACAAAAAATGAAAACAAAACAATAATGTTTCGGTTTATGATACTCCAGTCAGTATGCAAATTTGTAAATATATTCAACACTTCGTTGAACAAAGAAATGCATAAAAAGTAAAAAAAAAATCATTTTCACATTTGTCAAAACTGAACACATTAATTAATATTTTTTATCATATACATATATAAGAACAGTGATGAAGGGATACTTTCAATTCTTATTCTGTTCTTATATTCTGTTCTGTTCTTATAAATTCTTAAACTGTTCTTATATATGTATATTAAGCATATACATATATAAGAACAGTGATGAAGGGCTACTGTGTCCCGAAAACTGTTTGTTTTTTATTTTATATCTATTTTGAATTTTAATAAAGTATAGATTTACAAAGTAATTATTTTTGGTTCAATTATGAATCCACAACACAAAGTGATGGCGAATATAGAAGAAATAAAATTCACTATTCACTTTGGAGTATTCTCAAGACATCAGGCCGAAATAACTGACTTATCTAATGTGGCATTAAAAACATATTTAGGCTTTAATTTAAACTTCGAATTATAAATTGACAATCACTTGAAAAGTGTAGATAATTAGTTTAGCCATGTCACTATATATGGCATATTTTATTTTCCCGCTTCATAGTTAAGATAACCATTCGAGGAAAACTTCAAATTTTTAAAATTGGTTAAATACCCTTGATACTCCAATATGCTTAAACAGGCCAAATGATTAATGTGTGGTTTGCAAACATGTATATAAAGTCTTGACCCATCTCCGTTTGCGAAATTATGAAAATAAATTGTAATTATATTAAAAACTTAAAATTCATATAATTTATATCAAGAATGTAAAACTCCGTTATCTCATGTACTGTAGTATATGCGTTTGTATATCATAAGTTATTCCGAAATACACTAACAAACACGTATTTTAATTGTTGCATTAGACTTGAATGTAATAAAAACGTTATTTTATTGAAAAGCGGTAAAATGTGAAGTGAACTGCACAAAATAATATGTTATGTACATATATCCTAGCACATACTAGAAAATTTCTATACTGTATAAGCAAGTGCGTAAAATATTTAATTTATCTGCGCTACGGTTAGCACACATGATTCACCCTATTTCTAAGTAGATTTCATTCAAGCACACTACATTACCGGGAGTTTTTTAAAAATGTTGATTATCATAGAATAATCATCTTGTGTCTTCGATTCCGTGTGAGAGTCTTCGTGTTTAAAAACATTCTCTACTTTTGCTGAATTTATCTACATACACAGTATTAAAATATAGTGTACAGTGGAACCTCTCATAAAGAGCAATTTGCGTAACGAATAAAACAGATTGTTAAAAAAACGCTCCCTTTACGAGCGACATTTCGCATAACGAGTGACGCACCTGTGGAGGCTACAGTTAACGAGATTGTATATTTTACCAATAACATGGGACTAGAGGTGGATAACAAAGATATTGATGAGCTTGTAAAAGAGCACAGTCAAGAGATGACCACCGAAGAGTTTATGGAGTTGCATTGTGATTCACAGCAAGTAGTTACGGAGGAGAGTTTGTTAGTGGAGGAGGAAGAAGTGGTAGAACAAGAATCTTCTGGTGCAATAAGAGAAATGCTGAAAGCATGCGAAACTGTTCTTATAAGGAAAGATTATGCGTTTTACAAATGTATTTAAAGATAATTCACATTTTCACCAAATTCTGAAGCGTAGACAAAAACATTTCTAGTACGAAATAATGATTTATTTGTCATAAATTCATAAAAAATAAACTAAATGTTTAGATTTTTAACAACTTGAAAGTTTATATTTTTATTTGAATAAATATTTAAAACACAATTAAAATATTATTTATTCGGTATGGAAAGCATTATCACAGTTTGCATTGATTTATATAGGAAAAATTGTTTTGCTTAACGAGTGTTTCACACAGCGAGTAAGATGTTGGAACGAATTTTTCTCATTACGAGAGGTATATTGATATACCATATATTTAATTTATAAACGTTTATAGAGGTAATTTTTTAAACTAACTAAATATCACGCCGTTTTCCCGGAAGGGTGGGCAGAGAGGATGGACCGCCATACTGCTCTGTCCTGACATACGTCTTTAGCTTCCTCTACATTCATATATCGTAACATGCGCGCTCGTCGATTTATCATACTTCGAATGTGGACGCCTTTTATTATTGATTTAATTTGGTCACGAAATACAAAATTTAAAAAAATAATTGCAATGAACATCTGCCATGAAATTTCAAACAATAACGTAATTCCCTTAAACTCTTTTAAAATTAAATATTTACACTATATTCTTTTTATTTATTAGTGAAATTTTGAATTGTTTTATTGATCTCAAAATACCAGAAACATTCAAAATACAGAGACACGCTGGTCCAAAGAATCTTATAAAACTCCTTGTTGCTGCTTCGCAATAAGGACGGAGGTGCCATGATATGGAATCCTCGTGAATTTCAGTATTCTCTAATGTTGTAGAAGGTTCAAATGAAATTCTTGAGAACTCTCTACCAGAGAGAGTAGGAAGTATATACAATATATCCTTGGCAAGATCAAACGCATTTCCCTTGGGTATGCAAGGGAAAAATTTCCTTGAAATGAGGAGGGAAGGGTTTACGGTGACACATTTTTTCAAGCTGATTTGGCACTCTATTGGGAACCGTTATGTTCTGAAACAAGTAGGTCTATTTGTTCCTGATAGTTATTGTTCTTTATTCATACACGTATAATCTACCTGCCTTTGGTGATGTCAATAGGAAGAGAAATTTGGACATTGAATTTAATCGTCTCAGATTTGGACCAGTGCCAGTGAAGCAGTGTTAAATATATATATCTATTCTGGAAGGAGTACTAACTCACTGACGTCGACATATTTGGGATCCTTTTGAGGTATGTTGTATCGAAGAATATAAATGTTTTCATAATTTCAAAAAAAAATCATACCGTTATTGTTATTTTTGTCTAACTGTTTTGTGTGCTAATGAGAAGCCTAAATGTTGTTAATTTGTTTTGTCTCATTTGTGTAAAAAAAAAAATCTTCAGAGGTACAATTAATTTTTGTTATATATTTACTTATTCTTGTATTATCAGTAGGATTTAATACCTTTGTATTTTTGAGCATGCTGTTATTTATTCGCGAGACTCGCGTGCTAGATGTGAAACTTCTTTGCTTCTAGAAATGTTGATACCATGCATTGCTTTTTTTGTAACAAACAGATATGCATCCGCTTTGAATCCCAAATGCGTACTGACAAATTGGTGGACAAACAATGCTCTACAGAGCCGAAAAGTTTTGCGCTTGACAATGCGTTGAAGTTTCCTGAATAAACCAGTGCACAAGGATGTAGACTGATAAGTTAGTACACTTTTGGTAATTTTAAAGCCATTTACAATGAAATAAAATAAAATATGTTCTTGAAAAATATTTTTATTTTCATAATGAAATCTAATAAAAACAGTGATACGTTTTCTTTTATACATTTTTACATCGTAAATACATATTTTTTACAGAATTCACAAGTTTATATGCAGTATACAGTATCTTTCAAATAATATACATAGGTATTGTGCATACAAATGCACGGTGTTCAAGGTAGAAAGTTATTGAGGCGGTTGAGGCAGATGAGCACCGACGGGCTGGAAACCATTTTCATCGGCAATGTAGTCCACCCTGTAGAGGACGCCGTCAGGGCCGATGTACTGGTAAAAGCCGGTGACTTTCATAGCGTCTTCTTTCTCATTGATCTTCTCCAGGTGTCCGTTCTCCTCAGCAAAGATGTTGTTGTCCGTCTCGTACAGGTAGTGGTAGCCCTCAGGGGTGATGTCCTGCTCTTGGCGGAGGATCTTGGCGTCAGATTCCTTACTTGGGATCTGGGTATGTTTTACGACTACCGTAGGAGGGACGTATGTATTTTTCACAGGAGTCCTGGAAACCATTTTAATTATTTTAAATACAACTTATGATAACACAGTAATCGGTAACATTTATATTTTCTATGATGCTTTATTTCTCTTTTTCTTTTTTATAAACTTTGTATATACAACACTTATATTAAAATAATAAAATTATATAGAAATGTTTCGGACAACCAGTCCTTCTTCAGTGATACATAGTACAAAGATACATTTCAAAAATATTATAAAATGTTTACATGATTTGACAGATGTTATGTTTACAACATCTGTCAGACCATGTAAAATATTTTTTATAATATTTTAAAAACGTATCTTAATAATATTATATGTATCACTGAAGAAGGACTGGTTGTCCGAAATATATCTATGTAATTTTATTTTTTTAAGAAAGGTGTTATATACACAAAGTATATGAAAAATAAAAAGAGAAATAAGGTAACATTTATATTTAAGTATTGCATCATTCACTTTACTTTTAAGAATCTATAAAGCATGCGTAAGACCAACCACATATGGCGTCAAAGTAAGCGCAGACACAGTGAGGACCAAACAAGTTTGGAGGACTTCCAAAATGAAGATACTGAGGACGATAGCAGGCAAGACACTGAGAGACACACAGTGTGATAATTTTTACTTTCACATCCTCATCGCCGGGAATCAGTCCCAGGACCATCGGTGTGGCAGTCTTAGCTGTAACCACTCTCCCACGAAGGCCGTCTAGTTGTTCTTATTATTATAATATTAAATACGAATATTATTACAATAGTATAATTAAATGTAACAATTTGAAAACACTCTCTATTTTGAAACCACCAGGAGTTACAAAAAACAGGTGTTACAGTTATTTGTAGCACCTGATGGTGCCAACAAAGGTTGGCGAAACAACTGTCGCGACAATCTCATAAAATTCTCCTCTCCTTCTCATTCCAATTAAGCAATGGAATTCCACAAAGTTAACGCCTTTACGTTTTTTGTGTTATATTTTGTTGCCCTCAAAGTGAAGTGATATGTCATAAAATATATAGATATAGTAATGATAATAATGAAATGAAATGATGTTTTTTTTAAACCTACTTCCACTGCCAACCTGTCTTTATTTTGATAGCGACCGGTTTCGACAGTCTGCCGACGCCAGCGAGGCTGGCAAAACCGGTCGCTGTCGAAATAGTTAAAAAAAACATGGTTTTATTGAATTATTATTTAAAATGAACTTCCATCAAGAGATTTCATTAACAGAATTAGATATATAATGATTTTAAAAGAATAAACATGTACATAAACGTATAGTAAACGAAGATAAACTGACAATATGTTACACTTACTTGTGTTTTACCTCCACCCTAGGATTCCCATGAAAAGTACTGGCGTGTTTTGGCCCTTCAAAGTACTGGCGTGGGATGTTTCTATGGTACCAGAGCACATAAACATTTTCAGTTAAATTTCAAAGTAATTTTTCATAAATAAACATGCATTTTTGCTAGCAGATAATTGCAAACTAAATTATGACTATTTTATAACGTGACACGAAGGCTGGAGAGTGCGGCAAAATGACGAGCTGTACAATATTTACAAAGCTCCCAGATAATCTGGATAGCCACACAGGTCAGGCTGAAAAGACTGAGATGGGCCGGTCACGTACAGAGGATGCCGTCATCGCGAACCCCAAAGAGAATCCTGGAGTGGCACCCTGGTGGTAGAAGATCATTTGGACGACCAAGGTTACGATGGGAGGATGAATTTGGGAGAGTTACTAGTGTCAGGTTGGAGGGTCGAATCTAAGGGCAGGGGGGAATTGAAGGCGAGGAATAATGGAGGCTAAGGCTCGATATGGGCTATATAACCATTGAATAAGAAAAATAAGTTTAATTATAATATCTTCTATATTTACCATAACTTTGTGTTGCGGATTCTTTGAACAATGTTTTTTTTTTAAACTTTGTACACAATACCAAATTTATTATAAAATTAAAAAACAAACATGTTTCGAACACAAAAGAACTTAATATATATAAATATAAATGTGACACTACAAAAAAATGCTTTAACTCCTGGTCCACCTAATATAATTTATTTAATAAAATTCCTTTTTTGGTAGACGCAAAGTCTGACCAACTAAAAAAAAATTACATCAAATAAAAACTACCAGTTTAATGTGATCAATCATCAGTGATAATAAAATCCAAGTGTACTGTATAGTGGGTACTGTCTATCGTCAAAATGAATCTTTGACCGCTTTTTTTAAAATGAGACTGGTGCCGTAGTGAAAATTAATGCTGCTTAATATTTGATAAATGTTGAAATGGTTCACATGCAGAAATAGAGCATTCTACCTAAACTTGCTATTGTCTCCGTCATTAGAAATAGTGTCAAATCAAGCATCGATGACCGTTTAATCATTTGAATTCTTGAACAATTTTAGAATAGTCAGTATCAACTAACAATAAGCATTTACGTATTTAGATATCGTTTAGAATCCGTTTTTTTAATTTTTCGTATATTCGTAGATGTGAGCCGAAAACTACGTAGAAATAATTTTTTTTTGTTTTATTTTGTTGCCCTCAATTTGACGTAGTTTATCATAAAAGTGATAATAAATTTGAAAAGATAAATGTACGAGTACATGTAAAGTAAGATGATATGACAATACGTTCTACTTACTTTTGTTTCATCTCAACCCTGGGATACCCCTGGAATGCAGGGGATTGGTATTCTCCGTAAAATTGATCATTACTGTTTTCTCCGCCAATATGTGTATTAGCTCCATGAGAGAGATGTTCGTTGGGGTCGGGGTCTCTGAGAACATAAAAATGTTCAGTTATATTTCTTAACACAAAAAATTAAGGTATTTTTGAGCAGGTAATTGCAAGGATAAAATATAGCCATTGTTGATTATCAATCAAACGTATTTTGCAATATACTCCAAAATTATTTTTCAAATAAAACGATCAAATTTCACACTTCATAAACACAATATTACATAAGTTTGTCTGGGTGTTTGTAATTGATGCAAAATAATTACGTATCATTTAATGATTATTTTTAAAAAAATTGTTACTTATATAAAATAAAATAATACTTTGTATAATAACCACGAAATTGTAATAACACCAACTAGTTTTACTTGTACTCATCAGACCAATATAAACAAAACTAAATAAAATATTTAACTTTATTTTTACCTTTTCTTAAGACACTGTGTCTACACGAAAGTTGATTACGAGTATCTAGTTACTTACTACGATCAAAGAAATAGCATATTTAGGCTGACTACTAACTTATTTAAACTATCCTATCCTAACAAAATACAATCTTGTAGGCATTGGCCTGCGAAAATGCCCCATTTATGGAATTTTTATGAATACTTCCTATTCTTTTTCTTATCAGCCACCTGTCGTCCTCTGCTGAACGTTGGCCTTTCACTGCATTGCTATTCTCATCCATCCATGTCCAGCGATCCTTATATTATCGTCGGTCCAGCGGGCAGTGGAACGTCCAACTCTACGGAATCCCGTGCGCGGTCTCCACTCCAGAACCCGTTATCCCCATCGGCTGTCGGTTCTCCGTCAAATATGGCCAGCCCAGCGCTACCTCCGTCCGCCTATTTCAGAGCCACCTCAGTCACCTAGGTTCGTTGTCGAACTGTCTGATTCTGTCAATCAAGATTATTTATTACTCTTTCCACGGGATTCTGGGCGACCTGCTTGTACACTAGACATTTTGTCAGCGTCTAAGTTTCAGTCCCATATGTTACGACTGCCAAGACGCTCTAGTTAAGGACTTTGGTTTTGAAGCATTGTGGTATTTTAGAAGCGAAATTATGCCGCTATTTACGAAAGGCTGCCCAATCTAACTGAATTCTTCAGTTGACTTCTTTCTCGAATTTGATTCTGCTATTGTTAATTGTACGATACAAAGACACAATAAATCAAAAATCATTAAATCTTATATTCAATCAAATCTTAATACAAATACATAAACCAAATCAATTGCCAATATTTACTGTAATTTTTTTCCTTCGTCTTCTTACTCTAAAACTTATACTGTATAAATCTTCGTTGAAAATAAAAGCTTTTTGTTTGTCTTATATGTATTGAAGTTGTAGCGATTCTATATACTGATTTCTATGTATTTAATGATATTTTACTTACGTAATAAAGTCAGGTCGGGCGCTTGCATCTTTAACATCGGCATAAACAAAAGCCATACAGGCCAAAGAAAGTACCTGAAATAATAATAATTGTAGTTATATATATAAAATTGTATGTTTACAGTGCAAGTTTACGATCCTAACTTGAGATTAATATTAATTTAACAATAAGTTATACTAGCGTTAATTAATACGAATCAAAACGTCAGTTTTCTAGAAGTTTTATTATATTTTATGGGAATGACATGTTCCGCCCTTCTAATGCATTATCAAATGTGATAATGCCTTAGAAGGGCGAAACATGTCATTCCCATAAAATATAATAAAACTTCTAGAAAACTGACGTTTTCATTAGTATTAATTATTTAATATGAAGTTTTACGTCATTGTTCTAGAAACAATAAATATGTATTAGTGTTATTTTATTATATGACATGTTTTATTTACCCAGGGTGTTACTTTCACAGTACATTGTTTGTTCTTATTTCTTCTAATCTTGGCATAATTTGGAATATAAGAAATGGAATGGAAATAGTTGTATAAAAAATAATAATAATTGTTTACCTTTATAGCATATTTCATAATTCATAGAATTCAAATTGGTAACACATTATAAGAATTCGGAGAAATTGATGTGCGTGTATGACTTGATGTTTGAATGTAAATATGGTGTTCCATTATTCCTGCCTACCCTTTTGGGAAGACGGCGTGATGGTTAATTAGCTTGTAAGCTTAAATAGTTGTAGTTATTCAATGTACTTACCAGGAATGTTTTCATCTTGAATGATTGTGCAGTGGTTGATTATCAGGGGAAGGCAAAGTATGCAATGTTGGTGTGGGCGCGATGTAGAGTATTTATAGGGAGCCCTCCATGCATTCTGTACGTACCTTCTCGGAGATGACCGATGGTCGGTAATGGCTTTAACCCCTCTGGCCCACGCTCTTGACATTTTCAAAATTTAAAAGATAATTTGGCTGGCTCATCTCAGTTTTTATTTACATTCATTACAGTAAATTTTTATTTATTTATATATTGTACGGATCTTGATACAATAGTCTTAAAACAATATTTCTATAAAAAATACAGTTTATTTAATTGTCTCTATCTAGTTATGTAACTTAAAATTATAATAATACGTTATTTTCTTGCTTCTACATATAATTTGGCTGGCAACTAGAGATATGTGACGTAAGATTAGGGTGTTATTTTGTTATTTATTCAAAAATTAATAAATATAAAAGAAACTAACAGTTAAATTGTCTTATAACAAAATAAACTGTTCACTAAGCAGTTTTCAAGAAAACAGGCAGAAAATATGACTTATCTATGTATTGTTTATTGAATAATGATATAAAACTCCATTTTCAATAATTAATACGAATGAAAACGTCTGTTTTCTAGATGTTTTATTATATTTTACGTGAATGATAAGTGATACTGTCTTAGACAGGTGAAACATGTCACTAACATATAATAAAAATATAAAAAAACTTCTAGAAAACAGACGTTTTCATTCGTATCAATTAATTTTATCATCGTATTTTTTTTCTTTACGCGACGTTCGTATTACACACGCAATTAGATTTTAACAATTTCGGATTCCGATTGGCAAAGTCATAACGTATTTTTCTTATTCACGCCGATTTAATTCTGCTTTTAACTACTCTACATACGTTTTTCGCTAGACTTTCCACCATCAAAGTGAGCTTTTCTTATATTTTAAACCCTTTTTGTTATTAGGGCAAGCCACATCCGACATACTTGTTTCTAACTGGCACTACGTCGGGTGTTACTCAATATTTTTAAATTATATTATTTACCAAATTATAAGGGGGTTTAATTTTTACATTTGTTTCTAAAACAAGGATTTGATTATTATTTATTCTTATTGACCATTAATTCAAGACCAAAAACACGCAATTTTTACATAGAGCAAATAATCGTTAAAATGAGAGAAATTTGAAAATTTAGAAATTTTAAAGGCCTAAAAATGTATACTAAAAGTTATAAATAACCAAATTCCAGCTTATTCCTCATAAGTATATAGTACATTAAAAACTTTTCCCCTATATAATCTAGCTAAAAAATAATAACACTTCCTTTCACTATTTTCACCTTTCCCATTAATGTAATCTACTTCCTGTTATTGTTTATCGTTTTTAATTTATTATGACATATATCGAAAGTTTAATAGATTTGAAAGAAGTCTAGAGAAATATATATATCTATTCCTACCGCTTACCCGAAACTGTTATAAGCGAATGGCGCCTTTCGTTAGCTTCGCTCATTCAATCCCCAGGCTCGTCCTTCGTCCCACATTACAATTAAAAACACTTAAAATATTCCTAAACAAAATATTAAAAAGGACATTATATGGTAAACAGACTCATGGATACATTATAATGGGAAATGAAAGGTGGTACATAGGAGACAAATGTGAAATGGCGTGAATACGCACAACTTTATTATACAGCGGATTCGGGAAAGAAAGAGATAACAGAACACTATGAAACACTAAAAAAAAAAAAAAAAATTGCCGCAATGGGGAGGGACGAGGCCTAGCTCTGCAAGCAGCCCCCGCCCCCAGCAAGGAGATCAGTATATCCTCAGAGAGGTCAGAGACAGCACTATTACGGCGACTCCGTTGAGAAAGCCGATCATACGCCAAACAGGAGCATAAAGCAGGAGCAGCAGCCCAAACACTAACGGGCTAAGTGGCTCAAGAAGCTCGCAGGAGGACGAGGACGCCTAAGCGCCAGCCTCGGCAAATGCGCGAGTTCACGCTCTCATTAACTCGCCCAAGCATGCAAATATAAGTCTGTTGGCCGTCAGGTCCGAGTTCCAGACCGGGCGGACAGCTACCCTCACGTTACGAATAGGACTTGGAAGATCGTCTGGTGACCTCCTCCGCATGTGCATTCTGCAATGCAAATGTATTCATCTGGAAAAAATTGAGCTTTTATTAATATAAGTAATTAATTCAATCATCACAAAGAAGTAAATTCTACACCAGTCCAAAGAAAGTTTGACAATCACACTTCCATCATCGGGAATCAAATCCGAGACCTTCGGGGTGACAGTCAAAGTGCTTAACACTCAGTCACGAAGGTCGTTTATCAGTACGCTGTTAAAATATTAAACAAATTTAGGTATATAAACATTTCAAAAAGTGATTTCATAGTGTTATTTGGAAGACAATCAAATTAAAAGGGAGGCTATAAACAAGTAGAAGAGTTTTATAAAACGCTTGAAGATGTCACTGTTTCACTGTTACACGCGAAATCCTTTATATTTATGAGTCGTCGATTTTTCCATATTCTAACTATAACAATCAAGCCGTCTCTCTGAAAGGGTAGGCAAAAGAATGGACCGCCACACTGTTCTGTCCTGACATACTTCTCTCGATTCCTCTACATTCATACATCTTGTCATGCACGCACGTCGACTTCTCCGACTCCTCACGTGACCTCATTAAAAATTTGATTGATTTGTTCGTGCCACGTTTTCCTCGACCTTCCTCTTTTTACGTTTTCCTTCTTCACCATTCTGTCTTCACTCATTCTTTCCATGTGTCCAAACCATCTAAACGACCCTTTCATTATTTTGTTCATAACAATTTCATTCGCACCGCATTATCTTCTTATATTTGTATTTAACACTTCTATCATATACAGATTTACTACCCATTCGTCTTAGAGAATTCATTTCTACAGCATTTGTTCTACTTTCACCTCCTTTTGCCAATTCCATGCTTCACTTCCATACATAAGGGTCGGCATAAGAACACTATTATGCACTACCTTCTTAGCTTTTTTGGATAGGCTCGTTTGCGATGACAACTTTAAGTACACCATTTACTCTGTTGCCTGCCTCAACCCTTCTTTCAATATCCCTCTCCACTCTCTCCTATCCTTTGTAAACATACTTTCTAAATTAACAAATTCATCCGCTTGTTCCAGATTTTCACCGTTTACACTAATGTTGCAGACTGTCATGTTTCCTTCTTTTTCGAAAATCATTACCCATTACTTTTTCACATTCATCATCAAATCGTATCGCTTGCACACCTCATACATACCCTAGGGCTTGTAGTAATGTTCGTTGTCTGCAAGAACCACAGCGTCGTCTGCATACAAAAAATAGCTTACTGACACATCGTTCATTTTTGCACCTGCATCCAACCCTTTGATCTCATTCATACAATTGTACATATATAGATTAAACAAGTATGGGGACATTACACACCCCTGTTTGACACCTTTCTTGATATCAAACCAGGCTGTAAGATCTTCATTTACTTTGACACTAACGGTAGTTTTTTTTACATAATCTAAATAGATTTAATAAATAATATGCGTTAAAAGCTAGCGTAGTAGTATTGAAAAATATAAAAGTGGATTTCACTGCTTCTTCTTTTTATAGGTAGATCTGACTGTCATAATAATATGTCACAATAAGGTGGCACAGAGAAATAAATAATAATATTATTATTGTTTTTTATTAGTTTTTACTGATAAAATATAATTATTAGTACTTATAACAAATCGCCAAGGTAAATTTTCAAATTTGTATCGAATTTTAAATGCGTTTTTAATATTAGTCTTTCTTTGTTTAGTTTTCATTATATTTTTACGCCTGAAGATGGAAGAAGTATCCTCCGAACCACGTCGCGTTTTTAAAAAAAAATTATAAATATTTTGTGGATTAAACAAAGTTATTTTCAATTTCCGATTGTGTAATAAAATACCCAAAGCAGACTTACTAAAAAAAATGGCCGCCTGATTCGAAGGCTTGAAGCGGCCAGAGCCCTCTGTTGTAAAACGGACGGAACTCTCTGAAACACCTAAAAAAATAATATTACGTAATAATTAACTTAGTTAAAAAAACTACATTTTCGTTTCCAGAGTCCTTGGGTATTATGGACACCGTACAAGGAGCACCTTCCTTCCTTGAAATTTTCTCTTGATCATTGATTATAATATTTTGGAAATTTAAATGAGATGTGTGATAATTTTAATTTAAGATGGTTTGGACATGGACATAATATAAAAAAAAAGATTAGAAAAGTATTTTAGCGATGTAAATGGAACTAGAAATAGAGGAAGACCGAGTTAAACCTGTAGAGATTAAATCAATGAAATATTTAATGTCGGCCACGTGAGGAGTCGGAGAGGGTTTGACGACCTTCGTGGCAGAGTGGTTACGAGCTCTGACTTCCATGTTGAAGGTCCTGGGTTCGATTCCCGGCGATGGCAGTGTGATTGTTACACTGTCTTTGGTCTGGTGTAGAATTCACGTGACAATAAAATGGCGATAGATAGGCTACCTATCACATGTCACGAGAATCAATATAATAGCTAAAAAATAAAAATTGTACACAGTAATTGGGTCCAAACGACCTGTTGTGTACATTAAAAAAAAAAAAAAAAAAAAAAAAAAAAAAAAAAAAAAAAAAAAAAAAAAAAAGTAAATCGACGTGAGTGCATGACACGTTGTATGAATGTAGATGAAATGAGAGAGGTATGCCAGTAAAGAACAGTGTGGCAGTTCATTGTTTATGCCTACCACTTTTGGGAGACTTGATGGTTTGTAAGTTAATTAGTTATTCGTTTTACGAGGCATAATCCATAATCATAATTCTTAAAATATTTTCATATAATTTTCACATGTCATGTAGGCATTACATTATTTACTTTTAATAAAATCATTATTAAGCAGCATTTTTGTGAACGTTTAATGTCATCTAAAGATTGTCTCATGTAATGTATAACATAAATAATTTTTTTATTCATAATTGGGTTCAATATTTCTTGCGCATGTATTAATATATTTTATATGTTTATGTTATGACGATTCCTTCACAGGAATATTTCGGTAATTGCAATTTTCGGTTGGCAAAGGTCAGCTATAATTTGTGTTGTGTGCATCTCTGCTAAGGATTTAATTAACGGCCTTTTATCGAATACGTTACACGCAGATTAATCAAGTTGTAGGTAGTCTGGGTTTCCATGAAAATAGCTTTATAAAGGTAGAAGATCAGATAAGTTCAATAAAGGAAAACCTGTAGGCGACACAATAGTTACCCACGAAACACATATGCAATAAAGTAACTGTCGAACCCAAGGACGACTAAATACCTACTCTTGTAGGTATACCAGGAGCGGACGGCGTAGCCAATTTATTTATTGATTTTTAATATCATATCTTCTTCTTCTTCTTCTTCTTCTTCAGCTTATTCCCGTCCACTCCTGGACAAAGGCCTCCTCCATTCGCTTCCATGTCACTCTGTCCCGTGCAGACTGCATCTAGGTTATTCCGACGTGTCTGTTCAGATCATCCTTCCACCGTATTTGCGGTCGCCCTGTACTTCTCTTTGCTGTCCACGGTCTCCAAGTCAGCAGACTTCTTGTCCACTTTTCATCTGAGCTTCTGGCTACGTAGCCTGCCCATTGCCATTTTAGAGTCGTCACCCGGTGGATGATGTCAGTGGCCTTTGTTTTTTCTCTCACCGTATAGTTTCTGACTCTCTCTCTTAGGCTTATTTCTAACATGGCTTTTTCCATGGCTCTTTGGGTCACTCGTAGTTTCTCGGCACTTTGTTTGGACAATGTAATAGTTTTAAGACCATAAGTACCAACTGATTTATTATATATGTAATATCATATATAATAAATAAATTGAAAATTATTTATTGTTTCATGAACATCGATGAACATACTCGTATAACTCCATATAAAATAATTAATATGAATGAAATAAGCGCGTGTTTTTACTTTGAATATCGTCTTCTTGGGAGTTCAAGCGCGGAAGCTACTCTTCCCCAATATGTTGGAAATTCCTTTCTTGGATGTTGAGGTTGGATACTGTTGGATGGTAAGAGGAAGGTTTTTTCGTAGGATGTGGTGGTTTGGGTCCGATATTTTGACCTAACTACCCAGGAGGAGTGAGAAGTGGTCAGGGTGACCATGGACAGGGGCTGAGATCTTATATGGCCGAGGTACAGTGACAAGGGTGGGGACTGCCTGGACCTGGGTACAGAACCGAGTTGGACGAGAGTGACCTTGGGTGTATGCCGGTGGTCTCAGGTGGGGCGAACCGCCATTTGGGACCATTTTCCATTTACCAGACTGAGCCACAGTAAGCATAGATTTGTATAATTATAAATATACTATGATAGCTGTATTGTATGTACAATTTAATATTTTTTTCAAGAGTCAAATGCATTTACTGTGTGCTTTATAAATTTATGATCGTTATAAATTACCAAAATTAAACGTTTTTCATAGCATCAATTTTCATTAAACACAAAATAAGCTTTTTTCCTTCTGATTTATAGTTGAGGAAATGGCGCCATACGAGTATAACTGATTTAATTTTAACGTTTCGCCTCTGATGTATTAATAATGCACAAATAATGTACTCGTATATTCGTATACGGGTTGGATCTTCATTATGTAACTTTCCCGCGCACAATATTTGGTCCGGGATGAACACGGACGGACTCCTTTCACTTCTCGGAGGTCCTTGCAAACCTTAAACCAATTAACCTTTATTTTTAAAGGTCGTTCATTTGGTCGCATCTATATATGCCCGTAATTATTGGCATCGCTGATATATATATTATATTTTTTTATAAAAATGGTGATTTTTTTAATCAACGAAAAATGATATGTATAGTTATATATAATATTATACTTAGGAAATTGCAAAAACTTTGTTTAATTCACTATTTAATCAAAGTTTTTCAATTTCCAAATCTTTTATTAAATTTTAATTATTTTTTTATGAATTTATTATTACTTTTTTGTATTTTTTATTATATTTTTTTTACTAAACAAAGTTTCTCAATTTCCAAAGTACCTATAATACTATGGAATTCCACAGTGTTAATGCCTTAGCTTTCAATAAGTTGATAGTTACATATTGTATGAAAAGTACAAATACACATATTTTTTAATTCAAAATAATAATGTGTTTAGCTTCGTTAGAGAAGAGAACATTACTAATTAATGATTAGTGATCTAATAAGGGATGATGCTGCAACGCTTTTATGAGAAATATGTGAAAACTTTGTTGATCAACTGATGTGAATAGTGAGATTTGTGCTGTATTTTGAAAATATTTGTATGAATATTTTTTTTTAATAAAAATATTGGCTTACCATAAGAGAAGCAAACTTTTCGGACGCCCGAAAATGACCCATTTTTATGAATTTTTTACATAATTTTATTACAGCTCTGAAGTAAAGGAAAACATTTTATTTCAAAACCTCCTAAAGTTGCAGGGAGATCTGTCAATAACTTTTTGAGCTACAGCTGCAGCAGATTTTGAACAAGCAGTTTCAAGATAATCGCATTTAAAGTTTCAATACGATAAAAATATATGTTTGAGCGATTTACCGATCAATCAGCAATTCCAAGCGCATATAATAAGCCTTCAGCTTCCTCGAGAAGCTACATAGTTATCTTCCACTTGCTGCAGTTTTTGACTGCACGAGCTGCTTTTGTTGAAGAAACACTCACCCAGATCGACCTCGCTAGTCGTTCCTCATCAGTGTTTTAGCCGAAAACTTTGAGTTAGGTGCGAACAATTATATTTTATTTATTCAAAACTTTTAGAGTGGAGGAGGTTCTTCTTCTTCTTTTGCTATATTTAGGACTGCGTCCTGTTATTTCTCGGAGTCTGCTTCTGGGATGTAGATGTTCCGCTGTCTCGTTATCTTTTGGGTGGTCTATTTCGCTCAAGGTCGATTGCCTGTTGCTACTTTATTTCCCGCTTTACATATCACTCTTTCAGGGCACGCTCTCTTTACATGTAAGAAGTTGTTCACTTCAAACCAAGGAATCTTCATTTCTGTGATTCTAAGAGACTTTTTTATGATGGTGGCAATCCTCGTATCAATTCTATATGTCGTTATAGGATTTTTGGTTTCATTAAAAATAAGTTACCTCTTTTTACCTCCCATAAATAAATGATATTGATGAAACAGTAAAAATTAATATTCAATGTTATATTATGACATTTTAATCAAACGACAAATTCTAAGGTGAACAAAACGTTATTTTATATTGTGTAGACTATCTATGTATATATAAAAGATTCTGCTAATAATAGGAAATGTCAGCGCAGCGAGGTAATAACCTATAGAACACACGTAATAATATCAGATATGAGACGATGTAGGATGTTAGCAGGTGGCAAAACATTTATATTTTCTGGTGAACGTTTTTCAAACTAACAAGTCCATTATCACTCCCACAGTCCCGCTCCGTCCTGAGACAAAAAATTATTATTATTTTTGTGATACATACATTAATATTGCTATCACAGCTTTTTTTAAATATTAATCGGAATATTATTGTAAGATATATGATGAGTTACATTTTACTTAATGTCTTTTTATTTTTATTTTGAGTGAATGATTATTTTAGAAATTATTTAAAAATACTTTTCAAATTGATTTTTCACCACTTTATTTTAATTTATAGAACCAACCGGTTTGTTTTCCACCGGAGCTTCGTCAGCTTTACAAAACAAACTGTTACAAATATAGAGTGTAGGAAAACCAAGCAGAAAAGTGTTTTTGGATTATTTTTAACAATGCCTCATATTAACCTCATTTTTTGTATACAACAGGCCGCTTGAACCCAATTACTGTATACAATTTGTTTTTAGCTGACGATATATTGATTCTCGTGACATATGATAGGTTGCTAATCTATCGTCATTTTATTGTCAATCTACACCAGACTAAAGAATTCTACACCAGACCAATGACAGTGTGACAAGCACACTGTCATCGCCGCGAATCGAACCCGGAACCTTCGGTATGGCAGTCAGAGCTCTTACCACTCTGCCACGAAGGTCTTAATATTGTTTTGTTTTAATAAATGCTGTGTTTTAACTTTCACCTAATTACGTTAATAGTATGTCATATATTAATGTAATTAATTCTTAATCTTGCCGTAATTTGTTACGTGTTCCATTCTTTAATTTAGTTAGTTTTAAGTAGTTTTATGTATAAATTTTCACTAACTTGAAATAAGTTTATAATGTTCAAAAAAGGAACCCATTTCATAAATAGTGGGGTGTAAAAAATGAGAGTTCTCTCACGATACTTACAAGTATTATAAATCGATAAAAAAATGCCACGCCACGAATTAAGTGTTTAATACGAAATATTTTTTTAAGATTAAATCGTGCTCTTAATAACATCAGAAAAGTCCTACTTATACTGCAATGGATATTTTTGTTTCTTTGAAGCACTCGGTTTAATGGATTTTGACATATGATTTCAACTCGTGTAGACGAAAACATGCATTTTTTATATAATCATTACGAATCAGATTTCTGTAACAACAAAACGTTGATAATATACGAGGGAAATATTTTTAAATAAAGTTTGTGAATGAGTATGATAATGACGCACGATTGCCAAGGTGTGCTTGCGCATCTACTCCAGGATGCTATGCGCGCGTTTAGACCCCATTCGCAGCCGTATCGTCTGTCTGTGTGCTGAGCTAATACTTCTAATGCACAAAGACATTTATACAATTTCGGACCCAAACTATACAATATAATTAAAAAAACTATAAACGACCCACAATGACAATACAAGATTACAAAAACCATGTTACTTCAGATGCAAATATAAGGAAGTGAATGCGGTGCGAATGAAAGTTTTATGAACAAAATAATGAAAGGTTTGGACACATGGAAAGAATGAGTGAAGACAGAATGGTGATGAAGATACTCGTATATGTAAACGACGTGAACGGAGCTAGAAATAAAGGAAGGAGGAAAACGTGGCACGATCAAATCAATCAAATATTATGTCGGTCACGTGAGGAGTCGGAGAAATCGACGTGTGTGCATAACAAGATGTATGAATGTAAAGGAATCGAGAGAAGTATGTCGGGACAGAGCAGTGTGACGGTCCAATCTTTCTGCCTACCCCTCCGGGAAGACGGCGTGATGGTTAGTGAGTTGTTACTTCAGAAACGTTAAGAAAAGGCTGGCTTGACTGTAGTATACATTTTTAAAAATGAGTTATTAGTTTTGAAAAATTGTGTAATATTGTTCCCTAAATATGTATTTTAGTTATTGAGATTACATAGAGTTCGAAAAATGCCCTCAAATGGGTTACCCCAGTTGGGAGGTATCAAAACAATGTACTTGGTAAATGATCAGTAAATAAATCTCGTGTATAAAATTAGATTAAATTTGTAGTAAGAAACATTACATACAACTTACATATTGCGACGGCTTAATAAGTTTTAAATTGAACTATTGAAATATTAAGGGAAGTATACAAACAACATATTAAAATTAATTTTATTATCAATCTGTTGATACAATAATTATGTTGCCAATTTAAACTGCTCGTACTTGACTGCTAATGGTCTCATGTTCAGAAATGACTTTATTAAATAATATCGTTTCATTGAGAACTAATAAATGCAAGTTTTTTTAGAAGAGAATCATCCGCGGCCTTCGGAGACATCCTGTTCTGAGTATTTACATACGCTACATAATATATGTTCCTAAATACAATCAGCTGCATTTGCAGACATCTCTTTCTCCAATCGCTAACAAATCCATGAAAACTAATATCACTTTTTAAATCATCATAGAATCAAATAAAGACAATATTTATACTGATTTAAACATAACGAATTTTTATAACTTATTGAACGCTAAGGCATTAACACTGTGGAATTCCAAAGGAAAATACTTATAAAATCGAAAATTCCATAGTTAACAATAGCAATAAATTAAACAAACATGAAAATTTAGAAATCCTCAAGTCGGTGAAATTGGATGAAATAACATTAATAATCAGATTCCTCCTTTTACTCCTTTCTCCTTAAATACTTTGCCTACATTTAATCTCCCAAGCTCCCATTCCCAATCAAATGCAAATTAATCATTTATTAATTTCTATACAAATAATGTCTTTTCAAATGCATGTTTTTTCTAAATAACAATTTTTAATATATTTTTTATATTATCATCATGTATTGTATTAATATTATTTAATAGTTCTTACTGATAAAAAAAATATTAGTATTTATAACAAATAGCCTAGGTAAATTTTTAAATTTGTCTTTCTTTGTTTAGTTTTTATTATATTTTTACACCTGAAGATGGAGGTATCCTCCGAAAAATGCCGTGTAATTTAATATTTAAAAAAAATATTTTGTGGATTAAACAAAGTTATTTTCAATTTCCTAAGAACTTTTATAGTAATATTATATTATATATAAAATCATTGTACAATGAATTTACTAAACTTTTTGTTCAAATTCGGTGGATTTTACGAGAGGGCGTTGGAGATTTTAAAGAAAGGTAGCAGAATGTGATAAATAAAGAGGGTATTTAAAATTATTTTGAATTTCGTTGAAAAAAAAGAGGTTAATTATGGGTATCCCTAATATAACATCCATCTTTGGTTCCTTATTGAAAATATATTAATGTACTTTATTGTGGCGTGTTGATGAATTATTTATATAAGTTTGTTTTATCGATGCTTGTTGATGTATAATGCAGAAGTATTTAAGCATAATGCAGAAGAGCTCGATCAGTTTTTCAGCTGAGTGTCGGATGTTGTAGTCAGCGAATCGGGAGTATTGTGCATTTTAAGATGACGTAATCTTCGTAAACAATTCTTTTTATTATCGGTAATTTTGAAGACACCATAACGAGGAGAGAGACACGAAAAAAAACATACATTTACAATATTCGCCACCCCGCCGAGAAGAGGACACATTACGTGTATTTCAAGTATTTCTTATATTTTTTGTAGCGACTTATCTCACATAAAAGGATTAATAAATTTTCTTATTAGATTAAAATAATAATAATTGTGATAAAATTTATCGTTTCTTGAACAACAATGTAACAAAATATTTAATATTTAATTTGAATGAAAACATATTTTTCTAGAATTTTTATTATGTTTAATAGGAATGACACGATTCCATTTGGTCATGTCTGATCATTGGGCATGTTATACTTTTTACAATATTTGATAATATGTTAGCAAGGCGAACAACGTATAAAAAATTTCAAATGGTATTAGCCGACTCTTGTATGTATTTGTAAGCTTAAAGGGTTTAAAATAAAATAAAATACAATATGTTAATTATTCTAAGCTTTATATTTATAGAAAACACGCTTATTTTTATAACTTATCACTATAATATTTTTATCTGATACAATCGTATGTAAATAAGGTATTTTATGAAATTTACAACGACCACCTACAAATCGAGTATATTTTGACACTGAACCAATTATTTAGCATTCCGTTTGGACAGCTTAAACAAAAACTTTAACATGAACAATAAAATATGTATAATCTAGTATTTAGTTGGCATTTTTGCAAAAAAATATACAATAATATTTTATGCTGCCAATTTAGGGATACGTATAATAGAATGTGACTTCACATGGCATTTATTTAAATATACGCTTTGCATTTATTTAAATATAGACTTCAGTATATTTTTAGGTTTACAAAACAATGAAGTCGATATGATATAATTATTTGAGGATCTTCACAGGTTCAATACCATTAAAGATGTATATATTTCTATATGAATATATAAAGATTTTTTTATAAATATCGTCTTCAATGCATCAGAAGGTTAAATCCTAATGATATTTTATAAATAAATAATTATTAAAATTCATCAATGTTTTATGATAATACGTGAATATGATTGATTTTATATTTTAATAATTTGTGAATGTAAAAATACACATTTATCTTTTGTGAAAAAAAATGGTAACAGACGACAATGGACGGGCACAAAACTGAAATAATTATTTATAAATTTGTATGTTATTAAAGAGAATATATAAATTTATATAATACAAAGAAAAAAAAGTAATTAAAAACTTTAAGATCAATGGTTTTCTGTGAACCCGATTTTAAAAATATTGCAATTTTTTGTATAATCATTTGATTTTAAATTGAAAACATTATAACTTATGATTAATATTATTTTAATATCACATATCCCCTATTCTCTTTTCCTAAGAATTCGTGCACCTCTAGTGAATATTCTTCTTGAACCTAGAGATGCGTATGGGGTCCGTTCTTCTGATTCCTTAATCTCTTTTGTTTCTACATTATCTATAATCTCTACTTTATCCGTATGAATGAGTTCTT
This sequence comes from Lepidostoma basale, assembly GCA_022606425.2. Lineage (NCBI taxonomy): Eukaryota > Metazoa > Arthropoda > Insecta > Trichoptera > Lepidostomatidae > Lepidostoma > Lepidostoma basale. The sequence continues at coordinate 208,066 of JAHDVF020000053.1, read as the reverse complement.
TATTTTCTTCTTTGTCCTTAGAGGATTCTCTTTCTATCTTTCCTCTTCGTTTACTTATCTCCTTGTTAAAGTCCTTAGACTGTTTTACGCTGTCTTGGTTTGGGATAGAGTTCGGTTGTTGCAGGAAGGCCATCGGCTGTAATCATGTAACATTATTTTTACATATTGTATAAATACTCAAAGTATACTTGTTAAAAATAATATTTAATAATCAATTAGTATTTTCATGAAATCATTTAATATGATAATGGTTTCACAAAGTGTTAATTTAACCTTAATTAAACACTACCTGTCGAAAAAACTAAGAACTATAACCCGCAAACATTTAAATTGTCCAACAGGATTAGACGACTGAAGGCTATAAAGAAAAATGTAAATTTTATAAATCATATTTTAGTGATTTTGGTTTGAGTCTTTACTTAACATTCAAAGCAATGATTCAAACCACACGGTTACAGGAAATTTCGTTTACACGATAAATAAAGATATAAAAAAGATATAATAACGTTTACACGATAAATAAAGATATAATATTTCAATAAAATATATTAAAAACATAGAGCTTTAACCATTTTATTTTAAGAGTAACATTTAATTCAAAAATACCTAAAACGAAATATTAAGACTATGGATATTTAAAAGAAATATGTTTGAATATTGGAAAATAATATTTATATTAAAGACTTTTTATATGAATAATCTGTAGATATGTGGTTTGAGTCCTGACTAAAAAGCGCTAATTGATTTTATAAACAATGCATGTTGATTTTAATTTTTATATCAAATCGCTGTAAAGTAACAAACGTATTTCTATTTTTTACTTATTATATATATATTTTTGCTGAATCTCACTTTACATCATTACAATATAAAGGGCATATATTGATTCTCGTGACATCTGATAGGTAGTTTGGCTATCGCCATTTTATTGTCACGTGAATTCTGCACCAGACCAAATACAGTGTGACTATCCCACTGGCATCTCCGGGAATCGAACCCGGGACTTTCAGGGTGGCAGTAAAGCACTTTACACTCGGCCACGAAGGTCGTGACTTATGGACAACAACATTTTTGGGCGTTGGGTTTAGTCAAAATTTTTTCGTAATGTGTACTGGAATAAAAATGAATGATATTAGGTCCTTACATATGAAATTGGCGTTTTGCCGTACTGGCAATTTTGATCTCAAATATCTTCTCTTTGGTTAGGAATTCCAAATTCAAATTTATACAGCTATTGTGTTTCGAAAATTAAAATTCATTTGTTTTTTCCTCAGTTGTTTTTTTTCTTTGCGTCACTCAGTTTACAAAATGCAAAACTTGAAATATCGCGTTATTTACGAGTACGAGTTCCACCGTGGCACCAGTGCTGCAGAAACGGCTCAAAGGATTAATGATGTGTATGGCGACGGTGCCGCAAAAGAAAACACAGTGCGTTTTTGGTTCCAACGTTTTCGTTCTGAAAATTTCGACCTGCAGAACAAGCCCCGAGGACGGCCGGAGACCAAAGTTGATAATGAAGAATTGAAGGCTATTGTGGAAGCGGATCCATCGCAAACCACGTTCGAGTTAGCTGCAGGCTGCGGTGTTAGTGATAAAACTGTTTCAATCCACTTGAAGAAAATTGGGAAGGTGAAAAAGCTTGAAAGGTGGGTACCTCACGAATTGAGTGAAGCAAATAAACAAACGCGCGTTGACTGCTGCGTTGCATTACTCAACCGGCACAATAATGAAGGGATTTTGAATCGAATGTGTCGAATCGAACCTGTGATGAAAAGTGGATCCTGTATGATAATCGGAAGCGCTCATCGCAATGGCTGAACCCTGCCGAACCAGCCAAACCATGCCCCAAGCGAAAATTGACTCCAAAAAAGTTACTTGTGAGCGTTTGGTGGACTAGTGCTGGTGTCGTTCACTACAGCTTTCTTAAATCTGGCCAGACGATTACGGCAGATGTCTATTGTCAGCAACTGCAAACCATGATGGAAAAGCTAGCTGCTAAACAACCGAGGCTGGTTAATCGCTCTAGGCCACTGCTGCTTCATGATAACGCTAGACCACACACTGCACAACAGACGGCTACCAAATTAGAAGAGCTTCAATTGGAATGTCTAAGACATCCACCGTACTCTCCGGACCTTGCCCCAACAGATTACTATTTTTTCGAAATTTGGATAACTTCTTGCAAGGGAAAAAATTCAACTCCGATGGGGCAGTCCAAACCGACTTCAAAGATTTTATTGATTCCCATCCGAATGGTTTTTTTTAGTAAAGGGATCGATGAACTACCTATGAGATGGCAAAAGTGCATAGATAGCAATGGTACATACTTTGATCAAATAGATATATTATATTAAAAAAAAATCAACTTTATGTTCCTCCCATACAAAACGCCAATTTCATATGTAAGGACCTAATATATAATACCTTGGCATGAAAACCATTTTCGTCTGCGGTGTACGTCATGACAACGGGGGTCCCATCTGGCGCTGTATAGTTGTAGGAGCCCTGAATCACCTGAAAATTTAAAACATAATTTAAGTTTAATCATCATTTTAGTAAGAACTATCTATCATTTTAGTTTCATGCAAATAACTTTGTTTGCGTTGACAACTTTAAGTGCATTTTGTTGCCTGCCCCAACCCTTTTATCAATATCTCTAGATATCATACTTTTGATCCTCAGCGCTTGCTCATTTTATAGAATGTAAACATACTTCCTTTATGCACAAATTCGTAAATAAATAAAATAAATATCTACTAAAGTTTGACTAAAGTTTGTGTCTTTGACAGTTTCGGCAGCTCGCTGTCATTTTCTTGAAGATTTTAACTTTTTACTTTTTTCCGTTATTTACAATGAACTTTTATCATGAAATTTCAAATAACAATTTTTCAAATTACAAATTCATCTTCTTGTTCCATATTTTCACCATTCATGCTAATTTTGCAGATGGTCTTGATTTCTTCTTGTCATGACTACCAAATAAAATGTCCCAAATTCAAAATACTTGTATGTATTATACAATAGATCTGGAAAAGAAATTCTTAAATATCTTTCCAATTAATAAATAAAGTTTATTTTTATTTTCAATTTGTAATAATGTTAATTCTACATTATGAAAATTTAACTAAACAGTAATTCATTTCAGCAGTTATTTAGAAAACTTTCGGTAAAAAATCTTCGAAAATAATTTAATTGCAATACATCATCTCAATTTAGAACTGCTGTATCAAAAGCGAAAATAGTCATGATTGTGTCCAACCTCTGATAGGAGGGAAACAAGAAGAATTATAAGAAGAACACGAAGAAGGAGAAGTAATTTTGAATAACATTTGTATTATTTATTGTATATTATCTAATAAAAAGTTTTATCTCAAATTAAAAATGATCACCAAGCCAATTCGCTAAAACAATCCGGTAGACACTTATTAAGATGTATAAAAACTTCAGTTTAACTATCGGCATTATAATTCGTACCGTTTTAATGCTTAAACAAAGAATTATAGATAATTATATAACCCATCTTGACTGCTTTTGTTTTTTTTTATGACCAATCTGGGCTGCAATCGTGAGCGCCGAAGATGAACAGTTTTACGATTTTTTTTCGGCCAATAAATACATTAATAAGCGTGCAAATACTTTTATAACCAGACAATACTCATACATCTTAATTGGCGAAGGCCGCGGGAATTCTTAAACGGGATTTAATGTTTTAAATAATTATGACCAATTAAAAATCATATTTTGGAAAAAAACTATTATTAATCTTATTCACACTGTGCCGTTTTAATTACTCAATTATACAATATATTTTATGTTCTTGAGTATGAGGTTTTTCAAGAAAATAAATACTTATATGCTTGAATATATGTTTTTTTCCGACTCTTTGAGCTACATAATAGGTATATTAATTGTCTCTAGCATAGTTATGTAACACTTCATATTAAAAAATTAATACCAACGAAAACGTCTGTTTTCTATAGTTTTATTATAATTTATGGGAATAATATGTTTCGTCTTTCTGTTGTCGTCTGTGTTCTTCATTATCAAATGTCTTCAAAAATACATTTGATAATGCATTGGAAAGGCAAAACTTGTCATTCTCATAAATAACTTAAACATGTCATGGGAACTATCATAAATTATCATATAATAAAACTTCGACAGAAGTTTTCATTCATATTTTTTATATTATACAGTATATAAAAAAATTGTATCGTTATCACCTTAATATACAAAACACATATTTTTTTTAGATTTTATGTCATAAAATACACCGTTAGATAATAATTTTTATTAATTTTATATATATCGTATGTTTTTTGATTTTTTTAAAATTCAATATTAACTAACTAATACGAGTATGAATAAAAAAAATTATTTTCTAAAAGTTTTTATTTTATTTTTAAGAGAATGACATGTTGGGCTTGCTTCAGCTTTATCAAATGATATTCGATAATGTATTAGTAAGGCATTTTTATTTCCATAAAATAAAATAAAACTTCAAGAAAACGAACTTCTTACATAATTTTTACAATATTATTGAACACGTCCGTTTTCTACGATAATTTTTTTTTTAGGGGCTGGACAAGTGTGACGATGCTTGGGCATTATCAAACATCGTATAATTTATGCCAATAGAAGGCAAAACACGTTAACACCGTATGATTTAAAAAAAATCTAAGAAAACTTACATTTTCGTCAAAATTAAATACTAGAAAAGTTCCGTATTATTGTTCAAGAAAAAAAACTTTAAAGTAATTTTAATGTTTTTTCTTGTCATAAAAATCTCATAATAATTAAAATCAAAGCACTGAATATTTAGCGGGTATATTAAATGTTAATATATTATATTTGAAGAATTAAATCTTATATAGTTTGTTTTAATATAAAAAAAACGTTAAATTCGAGATAATATTAGTATAATTTAAGTAAAGATAAGTTAATATTTAATAAATATGTAAAGGATGGTACTTACGAAAACTTTTTTATTGTTTATTTCCTTGAGAGTTCCTTTCTGATAAGCTGATATACCGGTTGGTGTTTTATAGCTTGAAAAAAAAAACGTTTTTATGTAAGTATGAACACAAAATTCATTAAAAAGGTTTGATCACCTCTCAAAATAAACTTGTATTCGGTAGAATATTGCACATATATTTATTAATTCAATGATTTTGTTTTATTGTGAAAATTGGCTACTATGCTAATGGATATTACGAAACCTAATTCATTTAACATTGAAAAAGATTAGTAAATGTTAGACAAATTTCGGACATTTTTATGTTTGAAGATATACTCGTTTTTAATATTCTCAAGCGGATTGAAAGGACATTTCATCAAACAAGTAATTAATATTAGATAAACCAAATGCGTGAACACTCTAGAATTCCATAATGACGATTTTTTATGAATTTAAAGCTATGTTTTTTCCACATATTTTATATTTTTTTCTATTTGTGTGTCAACGGCCATTTGTTTTTTTTATCTTAAAATATGAACTGTTCATTTACTAAGTCAATCGATTTACAGTAATAAATCACCCTCAACCCAAAACAACCAATCAAAAAATTTTTTTAAAAAATTAAACCATTGATTTCGTAATGTTATGTTCCTGGTACTTTGCCAAAGTTAACTTACACATGTTATACGAGGTCTGTTCAAAAAGTATCGCGAATTTTATATTTTTTCAAAAAGTATTTATTTATTCATGAATATCTATTTTGTCCCCTTCAAAGTAATTCCCCTCGGATATAATACATTTATGCCAACGTTTTTTCCAATCCTCGAAGCACTTAAAAAATCATTTTTTGTGATCTTGTTCAGCTCCTCCTTCGATGCCGTCTTTATCTCCTCAATCGTGGCGTAGCGTCGTCCTTTCATGGGCCTCTTCAGTTTTGGAAACAGGAAAAAGTCACAGGGGGCCAGGTCTGGGGAATACGGTGGCTGCGGCACCATTACTGTGTTGTTTTTGGCCAAATATTCGCGCACAAGCAGCGATGTGTGAGCAGGGGCGTTATCATGGTGCAAAAGCCAGTTTTTGTTCTTCCACAAATCCGGGCGTTTCTGGCGGATTGCTTCGCGCAAATTGCGCATAACTTGCAGGTAATATTCCTTATTGACCGTACTACCCTGTGGCAAGAACTCATGATGCACCACGCCCCTGCAATCGAAGAAAACTGTGAGCAAAACAGCATCGCAATTTCGCGGCGACCCGACTCATGCCCAAATCATTGGTTAAAATCGAATGGCACGAGCCAATCGATATGTTTAGGTCCTCAGCAACTTCTCTAACGGTGATTTGACGATTGGCTAATACTATTTTCTTCACTTTATCAATGTTTTCGTCTGTTGTTGACGTGCTCGGGCGTCCGGCACGTTCTTCGTCGTTCATATCTTCTCGGCCCTCTGAGAACATTTTGTACCACCGATAAACGTTGCTTTGGTCCAAGGTAGCTTCACCATATGCCACAGTCAACATTCGAAATGCGTCCGCGCACTTTATTTGTTTTTCACACAAAATTTGATACAGATTCTTTGATCCATTTTTTGGAATAGGCAAAAATCGAAGACGAGCCAAAACACATCCAAGCAAAACAGCTGTCAAAAATTAACTAAACATTCAAAATGGCCGACCTTGTCAGCATAAGTAAGGGACATGAGTACCAACATAACGCTACAAAAAAATCAAAAATCAAATATACATAGCCAGCGGAAATTCAAAATTCGCGATACTTTTTGAACAGACCTCGTATATATATATATATATATATATTTCTAAGTAATTATATTTATTAATTATTTGTAATAATTTCGGTTAGTTTATATCGTTCTCCCGATTATGAAGGTGTAAAGGCTTCGAAACCTGTTGAGAAAAATAAACTCCAAAGTGGAAAAAAACAATGTAATTTATATATTTTTTTCATGCAATTAAAAAAAAATGCTGTTTTTTGCATGAGTACGGTTTTCATGTTTTATATTAGAACTTGTGAATTTAATACAGGAGTATTATTCTCTGAGAATAGGCTCTATATAATTATAATAAATATTACAAAGAATACCGTTTATTGATTCCGCAGTATCATAAGAAATATTACTCATTTCAATGACCGCTGACCCCTTAATATAACATAAAAAACACATGCACATATAATTTTTGTTAGTTTGTGTGATTAGATATTTTATAAGGATGCGTGATAGGTCAAAAACGAATGGAAGTATGTACAGTGTACTTAATATTAATTATTATTCAACACCATTATTGACAAGTTCCGTGGAGTTATTCAATCGAATGTTTTGTTAAAAATAGTTGTTAATGGGATGTTCTAGAACGTGAATGGAAATACTAACTTGTAAGTGAACTGTGGAGGAAAGCTGTCGTCATCGTATGCCCAGTCTGCGTAGTGGGGATCCTTCACGTACTTGATGCTCCCTCTGTAAGCCCTAGGCCGCGCGGATCCTTGTGAAGGAGGCAGCAGGTCTCCATCCTTAGAACTTCCATCAGCAGCGTTTGAAGTTAACGGATCTAAATATCCTCCTCCGGTAGAGAGAACCTTGGGTGCGTAATGGGGAGCTCTGGTTCGGGATCTTGGTGTTACATACGAACTTTGAGATTTAGTCGTCAACGTATTCTCGGCGTACAATTTGTTCGTGTGTGAGTCGGTTATGTACGGTGATATTGTTTCGAATCTCGTTGGCAAGTATTTCCTGGATCCACGGGTGGTGGCTTCATTGACTGGGCTAATTTTATTCTGGAAATTGTTTTGATTATGCCGAGAGGTATCAACTCTGGAGATCTCTGAAGTCGTTTCAATTTCTTGTTGAGGTTGTCTTGACCCACCTAACGAAAGCCCTTGTAACGAACGATATCCATCCCTTGACTTTGAAATATTTTCATTATCATCATTAGCTAAATGTGTATTGTAAATGGTCCCGGTATTGGCACCATTCTGCTGAACGGGATAAGTTCTTGGAGAGATATTGAATAATGTTTTTTGAGTTGGATTGAAATAGCTTTGATTGTCTTCCGTTGAAAATTCTTTGAATTTTTGGTTGTTGTTTCCATTATGTATTTTGCTGGGTGTTAAAACTGTTGGATAGTTTGAGTTTAGTTCTGCATTTACATTTGATGAATCTTTCACGTTTTCTCCATAAGCCGGAGTTGAAAGGATTCTTACAAATTTTCCTTCTTCCTGTGAAGAATCCTTATTTTGAAATTTGTTTTCTTGTGTGTATGGATAGTTTTGTGAATTGATAAAGCTTTTAGCAGATTTACTGAGATAATTAGCTTCTTGGACTTCTAAATTTTCATCTTTTGCTGGAGCGATTTTAATCCATTGAAGATTTGTAACTTGTTTAACACTTTGACGCGGAGTGGCTACAGTAGTTGATGCAGGTAAGTTGGTGATACCTGGTTTATTTTGTGCATTTTGTCTGAAGTTGTTGGAATTTTGGTACGATTTTGCGGCACTGATTGGAGTTGTACTATCTGAAGTGTCTATCCCAACAGGGTGTTTTTTAGACAGTTCTTCTTTTTTAAAGAAGCTGGGATAATTTGTACTTTCTTCGTCACTTGTCGAAGCCTCTTCATAGAATTTTCGACTTCCTCGTGTTTTTGGTGCATTTTTATTAACGTTTTCTCTTGAAACTTTAGATTCAACAAGGGGAAAAGGGGTTTTTGTAATTAACCCAACATTATTGTTATTAAAATTATTTATTTGGTTAATAATAGTTTGTGTTTCTTTTGAAACAATAGGCACATTTATAGAATCCACATTAGATGGTGTCTTTGAGGATTCTAAAACAGGATTTTGATTTAACTGTTTAATTTCCGTATGTTTTTGGTCAACATTTCTGATTTCTGTTTGTTTAATACTGTTTAATTTGTCAGCAAAAGATTTATTGTTATTAAAAGAGTCTTGTGATGTTTGTGCTACATTATTTCTTTTAGTTTCCAACTCCGTTTTTATTGTAGAACTTTGAAATTCAGTTTTACTATTACTGATTTTATCTTCTAAATTCTTTGTTTCTGCTATAAGCTTTTTAACATCCTCAAGTTCAGAGAGTTTTTTAAAAGCATTTAACGCTATCAACTCCCGATCGATCCCAAAGACATTTGGTCTATCAGGAGTTTTTTGAATAATTTTTGTATTTTGGTTTGTCCCTTTTTTGATAACGTCAGGCTTTGATGAAAATGTATCTACTTTAACAGTTACATCCGTTGTTTTGCTTTGTTGCTCCGAATTTAGAATTTTATCTTTATTATTAACACCGGGTTCACTAGTATCCTTTATCTCTTTTTTGTTGTCGGCTCCCCCAAGTTCAGTGATTTGACTCTCGATGTCTAGTCGAGTATTGTCGGGTCCACCCCGCGTCAGCCGAAGAGGATCCGGCCTGATCTCACTTTCACCCCGACCTTGACTCGCGGTCCGAGAGTCGTGACCCGCTCGGAGCGGACCGTTCTCGCTTTCAGTTCGCACATATCCGTTATCCAGAGCCTTGCCATTCCCGATAGAACTCACGCTGTCTTCATTCACATTAATCAAACTTACTTTGGTCGTATCTTGATTTGACAAATTGCTTATAACTTTTTTACTTTTATTGTCCAAAGGATTCTCATTTGTCTTTACAACATCGTTGCTCTTTTTTATATCAATGTCGACAGTGCTACAGTTTTCACTAGTCAATATTGTGTCATGGGCATTTAAATTATCATGTTTGACATCTGTTTTAGTGGGAAATATCCTTTTTGATTTTAACGATCCATTTTCTAAATCGGCTGCAAGAGTTTCTGTATTTGATAAAATAGAATCAAATGTATTATTTAAGATTTTCTCTTTATGATCCTTTCCGTCTTTTAGCGTTTGAGACGATTTATCACTCACTTCGGATTGAATTTGATTTACAATGTGCACTGTGGAAGCTTTATCAGATTTAGGTGGGTTGAGAATTATTTTGAAATCTGAATTTCCTTTCATTTCTCTAAGGATAGATATTGATGAAAGCATGGCATTCTTCAAATAATTCTCGTCTTGATTGACTTGAGCATTCTGAGATTTAGAATCTTTGGGAGTGGTGCTTTCTGGAACGGTTACTTTAGAAACGATGGGTGTTATGGGTTTTTCAGTAGTGCCAACATTTTTTGTTGCTAAGTTACTCGGCGTGGTCGGGATGGTCGGAGCCCCCAGGACTCCAGTAACCAGCAAAAGGATCACCTAAGATAAAAAAAATACTCTAGTTGAAATATGTATATGATTATAAAACTTAGATGAATTTAAAAAAAATATATAATTATATAATACTAAGGTAGCTAAATATCGAAAAAAATATAAACGTATTATAAAAAAATCAATGCTATTAAATTAATGTCTTTTTTATATTCACCTTCACTTTTGTTGAGAATATATTTGAATTAATTATTATTATAAAATAATTTGTTGTTCTCTTAGCAAAACGTTTTATATTATTAAAACAGGTGTTTAAAGAGCAGAATTTAAAGATAAATAAATACTATCGTTATTTCTCTTTTTCTTTTTTTATACACTTTGTTTATACAACATTTATATTTTAAAAAATTAAAAATTGGCATGTTTCGGACAACCAGTCCTTCTTCAGTATAAATATACGTATTTCAAAATAATATAAAACTGTTTATATGATGTTATAAAGATTAATTTTGGAACGTTTATGCTTTTGTTACAACAAATATTATATGAAAGCAATAACAACACAAAGTGTGGCTAATATAGAAGAAACTACCGTAATTAATTAAATAAATAAAATATACTTCAATGTCTTCTATTTTGACTACTCTATACTGTATGTCTATTATAGAATAATTAGAACATTGATTTAATTCTCACACATAAGAGCATTCACATGATTTTCATATTTTTGTTTATTTTACTCGTTCATCATCTAAAACAGTGTTTCCTGGCGGAGTTGGTACCGCCTACCGGTGAGTGTTATAATTTATAAGGGAGCTTTGATTGAATTTAGATATAAAGAGGGCTGAAGACTGCCCCCCTCCCCTAGCCAACACACGCAAGGACGCACAATGATTGATTAATACCCAAAACATGTTTAATATATTACATTATAATTGCCTAAGAGGGGCACCATCAAATCACTGTTTAAAAAGTAGGCCTAAAATTTTATAAATGTATGCTTATAATATATTATATTTTCTTCTGGAAGCTGGGTAGCAAATAAAAGGTAGGAAATCTATGATCTATACTAGAGATTTGCCAATAAAACTATGCAAATAAACTCTTGACTAAATAAAATCCCATTTTTATTTATTTTTATCAAATAATGATTCAATATGTACGTTAATTAAATAATATTTTAAAATAAAATTTTAAATATTTATATAATTTTTTGTATATTTTGTGTACAACACTTATTTTTTAAATAAATTAAAATTAAATATCAAACATGTTTTGGACTACTCAGTCCTTCCTCAGTAATATTATATAGATATTTAAATTTTTTTTCAAATATGATCAGTTTTGACAGATGTTATAAAGATTTGTTTTGGAACCTTGTTAATTTGTTAATGGTATAATAAAAATAAAATGGCATATCTTAACCACAAAAATTAATAATGGTTAATATTTAAAACAAATAGAGATTAATAATAAAGTTTAATAAAAATGAAAAATAGAAAACACTAAAAACACTTTGAATTCACTGAAAATGATGTAAATAAAATGTGTATTTTTGATTTAGAATCACAAATGCGTGTTACTATGTTGTGCATTATGCGTATTGTTATATACAACGATCACTTAAAATTTACGTATGCATACACGCACACATTATATTATAATACAAATGTACTGTAGATTAAATAAACAATAAAGTGTACTCACTACCGACTTCAACATGACTGTTGACCGCTCCATCGGTAATTGTTGACTAATTCTCTAGGGTATCAATGCTTGATTATATAAAACGCAAACAAATAAAAAAATCGCCGGAGAATCTTCGGCGGAGGATGAGATCACAGCCCGTCGAGGATCGCCATCTTTCTACTTTAGCCGTTGGATTAGGCGGTAATCATTCGGTGGAACTCGAAAATCGGGATGTCTGTGTCACGTACAGAGACTATGTACACACACATTATATATGTATTGGTGCATAGTGTTATGTTATCGCTAGCCTCTTCACCAGCCTCGTCATTAATACCTATATTTAAATATTTCTGGGTGCATTAGGTCATGATACAGGATGTTTTTTGTCATGCTTTTGTTTGTCAACTTTTAAATTCAGCGTCTATTATGTACGAGATGTAAGCCTATTATTAATCTAAGGTACTGCTTAGCTTCTCATTAATTTATTTATTTAACTACGCCCATTGGGTTCAATTTACTACATAACCGTTATTTTGTTCTGTTTTGTCATTAAAATTCTTAAAAAATATTTGTGATGAGTTTTTAATTATTATACAATTAAAAATATTCTATTAAATATGTATCTAATCATGTGAAGCAGTCGATTTGTCGTGAACATGTGAATTGATTTATCATTTATAAACAGGAAAAAATAAAAATAGTTCTTATTTTTTCTAAAAGATTTATTAGAATTTTCGTGAATGACTTATTTCGCCTGTCTAAGGCTTTATCAAATGTTGATAATGCTTTAGAGAAGCGAAACACGTTATTCAGACAAATTATATTAAAACTTATAAAAAACAGACGTTTTCATTCGTATTACTTATTTATGGAAAAAAGCCATGTTTGGAATAACTCTGAGGGACATATTTAGAAACAAATGTATTCGACAATAAACCAAGGTGACTGAGGTGACTCTGAGGATGGGCGGGCTGAAGTGGCGATGGGCTGGCCATATCTGTCGGAGAACCGACGGCCGATCGGGGAGACGGGTTCTGGAGTGGAGACCGCATACAGGATTCCGCAGAGTTGGACGTCCCCCTGACCGCTGGACCGATGATCTGAAGAGAATTGCTGGACATGGATGGATGGGAGCGTCAAAGGATAGGGGGCGGTGACGTGCTTTGGGAGAGGCCTACGTTTAGCAGTGGATGACAGACGGCTGATGATGATGATGATGAATTATTTAATATGGAGATTTACACCATTCCTCAAGAAACAATTAATATGTATATGATTAAGTACAAACACTTAATGAGGGATGTAACGGCACTTAAATAATTGCACATTTTTAAACTTTATAATCGCTTAAAAACAATGTGTTACTTCAAAAACTACTCTTCATTAAATAAATAGTTATTTTTTTATTGAATAGTAGTTTTAAGGGAGTTATAGCTTCAGTATTGCTAGTGTCAACTGAACTATTTTAAAAACATTCTGTATACACACACAACTGTTCAATTACTTTGAAACGTTCGGCTAACCATCACATCGGAAGAAACAATATTTGCTCATCGCTATTTCAATGTTAACTATTAGATAACATCTAAATTGGTGTAACTTGGAGTGTTAATGCATTATGAGGAATCTGCGTGCTGGTCCTGACTTGTGGCATTTATCCGGCTAATGATAACTCCATCTTGAACTTGCGTACGAAAATACCAACTTTTTTTATATCCGGCGTGTTCATGTAAAAAAAACGTTAGCGATGTATGAAGATTTATGCATTTCTACAAAGCTCACCGGATGACTCAGATTAAATACTCGTTTTATACGTAATAGCTGAGAGTTAAAATAAAAACAAGATTATTGAATGGATAACAAGTGTCATTTTACGGTTTGGTAATATGACAAGGATTGCGTTATAAAGATGGGTGAAAAAATAAATCTCTAAAACTGTTAACAAGATATAATAACATGCCCATGTCCCTTAAAAAAAATCACCAGTTTACTATCCTTAGCTAGTTATAATTTATCTCCATAGTAATATCTATTCCATGTAAGAAGCTACCGGGCTCTAAGTTACTCAGCCGGAATACCAAACTTTTAATATAAAAGACTATCATAAGACCGGTAGTCACCTACAGGTGTGAGACATGGTCTCTAACGCAGAGAGAGAGAGAGGAAGGCAGGCTGGCAGTTTTTGAGATTAAAATACTGAGAATAATTTTTGGACCCACGCTGGAGGATGGGACTTACAGAATTAAAAAAAACCTTGAAATTGAAGTACTGATTAAGCAGGAAACAGTAGTGAGATTCTGTCTCAAAGCCTACGGTGGGCTGGCCATGTGGAAAGAATGCCAGAGGGTAGAACACCACAAATTATATCCAGATGGGTGGCCCGAGAAAAGAGAACAAGGACGAAGAGACCAAGGAAAACATGGGCGGATTGCGTGGAAGAAGATTTGTAGGAAATGGAAGGAGCTGGGGAATGGAGAAAGATGGCCAGAGACAGAAGTCAGTGGAGGACCTTTGTGGTGAAGGCCAAGTCCCACATCGGGATGTAGCGCCGAGAAATGAATGAATGAATGAGTAATGGAGAGTTATATTGTAACTAAATTGCTACATACTGGAAATAATTTTAAATAAAACAGATCATTTTTTTAAAAATAGTTAGTTTTCTGTCCCTTTTGTCAAAAATATAAACCATATATCATATATAGATAATCTTTGCTTTGTTGACAGATTTTTACTATTTTATAACATTTAATGGATGCAAACGCCATTTGATTCATGTATTAAAATATTAACAGTTCCTGTATTAAGTCAATACACTTAGTGTGATAAATCACATGATAACACTTTTTTTCTCAATATATAAAATGTTATCACACTAAGCTTTTATTATTGTCGTGTCCCTGGTAATCTGTCTCACTTTAATTTGCACGTATAATGTGACATCCTTAGGTTATTCTCACAATGATGGCAGAATAAAATCTCACAATCTCACAATAATGACAGAATGAAAACTTCGAATCACGTAAATAAAAATAAAAATAAAGTGAAAAAAAAGAATTTTAATTTAAAAAAACTTTATTTTTCTTTACTTAAATATTTTAAATATAAATCTGATTTATAAACACGCTCTAAGATACAGTTTAAGATTTTTAATGTAATGGTACCATAAAATTCAATAATGTCATGTTCAACAAACGAATACAAAGTATGTAAATACCTCTTGTATCGTTAAAAGCTGCGAAATTTGTGTGCGAAATAAAAAGGTCAAATCCTAAAAGCAGGTTAAATATTTTTATTTAGTGAGGAATAAACTAGACATAGTATTACTTTATTTTGTCGTCAAGACGTATATATTTTTTGCATATTTTTAACATATTTTATAAAAAAACATCCACAATCTTAATTATATAACAGAAAGATTCTTCCGTAGAGTTTTCTACACATTATAAAATTCTTCGTCAGCTTGTCTCCATCCACTGATGGGCGTAAGCCTCTCCACCCTCACGCCATTTCTCTCGGTCTCTCGCCAGTGTCCTCCAGGCTCTTCCCGCCGTCCGCACAATATCATCGCTCCACCTGGTTGGCTGTCTCTCGACACCTCTCCGTCCCTACCTTGGCCTCCATTCAGTAACCCTCTGGCCCCATCTTCCATCATCCCGTAGTCACACATGACCAGTCCACTGTCACTTCATCCTCGCAATGCGTATCCCTACTTCGGTGACCCTGATGCGTCTTCTAATCTCCACGTTGGGTATATGGTCACTAAGCGAGATAACCAACATGGATATTTCCATGGCCCGTTGTACAACTTTAATTTTGTGCATTGCTTATTTAGTAAACGTCCATGTCTCGCATCCATAGGTCATCATAGGTAACCGATACTGGTCCAGCACTTTTGTTTTTAAATTTTGTGGCATGTCCGACATGAAGATGTTGCCCAGCCTTCCGAATGCAGGCCAACTAAGCTGTATTCTATCAATCTCCTTCACTTGACCCCCTCTTCCAAAAGCCAACAGATGACCCAAGATTCACATATTCATCTACCACTTCTACATTTCGTTATGGATTTTAAAGTCTTCAATTTGTGTATTTGTGTGTAAGTGAAATTATATAAATACAAAGATATAAAATTAAACATATAATACTATTCATCTGTAATGTAAGATCCCAGGCGCCAATGGACCAATAATATGTACAAATTATACAAGCATTGTTATGCTACTTTTGTTGAACAAGATGTTTCAAAAGTTTTTAAATATTATTTTAAATTTATTAAAAATTTAATATACAGTTTTATTATATTTTTTAAAGTTTGATTAATCAATAATGAATGCATCGAGATAACCCAACCAGGGTATTTCCAGTTACAAAATTTGATGATATCACGATCAAAGTAAAAATCAAGATATCGAAATACGCATTCTTTGATGTTCAGGGCCATTAATGACCGCTAAAGACACTTTGTAATAATGTTTGCCCATTGCTGATTGGTATTAGTGGGACCGGAGTGACCCGCGGAGAAAGGAGAACCTCGAAGGTCCGGATTTGGTTTTGATAAATGGATACAAAAGATATTTAAATATACAACTTGTGGTGTTGTGAATCCAATAACTCACTTAAATGGTGGTATAGGACCAATAAATTTATTATTTATTTATATATTGTACATTGTGTTAAAAAAAACTGGTGTATCTTTGTCGAGATATTACAGATTCATTTTCTTCAGCATTTAAACGGTATTTTTATTATACCGAGATAAACATAATGATATTTTTTCCTGAAATATTTTATTAAGGATTGGAAATGTACGGGCCACTTTATTATCCAAGCTGGATAATTAAGGCGAGAGTTACATAAACAATGTAATGGTTAGAGTTGGTTATTAGCCAGAATTAAGATAGTAACAAAAATTATACACAACTCCACAATTAAATAGTATTTTAGTTTTCTGCTAGCTAATTACACAAGTCCTTTAGAAAATAAAATAGATTTTTTGTTATCAATTGACGAAAATGAAAAAAATAAATTGTAATTATCAATTTTATTGGAAAAATATTATAATACACTTTTATACATTAAAATATTGAAAAAAAAAACGCCATAGGAAATATTCAGACAATTATGTGAATTCAAATAACAAAAAGGGATAAAATCACTTTGTTTCATGTTGATGGTTGAGGTATTAACTAACTTACTAGTTCATACCTCAATCATCAATTAACTAGTTAGTTAGTTAATATCTCAACCATCGATATGAAACAAAGTGATTTTGCCTTTTGAGGTATTTATCTTGCGGTATTAAGTTTTGTAAATCTCCATTATTTCTTTTATAATAGCAAACACGATTGTTTAGATGTTTTACTTAGATTTACTAATTTACACACTGACATACGAAAGAGAAACGCTTACCTTCACCAAGTCAACCATAAAAAAAACTCTGTGTAGCACAGAGGAAAAACGAAAGACCCATAAAAAGGCAGAAATACTGAAATACGTAGAAGGTTGGGAGTAACAGATGTCGTCGAAAGGGTAGCTAAGCTTAAATAGACATTTGCGGGACATGTTGCCAGATTGGTAGATGATAGATGGATCAGAAAGGTGGTGGAGTGGAGACCCCTCGAATATAAAAGAAACAAAGGGAGACCCCCCACACGATGGTCCAGTGCCATTCGAAGAATTGCAGGCATTTGGATGCGAAATGCACAATACAGGAATACGTGGAGAAGTATGGAGGAGGCCTATGTCCAACAGTAGACGAGAACGGCTGTTTAAGTAAGTAAGTAAATAAACTTGTATACATTTAAAAGAGAAAAAACATTTTAAGTTAGCCGATTTATCGCTCTATTTAAACATGTTAATAGGTAGCTATTGAGTCATTCAAAACTCGGAATCTCTATGGTTTCTTTTTTATTTAAATCCAACTAAGACACTTACTATTCTTCCTATGTTCGATGATCGGTTCGGCGAGGAATGAAGTTAAGCATGGATGAAATTCACAAATTTCGCAAACTTTTGTCATCAACAGAAACTTCATGTGTATTCTAAACAAATTTTATAGCCGTTTAAAAAAACCTGATTTGACTTCAATAGCTTACACTCACAGCAGCTCGCATACATGTTAAAGAATTTCGTATTCATTATAATTTTATTATTCTGCATAGCGCGTGTCGAAACGTCTAAAATGCATATAATTAAAATGTAAAATCTTTAAACATATATTTAAAGACTAGGTTTTCTAAATTATCGTTGATTCAGAATAGATAGCTTCGATGTTTAATCTGATAAGTTTATATGAATTTATGTATTTAATTTGCATGAAAATGACTATGTCTGAAATCAAATTAATTAATATTATTATTTTTGTAATTTTATGGTAACATAATACTGCACACTACAGTTCTTTTAAATAATTTTTTTAATACTTTGCATACGTGTATCTTTTCTGATATTGTATAATAAAGACACGTAGAAGTCTTCTATACATCCAAATGGTTATTTAACAACAAACGACCTTCGTGGCCGAGTGGTAAATGCATTCACTGCCACCCAAAGGTTCCGGGTTCGATTCCCGCCGAGGGTAGTGTGATTGTCACACTGTCTTTAGTCTGGTGTAGAATTCACGTGACAATAAAATGGTGATAGATTAGCTACCTATCACATGTCACGAGAATCAATATGATAGCTATAATACCATTTACATCGATTTGGCGCATGCTCATGATGTAAAGAGCGATTCAACAAAATAACAATAATAATTCAATAAAACCATGTTTTTTAACTACTTCCACTTATGTCTTTATTTCGGCAGCGACCGGTTTCTCCAGGCTCGCTGGCATCGACAGACTGGACCAGTCTGTCGATGCCTGGACCACTGGATCCACTGAATCCAGTCTGTTGATGCCAGCGAGCCTGGCGAAACCGGTCGCTGTCGAAATAAAGACAAAAGTGGAAGTAGTTAAAAACATTGTTTCATTTAATTATTATTTAAAATGAACATCCATCAAGAGATTTCAGTAAAATCATTTGATTATCTTGAAATCACATTCAAGAAAGAAACACAACATTTTAAATACTGTAACAGGGCAGTAAAGAATTGGGGAGGTTCTCTGATGATACTAATACCCGCCAAACCAATTCACCTTGGGTTGTTAAACTAGCAAAGCTAATTATGCTGACGAGGTGTGTAATAGAGGAGAGATGACTAGCTACAATCATTGTTTGTCTTGTTTGTTGTGATTGGTTGTATTGTATTTTTGATAATCATATTTAGTTTTAATACACATGTTTGTACATGTGTATACTCTTTTTTTAATCCTACGCGACCTATGAACTTTGACTAAACAAAACAATTGGTTTTAACGAATGAACAGATTGTTTAGAAGTTTGTATAATTTGACATTTGACATCCGAATAACGCAATAACTCAAATGTCATTACCTGTACATAGTGTACACGTATGAAATACCTGTCAAACACAATTTACATAAAGTAACGTACATTACACAGGTATATAGGACGGGCTGGTGGTATTCAGTGTGATCACTTCCTTGTTAGATCCTGCTGTATCTTCTCAAGGACGTTTATTTTTTTTAACAAATAAATAAAAACGAAGACTCGCTTTTACTTAAACTTGGAAATCAAAGCTCTGCCAATTATAAACAATTATTATTTTCCAAACGCTAAAAACAAAAAAGTAGATTAAATCATACATACATATAAGAAATTAATTAATACCTGAACATTCAGACCTATTATTATTTAATTGAACATAGTTTATATTACTAAACTATATTCATTGAAATAATCCTTGCTTGATTTTTCTGTGAATTCTGAATTCTTTTTGTGTATTTTTTTAAGTTTCAATTTAAAAATACTCTTATTATACGTATCACAATATATTTAAATGAGTTTGTCGCGACAAATGTTTCGCCTGCCCGTTTTGCCATGATCAGGTGTTAAAAACAATCAACAAAAAGCAATAAGTTGTTTTATTTAAAAAACTTATTAAGCTATTCAATCTAACTAACATTTTATAAAATCTTTTTTACAATATATTAAGTATAATTTTATATGAAAACATTTTTAATAATAAAAAATAGGTAATCATCTAACTAACCATCACGTCGCTTACTGGAGGGGTAGGGTGATAGGATGGACCGCCACAATGATCATTCCTGACATACCCCTTGAGCTTTTTCTACTGGATTCATGTATCGTAACACGCACGCTTGTCGATTTTTCCGACTTCGAATGTTCCCGCCTTTTTGTATTTGATGAATTTGGTTTATTCCATTTTATATTTTATGTTGATGAAATGTGTAACAGCTAAATCGTATAGCTGGCGAAATGGAGCCTATCGCTTAATTAATTACGAATGTCAAATCAAATCAAACCAAATCAAATCAGTTTATTAACTCAAAAGACATTACAAAAAGCAAAATGTTTAAGGCATCTATTGAGTACAGGTAAAATATTATAAAAATACAACATTATACCAGGAACGCATTAGAGATGGTTCGACATAGGAAAACAAGATACTTTCTAAAGTCAAGAGTATTTGTCTCCTGAACGTACCTTCACTAATATGAAAGACGTCGATCTCCGAGGAGACCGCGTTCAGCAGACTAATTGCTCTTCCCATAGGTGTCACCAGAGGCAGATTGGTTTTGGTGGCCGGTAGGTAAAACAATCTGTGCTGTTGCTGTCGAATGTTCTAACAGGATAAATAAATATAAAATGAGTTTGAGCAACTTTTCAACGAATGGATTTTTTAAAACAAATTTGACATATTTATGGAAAGGAATAAACATGTAAACATTATTTAAGAACACACCAACAATTATCATTGGATACCCATCATTGATTTGTGTGGATACGTATTACTTTTTTTACTCGTGAAACATTGAACCCCTAAAGTCAGCTATTATCTCATCGTTCCATAAATGACGTCATGGTGGTGCTTGTTTTTTTTTCAACAAAGGTGGGACCAAAATAGCGATGGGTAAACGTCCACAATTTATAGACCATGACGATTCACCTGACTCAACTGTTTTGGCGTTTGATAATGAAGAACAACGAAAATAAAACTACATACGGATATAAACTGAGTATATTTTCGTAGGTTGTGTTTATACCAGGTATAAATAAACTCAATTACTTACTTACCTACTTGTCAATCTAGTGTAGTCTTCCTCGTGTTTGGACCGTTTTAAACTTTAAATTAAAATTATAATTAGTAACTAATTTTCACGTTTAATAAAATCAAATGTGAAATTTGAATAAAAAATGCGTTCTTTTTAAACAAAATGAACTTTAAACAACTTTTTGTAGCTTGCCTTTGTTAATATAAATCAATACGCCCTTGAGATGAGTAACTCATAATAAACGGCGCTTAACAAATTGGCCTAATTACTATTATTATTAAATAAAGAAGGAAAAAATATTGGAAAGAAAAACGAAATCATATTTTTATTAATTCTGTTGTATCTGATAAACGTTGATTAAACGTTAAAAAAAAGTATGTAGTGTATTACATAAAAATAAGATTTCTTTATTTTAACACAAATTTTTCGAGATTATTAGCAGCTACAGTTTTAATAGATAATATGTGTTTGATAATTCATAAAAAACGCATGCTTTTAAACCTAGTTTAATCGATATGTAGAAAATATTATGCACCAAGTATGAGTTTCGGAAATAATCAAGTTTTTTTTTATATCAATATGTTTTTATCCAAAAACCTAATTTAAATCAGCCAATTCAATTCAATTTATTAAAAAAAAACATTAACATTAATGCATTTTTCAATACTTTTATGATATTAAAAAAAATTATAATAGAACCAGTAAAAAGTAAAAATAAAAAATATAGTAAGATTAAACATATGACAATTAAAAAAACAGATGTTAAAAGAAAAAATGTAGTACAATTAGAACAAAACAATATCAATTTCATGTATACAATATAAATGATTTCTGAAGCTTTGCTCACTATCGTGAAAGATGTCCACATCCGAAAAGATGCGGCTTAGAAGAATTATTGCCCTGCCCAAGGGCATTACCATAGGTAGATTGGTTTCACACAGTAGTAGGTGAAATAATTAATGTTGCCGCTGTCACAAATAATCATCAGGGATAAACAAAGTCAAGTCATTCAAAATATCTAAGTTATGTATTCGACCATGGATCAGTTAAAAAAAATAAACTCGTATAATTTCCAATGATTAGTAGTCCAGCATACCCATTAAGAAATCAGTTGGGTTCAAATGATGACACCCAGAATCATTGCTGTCAACCTTTCGTGACAGAATACGAAACACAGATATCCGAATAAAATGGAGGATATTGTAAGATAGGGACGGCAGAGAAGAATTAATAGGAACAGTAAAATCACAAAACTGCGCATTTATAACATCATCAAGCTAGTAGTTATATATGGTTTTGGGTCATGGACAATAACTTTTAAGGAACAAAAAAAAATCTAGAGATTTGATAAAATAATCCTTAAAAAAATCACGAAATCCTGATCTCGGGTTGGAGTAATCAATATATCCACACAATAACCACATGGATGGATGGAGTCACAGTAATCAAATGCAATTCAATGTCTCTAGATGCGTTATGCTATCTTTTACTAGAGCATTGAGGACTGTGTATTATAGATACACAATGAACAACCGGCAACTAGCACATGTATCTACGATGAGAGATCTTGGGATCATCTATGAGAGTAGGCTGACTTTTCGTGCACATGTTGAGAGGATTTGTGGCACTGCACTGAAGATGTTGGGCTTCATCGTCCGGACCGGCAGAGTTTTCAGGGATCCTAATGTGCCCAGAGTCCTATACAACGCATTGGTTCGGAGCAGACTCGAAAGTGGTTCTGTGATATGGAGTCCTCACGAGGCGAGATATTCCGTTATGCTGGAGAGGGTTCAGAAAAAATTTCTGAGGTATCTCTACATGAGGGAGTATGATAGCTATCCTTGGCTCTATCCCACGGCATTTCTTTTGGAAATACTCGGAACCAATTCTCTACAGCTTCGAAGAAATGGGCATCTTATTACCCATTTTTTAGATTAATTAGGGGATACTTCGAGAACTCGGCCGTACTGGAGGGTGTTCGGCTTTTTGTCCCCGATAGATATCTCCGACAGCGACAGCACAGATTGTTTTACCTACCGGCCGCCAGGACCAATTTGCCTCTGGTGACACCGGTGGGAAGAGCAATTAGTCTGCTGAACGCGGTCTCCTCGGAGATCGACGTCTTTCATGTTAGTGAAAGTACGTTCAGAAGGCAAATACTCTTAATTCTGGAGAGTATCCTGTCTTCCTAATGTTGAACCATCTCTTATGCGTTTCTGGTAGTATACTATATATAATATATTATTTTACCTGTTCTCAATAGATGCCTTAAAAATAAATTTTGTAATGTCTGTTGATGCAATAAACTGATTCGATTGATTGATTGATAACCCTTCTTCTTCTTCTTCCTCTTAGTTTAGGTCGTATGACTTGTTTGTGACGGAGGGCTGTCCTGGAATGATGATGTCCAGCCACCTCTCCATCTCTTTGGCGGTCTTCCTGGTAATCTCTTGCTGCTTGGGTTTTCATCTTTAACAATTTTTGCAATTCTTGTATTCTCCATGCGGTCCACGTGGTCTCTCCTTCTGCTTCTTCCCCATCTCACTATGTCCTCAACACCACAGGCAGACCTTATCGTTTCATTTCTGATCCGATCTCTGAGGGTTTTGCCTGCGATGGAGCGTAGGGTTCGCATATCTGCTACTCTAAGAAGGTTCTTAGTTCTATTGGTATCGGCTCTGACCTCTATTCCATACGTAATGATGGGGCGAACGCATGCCTTGTATATCTTGACTGTACTTTCGGTTAGCTTGGAATTGTTCCTCCATATGGTGTCGCGCAAGCAGCCAGCCACGGCTGTCGCTTTGTTGGTTTGTGCTCGCTTCTCGTCATATAGGTCGCGGTAGCTACCGATCTCTATGCCTCGGTAAGTGAATCGCATTACTCAATAGGTGTGTTATCGATGATCAGTTTACATCTGAGCGGGTCTTCTGAAATTTCGTTAGGCACTTCGTTAATACCCATAACAATAACCTAGCAGTCTCTAACAACAAGTACAGTGAGATCCAGTCACCTAGCATGGATTTGCCAATTGCGCTAAGGTAGAGAGGCCAGAGAAATCAATACCCTGTGTGCGTCAAATCTCTTGTAAGGCCTAAAAAATAACAAATGGATAATGTTCTTGCATATCTGACAAAACTTTATAAAAGGGACTGCTGGGAGCAAAAGGCTCACGATCTAGGAGCTTGCAATAACATCAACAAGAAGGCTAAAACTCTTTAAGGGATAACTCTTACAAGTATAAACTTGTAGTAAGTTTGTGAAAAACACCTATAGTCATTTTTGGAATGGCCTGTACCAATTATTGTATATTAAATTCAGACTTAACCGTGAAGACTCTGATCCTGTATTATAACGATTTACGAATATTTGTGTAACCAATAACATCCCAATTCAACACATTCCATTTAATTTATTCTTGCGTCATTTGTATTTGTAGGAATTCACTGAATTTACATACATTCGTGCCTACTCAGATCAATGCACATGCCAAGTAATATTATCAATGCAAACTATGTGAAAATAAAAATGATAAACCTTTTAATAGGAAGGTCATTGTTAATGTTAACGGTTTAAATCTCTTCCTCGTTACGTTAATTATCGCTAAGTGTCATTAGTCATAAATTAAAAAAAAACGAAATTTCAGGTACGTGTACTGTTTATTTTAAGATTAATGAAGTTTTTATTTACATGTATCACATAACTACGTATACGATATGATTTGGTGATATGAATATGTATTATAAATACATACAAATTGATTTATTGTTAAACCCAGTTTTAACCCCTATAGCGCGGTTGATACATTTGCAGTCCAACAATTGGTTTCATACTACGGCAAACTTCATTTGCAGTTCATAAAATGGTAAAGGGTAAAATGAGAACAGGTAAAATATAATATAACATGGATGCAGTCTGCACAGGACAGAGTGACATGGAAGCGAATGGAGGAGGCCTTTGTCCAGGAGTGGACGGGAATAGGCTGAGGAAGAAGAAGAAGAAAATATAATATATAATACTAGGAACGCATGAGAGATAACGATTTGAGTTTAGGAATACAATATGTAATCTGAAGTCAAGAGTATTTTTTTGTCTTCTGAACCTACTTTTACTAATATGAAAGACGTCGATCTCCGAAGCAATCATGTTGAGCTGTTGATTACTCTCCCCACCAGGATTATCAGATGCAGGTTGGTTCTGCATGTTCATATTTGAACGTATCTCATAAACTTTAATTTTGCTGGCTTCATTTTCAGCTAACCGCTTTTACTGCAAATGAAGCAAGCCGCACATTGGGGGTTCAAACTGATTTTATGGATGAATAATTATTGTGGTGGCAAGGTAGCAAGGTAATCCAGGGCGCGTTGAATAGCTTCTGGTATGGGTGGGGCGGTGGGAAGGTGTGCGCCGGTGGGCCTGAAGCCGCCTTCATCGGCCTCGTAGCTCAGCTGGATAAGCTGGCCGTCTGGCGCCGTGTACTGGAATTGTCCCTGGGCGGCGATAGCGGGTTCAGGGCCCGTCGCCGAGGCGCGCAAGGCGCCGCTCTCCGACGCTGAGATGCCGTTGCCAGTCTCATAGTTCCAGCTGTAGCTACCGTCCGGGTTCACCACGGAGTCTTGTCGTAGAATAGGGATTGGTTCGTTAGGTAAGGCGGCAGCGCTAAGAACGAATAAGCCCAGCAATACAAACTGAAAAAAAAACCACATTTTTTTAAAACAAACTAACTCACAATCACACCGTCTCACCGAAGTGGTTTGCAGAAAAAATGAAAACTGTTATTTTCTGATATATGGTGCTTCTATCGCTTCCTTAAAATTAATACATCGTATCATGCATACACGTCAATTTCTCTGAGATTTAATATTTGATTTATTCGTCCGTTTTTCTTTTACTAGTTCCGCCGTTTGCACATACTTTTTTTACCATTCAATCTTAATTTAAATTTAATTTTACTTTTTCACCATTCAATCATAATTAAAATTTAGTCCCATAATGACATACGGAATCGAAGCAAGAACAGACACTGTCAGAATCAAACATCTCTTAAGAGTAGCAGAAATGAGAACATTGCGACCATTTGTGGAGAGAACCTTTAAAGATAGGATACACAATGAAGAAATTCGTAAATCCTTCTTATTTGAAGACAAAGTGAGATGGAGTAGGCAGAGAAGACGATTCTGGAGGGACTACATCGAGAGAAAGGATCCAGCAAGAATTCCTAATATCGTGATGAACGAGACTTATATTATTTATTTGTATTATGTTTTACATAATTGTTAAAAAAAAAATAAAAAATTCATTTTTAATATTTATTTAATATTTATCTTGCTAATCATGACCTGTATCGCGATATGGTCATTATTACTAGACACTTTTATCAATTGTTAACTATATTGATTTGAATATATTTTATTGCTTTATGAAGAACATTCCGGAAAAAAATACAGGCGTTTTTTCGTACATAAAATTCAATTTGAAGAAACAATAACGTCATGCTCAGTATTTTGTTATTTTTATTCTATTACCCAGCACATTCGAACAGGTTATTATAATAAAATAATTTGTTATGCATCATGTTTTAAATTAACAACGTCCTTGCGAAACCAAGTGAAATTGAAATAAATAAAAAAGTATGACATGATTGGTATAATTCTCTATTGTATCATAAAAAATTTGAAGGGAAAAAGTATTAAAAAATTATTACATGTAATTAATTCGCTGACTGGTTTTTATTGTTATCGAGATTCGTTAACACAATCATTATATTTTGTTAATTGTTTCTTGAACAATCATGTAAATGGATTGATTGTATCTCAATAGAGACGAAGATGTAAATTATTTTTGGAAACAGAATATGGTGATCGAGGCGTTTACAGGACTCATGACTGTCATTGGTTGGGTTAAGCGATCGCTTTATGTCAACAACATTCCCCATTCCGCCCTTCTTACGAACACCACGTCTGACAAATTTTTGGAAGTTGTATATATGCTACTATGTTGCACCACACTTCACATGTTATTAGTTCAATCTACACTAGCGCCATCTTTTAAAAATAGGTGTAAGCATTAAGCAGAATTTTTTTATTAATGTAATGTAAATCATGTAAAATTCCATATTAAACAATTAATACCAACGAAGACGACTGTTTCTAGAAGTTTTATTATATTTTATGAAAATAACATGATTAGTGATTCTAAGCTATCAAAGACGTTTGATTATGTCTTACGAAGGCTAAACGCGTCATTTTTTTTAAATATAAACTAGAAAATATCCGTTTTCATTCGTAATGTTACGTTTTGTTTTTAGAAAATGATAAAAGTATTTTTTTTATAAAATCACAAAAAAACTTGTTTGATATTTAATATATAAAAATGTTTAAATGGACCGAGTGCCAAAATTGGAATGGCAATGGGCTGGACACTTAGCTAGACAGGGTGGCAATATATGGGCACCCAGGATACTCAATTGGAGACCATGGCATATAGGCAAAGTGTCGGAAGGCCACCGATGAGATGTACCGATGATATTGTCCTGGGCGATGGTAGTGTGATTGTCACACTGTCTTTGGTCTGGTGTAGAATTCACGTGACAATAAAATGGCGATAGATTGGCTAGCTATCACATGTCACGAGAATCAATATAATAGTTAAAAAATATAAATTGTGTACAGTAATTGGGTCCAAACGACCTGTTGTGTACATAAAAAAAAGAAAAAAAACATATAAACTCAAAAAAAATCGATTGTGTTTTGTTTGTTAATTATTATTTTTTAGTAGAAAATATTTTGTATATTTAATCAACACTTACTATTGTTTTCATTTTAAGGTTTATTTTGTACGGTTTCCCTTGAATAGCTGTGCAGAGCAGGTGACTGTGTTCCAATAGCGATACTCTTGCTATTTATATGAAATGTTTACTTCCAAAATAGCTTGCGCCACACACTGAGTCTTTATGCAACTCTACATCGATTATATTATGCAGAATTAAGCCGTTATAAGCTATTACTAGTGAAATATTTTATTTCATCCCATTTTCCATTATGTAAATTAAATTTAACCTAAATGTCAAAAAGATTAGACAGATGCTGTTTACAAAACAAATAAATTTTTAACACCTTTTCTCTCCAATGTTCAACGTAATGTGTGACCAATGTAACTTTGCTAGATTTCGAATTTGAATTTGTAGCCATTATTTATTAATTTAAAATGTTATCAATCACACATGTATTTAAAATATTATATATAAACCAAATTTTGAGTTTGCGTGATCAGAAACAGGACTTATATAATTGATATTAAATTTAAAAATTGTATTATTATTATTACGTAAAATAAAATAAACACTTGGTGTTTTAACAACTTTACCATAATTACGTTTGAAGTTACTTTGTTTCTCTTGTACTCAAGCTTCCTTAGGGTATTCTATACACAGTTTTTATATACTAGTTTTATATTGCTCTGATGAAGCTTTAGCACAAGAGAAATTAGTTGGCTTCAAATATAATTACGATTTCGTGGTTAAAATACAAATAATTTATTGAATTTTAAGTATTTATAAATTTAAGAACGTCTTACAGTAAAGAGAGTGCTTTATACGAAAACAATAGAAATAATAATAAAAATTATTTAAAAAAAATCATTATTATAATTATAATTATAATAACAATAATAATAATAATTATAATAATAAAAGTTCAAATATATAAAATAATAATAATGAAATAATAATAACATAACTAACTAACTAACTAATTAACTAACCATCACACCGTCTCCCCGAAAGGGTAGCCAGAAAGAATGAACTGTCTCACTTTTACTGATGCGGCACTCCATCCTTCTCTTTTCGCCCCGCGGGAGACGCGGTGTGATGGGTTGCGTACCTCATCGCCCCCAATATGCATCTCCCGCGCACACTTCGATCGTCTTACACCCACAAAATAAATCTAAAATAAATAATATAAAATACAATGATATAAAATAAAATAACAAAATAAAAATAATTTAACACAAAATGTTCTTTTTAGATGGTGCACATATTGTCTATTTAATTTATGTTCCACGTATCCACCGTTTTTTTAATAAAGCACATAATGCAAAAACACATAATGTTTTTTTTCGATGTTGCACATGTTGACATTGACGATCCGGACTTTTGTGTTTATTTAATTTATGTTACACGTATTCACCGTTTTTTAAATTAGCTGTAATTAGGCACTTAACCAGCAAGAACTTAAAAATAATACTGAAGAAATTATTCAGATTGTCATTGGAACAAATGAAATTTTTTTTTTTACACCTGTCAAAATTCTTTATAAAAACGAAAAAACTTATATAATTTTAACAGCAAAATACTACAAACGTATTACGTGTCACAATTGACTATTATAAATATAAATTTATAATTAATACGAATGAAAACGTCTGTTTTCTAGAAGTTTTTCCATATTACATTTTTTGTGACTGATATATTTCGTCTGTCAAAGGCATTGTTGCTAACACCAGTAGACATTTTATAATGCCTTGGATAGACAAAACAAGTCATTCTTTAAATTTTATAAAACTTGAAAACAGACGTCATTCTCATAAAATATAAATAAACTTAAAAAACCCTTTTTTTTATTATTCTTGTTTACTATTTAATATAGAGTTTGACATCATTGTTCAAAAAACAATAAATTATATAAATTTATTTCAGTTATCATTCTTGGACTTTCAGTTTGCATAAAAATTAGATGTCCATCACATGAATGCTGTCAAAATGTATGCGGCTTTTGCTGGTCGTACTATAGATAAAAAATACATAATAATTTTGACAGAATATTTGCATTCCGCAACTCTCTCTTTCTTGCGGTTATAATATGGACTGAGATAATAATTTAAATTTAGTTTAATACGTAAAAGCGTGTTCTTTAGAACTTTTTGTAGAAACATTTAAAAATCTTAAATAAACACATAATTAATCGATCTCTGTAATGAAGTGTACTTAAGTATTATAATATAATGTAGCGATAAATATAATACAAATATTATTAAAAGTATAATAAAACTAATACACCGAAGTAGCATACTTATCAATCTGAATAATTGAAATAATATGAACATTAATCATTTTATTGTAATAAGTTGACCTGGTGGAGGTCTATTGGACAGAACGCATGACCTATTCCTTTTTCAAAATACTCGTAATGAGATATTTTATGTCCATTTTGGAGATTGTATAATAAAAAACATTGATTTAAAATAATTTTCTTAGTCTTATATTAAAAATAAAAAATAAAAATTAATGAGCTTCCGTATTCAAAATAATGAACTATTCTATTCATGTTGAAGATTGTACAATTATTTCAACAATCTTTAAGTTAACCTTTTATAAAAAATAATAAATACAAGTTGTTGAGATTATTTTTTACAGCCTTTTAGAATGTATTTTTACAAAACTGGAAAAAATGATGGATAGATATTATTCTGGATAAAAAAAACTATCACAAGATCTATCTTTAGAATGTAAAATGTACATGGAGAAAATAGATTTTACGTACAGAGAAAAAAAATGGATTTATCTAGACTCCCTCACATTGTGTTTCATGTCCATCACAAAGGTAGCGACTCCCGGGTAGACCATCAAAAATATGGATCGACATCTGCGAATCGAATTCGTTGGAGGCCAATCCCTCTTGAGAAACAGGCCCCAAGGTCTACATTAAGAAAGCAAGATGTACAGAGAACTTGAGATTTATACAAATGACTGAATTATTGCATTATAAAGCTTCATGATTTCACCCAAAAAAAGGTTGACTACATTTTGAACAATAATATATATTTTTTGAAAATTCCATTTTAATATATATCTATTTAGTTAAATTCTATTTTTTCGTAGGAAGTATTCACTTTGTGGTAAGATATTTTAAAATCGTTTATGATTTATATTTAAAATAAAATAAAAATAAAAACACTGCACTCTGTTTTTACCACTATGCGGTTATTTTAATTGCCAACTAGTTTTGCTTGTACCCAAGCTTCCTAAGGGCTTCGTAATCATTACGAAGCCCTGAGAAAGCTTGGGTATAAGCGAATCGGCAATTAAAAAAAAAGGCATAGAGGAGAAAAACCAAGTGCAGTGTTTTTATTTTTATTTTATTTTAAATATAAATAATAACATTTTTGGAGTAACAATCTATTTAGGTTTATGGCTTCGCCCGTTTACACATTTAAAAATAAATTTTAAAAAGAATTATTTAACTACAACTTCTACCAAGAAATTTCCAATAACAACATTAATGTTTTACTTCATTTTGGTTTACAAAGCGTGTATTTATCGATGACTTTAGATAGTGAATTGATGAAAAAATACATTAACCTTTTTCGTGGAAAAACGTACCTCGAATTTTTCTCACTACCTATTGATGTTGTTTGACCTTTATTAATTACAATGAAAAATATTTCAATGTATTGCCATATTATTTTATACAAAATACTTGCATTATACGAAACGATTATAACAATTATAAGCGAGCAATTACTTATAATATTTATGATCTCAGGGGTAACATGTAAATATCTACGAGTTATACCAAATATTTTAATATTGTTACATATTATTTCTCTATTTGAAATCACAAAGTAACTAAAATTGCTATCAAATGTATCAAAAACGTTTATATTTAGATAGCAAGATTAATTAAGGGGTTTTAACGGGTAGTTGGGCTACGATGGGGTATACTTTGCTGGAAAGTGTACTTCTATAAAATTTTGTAATGCGCCATGTTGCAATAACACCTGCAACACTACTACCAAGTCCAACTCATTAGCGTCCTCGAGTGGTCTCTCAGGCCCCGCGAACCCTGGGCAATGTGGCCACTGACATTACCATCAGTGTCATAGCAGATAATGAGTGGGCGAATGGCGAGTGTCCGGCGCCATAAAGCCGGACCCCCCCCAGCTAAAGGAAGGTGACCCCTACAGAAAAACCCATCAGAGAAGGCAACGAGAAACCACTCTGATTACCTTTTCCCAGGATATTCACTATGGCAAGAAAGGTTCGCCGAGGTGATCTCCAACGTTGGGGGGACCCGACAGGGCACCTGAAGAAGAAGTAAGGTTAATGATTGAAATTCTCCGGATATTTTCTAAAATATTTGAACGGGTTTTCAAGGATAAGCTCTCAAAGTTTCCTTCAGATAATGATATTCTTACACCAGAACAATACGGATTCTGACAAATATCAAGTACCAAGTGTGCGGCCGTTGATCTCATTTCAACTGTGCAAAAGCATATGGATCGAGGAGAATATACCGCTGGCGTCTTCATAGCTCTTAAAAAGTATCTTGATTGAAAAGTTGGAGTATCGGGGTGGGATAAGTATGCAGTTACAATTTTTTTTGTAGCCACCTCTCAGACAGATCATGCCTGGTTGATGTCGGGGGATTTCGAGCGGACCGGGGACGATCACACGTGGAGTACCTCAGGGATCAATATTAGGACCGCTCCTCTTCCTGATATACATTAACGACATATCAAGGTGGGGTGACACGAAAAATACAACTGTATGCGGACGATACGGTCATGTATTACCGAAGTCGTGATCTCCAAAATTCGGAAGGCCAAATTTAAATGGATGTGTCTCATCTGGCGGAGTGGCTCAGACTTAACAAATTAAGCCTAAACACGAAAAAGACCCGCTACCTGCTTTTTGGAAAAATATGTTTTTGTATTTTAAGAGTTAATATTTTAAAATCATATGCCACGGCTGCCCCTTGGCAGCCTTAACGCCCTTATTTACTTTAAGATCCACTACCGCCCTCTCGGAAAGCTGGAGCCCCCATCAGGGGGCGGTATCTTCCCCGTTCTATCTGTATTAATGTATTTTGAAACCAAATGATTTTACTGAAATCTCTTGATGGAAGTTCATTATACATAATAATGAAATAAAACGATGATTTATTTTACTACTTCTACTTTTATCTTTATTTCAACAGCGACCGGTTTCGCCAGGCTCGCTGGCATCGACAGACTGGTTGCGATGCCAGTGAGCCTGGCGAAACCAGTCGCTGTCGAAATAAAGACAAAAGTGGAAGTAGAGAGATGGCTAGATATTATCATCCCAGGACAGCTCACCATTATAAACAGGGGACAGCTCACCATTATAAACAGGGTATAAGTCAATAAATTTATTTTGAATGTAATGACACGAGTAAACCATAAACCGATAAACAGAATTAAAATAATTCCAAATATTTTTATTATAACTAAGTGGAAACGAGTGTAAGCGCAGTGGACAAACGAGTGGTCGATGATATGGAAATTAGTAAGTTGCACATATTGATTTATTGTTTAAAGGTTGGCAACCATTGAACGTTGACAATGGAAATCGCTCCAAGTTATTTCACGTTTTTGTTACGATATACACCGAATAAATACAATACAGGAATGTCAGCTTTTTCAAACATATGAATTCAACATTATAATTTGTTACAAAATAATGAATTGTGTAAATCTGTACTCTTTTGGGTCATGTGGTAAGAGAAGCAAGATACCACGTTCTTCTGTTTATAATCATGGGCAAAATAGAGGGACGTCGGGGAGTTGGTAGAAGGCAGTTGTCCTGGCTGCGAAATATAAGAGAGTAGACGGGAATGAGCAGAGTTGAGAACCTGTTCCAAGTGGTGCAGACTTTTTTTTACTTTAAGATCAAAAATCGATTTTTTTAATGATCGTCCACCTGTGCTTTAGTTTGACAAAGTATGATCGATGCAGCATGGATTATAGAGCTATAGTGATGGCGATTATACAAATTTTGTTATTTAAAAATGCGTTTTGAAAAACACCAATAAATCAAAAGAGTACCTCTATGTTCGCGCATATTAATATTATTTAACTATAAACAAATAGAATCATAATTTGGATAACAACCTTAGTTTAGAATCCACCATAAAGTTTTCGCAAGTTTCGTACAGATGTCATTATATATAGGTAATACAAATAAACGAGTAAAAACATAGTGTATTAGAATATCTTTTAAATATTATATTATAACAGGCATAAGACAAAAACAATAAATAATAATAATATTAAAATGTATACTGCGCTTATATAAAATATGTATTTTTTACACGAAATAACAAATTTAATTGAGATATTTGGCAATGAATCCGGTTTTTAACTTTAATACATATAAACAAGAACAATGAATCAAGATAATGAACTTAAGCGTTACCGAAGTGTTTTAAAGCTGAACTTTTTATGCACGTAGGTGCGGGTATGAATGCAGGCGGCAGTTGGTTGTGTATAATTAAGATCTTGATTCACGATATTGTTCTCAGTGTGCCAAAGTTCAGTAAATTAATTAAAGTGCACGCAATGTGGCGTGAGGGGGTAATACTATAATGTTTCATTTATCAATTGATCCAGGGTCGGCGGTGCAGTTTTTGGTGCTTTAAATTATTTTTCATTACGTACTAAAATAAATAGTACATATAATGACTACATAGTATATATTTTTCTTGTTATGTTTCTAATATATTAAACCTTCGTAGTTTAAATTAACATAAAATTAGGTATTATGGATAAACGGACAATGAGTTATCGAAACCGGTCGAGATTGAGTAATATAACGGTTAATATTTTAAGACATAATCAGTGTTTGTTAACATATCGGTCCAATATATTCTTAGCATTCTACGGTGGTTCCATATTTCAAACGTTTCGATGTGATTTATTATATTAACTTTAAGAGTCCACACCTCTACACCGTAAAGTAAGACCGATCATACGTAACGTTTGACCATTCTTTGTCTCACCTTTAGGTTTATATTGTAGTCATAAAAAAGCTTTTTCATTATATTACTGCATTTTACCATAGTGTCGGGGTCAAATTTCTCAGTAATGATTCGTCCCAAGTACCTGAACTGTTTCACTTTCTCGATACCATCACCCTTCAGTGCAAGATGGACATTTAGATGACTTTCTCGGCTAAAAACCATCATTATAGTTTTGTTCAGATTAATATTCAAATCAAAACGTTCACCAGCGGAGTCAATTTTATGAAGCAGTTCTTGAAGTTCTTTTAAAATGTCTGCAATAAGAACGGTATCATCTGCATATCTGATATTATTGATGACTACTCTATTGATCTTTACATCGAGATTCGTATCAGTCAACGTTTCTTTAAAGACAAAGTCAGAGTACAGATTAAATAATGTTGGTGAGAGTACACGTCCCTGTCGGACTCCTCGGTAAATGGGAATACCTTGTGAGATATTCAAAGTTTCCAATTTAATTATTAGGTTTTGGTCCCAGTACAGGTTCTTGATAATTCTCACATCATTTTCATCTATACCACATATCAATATCAATTCAAATAAATCTGCGTGTTTATACAAACATTAGTAGATTTTAACTAAATATACATTTCAAAAATATGATTTACAAAAAAAAATCATTATTAACCTCAACTTATTTAACTCTAAGGCATTAATACTCTGGGATTCCATAGATTCCATTCCATACTGAGGAAATTGAAAATAACTTTGTTTAATCCACTGTTTATTAAAAATAACGACATGTTTCGGAGAATACCTCCATCTTCAGTTGTAAAAATATAATAAAAACTGAACAAAGAAAGGCTAATATAAAAACGCATTTTAAATTCGATACAATAATTTAAATTTCAAAATTAACCTGGGCAATTTGTTATAAGTACTAATAATTATTATCATCATGCGTTATTATTATTTATCAGTTCTTACTGTTAAAAAAATAATTATTAGTGCTTACGAGTATAACAAATAGCCCAGGTAAATTTTTAAATTTGAATTATTGTATCGAATTTTAATGCGTTTTTATATTAGTCTTTCTTTGTTTAGTTTTTATTATATTTTTACACCTGAAGATGGAGGTAATTAGTGAATTAAACAAAGTATTATTAACTTCTACCATGAAATTTCAAAAAACCACATTATGTTTTTGAACAACATCAGATTGAGTCTGACTCTGGTTGCTGGGAGTGATTACAATAGGAACATAATTAAATGAGAATTTTGACACCGCAATCAGCAATCAGCGAGCAGCACCAGTGATCAGTCAGCTCACACGTGTCTCCATAATAATATTGACTATGGGCGCGGGTTACCTCACCGTCTGCAGTAATGATATGCATGTCTTACTGAAATAACCGCCAGAATTTGGAATTTCTCACGGTCAACACCATTATCATTTTGTATTTCAAAGTTCGATTGGAATGTTTTTGGGATACCGCTTTTATTAAGTATTGTTTAAAATTGGAAACAAGATATTTTGAAATATACCTTTTCATGGCGCTAAATATATATATTTTTTTCGTTTGACATTTTTTTTCTTTTCTGTGGCATTTTCAAAATATACAAAGGTAACTGCCATTTATTAAATTTTTTCTTCCTTTTAAAATATTAATCTAATAAACAAATATAGGACACGCAAATAAAAAAGATAATTAACATCTTTAGTGCTTCATAATACAGTATTAAAAAAAGTACAATGCTTCCTATGGAACGCTTCCTTAACCTATCATTAATAAACAACGCTTCCTTAATTAATAAACAATGCTTCCTTAACCTATCATTAATAAATCTCATTGTATGTTGATAATACACCTATTATTTAAACATAAAGTTTGCATGTTTCTTTAAAAACATTATACTTTTACAAAAAGGGTTATAAAATACAATGTTTTTTTTATAATAATTCAAATTGAATTCACAACACAAAGTGATCGCGAAATATTACATTTCATTTTCTATCTTTCTTATTTGATTAATATTTTTATCCTATTGATAATTAAACTAGTGAAAGAATAAGGTTGTATTTGCGAAATAAGCCTCCCCAATGCGAGATAATGAGAGGAATTTCTTTTAATGATTTCTAAGAAAATTTCACAAATAATTCGTTCTTGGCATTAAAATAAATATCATGCTATGATAATTGATACATTAATCAAATGCTCGACAATATATATTTATAAAAATGTAAACTATGGTATAATTCTTTTGAAATACATTCTTCGAAAGAATAAATTATCATCAATTGCAATATACGAATGATTTACTGCTATCTGAAGAATGGCGTATAATTTCATTATGAATAATTAATACATATTTTTATACTGTTTTGTGGTGACATAAAACTGATTTTGAATATTTTATATTGATAATATACATTTGTACATTTTTTAGCAGATTGATTGTATTATATGGGAGTGACATGTTTTTTTTGTTGTTGTAAGGGCACGTCAAATGTGTAATATTTATATAAAAACGTGTTTTTTTGTAGAATATAGTTGTAGTTTTTACGGTTAACATACAATGTATTTAGGGCATATTCAATAATAATCTGAAAAGTGTACCTGATAATATAAAAATCGACTGACATAAAAATTAAGATGATTTTCTTGGAAACGCTTTATTTTAAACATGGAAATTCTTTTCTGATTTAATATAACATCATGTAGTAATTATAACCTATATAAAATTTGTATTCATAAATTTAACAAGTTCCAGGCAATACATTTCTGTGTTCTGGTTTTTAACCCTTAATTTGTTTATAACAATATATTGGGTCACGTCAATTACTTTAATTATCGTATTTTGCTATTTTAACTCGTATATGTAAACAGCAACGCGTTTGATTTTTCGTTATATTTGATAATGCTTTCAACAGGGGAAAAATTTCATTCACTTAAAATATAATAAAACTTCTAGAAAACAGATGTTTTTTGTATTATTTAAGGACTATATATATCAAATCGAGGTTTTCACGTATCAGCGATCGCTATTAAAATTGTATATGCTTTTTTACAAGTACCACAAAAGCATATCAAAAGATTATGGTTATTTGGACACAAGGAGGAAAAATATTTATTTATTTTATTTTACTTTTATATGATATACGAGTATAATACATTTGATAAAAAAGTTTATGGACTATAGTTGTCACACTGGGCATAGCCTGTATCGTGACAACTACATAAAATAGCATATTAGTGTAATTGTTAGTAACATAGCGGTTTGGTAAGTGACTTATCGTTACATGATGATATAATTAAAATTGAAAAAAAAAAATCTTGTAAATCTAATAGAAAAAAACATTTTCTATAGCTATGGTTGACCCTCTAATGAATTTGGTTAGATATTAACAGAAACTTTAAAACATGAAAATATTACTAGGTTAGTAGGTTATTTAAGATTTTTCAGTTGAAATCATCTTTGTCGCCTGATTTCCTTCGGGATACGCCATATCGGTGTTGAGGCCAACAAAGAGAAGGCCCGAGGTGATACCTGCACTCA
The DNA here is from genome assembly GCA_022606425.2 of Lepidostoma basale. Classification (NCBI taxonomy): domain Eukaryota; kingdom Metazoa; phylum Arthropoda; class Insecta; order Trichoptera; family Lepidostomatidae; genus Lepidostoma; species Lepidostoma basale. The sequence goes on along the minus strand of JAHDVF020000053.1, from coordinate 169,762 downwards.
TTTTATTAATCTTTTCGAGTGAATATGAACAATAATGACTTATCGCATTGCAGCCTTCACATTTCAAGATAAAACTAGAATTGTGCACATAAATTGTATGTGCGTACCCATGTTTTGAAATATAGCAATTATAACTTGTCATTTGTTCGTATTAAAATATGTTTGTTAAATATTATTTATGAATGTTGTTTGTTTTTAAATTTAAAGTTTTATTTAATTGGGTCCAAGAAAATGTTTGTGGCGTTTTTCCCGATAGATGGTGTCAATTGCAAATAACTCAGGAAACAAGTTCTCAGCAGAGTTGAAGAGAGTAGGCACGTGTTGAACACCATAGCGGAGAGACGCGCAAGATGGATTGGTCAAGTGTTGCGACACGAATGTTTCCTGCATGATGTGTTGGAGGAAATGGTCGAGGGATCGATTGGCAGAGGACGACCTCGCCAAGAGTACCTAGACCAGATTTACCGAGATATGGGCTGCACCTCTTATGCGGAGTTGAATAGAGTTGCCGAGGATCGAGCGGAGTGGAAGAGGAGATGCGTCGCCTTGCTGCAGCCAATCGCTAGATTGAGACCGGAGAGAGAGTCCATCTTTCTTGCGGTCTTCCCAGGGTTTGCCTACTTTGAGGATGACCGTGCAGTACAATGTAAGGGGTCTAAATTAATCTTTTAGTATCACGTGTACATACCAATGTATTATCCGTTGCCTAATCCACCAAAAAAGACTTAGCATTTTCCCCTTTTCCTTGTATTCTTTATTCGATTCCCCAATGTCTTACCAGATATGGTCCCGAGTGTCTTCTTTATAATTGTGGTGTCCGTTCTTCATTCGATACCATATGTCATGATGGGCCACATACGATTAAATAAACGTTTATCTTTTTGAAATACTACAAATGAAATTTATAATAAAAAATAATTAAATTAAATATTAATTAAATAAAACATAAGATCTTTTATTTTGCGAAAGCTACGTTTTATTTGAATGGTGTCACTATTTAGTAACCGAATCATTTTAGACAGTAAGAATCCCTGTATAAAAATCACCATGGTAATTAGGTGACCTAAATATATCTTGTGTGGATTAAAACATTTTGCTCAGTTGTAAAGGATCGCTAGATTGAATGCCGTGAGGATTTTTGTTTTGAGAAATAAGCTTTGCGAATTAAAATTTATTATTTTTTTTTTAGTTATGAATTTAATAAAATAGTAAAATTATAAATATTGAGTTGTTGTAGTAGCGTAAAAAGCACTTCGAAAATATATAACATAAAGTGTATACAGTATATACAGTATACAGTGTGTCTTTAAATGGATATAAAATTAAACATCTGAAATAAAATAAAACTTTGTGTTTTATCCACGAAATTCCGTAGTTAAAATACAAAGTGTTCCTACAAATTTCCAACCACAAAGTGAGTGAAAAAAAAAGAAAGTTTTCGTTGATTACCAATTTTGAATGTAGAAAAAAAAACAATCGGGATATGCCTATTGGTGTCGATGAAGTTCGCAACCCATCACACCTCGTCTCCCGCGGGGGTGAAAAGAGAAGGATGGAGTGCCACATCGGTTAAAGTGTGGCAGTCCATTATTTCTGCCTACCCCTTCGGGAAGACGGCGTGATGGTTAGTTAGTTAGAAAAAAAACAATATATTTTTATTTATTTATATTAATTTATTTTACATATTTAAAATTGCAGAAGCATTTTTATCATAGATGTAATATAAATTTTATTATGTGTTCATTAAAATACAGGAAAATGTACAATATTCACACATCGACATAAAAAGTAAGAATAGGTAAAGATATTACAAAATCAGTTCAGCCTTTTACAAAAAGGCATTTTTAGGAGTATTTTTTACAAATGTTAAGAAATAAAGCAAAGATAATAGTAGGTATTTACATATTATTTTGAATATTATCTATTTAGTCTGGATAAAAAAAAATAAGAAGAATATTCGAGTATATGTATACATAATATGTACATAGAGAAATTATATATTTTATAGAGAGTATTTTATATACAATTATAGGATTGAACGATTATAAAGCTTCATGTTCCCATTCAATAAAAAGTTTCATGGTAGGAGGCGATAATACTTCAAAAGATATACGTTTTATCTTATATTATTTTGCTGCAGAATCTCAAACAGAAAACATTTTAACATTTATTTGCGGCAACAAAATGTTATACGTAAAACAAATAAATGATAACAAATAATATAAACTCGCTCTATGTATAGTTTACCCTTCGCTTTATAATGTTAAAATTCATAATATGTAATTTGATAATCTAGACAAAAAAATATTGTCAATACAATTTTGTTCAAAGATTAATATAAAATTATCATATTTTGAGTTCTTAAATTATTTTTAATTCAGAAATTTTGTCTTAAATTGGGCTTAAAACCATCTTTACGAGTTTAAAGTGAACTTCATTGAATGTTTAAATGTTCAGTGTTAAAAGATTCATAGGGGGTGGAAATGTGGATTTTTCTTATTGCTTGTCTTCGGGCTGCGGAGGCGCGGTAGCGAGGTAGGCTAGCGCTCTCTGGATAGCCTCGGGGATGGGAGGAGGGGTGGGGAGATGGTCTCCCTGGGGCTGGAAACCGTTCTCGTCAGCGATGTAAGTCACACGGATCACCTGAAAAATAATTGTGATGTAATTAGTTTTGTTCCCACAGCTTGCAGGCTAATGCACAGTGTATTCTTTGCTTGTTATATTTTTGAATGTATACCGTTGCAATGCTGCAAGGCTATGAATGTGGACATATATAATGATGGCGAAAGTAATGGAAGCAACAATATAATTGCATTTATTAAGTATTGTTAAAGTTTTAAAATTTTGTCTTAATTTACGTTGTACATTTATTATAACTCTTCAATGAAAAAAAACTAATTGTCCGTTATTTTTATTCATTATTTAAATATATGGAATATAACAGCTATTTCGTATGTGTTATTGATTTCAGTATTTTGCATTTGAAAATTTGTTATAATAATATGAGTCTACAGCATTTAGGTGAAAATCAAAACTTATAACTTTTAATGAGAATAAACAACATGAGACATATTTTTATTACAATATCGATGGCACAGATCTCTAGTAACTATTGTGTGAAAAAAAAAACTTTATTAATGGAAAAATAACGAAATATTTTGTAATACGCGTATTTCCTATATATGTTATGTGTAATGAAAAAGTAATTTCTTTTGTGCGTTTAATTCTTCACGATTTACTGAATATTAAATCTCAATCAATAGTCGATGAATAACCTTATGAAATCTTGCCATAATTTTTTTGAATGACCTTTTAGATTAACGTTCATTTCCACACATTAGTTGCCATCGAAGAAATTAAATCCCTCATTTATAACACGGTAGACGCCTACTCTATAACTAATCCACGCATCCAACCATATTTAGATAATTTCGATATAATATTTTCTGGCGCTCGTTACATAAGGTAATTTGTAGGTTAAATACAGACATGACCCACTTCGGTAGGTATTTTAGGTCAAATCATCTATTGTAGTTTTTTTCACGTTATTACATAACAAACCTTCGTTACACCGATTAAAATATGTAATCTCTAGCAAATTCGGAATACGAAACTTTAAAGCACAAGGCATAGAGAATCGTATTAAAAAATAATTAACTTTTATTTAATTTATTTTAAAAAACAAAATCGTAATAATTGGCGTGATTTGATGACTGGATGTCATCGTTGGAGCAATAGTTTCTATGTAAAAACTAAATATTTTCAATTGTATAACGGACTTTGTGCACATTTGATTGTCCAAATTTTAAAATGCAGAGAGCTCTTATCTTTTAGTGTGTTGTTATTAAAAATGATTAAATTATTCCTTGAAATTATTAAATGATATTATTTTAAGTACAATTTGTGCAATTATACGATAACGCGACAGAATATAATATGTTATGTTTTTAATGAAGTTGATTCCTTGTAATTAATGCTAATGAAAACGTCTGTTTTCTAGAAGTTTTATTATAATTTCTATGATTGACGTGTTTTACCTGTCGAAAGCATTATTAAATGATTTGATAATGCTTTAGACAGGCAAAGCATGTCATTATCATAAAATATAATAAAACTTCTAGAAAACATACATTTTCATTTGTATTAATCATTTAATATCTGTCTTCAAGAAACAATAAATTGATTTCTAGTATTTTTGAGAAAAAATTTTTCGTCATTGGATAATCATTTTTAAAATAAGAATTTCTTCCAGCTGCACAATCTAGACGAACCATTGCCCAATATTGCACATACGTTAACAATACACAAAGATCATGCAGTTGTTGGTATTTTTTGCACATGCGGTTGCCTCACGTCTAATTGTGTTAGTTTCAGGTCACGACCTCTTGAACTTCACCACAAATCCCACAGAAGTTTCGTCAGCCGTCAGCAGTTTCCTAACTCCAAGTCAAAATTTTTTCTAGAAGTACACGTTTTGCCTGGTGCCCTAAATCCACTTATCTTTCCTCTATAAGTTGTTTTTCATATGAAAGCTCACATAACTTCTGCATAGAGAATGTATGTATGTAAATATTTTGTTAAAAAATTTAATGAATCCAAACAGAGTTTTTAATTATAATTTTACGAATTTATATATGTCAACATATTCAAGGTGCATAATAATATTTTTATCAGTTTATATGGTTCTTCTGAGGTAATTTTTTTCCTGCAATTTTGATTTTTTAAAAGAATCCAATGATGATTTTTGAGACACGATTTTCTTGTAAGTTTAAAAATGTTTATTATCATTTTTATCTTCAGAATTTCGTCAAGATAAAAATACTTATTTGAGTAAAAAAAAACATAATTAAGAGTAATAATTAAATAAAACGATGTTTTTTAACTACTTCCATTTTTGTCTTTATTTCGACAGCGACCGGTTTCGCCAGGCTCGCTGTCGAAATAAAGACAAAAGTGGAAGTAGTTAAAAAAACATTGTTTTATTAAATTATTATTTAAAATGAACCTGAGATTTCAGTAAAATCATTTGATTATCTTAATAATTATGAGTCATTGAAATTGTGAATTTCTGCATAATAAAATGTTTTTGTAATTATTAGTTGCACCTAAATTACAATCACCGATAAGTTATTTTTAGTTGCTTTCAAAACATAATATTTATAATATTCTAAAGTTATAATTATCATAAGTCTTTCTTGTTAATCACTTACTGCACTTATGTGATTATACAAGATAAGTGGTAAGCAATTGCCGTAAAACAAATTCATAGAAGTGTAATTATTTATGTATTAACCGAGAAAAACAACTGCTGTATTACTAATAATGCACTTATGTATCATTTATATTTCTAATAGAATATTGCTAATAGAAATTATTATCCTGGTGATCTCATCGAGGTCAAAATATAATCAATATTTTTACGACTACAGAAGTAAATATTATATTATACACTTTTGTTAAAAAAATGACATAAAACGTGTGAAGTTAACATGAGGCTGAAGAGAGATGAATGTGGGATATATGCCGTAGAAATGAGATCACTAAGAAAAAAATGTACGGAAAAATAATTTTAATCATTTTAATGCTACCATTGTTATAAGTAAAATGAAGAAAGGGTTATTATGATCGTTTTTATAAATAAAAAAAATGATTTGTGGCGGTCTTTAAATATATGGAAGTAGTGAGAATGGAATTAAATATCTAAGATGATCGAAGAAAACATGGCACGACCCATCTATATAAGTTTTTTTTAAGTAATCACCAAAATGTCTCTCATTTTGTTTCTTATATATAAATGTGTAAAATGTTTTATTTGGTTTTCGAAAATAGTTTATCAATATTATTAAAAATAAAGCGTTGTTGAATTGTCACAAAAACAATTAAGAATATATAAAAAAAAGTTTCTCACGTTTCCTTCTGGATCTGTGTACTGGTATTGTCCTTGGGCAACCTGAGCTTCCTTCTCAGGATCTCCAGCATTCTTCAGGTATCCTTCTTCTTCAGCTGCGATACCATTGCCGGTTTCGTAACTGAAAATAAGTGTTTATCTTTTGTTTGAGGGATATTTTTTTATGAAATCTCATTAAAGCGCAATAAATATATAACTATGATATTAAAGATAGTTTAAGATTACACATCAAACAAATATTATATGTTTGTTATTAATTTATCAAATAACATGAACGCATCTGTAACTATTAGATGTATTTAGGTATAGCGTAATTGTTGTAAAAACTTTTTTTTAAATAAGATTAGAATCATAAGCAGAAATATAAAAATACGTATAACATTACCTTGAATTTAAAATAGTAAAAGATTCAATAAAATAAGGACTTTAAGGCTTAAATTTTCCATTAATTTTCAGTTTCAAATAGAGGATTATTGTCATTGAATTTACATTTATACATAAAAAATGTTTTGATCATATTACTTATCATCGAAAAATAGGTTATCATTTGGTAACTACTTATTATGATTCAATTTCAAGCAAGTAGCTGAACGTGACCGGATAGCAATTTGAAACTGCTCACATTTCAATGGACTTCAATGATGATAATAAACAATACCCAAAGAAGAATAGATTTTTCAAGATCTATTGTAAGAGAATGTATGTTATTCATATAAACCGCAACATCTAAATAGGGCAGTTTCATAATAAGTATCTAATAATGAGTTACTTTGGTACCTATTTATACAGTATTATCTAGATAACAAATATAAAATTACGAAATCAGTATTTATTGAATATGTATAAATAATTAGTTTCATACCTTCCATTCTGGGGCAAGTTGTATTGCTCTTTATAAATATAAGCTCTTTATAGAGATAATTTTGAGTGATTTTTGTTTTTCTTGAATCCCACATTATTTTTTCATCAATGGAATAAAAATTATTAAGTTACCTCAAACTAAATTGCTCTGTTTGAATCTATGCATAACTGACCAACTAAGCACATTCGATACCTGCTTTAATAGCGAAATCTGAGTGACCAAATCTAATGAAATAGTTAATTGCGAGCTAGTATGGTGGAAATTAAGATAAAAGTGGAAATTTAAAAAAACATCATTTAACTTACTTATTATTTATGAACTTTCATTTAGAGATTTCAGTAAAATCATTAGGTTAACCTAAAGAAATAATATTCTGAAATTAATAACACTAAACAGAATCTTAATATTTCCATATTATTAAAACAAATTGGGATTATTGATCTCTTGAAGTATTCATAGGTGAATTATTTTTTCTAACACATGTGTTATAAAACAATTTAAAATTGTACGATTATTCAATAACTATTTCAATGTCTATTTTGCAATTTAATAACGGGACAGTTTAAAATTAACGTGTATATTTATAAAATTAAAAGTATTTAATCTTGTAAATTGTTATTATGTAAAAGTATAAAAACTTAATAAATACCACATATATACTAGAAAGTTATAAATCGTAAGAAATTCGGCCTGACTATGGCATAAAAAGTGAATATTTGCATAATCTTTAGAGAGTAAAAGTAAATAAAAACAGTTCCAAAGGGTAGATTCTCACCATGTTATGATGCAATTGAGTTTAGAACTGAATGATAAAAATATATTCCCGATGCATTTCACCATTACGACGTACACATATCGAAGTTCGCTTAGGTAAAGTACGATAAGTTCAAAGTAGCGAAAATGAAAATAATGGACGATCGGTCAATACTACGAGAATTTGAGAGAGTGTAAATGTTAAAATGGTTAAAAATTCACGATTATTACAGGGATCCCGTAGTAGGTGAATAGTACACTGAAAAAAAAAATTCTAAAATCGCCGGTGTAGTTATAAGTGATACTCACAAAAATAACACCAATAAAAAAATTGTGTTATTATTATAATATAGTTACATAACTTGCTTCTATATCGACCTAATGTCGATATACGTCTTCATGTAAAAAAAAGATAATTGCAGTATTGCAAATAAAATTCAATTACTCTCTTAGAAGCCGGTGGATAATAACTGAATCATTGTGGAATTCAAATATAATTTATATTTTATTATATAAAAATAAATCATTTAAAAAAAGATGCCAGTTCTCTTGTTATTTAAAACTTGCGATTTCCGATTTAAATTGTAGTGACGTGTACGGTGAGAAGTATTACACTTATTATGTATTCGTCAATTTGGGTTGGTCGGGCTTTAAGATAACCGGAAACAATGAGATTTTCTTACGTAAGAAGTGCTATATGTTATAATATCTATAGAGTCACGACTCGGAAGGCGGCCGGTCATATTTTTGAATAAGTAAGTAACCTCATATTGTCTACGATTCGATGGTGTGTCAGAGAAATTTCACTAATGTTTCTCTTGACAGCCATGTTCCAATTGAATGGATGGTCCCAATACTCTTCAGATCGGACAATGGGGATCGCTGCCGCTTACTGTAATGCAATTGGTCCATACTTCCTTCTCTTCAAGCTACAATAACTCGGTATTCAGAAAGTAATAAAATTAAAATTATGAATAAGAAATGTAAGTATTATATTATATTATATTTACATATATGATAACCTGAATCATTCTAAGTTCAAATATATATGCTCTAGAATACAAACGAAGCATTCTGTGCCTAAATGTCTTCAAATTGTTTTTTTTTATTCGTTCTGGGATAATCTGAAGCGAAGCATGGAACTGGCAGAAGAAGAATGAGAGCACAATAAATGCGGTAGAGATGAGGTCCTTTAAACACACGTGTGGTAGAACGATGTACGACAGAATTTCAAATGCTGTTATAAGAAAGGAATGTAGAGCGGAAAAAGGTATTATGAATAAAAGTATAAAAGGATCGCTGCAAATTTTAAAGGTTGGTCATGTAAGAAGTCGGAAGAATCGCCGGGCGTGTATGACTCGTTGTATGAATATGGAGAAAGCTAGAGAGGTGTTTCAAGATAGAGTAATGTGGCGGTCCATTCTCTCTGCCTACCCCTGCACGGAAACGGCGTGATGATGTGTTGTTGTTGTTGTATATTAATTTTTTTAATTTGTCATACTTCTTATGTTTCTCGTTTTTTTTATTATTTTTATACGAAGTACTTAATTTGCGGTATGTGATTTTTAGATAAACGTTGAAAATATTTCATGTTAACCCAAGTTATTATTTTCCATTATCAACCGGTTTCACGTAGGATAAAAAATGTTATTTTATTGTGCATGGAATATAATGTTACATTCACGCATCCAACATAACGAACTTGTTTTAGACTCGTTGAAAATTATAAGTTACCGTATACCAATTGAGTAGATCTAATTGATTTAAGAGCAACACCTGGGTTGTGAAACAACATTGTCAAAATCGAAACCGGTCAACTATTAAATTAAATATCCTTTATTGTCAAACCGAATGATGATAAAAGTGAAGTAATTTAAATAGAAATAAATAAAAAAGAAGATAATAATTTATATACATTTTTATAAATGAATCTCATAAAACAATTAAATCATTGTTTTTATCTTTTTGTATAGTTCATCAAATCATTGAGGAACACGTGTACTATTATTATATTGCAAACGTAAAAATATTATGTTTAAAATAATTTATTTATTTATATATTTTAACAATCGTTATATGGAATCGCCGTTTTTCTATAAAGTGTTGTTTTATTTGAAACACCGTGTATCGAATTAATTTTCTCACATGCAGTTAATTTACGATCTCGGCGATTGATTGAATGGGTATTACTCACTTTGAACCGGCGCTGACCCGTGTAATTAACACACTTTGTTAGATTGAATACGATCATTAATTTCATAATAACGATAACGTTTTGGCATTATATCAGAAGAGAACAAACTTCATACACAATATATCAGTAGGTGCTTAACCTTTATGTACATTACAGCCTACTTTTCTTTCATCTAAGTCTGAATATAATGTAACATTAACGCATCCAACACAACGAACTTGCTTTAGACGCGTTGAAAATTATAAGTTACCATATATTGAGTAGATCTAATTGATTCAAGAGCAACCTGGGTAATGAAACAACTTTGTCAAGATCAAAACCGGTCAATTTGTATATAAACAATGTTTTATCATATAACAAATTATATAAAGCTTAAAACATATTTCATAAATTTAAATACACTTTGTTTTTTAAATAAATTACAAAGTGTGTTTAAATTAGCGCAAAACAAACGCATTTCGGGGAGTCGAACCCTTTTTACATTTTTTTAAATGTATTATTGAAATTAATAAATGTATATTTAAAAAAAATAAATTATGTACTCTCCACCCTTAGATTATTACGAATTCAGGTAATAATTTTTAAATCACATTTTTTTCATTTAACCACCCTACGTTTTTTAACGTACGTGATACGGTCAATTTGACTGTACCATTCTGCGCTATCCCGTATCACGTACGCGCTTGAGAAAAAGTAATGTACCTAAAATGTACAAACTGTTAGGGATACGCGCGTGCCAACAACACTTGATTATTAGTTTTCACAAGTATGATAGTTTTATTAGCCGAGTATTTGACGTTTCGTAATTTAAAAAATAAAAATTCATGTACAATTAAATTTCATGAAAGAAAAACCTGCTTTTTTTGCACGTTTCTCGGAAAATAACTTGAAGTCCTTTGTCTATGTTTCACTGAACTCTGTATTATTCATTAAATTTAATACATATTAGATAAAACATAATCTATTACAGCGACCAGGTGAGTTATAAAAAAAATCTTTAATGTAATAAAATGTTCAAATTTATTGCCTTGGTGATTTTTCGTTGTTTAAATTAGTTTCAGTTTAGATTATACCATAGGCCCATGTATACAATTTATAGTGTTTTACGTTTGTATACACTCTTAAAAATAACTTGCATACATCATGTTACATTCTTATACATTGAAGAGCAAAATTTTCATCTGTGAACTTCATACGTGATAAACTAGGTTATAGTTTCTCGTCTCGCGAGAGACCTTTTCATCTTCCATCATATTGTATAATCAATGCATGCGTTATTTGCGTTAAGCCGCAAGATATAATTCGATACGAGAACCTGTGAACCGCGCAAATCATGCTCAATACCGAGAATATAAATTTCAACCGCAAATATCGAAAGGTTACTTTGGCAAGAAATATTATGTACTATTATAACGTCAACAGAATTGAAGTGTAATATATTCATCAAATGTTTGCATCTTAGAGACGGGAGATTGAAATGACGTGAACTTAATAATAGGCATTTGATTAAAAAGCTTTTATACTCAGCGTTTGGTAATAAAACATACTTGTCAACCAAGAGATAAATCTAGAGACATCTCCAAAAGCTAATTTCTTTTCATTTTAGTAAATTCAAATTCGAATTATAATAAAAATGTCCATTTTTATTTTACGCCATTTGTGTTGCTGATTTGAAATAAAACATGCCATATAACGTCATTTCGTAGATTAAACATTAAATGAAAGTATAAAATAGTAACGTGCAACAATATATTTTAATATTGATGAAAAGGTCGGTTCTAGTAGTATATTATGTTTAATAGTAGTGACATATTTCACATTGTTAGGGTATTGTCTAATGCGCAAGCACGGCGACCCATGTAATATAAGTACATAATTCTCAAAATAAATTGTCATTTCTGTCTAATTAGGGAAATTTCAGTTTTATTTGGAAATAAATTAACGAAGATGGACCTACGTATTTTTATTTCCTAACCCAATTATTTTGTCTCCTTAACATTTATCGTACGCGCACGTCGATTTTTACGACTCCTCACATGGACGTTATTTAAACATTGATTTGATCGTTCCACGTTTTCATCGATCTTCACCTCTGTTTCGCGTTTTCATCGATCTTCATCTCTGTTTCACGTTTTCATTGATCTTCCACTCTGTTTCACGTTTTCATCGATCTTCATCTCTGTTTCTTGCTCAATTAATTGAATTTACAACTAATTAAGTTAAACTCTCAGTTATATTTTTTCCACGTGTTGAAACCATCTTAATTGATCCTTTTGTCATTTGACAATATAATTTTCATAATTAATACGAATGAAATAGTCTATTTTCTAGAAGTTTTATTATAATTTATATGAATGACATATCACTCACAACAAAATAATAAATGAATATTAGTAAGAATTCTTAAAAACAGACGTTTTCATTCGTAATAATTATTTAATATGGTGTTTTACACAATTGTTTAAGAAACAATAAATAATGTAATTTGCATTTAACAGAGCATTAAATGCAAATTACATGCAATGTTTAAACCGTGTTTATCGCGTATTACTGTAAATATTATAAATTTTATATTTACTGATATTGATAAATTTCTTTTGTTGTAAGTTAATACCTGAACCCCAATCATAACTCTAAATTGTTATTTTAAATTTTAAATTTATTCAAAATATTTGTTATGACAAAAGCATTAACGTTCCAAATTACATCTTTTAATAACTGTCTAAACTGACCACATTTGTGATTTTTTTATAATATTTTTAATATGTATATTTATATAATATCATTGATGAAGGGCTTGTGTGTCGAAACATATTTAATATTTAATTTTTATTTTTTTAATAAAGTGAGTGTTGTTTACTAAGTAAATATATCCAAAGAAACATTGATACTGTAATGCGTAAGATCCAAGTTTGAGAAAGTACTTTGAACAACGTAATTTGAATATTTCAGTTCGAATGAACGTATGAAAATATGTGAAATTTAAATATTATTATGCAAGTACGTATGACCTATGCAGGTAATTGGTAAATGCTCGGCGTAAATCTCTGAAATGGTTGGTTTTGTTTTCCTTCGTGACACACTTTACCCGGAGACAACAATACAGTTTCAAACTTTGCTTGTTTTCTCAATAATCGTAAGATCTTATTGTAATCGTATGATGAAACGTGCTCGGCTGTGATTAGTTCATAATTTGAATAACTAATTATTATTAATGTGGGTATTATGGAGATTTTTTTTAATTTTCGAGTATTTAATTTTTACACGAAAACTTAGTTGCCTACATTAAAATTTAGATTTATATTTTTTGCGTTATTCCTAAAAGTATTCATATGAAAATTTCATCATATTTTATATGGAAAAAAAATATTAAACTCTTTGTAATTTATAATAGAGATGCCTAATGGGAGATGCCTATTGGTGGCGATGAGGTTCGCAACCCATCACACCGCGTCTCCCGCGGGGCGAAAAGAGAAGGATGGAGTGCCGCATCGGTTAAAGTGTGACAGTCCATTCTTTCTGCCTACCCTTTCGGGGAGACGGCGTGATGGTTAGTTAGTTAGTTAGTAATTTATAATATTATTTAAATGTGTCAACGATATCCATTTAGCAACATTTTAATGGTTAATACGAAAAAATGGTCCAATTTCTAGTAGTCATATTATATTTTATAAGCTTGTCATATCAAATGTTGCCTTAGTAAAGCACAACATGTAATTCCCATAAAACTTCTAGAAAAATATATTTTTCATTGGTATTAACTTATTAATAAGGAGTTTTACATTATTACTCAAGACACAATTAATAATGTATTATTGTTTTATGTTGCAAGGTATAAAAAAATATTTTCTAGGTTGTACTGAATGTTAGTTTGTGAGATGATAAAAGATATATTATTTTAAAAATCTGATTGTTTTTTACTTGGTATATATATATATATTTTTCTATGGAACAATTAAAATTAATTCACGACTTGTTGATGTTAGAGTTCAGTTATAATATTGAACTCATTAATATAATCATAATATATCCTTTATGTTCTATATATAGGTGAAGGCGTAATACTTAAGGTATGCGTAACATAGATGTATAATGCTGCTTCTTTAAGAATTCTTAAGAAATATATTGTATATTGTGGTAAATCAAACCAAAGGTCGAAGGGTACACTAGTCTTAAGTAATGTGACCTTGTGATACGATGCGACGTAGAAAAGTACATAAAAAACATTAGCTATTTAAAAGTAGTTAAATACTAATATATAAGAGATGAAGCAAACTTCTTTTTTCTATTGATTTCCACAATGAATCATCAATTACCTGGTTCTGTATTGTCCATAAAGAGCATATTAAATTAAACGTATACTTGGAAAATACTATCATATAAAAGTATAATTAAATTAGCACATAGCGGCCGAATTTGACATTGAATTAGTCTTTTATTGGATTTGTCTTACGAAAAAAACTACATTTGTGACATTACGTCATTAAAGTGATAGCAACATTTATAAATTAAATTGTTTCCTAATAAACAATAAACCATGGTTTGACATTGGCTATGGCTTAAACATAACCAATAAGAGATACAGTGACTTTGATTTGTGTCGTCTTACTTTGAGGTATTCCGTTATTTTTATATGTAATATTATTGTCTTGTATTAAATAACAATTATATTCTTCGAATGATTTTTTGGCTTTAGCTTAAATTAGAAAAGTCCATTGAAATTCGATTTGAGGATGTCGACAAGAGGAAGCGTAATCTAACTTTTAATTATTCGAGGAAATTGTTTTTACCTCTTTTCAACGATTTCAAGAATAACACTAAATATAATTCAATTATATTATTTTTTGTTACTGATAATAATAATATGATAATTTCTAAATCGCTGTTTTCATAAATCAGTTATTTTAAGGGCGCATTAAAATGCATTTTACATCTAAAAAAAAGCGCTCCATTTGATATATGCGTTTGGTTTTGAAATAATATCATAATAAAACAAATAAATAGCTTTCATTTCAGTGTGAAAGACGAAAAATATGGGTTTTCAGCGTAGACCTAAATTCTGTCGGATCGTGTATGGTATGCACTAAATATTAACTATTTAATTCCATAATATTCCAATAAATTATAAATATTGTTTTGAATAATTAATGATTTATTTTACGCATTACGTTAGTACATAAGAGTTTAAAAAAATGGAAAATGATAAATATGCTAAAGTATATTTAAATACGTAATGAGCGTTCATTTATTATAACATAATTTTGTATAATTCTTTTCGCGGTCAAGTGTTTCATTACGTCGAAGAAAAAAACAGCATTTTAATTCAGAGGAATCAAAAATCTCAACGGCAAGGGCTGAATGAAAACCGGAAAAATCTACATATGCATGTTTTTTGTCGCGTTGCTTCGATTCAAGACTTTTTTTTACCGATATGCTTCCCTTAGACATAGTTCTCACCTCCATTTGTAAGATCCATCAGGGTTGATCTCCTGTTCCTGCTTCAGGATGGGAATAGGCTCGGTGGATGGTCCTTGGGGAGCGGCAGCCGCGAGGGCGAAGAGAGCGAACAATACCTGGAGATACATACAGAACATTGAAACATATGTAACGGTACTTTCATTACATGAAAGTTTATATAAATATTGAAAAGATTTTTGATTCTCCCACGAATTTTAAATTAATTTACTTGTAGTTTGTAATAGTTTTGTTTATAGGATTACAGCGTATATTGGGATCATTAAATAAATATATATTATGATATTTGATAATGAAATGAAAATGTCTGTTTTCCAGAAGTTTTATTATAATGTACGAGTATTTTATGGGAAAGACATGTTTAGCCTTGCTAATGCATTATCAAATGTTTCAGATATAATAGACATTTGATAATGCTTTAAAATGGTGAAACATCATTTCACATAAAATATACTAAAGATTGTAGAAAATAGACGTTTCCATTCATATTAATTATTTAATATGTAGTTTTTCATAATTATCCCAGAAACAATAAAAATTTGAAAAATGTGTATTTTTTGTTATTTAAAAATATGTTTCATTTTTTATTATTCATAGTTTTAAAATTTCACGTGAATAAAAGCTGTTTTAAATTTATATTTATATCAACAAACATATTATATATTTAAGGTCAAGTCATTCCATTTTGCACAAAGTTAGAAACAGGGGATGAGAACATATTTTAAAATGTAACACACATTTCACTTTTGATTTTGTTTTGATAACATATAAACAATTAAAAACAACCCTCGTGTACACTTTGGGGTGGATAATTTTTTAAATTTATCACTTAATTTTTTTTTTATTTTACTCACAACCCTCGTCAAATAATTTATAGTACCGTAGAATATAAACTTACGATGAATTTCATTTTGGATAATTATATTTATCACTACACGTGGTACGTTAGCACTGGGAGAACGGTGGTGAACTTGTGATGCCCGTTCGGTGTCATCTTCGGTATTTATACTCTTCACTGCGGAGGAGCCGCGTCCACCGTCCATCTCGGAAAGGTTACACTCACACATACACACTCGAGGGCAAAAATAAACGCACTTAATATAAAAAAGTCTTTGTGTGATTACATTATCACCAAATAAATGAAGTTTTGAAAGCCTCCCCCCTCCTCAGGCCTCTCCCGCCCCACTCGGCCATGGCACCTCCTACTTGCGTCGGAATGCGATTAGTCATCATTATCCCCTATCAGGAGTCGTTGATGAAATGTTCGTTTGATTATTGTATATTGTCTTATAATACGCATTATATCCATTTTGTATTTAATCAAGTATATATGTGTCAGTACCAGTAGGAAATATTATTAAAAATATGCTCTAATTAATGGAGATTTTAATGAAATTTTTTTAAGAACAATACGTTTTTATAATCTTTTACGAGTTCATACTTTTATGAATAGTATATAAAACAAACAAACAAACAAACCATCACGCCGTTTCCCCACAGGGGTAGGCAGAGATAATGGACCGCCACACTACTCTATCCTGACAAACTCTCTAGTTTCCTCCACATTCATACAACGAGTCATACACGCACGTCGATTCCTCCGACTTCTAACATAACTAACCTTTAAAATTTGATTAATTTGGTCATGCCACGTTTTCCTTGGTCTGCCTCGACTCCGTACTCCATTTACATAACTAACATATGCTTTCTCCATTCATGCGCTCCATATGTCCGAACCAACGCAGCGATCCTTTCATAATTTTGTTCATAATACCTTCTTCCGCTCTACATTCCTTTCTTATATCAGAATTTCAGATTCTGTCGTATATCGTTCAACCACACATACGTCTTAGGGACCTCATAATCATAGTATACATATTTATATTTATACACAAGACCATCATTTTTCAATCTTTCGACACATATCGACAACCTCCTTGGCCGAGTGGCAAGAGTTATGACTGCCATTTCGAAGGTCCCGAGTTCGATTCCCAGTGATAGTAGTGTGATTGTCACACCGTATTTGGCCTGGTTTAGAATTCACATGACAATAAAATGGCGAGATATTAGCTACCTATCACATGCCGTGATTTCAATATGATAGCTATACCCTTACATCGATTTGGCTCGCGTTCTAATGATGTAAAAAGTGATTCAATATAAATAATAAAATTAATACAATATAATACTATTTTTTAAGACTCTAAATGAAAATCGGCGAGATGAACTAGTTTGAAAATATAGAAAATAACACCTGAAATTATCTCTGAATGTTACATAAAGTCCTTAATGACCCTCTGAAAACAAGATAACAAGAAACAAATGAAAGATGGCTCCAAAATCTTTATTTTCGATGACAAATAGATGTATATCAAACTGACGTTGGGCTAGAACCGCGGGGTTCAGCGCTCGCCTTTCGCCCCTCATTCAAACGTATTTTTTTTATTCATTCTTTAAAATATTTGAAAAAAATGGTAGATTACACAAACTGGCACAGATTATGAGTTGAAATATATGTTTTTACATGTTTTGTTAGTTGTGACACGATATACGTTTTAAACGTTTTGATGTTAAAATTACGTAAGTTATTTTCGTTTATGTATAGAATTGACAGGTGTAAAAATAATTTTTTCATTTGTTCCAAAGACAATTTGAATAATTTCTTCAATCATATTTTAAAGTTTTTGCTGGTGTTGGATTTTTTAAGTGCCTAATTACAGTAAAATAATAAAACGGGGGATACGTGGAATATAAATTAAATAAACACAAATGTCCGGATCGTCCAGCTGACAACGAGTGCACCATCTAAAAGAACAGTATATGTTTAATTATTATTTTTTTGTTATTTTCTTTTATATCATTGTATTTTATATAATTTGTTTGTTATAGATCAAAGTGTGCGCGGGAGATGCCTATTGGTGGCGATGAGGTTCGCAACGAAAAGAGAAGGATGGAGTGCCGGATCGGTTAAAGTGTGACAGTTCATTCATTCTGCCTACCCTTTCGTTGAGACGGCGTGATGGTTAGTTAGACAGTTTGTTTTTAGATGTTTTTATCAAATCAAATCAGTTTATTAACTCAATAGACATTACAAACAGGAAAATGTTTAAGGCATCTATTAAGTACAGGTAAAATATTATAAAAAATACAACAAAGTACCAGGAACGCATTAGAGATGGTTCGATATTAGGAAGACAAGATACTTTCAAAATTTAATAGTATTTGCCCCCTGAACGTACTTTCACTAACATGAAAGACGTCGATCTCCGAGGAGACCGCGTTCAGCAGACTAATTGCTCTTCCCACCGGTGTCACCAGAGGCAGATTGGTTCTGGCGGCCGGTAGGTAAAACAATCTGTGCTGTCGCTGTCGGAGATATCTATCTCCAGTACGGCCGAGTTCTCAAAGTATCCCCTAATTAATCTGAAGACGTTATTAGATGTCCATCTCTTCGAAGCTGTAAAGAATTGGTTCCGAGCATTCCCAGAAGAAATGCCGTGGGATAGAGCCACGGATAACTACCATACTCCCTCATGTAGAGATACCTCAGAAATTTGTTCTGAACCCTCTCCAGCATAACGGAATATCTAGCCTCGTGAGGACTCCATATCACAGAACCACTCTCGAGCCTGCTCCGAACCAGTGCACGAAAAGTCAGCCTACTCTCATAGATGATTCCGAGATCCTTCATCGTAGATACATGTGCCAGTTGCTGGTTGTTCATTGTGTATCTATGATATATTTATTATACAAGTATTTTGTATTAAACATATTGTTTTTCGTTTCAACCATCATTTGAAAGACATTTTCTGTTTCCCGTATGTAATTTGTTAAATATCAATGATACAAACGATCGCCAAAACAGTAGATTATTGGTTGTTTTAATTTATTATTTTTTAAACAATGTAAATCTACATAATAAAACATATGAATACAAAGTAAAAAAAAATCATTTTTGGATTTTTTGAATGGTATAAATGATTAGCTTGGTTAGTGCAATTTACTTATAACTTATATTCTTTATTTATTAACCGGTTACACATTCCATGGTATCCATGCCTCCCAATTGCGGGATCTGTTCTAGGGTACCATTATTATTATTACTATTTTTCCAAAAATTCATGTTATGTTATTTTGATAATACGATTAATTTTCAAAAATGGAAAAAAAGTTTTATTTTATTTAAATGTGTATTTAGTAATATTCCATATACGTTTACGGCTTCGGCCGTTTTTTGCAGCTCGCTACAATCTTCAGATGAAT
Organism: Lepidostoma basale; assembly: GCA_022606425.2. NCBI lineage: Eukaryota > Metazoa > Arthropoda > Insecta > Trichoptera > Lepidostomatidae > Lepidostoma > Lepidostoma basale. The sequence continues at coordinate 150,307 of JAHDVF020000053.1, read as the reverse complement.
ACAGATGAAGGATTCCAAAAGATGGCAGCGAGCTGCTGAAACTTGTCGACATAAGTGGAATTTAAATAAATATGTAAAAAAAAGTATATTTTATTTTCATTATTTGCAGTGAACTTCCAGCATTAAATAAAAAAAAACACCATCAATTTTTAACATTAAATTCTCCTCTGGAATTATACGTTATGTAACATCTTAAGGAAGTTTTAAAAAAAACTGTCGGTGGTTATTTTTTTATAACAAACAGAAAGCATTTCTGTTACGCCTCTGGGATAAAAGCCTTTCATTATTTTATTGTGTGCTCCACTGATATAATTTTTTGTTTGAATATGACAGACCTAATAAGAATTCGATGGTAACATCAAACTGAACTTACCTGTTTTTTGTTTAATTTTAAGAAAATTGATCATATTCGGTAAATGTACACGAGTAACGCATGTATGTATGGTGATTTCAATGTTTAATTTTAATGTCATAATTAATTTTATAGCGACATTAAATAAAGCAAGTACAACACATAATTTTCTATAATATATATTTTTTCTCTTTATTAGTCTTTATTTTGACAGCGACCGGTTTCGCCAGGCTCGTTGGCATCGCACAGTCTGTCGATTCCAGCGAGCTGGCAAAATCGTTCGCTGTCGAAATAAAGACAAAAGTGGAAGTAGTTAAAAAACATCGTTTTATTTAATTATTATTTTGATAATTTGTTTGGGTTTTTGAACTGTTGATAAATGTTGGGTTTCTTAAAAAATAATCAGTGTTAGTTCTATTTAAATAAACAAAATTATTGATTTTTGGGCACCACCGTATCCCATGGTTCCCAATAATATAATACATAGAAGGAACTTAAGTATTTCACATTATTTTAAGACAATCTTTGAATTTTCTCTTTAGTAATAGCGAATTTACTAATACTTTAATGATGATAAGTCTACTTCCCAGTTTCAGTCCTATTGATTGGTTTGCAGTATAGTCTGGCACCTGGTTCTTTACTATACTCGGTCTACTGTAGACTTTTTCAGCTTAACAGCGGATATCTAAGTCATTGAAACAAATATGCAAGTGTATATTTTTTGTTCTTAAGATGATGAAATATCATTTTTAGCCTGTATCCGCCCATTCATGGAGGTAGGCCACCTCCATCTGCTTCCATGTCTACCAATCCTGGGCAACACGCATCCATGTCGTACCGGCAGTCTTTTTAATATTATCTCTCCATCAAAGATAGGGACGTCCTGGTTTTCGGGTCACAGTTCTAGGTCGCCAGCAAAGGAGTCGTTTTGTTAGTCGACATAGCCTACCCAGCCCGATTTAAACGCTGCCACTCATCTGATGATGTCCGACACTCCTGTTCTGACTATAATAGTGGTGTTTTTCAACCTGTTCATTATATTGATCCCCAACATTGATCTTTCCACATCTTGATCTTTCCATGATCTTTAGATTTTAATTTTTTTTTAATTTATAGGGGCTTCTTTGAGACAATGTTATCTCTAGGACAATAAAAACAATCGAAAAATATCGAGATTCAATAATAGTGTATTTTTATTAATCAGAATACATGTTTTATTTATACGATCCAATTTGTATGTAATCTTGACATCAACATTGTCATGACTTAAAAAATATAGTCATTAAATTATTTTAAATGTAAAAAAGCTTACATTATTTTCTATGGTTAGAAAAATCATTTTATGTATGAAGTACTAAGAGTTTTTAATGCATTGTAATTTCAGATGGTAGATTTATTGGGTATATAAATTGTGAGAGATTGTATAATGCGGAGTTGCATCATAGTTTAGATTTCAATCTGAAAGAAAGAATAGCGGGTGGTCGGTATTAGCTGTCGATAGTAGGATACTTATGTAGGCCAGTAGAGTAATGATGGATGAAAAACTTGACGTAACTTACTTTGATCACTTTAAGTCAGAAGGGTCAAGCGCGATATCGCAAATTCCCCGGAGGGGGAATGTCATCTTAACCAGATATCAGCGATTAAATATTCACAGCCCGGATTAAAGTTTTTGAAAGTGTTAAAGCAGGGATTGTTTTGAGTAAGATCACTATCTTTTGTGATCACTGGATTTAAATGTGCAGAGCAGTCGTCACCGCAAATTCAAATAATTCAGAAACAAGGGTTTTGCTGTGTAATATTTAATCAGAGTGTGAACTTGAGTGAATATTAATACTTATTTATTTATTTATGTAATCCATCCCTCGAATGGTTGACTGTCTTATTTACCTGTTCTGGTTCTTTCTAAGGGGTGTTTCTTATTATTTTCCAGAGCCCGTACGTGGGATGTAGATGTCCATATGTCTCGCCATCTTTTGGGTAGTCTTCCTGGAGGCTGCTTGATGGTACTTTATTTAAGGCTTTGCTTATCACTTTTTCAGGACTCACTCTCTCCAGTAACGTTATTTTAATTTTCTCCATTGCAAAATATCTTCCACTTTACAAACCTTTTTTATTTCGGGAATTATCACTCTTTTTCGGAGTGTTCTTCTTTGAAAGAACCGGAGAGACCCCATTTCTGTCTTTCTTAGGAGACTTTTTATTATAGTGGTATCAATCCAAGTTTCAATTCCAAATGTCATTAAAGGTCGAACGTTTATTCATTATTATTTTAATCATTCTTTTAAATTCATTGAAACTCTATTATATTATAATATAAATTTTAATCACGCCACATAAATATCCACTATTCCTCTTTCTTTAATTGTTATTTTCCGATTAACGTTTTTTTTATTAGAGAACTCATAAATGAAATACAAAAGTTCTTTTAAAAATTTCGGGATTGAACAGTTTTGACAACTTAAATATATCAAAAAACTATTATATGTATTTCGACACTCTGTTATATCTTTAGAAGCCATTAGCAAATTAAAAATATAAATGAAAATGCACAAAATGTACTTGTTCCGGGTGCCAAACATTATGGTACCAGCTCTGGTGAGCGGGGAGAGTTGGGCAAACGGGGTCAGGCAAAGTTCACGCGTGTACTTCCTGAACGTCCCGGTCCAGGTCATGCGCGTGCGCGGTGTATTATCGGTTTGACTCCTTACCTCATGCTTTAGGCAGGAATCAGTGCTGTAACTATATATTGACTAGTTAATAAGTGAAGTGAAACTTTTTCTTAGAAAAATATCGAGAACATTCTAACAGAGATACACATAATAACATTGCCTCAGAAAACATATACCTCTAATGTATTCAAATGCTATTTCTTATTCTTTAACTTGATTTTGCTAAATATACTGTATTTTTTATTTCTGTTTTACATTATTACACATCAATATTACACTACAGTTTTATTTTTTTAACTTACGAATATTTTTTAAACTTTTGAATGTATTATTATGTAATCAAATGATTTTACTGAAATCTCTTGATGGAAGTTCATTTTAAATAATAATTAAATAAAACGATGTTTTTTAACTACTTCCACTTTTGTCTGACCAGTCTGTCGATGCCAGCGAGCCTGGCGAAACCGGTCGCTGTCTAAATAAAGACAAAAGTGGAAGTAGTTAAAAAACATCGTTTTATTTAATTATTATTTATTATTATGTAGTTATAAACGATTAAGATTTATCTGTATGTAATGTTTATGATTTAAGAAATAAATTAAATGATTTAAATTTAACAATACATAAGAATGTGATTCTAGACTGTTATATTTAGGATTAATTTTTTTTATTGATATAACTGAAATTATGGATTGTAATTTTATGGGTACGTAAATGTTACCGACTGATTATATAAAAATAAGTTTTGAATTTAACACGATAGTAGTATTTGAATTGAACCGATTGATTTTTATTATATGGTTTTGCAAAAGTGTGTAGAATATTACAAAAAATGCGTTTTATCCTAAAGTAATTTAAAAATATCGTTCTGGAACATTAAAACCATCCCATAAATCTAATAAATGATACAGATTTCCTTGTCTTTGAACTTTACCTAAATTAAATTTATCGTAATAATATGTTATAAGCTATTGTCTTTCTATTTGGTAGAATCAATTTAGTTGGATTATTTTGTAGATGTAAAATAACTGTGAATAACGCAGAAACAATGTGAGATATAAAACATATAAAAGAAAATTAAGGAATATTAGTATAAACGTAACTTATAAAATAATTTACAAAAGAGTTGTAAATTTATTATTATTTATTCGATTCAATATAGGAGTGTTAATATATAAAAGAATGAGGGATTAAAAACAATGTTTAAGTTTTGTAGATCGACAATATTTGATCACGAAAATATAAGACATATTCCATGTTCAAAATGCCAATGAAACAAATGACAATCGTGCACGTTAATCTCCTGATTTTTAATTTGGATATTGTCTTTTCGGGAGTACCAGCCCGAAGGCTATTGCTCCTTCACATGTTGGAAATTTATTTAATGGATGTTGTTGGATGCTGAGAGGAGGGTTACTGGGAGGATGTAGTGGGTTTTGTCCGATATTTGGCCCTGACGACCCGGGTAGGGAGAAAGTGCGGAGGGGCCGTGGGGTGGCCTTGGACAGGGGCCAAGATCTTGGATGTAGACCGAGGGACAGTGACAGGGATTAAGCCTTAGATGGAGGCCAATCGGTCCTGGATACAGTACCGAGTGGTACAAGAGTGGCCTTGTGTGGGGACCGATATTGCAATGGGGTTGAGATACTGGATGGGATGAGGATGGTGGAAAAGGAAGGGATGGGGCATGGGTCGTTGGAGTAAACAGCGGGTCAACAGCGATGGCAGCGGTGGGGCAGGAGGAGGCGGCGTCGACGGCGGCAGGCGAAGCAAGGGATGGAGGCATTCGAGAAACGCAAGCAGACTCAAGAATTTCACCGGTTTGGGAAGATGTTAACGGCAAAATGGAGTTGTGAGCGATTACGATGGTCAGGAACTGTGGCGGTGGCACCGGAGGCAAAAGCTTATTCAGGTAGACGTTGTCATTTTAGCGGGCTGGCTGACGGGAAGGCGTGTAGAACAATGAACGATTTGGATATGAGAGTGTTCACTGTTTGATGTTTTTCCATGTTGAATCACCATAAAAAACAATAAACCACCCATGATGATGCAGATATATGTATATGGTGCTGTTTCTCATCTCAATGTATTGCCAAAAGACAGATTTTTTTGTGAGAAGTTTCAAATGACAGCCGCCCCCATTTTGAAACAACTCCAAATCTCCTGAAATACAATCGTTTTTTTTTTTTTTAAAAAACTAGAATGAAATTTTCTTAATTTGTGGATATTTTAAATGAAACTACGTCTCATGTGTTGTGAAAAAGAAAGGTTAGGTTGTGATACCTTTCGTAAATTATTGACCCTTATCCCTTGTTACACCGCTGGTCACTGTAATTAATTCCTGCCTCATCAAGAATTTCGTCATATATTCATACTTTTCTATTTACGTATCTTATCGTAAACAAACATGTTCATGCGATTACATCAATTCTACGTTATGTAAATATGCCATATAAATTTATTATGCGTACTGTAAGAATAATGTAGGTAACGTAGGTAATGAATGATAATTCTATATCGTTGCTGAAATCTAAAATTTACAACCTGGGTTTGCCTGGGGAAATTATGTATTTTTTTTAAGAAATAGAACTCGAATAATTCATGTCCTTATAAAATAATCACTAACTGAAACTTTCAGACGTTGCTAAGAAATTTCCGATCACACAGTAAACTCTTTAGTTGGTGGTCTTTCGCCTTTTCAATCGTGAATTTCAGTACGATCAGATGTAATCTTCCTATACAATTTAATCAATCGAGAGTTCGGAAAAACTGCCGGCTAAAGTCAAGACTGAGCGTCCCAGCGGTGTACCAATTACGTAAAAAAAAAATAACTATTCATCCCTTAAAATTTGTAAACATCAAAAAAATAAAAATGATTTATTTTTATTAAAACAGTTGGAGACCTTAGTAGAAAGCGCCACATACTTAAAAACTTTACCTTTCAAGAAAAGTGTAGTACACTAAAATCATCATCAAATATGGAATAGTATGTATTATAAGAAATAATCATCATTAATATTTTGTGATTGTGATGATTTTCAATAACGAAACAATTAAATAGAAACAAAAGTTATTTTTTATTAAACTAAAAGATTTATGTCCAGTGACAAGAAATAGAGTCTTTATGATAATATAGTTTTAACTGAAATCTTTATTAAATACCGTAGAAATAATTTGATAGCGTAGGTGATTTTTCTTGACTTAAAATTTATTCCGTAATCACTTTTCACTAGTGTTTTTTTAAAGTCATTACTTTAAAATAATCGAAATTCTTTCGGATCAATTCGGGAGGTTAATAATATCCTCCCCTCGCAAGACGAAATCAGTTTGTAACTAAATTTATATTTTTTATATAAATAAAATCTATGTTAAACCAGTTAAATAGTCACGTTTGATATTACGATTTATTATGGAGTTATACAAACCAAAAACTTCATCCATCAATCAATGAACATTTACCGTATGACATATGATAGAAAAGGAAGAGGGCAAGGTAGTTTTCATGAACGAAAATAACTCTTTTATTTTTCTATTTGTGTCTGATTTGATTTAATTAGTACTAGGTATTGGAGTAGAAATATTCTTGCAATTAAGTTTAGTTGAAAACCAGCAAATACTATAATATTGCATCAAGTTTTGCATAAATAATCCAGCCACATTTGCAATAATTCTGAAAGTAATTTTATTTATCGGAAATACTCAGGTCAACAGGGTCAATGTATAAAACTTAAATTAATGTCGCTGACTGCGAAGAACACAGTAATATATTAAAATAATACGTAAAATATAACATGCATGTTATTACAAACAAAAGGTTGTAATGAATTTTAATTTCCAGTAGACTTGTTTTCACTACATCATGTTTGGAATAAAATTGAAACATTTTAACTTTTCAGGAGTTCAACTGAAATATCTTAAAACGTTAATACAGAAGCTTTGTCCATCAAAGTAGGGCTTTAAGTTTTGTTTATAATTATCGTTGTCATGAAACAACTTTAGTGAAAATATCTATAAATCTTTTTATTCGCGGATTATATGGCTGTGATATCTGACAATTCCAGAAAATCTGAAAAACTGGAGAGATTGACTCGAGTCAAATCGTTAATGCTTCAACATAACAAAGATGGAATGTATTATCTGTAACTTTAATCCACACGCTGCTGAACGCTCTGATGTTAGGTAGGATACTATCTTCAAAATAGTAAATGAAGCGAATATAATATGTCGAACAATATTTGTATGATTTAAAAAAACTTATTGCAAAATTTGTATATCGATTTTCATGGTCAACTAAAATGAATCATGAAAAGAAACTCAATACGAAAGAAATGCGCATCCAACGATGATTGTGAGGAGTTATACTAAAATACAACGTGCGTAATATATGAGAAGAAGCTTTAAGGTTGTACTTATAAATGAAAAATTAACGGACTCGAGGCTACAATGATACAGTTTTGTTACAAAAATATCTCATGTTAGAATCGTGAAATAGTGTCTTGTGTGGCTGCTTAGAGGGGGAGCTGTTGGAACGAGGGACAAGAATATGTTTGCCTTGAGAATGATGATGCTTAGAAGCAAAACATTTGGCACCAAATGATTTAAAATACCGACTCCAACTAATAGAAACACGCAAGTAGTAATAATAAGTCTGCAATAAAATTATACTTCTTCTTCTTCTTCTCCTTATAGACCTTTGGACTGTTCTTGAAATCAGGCTGGCCTATAACTATCTCTCCATCTATTCGGCGGTCTTTCGGGGGGGGGGGGGGACGATACGAAAATTACACGAAATACAAAATTCTAGAAAAAAAAATGCGATTTGCATTGAGAATGTTAATTTCATGTTATTTTCATTAAATATTATATTTTTCATTTTGTAGCTAACTATTATTAAAGTTTTCCCGAGTTATTGCGTTAGTTTTACTGTTTACTTGATCTGTGAGTGTTTTATTAAATCAACTAACTAACTAACTAACCATCACACCATTTCCCGGGAGGGGTAGGCAGAGAGGATGGATCGCCACAATGCTCTGTCCTGGCATACCTCTCGGACTATTAGTGTTGAAAATAATTCTGACATTTTCGTTGAAACGATTATTATTTTAGTATTCATGCAATAATTACTCCAAGTTTTCAGTATCGAGTCAATTTGATTACAGTTAATGTTAGTAATGTATACAAACTTTATATCATCCGTGAAACCAAATGAAATAGGTTGAATGGTATACGAGTATATTGGCTGTTTTGTTACATCAAAGTTGTTTCACCTTAACATGTATATATTTTATTACTTTCTGCAATAGAACTTTAGTTTGATATAATACCCGTTTAATAGTCCTTACTTTACAGATCCAACCTTGATGATGATCGTTGGTTCTTTCTTTTTTAATAACTATACGAGTTGAAGGGATGATGAAATAAATTGCGCTTATTAAAACATTCATGTAGACATACCATTTAATAAAAAAACAATTTGAATAGCTTTATAAAATATTGTTTTTTTCACAAAACAGTACAAACATGTTACGTAGTTTACCCACCCTTAATCATGGTATTTATTTAAAAAATATATAAGTAACTTTACCTTCTAAAACATTTTTTAATATATACCCATTACCTTGTAATTCATATAATTTAACAAATACTCCTACCTCTATATAAGACTTCATCCCTTTGGATTTTCTATATACTCGAATAATAACTGTACTTGAGAGCCATATATAGTTAGCGCCATGAAAGTCATAAAACAAGTTGTTTTGAGTGCATACAGGGCAATTGTTCGTCAAAAGACTTAGATCATTCAAAATAACTTTGTTTAGTATTCATAAAGTATTAAAAAAACACGACATGTTTCGGAAGACACCTCCATTTTCAGGTGTAAATATAAAATAAAAACTAAACAAATAAAGACTAAAATAAAAAACGCATTAAAAATTCGATAAAATAATTTAAATTGAAAAATTAACCTAGACTAATTGTTATAAGTACTAATAATTATTTTTTATCAGTTAGAACTAACAAACTTTAATAGAGAAAAGTTGTGGAAAATATTGTCTGAATATGGAATAACTACAAACCTGATCACGGCAATTAAATCGCTATACACGGAAAGCACTGCTAGTGTCAGAGTAAATGGAGATCTTACAGCCTGGTTTGATATCAATAAAGGTGTCAAACAGGGTTGCATAATGTCCCCGTGGTTATTTAATCTGTATATGGACAATTATATGAAAGAGCTAAAAGGGTTGGATGTAGGTGCCAAAATGAGCGGAGTGTCAGTAAGCTGTCTCTTGTATGCGGATGACGCTGTCCTACTTGCAGACAACGAGCATGAACTACAAGTCCTGGTGAATTGTATGTATGAGGTATGCATGCGAAATGATCTGATGATGAATGTTAATAGGTCCAAGTTAATGATTTTTGAAAAGGAAGAAACCATGACAGTCTGCAACATTAGCGTGAATGGTGAAAATTTGGAGCAAGTAGTTGAGTTCGTGTATTTACGTAGTATGTTTACAAGAGATGGGCGAGTGGAGAGGGATATTGAAAGAAGGGTTGGGGCAGGAAACAAAGTGAATGGTGCACTTAAAGTTGTCATCGCAAACAAAAACCTATCAAAAAAAGCTAGAATGGCAGTGCACAATGGTGTTCTTCTACCGACCCTTATGTATGGAAGCGAAGCATGGAACTGGCAAATGAAGGATGAAAGTAGAATAAATGCAGTAGAAATGAGATCTCTTAGACGAATGTGTGGATACTCTGTGTATGATAGAGTGTCGAATGAAATTATAAGAAGTGAATGCGGTGCGAATGATGGTGTCATGAACAAAATAATGAAAGGATCATTAAGATGGTTTGGACATATGGAAAGAATGAATGAAGAAAGAATGGTAAAATAATTATACGTTAATGATGTAAATGGAACCAGAAATAGAGGAAGACCGAGGAAAACGTGGCACGATCAAATAAATCAAATATTGAATGTCGGCCATGTGAGGAGTCAGAGAAATCGACGCGCGTGCATGGCACGATGTATGAATGTTGAGGAAGCGAGAGAAATATATCAGGAAAGAAAGGTGTGGCAGTCCATTCTTTCTGCCTACCCCTTCGGGGAGACGGCGTGATGGTTAGTTAGTTAGTTAGTTAGAACTAACAAATAATATTAAATAATAGTGATAATATAAAAGTGTAAAATTGTAATTTAGAAATTCTATAGAATGGTCCGAAACTCGTCGGGTTTTTAAAAAATATTTTGTGAATAATGAAATAAGTTATTTTAAATTTCCTAAGTGTATCATTATGGAATTCCACAGTGTTAATGCCTTAGCTTTCAATATTATAAAATACATTAAAAAAAATATACTATGAATTTTTTTTAACTCTCTCATAGGATAGTTCTCCGAATTCTTCAACTTTCACAAAGGAAAGTGTAAATTATACATTAAGTAACCAACCATCACACCGTCTCTTCGATGGGTTAGGCAGAAATAATGGACCGTTTCATTGTTCTGTCCTGATATATTTCTTTCAATTCCTCTGTTTTTATATATCGTGGCATGAACTCACATTGGTGTTCTTGTACTGACCCTTTTATATGGAAGTGAAGCATGGAACTGGCGAAAGGAAGATGTACGAAGAATTAATTAATTAGAAAATAAACCTCTTAGACGAATGTGTGGTAAATCTGTAAATGATGAAGTGTCAAATAAAATAAACAGTATAAAATATTACATTAATATAAAATATTATTTGATAATAATCAACTGACTGGAATCTAAGACAATAAAACTGTAGAATTCCAAAGTAATACACTTAGGAAACAGTTTTTTTTGTTGTTTATTATCCACAAAATATTAAACAATACGACATGTTTCGGAAGATACCTCCATCTTCATAATAATAATGTTTAAAATATTTACGTATGCCAATTATGTACATATTTTTCTCATTTCAGACGTATAATTAAGTGCGTTCATGACTTATGAAGAGTGTAATTCGGAAAGTTATTTTTGCTATATGACCTTAATCTTAATCATATTGAATGAGCAGTATCATAACTACCCGCCGCACTGCAAGACGGATTCACTCAAAAGAAGACCTTTAAACTTGGGATAATGGCGAGCATTTGACTTCGGCGCCTTTGCCTCTAGCCAGCGAGAGGTGAGCTTGGGTAGCATTGAGCATTAAACATATTGTGTGAAGTAGCCTTGTCAGCGGAAACGGTTCGGCTTCAGCCTTCGGGTGATAGATATTAATTGCTTGGGTTAAGATGCAACCATCGTTAAGAATGCACTCCTCGGGATTCGTTTCTCTGATAAAGTGGTCTCTTTTAAAAGAGTTTAAAAAAAGAACATTAAATAAGAAAAAATAGTTTTTTTTTTATATATAATATAAAGGAGAGTTTAATGTTTATTCTTAACTCCGAGTATCTAACATAGATAAGAAATAATAAAACAATTACTGTTTTTCTCTCTCATGTTTACACTTGACAACTCTAACAATGCCAACTATTTCACTATAATCACGGTGCGTCTTAGCGTCATCCAAGAAATGTCTCCATCCTGTCCTGTCTCTGGCTGCCAGCTTCCAGTTTTGTCCCATTGCCCGGCCGTCTCCGACGACACCATCCAACCATCATACTCTTGGTCTGCCGACGTTTCTTCATCCTAATGGGTGACATTGGCTGATATACGAGTATAATTTGTTAATTTTAATAAACTTGACTACTCTGGAGTCCTGAATAGACGGTAACGTTCTGTGTTGAATATATTTCTTCATATATTATAACAAAATAAATCTATATTCCTTTATTTAATACTTTAATGTGTTTTTTTTTATATGTACAGGTATATCGGTAAGCAATGTTATATAAACTCTTTATCTGGTAACCACTGCTTAATTAAATTTCGCTAACGAATTTTTAATTATCTCGCTTCATCAATATAAGTATAATTAACACGTATTTAAGATAATTTGTTAATGTTTATGGTATGTATGATATATTGTTTCTTGAACATTGATATAAAACTCAATTTAGAATCATTTGTACGAATGATAACGTCTGTTTTCAAGAAGTTTTATTTTCTTTTATGGAAAAGACATGATTTGCCTGTATACTTATTGGATTATGCCATGTTTAGCTTGCTTATGCATATCAAATGACATGTGATTGTTTGTCTAGAAATTAAAGGATAATTTTCAAGAAATATACTAAAACTTCTAGAAAAAATACGTTTTTATTCATATTACTTCTCTATCTATTACCTCAGTCAGTAATAATATGATAATTGTACATCAAATGGGTGTTTCTCTTATCTTCTGGCCTTCAAGTTGTCATTTAACGATCGAAATGCAAAGATAGATGTCTGATTTTGTAATTTACAAATAGCGACGTCTTATTTTCACGTTAACATTAATTTGAAATTGGAGACAGCTATATTAATCAGTTGATTACTGCCCAGCTTCCAATTAGTTTTTGAATATTTTAATGAAAAATGAATTATTAATTTTTCACTTAGTTCGATATGCATTGCAAAACAAATCGTGACACTCGTCAATACGATTATTATAAAATATATAAAATAACTCATTAACATATACCTCAAGATTGGATAATTCCAATTAGTTTTATGCAATAACTGGCGGCTTAGGTAAATTTTACTAACTTGAGTATCTATGTAGATATATGTAAATTAGTGGACTGTAGATCATGTCAAATCTGTTGTCATCTAAACTAATATAGATAAAAATGCAAATATTGGATAAACTCAAGCCATGTGACTGTGGAATTTTATAATGACAATTTTTTTATGAATATAATTTTTTCCACTTTTAAGATTATTTTTCTCGACACGCTTGGAAGGTTTTACACTTTCATCATCTATTGTGTTGTTTATATTGTTCTCCCGGTGATTAAGGTGTTAAATCTTTGAAACATTTGTAGAAATATAATATCGGTGATTTGATTCATAAAAAAATCGTTATTGAATTTTATTTAAAATATTAAATAAAATCCTTAAAAAAAAATATTTTTAAAACAATATTGCCACTTACTTTATGTTTTTATAGGTACTAAAATTTGTTATCTTTTAACACCGGTTCCACAGCAATGCTGATAACACCAGTTATGATATTACAATATTTTTAGAGGAATTAATGTGATATTTTAAAAAAATAATAAAAACAATTATGTTATTTGTTTTCATTCTACTTTTCTAATAAACCAGACAACATACAAACTAATTGTTTTAGCGAATTTCTGGCGGGAGCGAAACCGGTTGGTTCCAAGAAACAAAATCAAGTGTTGTAATAACGAAGTACACAAGTGTTTTAAATAACTTTTTAATAATGCTACACCACAAATTAAGTGATTCATGTGAAAAAATCTTATTACATAATTTTATAAGAGCATCTTATTAAATAATTTTAAAACATAATTTTGACAGGTGTAAAAATATTTTTTTCATTTGTTCCAATGACAATTTGAATAAATTCTTCATTAATATTTTAAAGTTTTTGCTGGTGTTGGATTATTTTAAGTGCCTAATTACAGTTTATTAAAAAAATAACAGTGGATAACGTGGAATAAAAATTAAATAAACACAAATGTCAATTGCAACATCCAAAAGAACATTGTGTGTTAAAATGTTTTTCTTTGCTGTTTTATTTTATTTCCTTGTATTTTAAATAATTTGTTTTAGATACATTATGTAGAAGTTGAACGATCGAAGTGTGCGCGGGAGATGCCTATTAGTGGCGATGAGGTTCGCAACCCATCACACCGCGTCTCTCGCGATGGCGAAAAGCTAAGGATGGAGTGCCGCATCGATTAAAGTGTGGCAGTCCATTCTTTCTACCTACCCTTTCGGGGAGACGGCGTGATGGTTAGTTAGTAAGTTAGTTATAAGAGCACATATTAACGTGGTAGTGTACTATTGATGTCTACCTATCTTAAAATAACACATTAATTTTGCGAGGTTGCGATAATTCATAAGACAAACTATAGTACGACAATTTTACGACACAATTTGTTGTGATTTTCGGAAACATATGCCAATAAAAAAAATCATTCCACAATATTAAAACGATTAAATATAATTAATACCCAGTGTATACATAAAAACAAATCACACTTACTGCTGCTAATGTAATTTTAATTACAGTTGTGTTTATAACGAGATTAAGGTAATCTTCGTATAATGGTTCTCACATCTGAGACAAGCCAATGGTTAAAAGTGTGTTTAAAATTAGAACGCAAAAAATATTTTACTCACACTAGAACATTTTTGATGACTGAATTAACTGGATTTAATAAAAAAATATGATTAAATGATCATTTTGAACAACTTTAATGAAATTAACAACATATTCAAATAAGTTGTGTGCGTTAACGTACGCTTTTAATGATTGTTCATTTGCTCAGTCTAAAAAAATATTGACTGATGGTAAACTATGTGTTAAAGATTGTTAAATTATGTGTTAAAAGACCCCTGGGGACCGATTTTGTTTTCTGAGAATCCTTGTCGGCGCGGCGGGAGAAAAAAATATGTCTCGACGATTTAATTAGGGGTACAAATTGAGCCGTCATTAGTATTAAGGCGTTTCGTAAATGACATAATTCATCAAATACAGATTGTTCGTACATAACAGATATAACTGACATAAAAATTAATGTTTAGATATTTAATTTAATTGTTTATGCAGATGCTTTGTGATGTGCACATCAGCAGCCTTTTTTTTTCAATTGCCCGCTGCATAATGAAACATTGTTTAAGTGAACAGTACTGTTTCAGTTGTGAAAAACACATTTGATTATATTATAATAGGTTGAGCATTTAGCTACAATATTTTTTGGACAGGGGGTCCACGGATAAAAATTATAAGTGGCCCGCAGGGAAAAAGTAAGGGAACCTCTGGATTTTATTAATATTATTTGCATATTTTATTGGAAGCAACTATTAAAATTATGCGAATAGAAAATAAGTTATTGTATCCTTTCATGTTCTTCCGACGGAAAATCAATTAATCATAAAAAAAGTTTTTTTACCAACGGAAAAAGTGATAAACTCGTACTCGTATAAGATTAAGGAGATGTGGGGTTTTTCATATTTTTTTTACCCCTTTGAATGAAGATATAATTACTCAATAACTTTACATAAAAAATTTCGTATACAAATTTGGAAACATTTTATTTTTCTTATAAGACATACCAAATATAGGTAACATACCAAGATGGCATGATAAATGTTTTTACTTAAGAAAAAAAACGGATATTTTCTAATTTCAAAGACGTCATTTTCCGAGGCGATAATGTTAGTAGATTGATTGTTCTATCTACTGGGATCACCAGAGGCAAGTTGGTGCTTGTGGTCGGGAAATAGAACAATATACGAGTATGCTTGTGCTGTTCCAAAACGATTGGGTTTTCTTAATATCCCCTGACTATCTAAATTAAAAATATATGTATATCCAAGCTATTCTGTTGACAGATTCTAATTTTCATTTCTTATACATTGAGTAATTAGGGGACAGCGAAAAACTGAAGAGAATTATACTTGAACAAATTTATTCTCACAAGATTAATAATCCATCATGCAGAATACCGCTGTTACAGCACATCTAAATATTATGTCGTTTATTCGTGAGATTAATTTATTCTACTTTAAGGGGTTATGCCATCCTGAAATTTAAACAAAAATCAGAGGAGATCAAAAGGAATCGAACGACATCACAGCAATAATAGAATACCTCATTCACGGTTCAGGAATCGCGATAAAGGTTATTTAAATAATATTTGATTTAAAGACGCTGACGTCCTACTTTTTTTTCTATTTCGTTTTTCTTTATACTTCTTTTTGTTTTTAAACGGTGTACACGATATCTCCCGATCTACTTAACTGATTTGGTTGAAAATTCCAACAGTTATTGTTTGAATATTATCTAAAATGTGATTAAGGCGTTTTGATTGGGTGTCATGTTCAAAGTTTATATATTTTGAAAAACTCTAAATTTCAATGAAAATTAGATTTTTGTTTCAAACAGCAAAATTTAACATTATTTTTAAATCCTTATCCCCACGTCACTCGATAGCTATTATAATTATTAATAATTAAAAAAAATGTATGTTTGATTTCAGAAAGGAATTTTTGAAACTCCGCCATTTTTTTTAAATATTTAAAATTGTTAATGGTTTATTAAAATACAATGTTCATGTATAAAATAAAGATTATTAAATGACTGTGTAAAAAGGTTTATTTTAATACCTATTTTTCCAAAGCGTAACCCCTTAAATTACCATTAAAAATGTTAATAAACATCCTAGCAATAATTTGATCATAACATTTTGGATATATCTTGGGAGCATGTAAGTAAAATATATCAACAGAGTTTAAAGCTGCTAACCAACGATTAGTTTATAGAAATATTTTATATGGAATACTTCTTTTTTTCTAAGTTCCGTCTCCTTTGCGAAGGTTGGCGATCATCAGGGCTATTTCCACCTTGTTGACTGCGATCCTGAACAGCGATGTGGTGCTACTTCCGAACCATTGTCTTACTTTGTGCAGCCAAGAGATTATTCTCTGACCTGGTCCTCTTCTGTAGGAGTTAGTTTTTTCTCCTCTCATTACGTGACCAAGTATCCTTGTGTTTACACTGTCGAGCAACTCCGGATGCTTTTTCATCCGTTGGAGAGCAATCTCACTGCAAATTCTGTCTCTCCAAGATGTTTTAAGTATTTTTCTCAAGAGTTAAAATTGTTGTATTCTCCTCTCTGTTGCAACAGTCAGTGTCTAGGCGTCCATGCCATATAACAACACTGGAAACACATAAAAACCGACAATACCTACGCATTTTGAGATCCAGGGAAAAGCCTTTATTTGAGATAAGCTTGTTGACTTTTTTTTCTTATTTCTACGTGTCTCTATTTTGAAAATTATTGAATATATCAAATTGACATTAACATCTAGCATTTATTTTGGACAATCAATTTATTTTCAGCATAAAAAATCTGAACAACCATTTTCGATCAATTTAAAGCGTTAACGTGAAGATCCATAATGACGATTCTTTATGAATTAAAACCCTTCTTTTTCACTTTTGAGTTTATTTTTCTCGCCATGTTTCGAAGGTTTTACATCTTCATCATCGATCAAATATGCTTTCAATTTTGATAGTCTTTTTTTCGTGTATTTTTCGTGTCATAACAAAGTGCATTTCAATATTATTTGAATTTAAATTCACAACATAACTAAAGCAGCAACACTTAGTTTGATATATTAACCAAGAATCATTCCGAAATTCATCATTCTATATAAGATAAGCCATTGGTTAGGCAAATAAATTTTGTAATACGTTTGAGATCATCGGACGTTCTCAACCAATAAAAGAATGACATTTCAAGTAAGTTGATACAATTTGTTTATATACGTCCAAAAGATCCGGGAAATAGTGAACGTAATTAATAACTCTGTACTTAGGTTCCTATTCACCTTAAAATCGTTAACGTTATAGGCAGACGAATGATGAAATAAAAAATATGATCTGCCATGTATACACGTAGTCAATAAATGAATGTCTGAATCTTACTAGTTTTTAAGTAATAGTATACAATATTTCTTGGTCCTTAATGAGATCAAAATAACAGCGAGACTATTTGTAATATGAAGCCAGCGAGTATTGACTTTATTTGGTCACATTGACAGGAAAAGGCTGGGTAACCCGGAAAAAAAGTATTTTATATGGCCGAGCCATAGAGGGAGCCCCCGCTTACCGCTGTTATAGGGGCGCCTTTCGCCGGCTTCGCTCATGCACTCCCTTGGCCCGTCCCACATTCATGCGAGACTTACGATATGCCTTTTGTTTGTTTTTGGTGCAAAAAAATTAAAGAAATAAATATGGGTTTTGTAAAATAAAGTTGTTTAATTTAATTTAAAAGAATTATAATCAATTTAATCTAGCTGATGTTATTATAATTAAATTTATATTTCTTAGCTGGTCAGTCTCGTTTTGTGGCGCCGATATGCCAAACATCATCTTCTGTCTGCTATGACATTGATGGTAAAGTTAATAATCATATTGCCAGGGATTTGAGGGATCTCGAAGACCACTATAGAACGCCAGGTTGTCGGACTTACTGGAAGAATTGATGTTGTCAATCAAGGTGGCATTTCACGGCATTTTATAGGTATTTATATATCTTTCAGCAGGATGTATTCCACCGTGGGGCTTCCAGTCATTCAAGACCCAAAATACTTATTCAAATTTTATCCGATAATAAATGAACAATTATTATCATTGATACGATAGCAAAGCCTTGGTCAAGTATGTAATGGCAGCCTTGTGCTTTTCAATCACCATTTATGGGGTTCGGAACATAACAGAGTCCATAACAAAGAAATCAACTCTTATTCTTTATATTGAATTTCAGATTTGATGATGAACTGATAAAACTGACTTTTACTTTCTCAACATAATACTTTTGAGCCGTTTAAATCAGGAGTAAATTGATTATACAGCCAAACTTAATGATAGCTAATTATATTTGTATATTTAGCTTTTAGAACTTAGAAGAACCTTGTTTCATTAAGTTAAAATTCTTATAGTTTTCAAATAATCTACATTTTAAAGCACTACATGTAAACATTCATATCAATAATCATTACTTAATGTTTTGAAGATAATAAGTTGGCAATATATAAAAAAATTGTATGCATTCCCGTTTTTTTAAATGACGATGTCTAAGAATTGTTAAATTTGTGAAGTAAGTATAGTAAATAATCAATATAATCAATCAAAAGCTAAAACATTTCGTATATAAAAAATTGGAAACGTATTTGATACATTGTTTCACAAGCAAAACCTTTCAAATATTTGAATGAAACCTGCACCGTAGTAGAGGAAGCTAGATTAATTAGTAAAGACACCGATAAGGTCTCCTCCATGGAGGAATCGCCACTGTTGTCCGCCAAGGTTTACGGATTGTTAAAACTCTTTTCGGAAAATACAATACTTTTGAATACCTAGCGTGTCGCATATCATCTGCGTCAGTCGCTTTCACTCTTATTACAATATATCGCCCTGGATCCAAAAAAATATCTTCCGAGTTTTTCTACGAGTTCTCCAATATACTAGAATCAGCCGTAAGCCTCAACGATAAAACTATTATAACTGGTGATCTGAATATCAGGTTAGATCGGCAGTCATCTGCCTACACGGTACACTTCAACGACATTTTACAATGCTATGGATGCACTCAATGGATCACAGAACCGACACACACCGGGGGAGGAATCCTGGACGTATTCATCTCTAGGAAAGAAGATCCCGCGCTTCTGTGCACAGTAACTGATATAGGATTATCTGACCACAAACTGTTACACACAGAAATGGAGCTAAACCCCCCAAGGCCAACTTTCAGGAAAGTAATTTCTAGGTCGTGGAGGACTTTTGACATAGAGGGTTTTATAAAAGATTTGACCAATTCCCCTCTGTGTGACTCTTCTACTATCTCCACGTCTCCTCTAAATGACCTAGTTAACTTATACAATAGTGTTCTAACATCGCTCCTTGATAAGTTTGCCCCAGTGTCCACAAAAACTTGCCGGATTCGCACGTCAGAGGTGTGGTTTGACAATGAGTGTAGAAAGCGGAAGAGAGAAATGCGAAGGCTTGAACGAAGTTTTCGAAGTGGTGAAATACCAAGAGATGCGTGGATAATATCCCAAAAATCCTACCGAACAATGGTAAAAGCAAAGAGAGCTGATTTCTGGAGGGACAAAATAACTGCAGAAAAGAAAAATCCCAGAAGCCTCTGGAAATCAGTTCGATCCGTGCTTGCCAACACCCATCAACAAACCGTGACGTCACTATCTCCTACGGACTTCGCATCACACTTTGAAGAGAAAGTGAACTCCATTCGCGCATCAACCATTACAGCCCCATCACCGTTCTTCTCCGAGAATACTGGAGGGAGCCTCATTAAGTTTACGGACACTGACCTAGCTTTAATAACAAAATTAATATTAGGATCGCCCAATAAGCAGTGCTCACTTGATCCGATCCCGACATGGTTACTAAAAAAGTGCTGTCATCAACTTGCCCCAATATTGTTAAATATATTTAATAAATCTCTTCGAACCGGCCAAGTTCCCGAACCACTTAAGATGGCAATTGTCACTCCCCTTCTCAAAAAATCTCAATTAGATTCTGAAAATCTAGTAAATTATCGTCCGGTCTCAAATTTTCCTTTCATTTCCAAATTATTAGAAAAAATTGTAGCCAGCCAAATCAATTCCCACCTCACAGCAAATGATCTATTATCAAAATTCCAGTCTGCATACAGACCTAATCATTCAACGGAAACAGGACTTCTTCGTATCATGTCGGATCTGGTACTAGCTAATGAATCGGGCAAGTTAGCACTGCTTTCTTTACTAGATATGAGTGCTGCTTTTGATACCATCGATCATTCTTACCTCATTAAACGGCTCGAGACTACTTACGGTTTCACAGGCAATACAATAGAGTGGATAACTTCATATCTGTCGGATCGCTCACAAGCAGTTCAGGTCGCAGGAAAAATATCGTCTTTTTTCACCCTCAAATCTGGTGTTCCGCAAGGTTCAGTGCTAGGCCCGATATTATTTATAATGTTCACTAATGACATTGTCAAAATAATTGATTCATTTGGTCTGCTGTCTCATTGCTATGCTGACGACCAGCAAATTTATTTCTTTTGTGACCCTCATAACATCAGCCATCTAAAATCTATAACTTTAAAGTGCATTGAAGCTATATCGAATTGGATGGCCTCAAATAAATTAAAATTAAACCCTTCCAAAACGGAATTTCTCTGGACCGCCTCAATGAAGCGCCAGCACTTAGTCGATCATGCTCCGATATCAACATTCGGAATTGACATCATCCCTAATAACTCCATAAAACTTCTTGGAGTCAACTTCGAAGCAGATCTCTCATTAAAAACCCAAATAAATAAGACAGTGAGCGCCAGCTTCTTTCACCTAAGGCAGCTCAAAGCAATCAAAAGAAATATTCCCACTGATGCATTAAAAACACTTGTTAATTCCTTCGTCGTATCTCGACTCGACTATTGCAACGGCATATATGCCAACATACCCAAGAAACAAACGAACAAACTTCAATCCGTTTTCAATGCGGCAGCACGACTTATAAAAGGTGTTCCAAAAAACTCGCATATTTCACAACATCTAAAAGATCTTCATTGGCTCAAGTGTCCTGAAAGAATCCAGTATAAACTATGCTGGACGGTTTTTAAAGCGCTTCACGGAATGGCACCAGCCTATATATCTGAACTTTGTGTTGCTGATAGCCCTAACTTGCGGCAATCTGCGCTTCGATCAGCAAACTCCTCGGCAATAGGCAGATTAGTTGAGCCAAAGCGCAACCCCCGGACAAATTTCGGAGATCGGGCCTTCGCAGTGGCAGGTCCGTCCGCCTGGAATATGCTTCCTGCACGCCTCAGATGCATTGAAAATCCGACAGACTTTAAATCTCACCTAAAAACCCACCTTTTCAAAATATCCCATAAAATGTAAACAACGGTTACCTGATTGCTGGTGTCACATGCAGCTCTCATGACTAAAAACATTGTCAAAGCGCCCTTGAGGTGAGCTATTCACGAAAACGGCGCTATACAAATTAGCCTAATTATTATTATTATTATTATAACTATTATTTATTTTATTATGCCAACATCTGTGTCAGAATGATTTGCATCATTTTGACTTATTAAAATATAAAGGCATAAATTTCATTTTCATCAATAAGGGCTCGGTTTAATATTGATGGAAAAGTAAGATTTTTAGAAGTTTTATTATCATATTAATTTTTGGGAGTATGTAACATGTTTCGAGTTTGGTAGGGCATAACCAAATGTACTTTTTGACATTTGAAAATGGCCTAATAAAACCAATATCATTCTTAGGCTATCCTAGCCGTGTCCAATTTAATTTAGGTCGGCACTTCTTTTATGACGTCTCCAGGACTGTCAGTTCTTGGTGTCGTCTGGTGGGATCCAGTTATTGTGAGACTCCTTTGAATGAGTCATTATGTCCTCTTGGGTCTACCCGTGTCATGTCACTTTCATTAAATATAATAAAATTTAAAACAAATATGGATGACTATTCTATATTTAAAATGAAGTTTCACATCATGGTTAAAGACATAATAAATTTAACTGTATTACTCAATAAAGTATTTCTTATTCTTCTTCATCCTTGTTGTAGACCTATGTGGTCTGTTCTCCAGAGTGTCGCTCCTCCTGTGAGGTAGATTCCCAGCTGTCCTTCCATCTTTTAGGAGGTCTTCCACGAGGACGAGTCCCATGAGGCTGATTATTCAATGCAATATAGGGAATCTGGTGGTGTCCATTCTTTGAACATGACCGTACCAATCCAATAAAGTATTTACTTACTAAAAATATAAGAGGCACATCTTAAAATATCTGTTTCGTCAATAAATTATTACATTTTACCATCATAATAATCTCCGGCGGCTTTTCAAAGGAAACAAAATATGAAACAAAGTACTCTTATTGTTTATTCCTTACATAACTTATACTCCACTCATCCTCTACTAATGAGCTTTTCAACAATACAGGACTGATTTGGTCATCTTTTAGGCTCCCATGGTAATAATTATTGCCAATCGTGATTAGATAATGCATTATGATGACAGTTAGCCATTTTAAGTTAGTTTTAGCATTCAAATTAATAAACGTATTAGATAATTTATAGTATAGCTTTAAAATAAATATATTATACGTATTCGTATAATAGTTTTATTTGTAAGAATCTTTGTGTAGCATATTAAAAAAATTTATATTATTTATTTTGTTATTTATTTGATATTGCAAAAAATTTCTTGACTTACAAAACGGACTTATTTACTTTTTGATCTTCGATAATTTTAAGTTTTATACACTGATGAAGGGCGCCCGTGGACCAAAACATGTTTGTGAAATGTACAAAAAAGTTTTAAGAATTGAAATGTTTTTAAAATAATATTCTAATGTGAATCCGCAACACAAAGTGGTGACATACTCGTATATAGAAGAAATTAGTAATATATATTTGTTTCTAACTAACTAACTAACTAACCATCATGCCGTCTCCCCGAAAGGGTAGGCAGAAAGAATGGACTGTCACACTTTTACTGATACGGCACTCCATCCTTTTCTTTTCGCCCCGCGGGAGACGCGGTGTGATGGGTTGCGAACCTCATCGCCACCAATAGGCATCTCCCGCGCACACTTCGATTGTCCAACTCCCACAACATAAATCTAAAACAAATAATATAAAATACAATAATATAAAATACAATGATATAAAATAAAATAACAAAATAAAAATAATTGAACACAAAATGTTATTTTTAGATGGTGCACATTAATTTAATTTATGTTTTTTTAATTTAGCACATAATGCAATAACACATAATGTTTTTTTAGATGTTGCACATGTTGACATGGACGATCCGGACTTTTGTGTTTATTTAATTTATGTTACACGTATCCACCGTTTTTTTAAATTAGCTGTAATAAGGCACTTAACCAGCAAGAACTTTAAAATATAATGATATTGAAGAAATTATTCAAATTGTCATTGGAACAAATGAAAATTTTATTTTTACACCTGTCAAAATTATTTGTTTCTAATTTTGTAATATTAAATATTATAATAATTCGAATATTACTTACGTATTACGCATTTCAAAAAAATATTTTTTGACACTTTGACAATATTACTTTAAATAATTTTTAATACCTTATAAGCGAACTCAAAGTAATAAAAAATTAAGCGTACTAATAATAATATTTAAGAACTTACTTTTTTCCTATAACTTTATAGCGAGATTCGATTTGAAAATGTTAATATTTCACTGTACTTAATATGACCACTATATATGTATAATAATCTATTCACTACAAATATAATAAAAATTAATTATTTTATATAAAAAATGATATTTTAGCTGCTGATATACCTTTATTATCGTATTGTGGTAGAATACTGAATACAACAAAATTTACTAGGTAGGTTACAAAGTAAACGGTGGACTTAAAGTTGTGATGGCAAATAATAGCCAATCATCCAAAAAAGCTAAGATAGCAGTGCACAATGGTGTTGTTGTACCGACCCTAATTTATGGAAGTGAAGCAAGGAACTGGCAAAAGAATGATGAAATTAGAATAAATGCAGTCGAAATGAGATCTCTTCGACAAATGTGATATAAATCTGTATATGATAGAATATCAAAGGCAAATATAAGAAATGAATGGAAATATAAGAAATAAGTGCGAATGAAAGTGTTATGAACAAAACAATGAAAAGATCATTAAGATTGTTGGATACATGAAAATAATGAATGAAGAAAAATGGTTAAGAAAGTATAAGTAAACAACGTATATATGAAATACAGTGTATATTTTTTTGTGGATACGAAAGAAGTACAGGTATGCCAAGAATGAACAATGTAGCGGTCCATTCCTTCAGCTTACACCTTCGGGGAGACGGGGTGTTGGTTAGTTAGTTTTTTTTTTATAAATAAAATGACTTTCTTTGAATTATTCATTGATATTTTAAAATTTGCGTCATATGTTTACTTCACATTTGATTTTTTGAATTATACAATTTCATAAAGCGATGTAAATTAGATTGTGTCATAGGTCACTCAGTGATTACATTTGACAAGATTTGTAACTCACGCCCATCACATGAAAATTTTAGTAATATTGAATTAATAAGTGAATACGTTTTGTAAAAAATGTCTAAATTATTCGATATTTAAATACAGTTTAAATACTCGTAAAAAACAAGAAATAAATTATAATTAATAACAAAGAAAACGTCTGTTTTATAGAAGATTTATAATAATATTAATTTTTGGGAGTCTTTCATCCCTTGTGTCCCAAGTAGACTATCCTTTACTTTTGTGAGTAGCTGAAGAGCCCAATCTTGGATTTACACGCTCTGGAGGATCTGGTGCAGAGAAAGGCGTTGGCAGTAAAGCTGCCACCGTTTCCCGATGGTTTCTCCTTTTTCCTCCTCCATCTCTATGCGGTGTCGTCTCTGCACTGTGCTTCAAGTCCTGTTGTGCCTTTATTGCTATTCTCCACCTAGGTCTGTCTACTGCAGTCTTCTCTCAGCAATTACTATTATTGTTAGTCCTTTAGAGATTGGTTTTAGGGAATCCAGAAGATTTATTAGTTTATAGAAATGACATATTTTGCCTTTATAAAACTTCTAAAAAACATTTACGGTATACTTTAGCGATGTGAATGAAGTGCGGAATCGTGGAAGACCGAGGAAAACTTGGCATGACCAGTTTAATCAAATTTTAAAGGTCGTTCATGTCAAAAGTTGGAAGAATCGACGTGGGTGTAACACTCGCAGTATGAATGTGAAGGAAGCTTGATACGTGTGTCAGGATCGAGTAGTATGGCAGTCCATACTCTTTGCTTACCCCTTCGCTGACAAGGCGTGACGGTTTGTTTTTGTTGAAAACATACGTTTTAATTTGTTTTAATTATTGATTATGGAGTTTTATGCCATTGTTCTAGAAACAGTAAATAATATAAATTATACAAAAAGTAAAACATGGTTTAGTTGAAAAATATTTTGCACTAGTTAGTTATTTATGTTTAGATAAGAGGAGACTCGATGAGAATAGTAATCTTGAAAACCCGAAGACTTCAGTCGGCCTTAGACTCGCCTTACACAAGCCCGCCTCGGTTAGCCAACAAAGGCGAGCTCCTCCGTATTGTTGGGAATATTTGCATCACCTCTAGACAAACTACAAAGATCACTGAATTGTCCCCATTTCGGATTTAAAATAATTAAGCACGGTGCTCCTCCATTGAGGTGTGGCTCGGGTGTCGCAATGATATTCGCCATTCATCATGTTAGCTCACCACTAGTACCTAATTTACCGGACAAACTTTTATACCGACATTTCAATCTGTCGTCGCCATCGGTACAAGTTCCATACAATGTAAGGTTATATTATTTATCATACATGCTTTTAAATATGAATTTACAACTTATAAGTAATTTCCGTATTATGAGATGAACTATGATACCCACATAATAAACTTGTGCATCTAGTTTCTACAAATGCAGACGAGTGATTCCTTAATATATGTTATTATTATTATTATCATTATTATATTGTTGAATACCTCTTTACATCATGACAGTGCGAGCCAAATCGATGTAAAAGGTAAAGCTATCATGTGAATCTTGTTACTTGTGATAGGTAGTGAATCTCTCGATATTTTTTGTCACGTAAATTCTGCACCACGCCAAATACAGTGTGACAATTATACTGCCATCGCCGAAACTGCCTTCAGGGTGGCTGTCAAAGTACTAACAAACTCGGTTACAAAGGTCGTCGTAGATATAATGTGTCTTTAGGAAAGTTCTTCCTCTATTATATTTTATTGGTGTGAAATATCCTGCCTTGACAGTGCATTATCAAATATCTTCTTCTTCTAATTTTGGACCATTGGTTTGTTCCTGTAATCAGGCTAACTAATCAATCAAATATTCAGACTGTAAATTTGCATATGAATATAATGAGCAGTTCATAATGGTGTTATTGTACCAACCCTTATGTATGAAAGTGAAGCATGGAACTGCAAAAGATGGATAAAATAAAAATAAATAGAGTAAAAATGAGATTTACCCCGAGTATATGGTGTAGGTATATGATAGAGAGTCAAATGCAAATATAAGAAGTGAATGCAGTGCAAATGAAAGTCTTATGAACAGAATAATAAAATGATCATTTATATTGTTTGAGCAAATGGAAAGAATAAGTGAAATAATGGTATCTTAAATGTTAAGAATCACACCGTAATTGCCGGAAATCGAACCCGGGACCTGTGGTAAGGTAGTCCTAGCTCTTGCCACTCTACCACAAAGGTCGTTTTCGTATACTTCACGTGATATATTTTTTGTAAACTTATTGCTTTTTATTGCAATATTTATTATTTAATTGGAATTAAAATTAGTTTAGCTATACATTAATATATATTCTTAAATCACGTTGGACCAAATGATTATTGAGCAATTAGTTTAAAAAAAATGTCTTGAAAAATATTCATACGTTATAAATCAATTGTGTAAAATGTAATAAATCGTACATTTTTTGTTAAAGGTTAAGGCGTTTTAAATGTTACAAAAAAATTGTTATTTGTCATAAAATTCAGGACACACAGTTATGATAAATTATTTTAAGTAGGCTCAAGGTTTGGTTTTATTTTATTTTAAGCCACACTTTTGGAATTCAGGTTTGTAAGAATATATACGTTTTTGGTAATGAATTTACGAATTAGTTTTTTTAAAACTATTTCACAATCTTTTGTATGAAGTATTTAACGTGGGGTGTGACATTATTAAAACTAATATGAAAATAATTTTCTACTTGTTTTTTCACCACTGTACTTTAGTTTTATCAAACTTAACCTGGTTTGATAAAACAAAAATAAAATGACGGAAAAAATAAAGTAGAAAAGTGTTATTGATGGTTGAGGTTTTTGTTTTGTAAAACTCCATTATAATTATTGTATATAATAATAAACGCGATTGTTAAATGGTTTCACTTGATTTAATTCATATAATTACTTATATAAATAGTAGTTACAAATTTGTTTCGCCTTGCGAGAGCATTTTCAAATAGTTTGAAATGTAAAAATGAATTAAATCAAGTAAAACCATTAAACAATCGCGTTTATTACAATACAATACAATAATTAGAAAAGTGTTTTTAAATTATTTTATAACCGTGTGTCTTTTGGAATTGATGCATTATATTATATGGTATTGTATTCTAGTTATCCTGAGATTTATGTAAATCTGCCAATAATAAATTTGTGTTGTGAAATAAGTTATGCTGAAATCCGTGTGATATTACAATACTCCATAGTTCTTGTTTCTTCCAAATTTATGCATTTCTGTCGTATAACACTAAACACGAATTAGGAAAGACATATGGTACATAAAGCGTGTAAGAAATAAATAAAAAGATTTGTTATCAGTTCTTTGTAAATTTATTTTCATAGATACATTTTACAAGTTTCTCTTTCACTCAATATTTATAGCATATCTACAGTTTACATACAAAATGTACAGTTTTTAATTTATGCAGACGAGTTAATGTATGCCGGAATGCAATATTTGAATATTTTTATGTTGACAATTTCACAGAAATGTAATAATGAAATTGTATTATTTTAGGAGAGCAATTTTAAATAATAATAAAAAGCTTCGATAATAATGATTATGAAACACTCCGGTGGTACCGTCGGTATCTACATACAATACAAATTATCAGAATAATATGATACATACGTACACACAACATAATCTGGCCTTAAATACATTCATTCAACTGAAGGCAATCATTTCGTTAGATTCATTATACACTTAATCGTATAGGGTTTCGTAAGCTAGTGGACTCCGCCAGGTCGCTTCGGCCATCAAGAGCCACGAGTGTTGACTCACGGCGAGTATTGTGTCAACAGAGACGCCGAATGAATGAATGTTTCTCGTGCTGTTAATTCATCATTTTTTTAAAGCTTTATCACATCGAATTGTTCAAATTCACAGCTTAATTTTATTTATATTACAATATAAAATAATTATATCTCGTGTTTACGTTCTCGTGTATGCGCTTGCCTTCTGGTCTTAGCTGGTCGGGGACGATGGTGGATGATCTCTGCGGTCGTTAATTAATACCTGTATCCATTATTTCCGGATCCTCCGTTGCCGTTTCCAGGCCTTCCGGGAGGGATGTACTGATTGCTGGGTTTTTGAGATGGGTATCCCTCGTTTCCACCGGATGGTCCGGAGGGGTAGCCTCCAGGAGAAGCTGTGAACATAGAAATCTCATTAAAAAAACACTATAATCGATTTTAAAAAGCAACTCAATAGAGAGACATAAAAAAAACTTGCTTGATAAAGCACAGATCTAATGACTTATATTATCTCTGGACAAATATTTGTTAATATATATTATCTTCAAGTATGATCGAATAATGAGTCGGAGTCAATATTTTACCTGTGGCTTCTTCCTTGCGATTTGCTTCCAGAGAGGCGAGGATCTCAGCTGGGATGGGGGGAGGAGTAGGGAGATGGTCTCCCTGTGGCTGGAAGCCATTCTCATCAGCAATATATGTCACGGTGTAGATTTTACCATCAGGTCCGGGATAGGAGAATGATCCTAGAATAAATTATACATTTCATTAAATCTGATTCTTGCTAATTTATGATACAGAATACGCAATAAATTAAAATGCAAATATTTCTAAGATGTCGAAAGTTTTATTTTATATGTTTGAATATCTATATATATGAAAAGCATTAAATCGTGTGCAAATAATTGTTTGTATTAAGTGATGACATCCGATTAAAAATAGGTGCGTAGAATTTAACGTCTGCCCCTGATCCAAGGAGTCAAGGATTCAATCCTTGATAAGACATTGGTTGTGTTTTACACCATTAGTGAATAAAAAGTATTTTATTCATATTTTTTTAGTGCTTAAATATTGAGATCAATAAAATGAATATAATGTCTAACCAGTTTCGAATATCATGCTGATGAAATAAGTAAGTATTAATATAACTTCAGGTATAAACAGTGCAGTCCTTTTTCATTGAAAAATAATTAATTCGATTAAGCACTATTATAGATTTGAGTGTGCCTATAGTTGTATAGGTTATTGCATTGTCTGGTGGCATTTTCATTTTGCAATATTGTTTACAAAATACGCAAAAAATAAATACCAAATATGCAAGAGATGACCTTACAGAAATACCAGTAAACAATGAAACATGCGAAATATGAAATATTCTTCCTTTGTGCCCCGAACCGGTCTGACATATTCGGTAGCGACTGCAAAGGTCGCCCCACGTGACCCTTGTGCCCGTTCGGATATGCACTCACTCGGCCTTCAAGGGCCCCTCTAATGAAGCGAAGGGACCACTCTATCTGCTACACGCACCGCAATGTCATTATTCCTCTGAAGAGTCATCTGATTTTCTATTAAAATAGCGATGAATTATATTAAGTGCGTTTTAATGGACGGGCTAATCTGCATTATAGAAATAAACAGCTTAGTCATTTCGTAATCTCCGATCTAATTTATTCAAATTGTTCAATAATGGTCATTTTCAATTTGCTTGGATAATGTAGTTTTGTAAAGTTTACAAGACGCAAATCAATAACTCATTCGATTTTTTTTTATCAAAATACAAATTAAAAAAAGAGCTTTTCGATGTTTCATTGTTCTAAGCTGACATAAACACAAACATATGTTTTGATTTTCACCTACTTTAATTTGTATTGTCAACACATACTGCATACCCTAAAATGTTTGTGTAATATGAATGATCGATCGTAATTATATTAATCAGATTTGTTTATGTAGGTATATATAATGATTAAATAAAACAATGTAATTGAACTACTTCCACTTTTGGCTTTATTTCGACAGCAATCGGTTTCAACAGGCTCGCTGACATCGACAGACTGGTTTGTATTAAGGTCTGTATTAATCTTGTAAGTTTCAACTGGATAGTGACATCTATAGCCCAATATAATTTTATTTTATTTTTTAATTCTAAATAATCTACGTCTAAAATAATGAATGACGTGTTATGTGCACAGATTAATTATCTAAATATCCTTAATGCGGCGGTGCAAAGTTAAGGCCACAGCAGAGAGGCCAATAAGTACACCGATGCGTAACAAATTGGATAATTACCGCGGCACGGTAAGTGGAGTCCGTAACCTCTTCTCGCTTTACTATTTCTAAGACCCGCCATCTTCCCAATATTTCCATAAAACGCCGCGCTCTGTAACTGTGTAACACTTTCACCATTGTTGGATACTCGTTTCCTTAAATAAATGGCAAACTAACTGACCCACTACTGTGCGAGTGTATTCAATATATTTCAATGAAATCGCGCGAAATAAAAGCGATTATGAAAAAATGAGAGATTTTAAAATAAAAAATATAAATTTAATGTTAACATACAAATTTTAGAATTAAATATAATAAGTGATGATACTGGGTTAATTTTTATTCTTTTGAGATAATCCATTAAATCCACTAATATTTCAACATTACAGAATTTATTTATTTCTCTATGAGATTATCGCGACAGCTGTTTCGCCAACCAATGTTGACATCATCAGGTGTTATAAACAATTTGACAATGCGTTGTTTGTAACGACAATTGTATAAATATAAAAAATATTTTGTGATACGTATATGTTGATAACCGTTTTTTTAAATAAAACGTTTTAAAATTATTTTTTGTAAAGTTATATATTGTATCAGATGACATATAATTAAAAAATACCTTCCTTTAAAACATTGAAATGTACCTTATTTGGAATCTGTGTTGTGATTTTCAATAAAATGCATCGACATTTTTTGCCAGCAGATCTTGATGGCTTTAAAAGAAAATTAGGTATTTAAACTAATCAAAAATAAAAGAAAAAATCCTGATGATGGAATGTACGATACATTAAAGCATATAAGTTAATGACCGTGATTTTACTAAAAAAATTATCAAGATACGTTTTCATTCTGCTTTGAGTTTGGATTGATTAATTAAATACAGAAATCAAGTAATATCATCAGTCATTCCACGGATGAGGAGTGAGTCGTGTGATACATGACGATACATGACAGTGGAGGACAGACGCATCACCAAGCGCAGCACGAGCCGAAGGTAATGTTTCGATATTGAAATATGATCCGCGTAACCCTAGGGCAAGCCGGTACATTCCTTTCACCTTGCCCCCTGCCCTATCACCATAAAAACTTTTTTGCGCAACGCGCGTGTGCTAATGTATGCTACAAAAATAATTATTCTCGCAGTATGGCGAATTTTTAATTTGATTGATTTGTAAATCGCATTCTTGTGTGGATTTCATATGTATGTACGGAACAACAGAGGCCATTAATATCGCCATTAAGGCATCGATGACTTTAATGTTTTATAAATGCTGTCACAATTTTACAAATCATTACTTTAGCTTTATCATGCGTTACGATATTAATGGACACTTCTGCACCTACGCTAAACTAATAAAGATTTTACACTGTTTTAAAAAAATGTTTTTAAAAGAATTGTTACTCCTTATTGAATAACGTTTATTTCAACCCAGCTTTAGCGCTTCTGCTCGGGTACTAAGTAATCAGTAATAAAATTTCATAATTGTTTGTTTCTTGAACTATGATGTAAAACTCTATTTTAAACGAAAACGTTTGTATTCTAGGCGTTTCATTATTATTTATGAAAATGACATGTGTTGCCTTTTTAAGGCATTATCAAAATATCTTTTGATAATATTTTCAAACATTATTTAATATGTCATTCTCATAAACCATAATAAAACTTCTTGAAATAGACATTTTCATTCATATTAAAATAGAATGCTGACTGAATATGTACCATTAGTATTCTTTAAAATGTATATTATATTATTTTTGAAAGTTTTATTCAATATGATTCATTCTAAATAAATAAATATAAAGAATTTATCATTCTATAAAATAATAAACAATATTTTTCACTCACCTGTAACAGAGAGGATTTCGTTTTCGCTTCCCTTGTTCTTGATTTGTCCCTCCTCGTTCACTTTGATGCCATTTTCAGTTTCATAGCTAAATAAATAAAATTAAAAATTAAAAATAAATAATAACTCTCAACGCGACGTCTACGTAAATTCGTTTTATATTATAAATATTCGCCTAGAAGAACTTTACCGTCATCTCGTGTCGTTCTTGAAAGGTATTTAGTTGAGTATCGAACGAACGTTTAAGGAACATTTAATGGAAATATTTTGAATGCGTCTTGACTAATACATTTTATATGACTTGTTTACTTTAACTATCTTCTTAAAAATTCACGTTATATTTTATTACGATAATGATTAGGATAGAAGTATAATATAATAAAATTCAATCATAAGATATTAAAATATTCTTAGATATTTATGAAGATACTCGTAAATAGTAAGGTGCAAGTAAAATAAATTAATATGAGTCACTTTATTTTAGTCATTTTAGATATGGTTGATTTTTTATGTTTTGTTGGTTAGCGAAGCATTTCAAAACAATCAATGTTTTTTTTTTATAATTGAATCATAAAACAATGATGAATATATGTAATACATTAACTTTTAAACTATTCTTAATTATGCATTAACGTTATATGAGAAGTATTAGAAAACGAAATGCTTGTGGTTCTTGTAAACTAATACAATATACGTTTTAGAATTATATCTTGAATGATCAAAAACTAATCAATAATATTTAACGGATAACAATTTTACATCTACGTGCGAACTTAAGTGCTGTGAAGCATAAATAGTTAACTATTAGGAAATATCTGAAATGGGCAGATCGTGTTGAACCTTTTTCGTGTTAAAGCCAAGAGTCGTGTCCATCAAATGACTTCCACAAGCTTTGGTTAGTGAAGTAAACAAAGGGAACCCCGATCGTTTGCCAATTACTACCGATAAAACCACCGTGCTGCGAATATGATGAGAACAATAATATTGGAATAATAGAACTGATTAAGATCCTCAATCGAAAAGAATAAATATTTCAATGTACTCAGAAATGAACGTGGATAAATTCGCACTTTATGGCATTTGCTATCCCTACAACATCGATATTTATTAAAAACTTATTTTGAAATCACGACGCATTGCGGATGTAATATGTTCCTTCGGATTTGAATGCCCTTTTAATACGTAAAGCTATTACATAATAATATTCAACGCAAGCTCAAATTAAACTGCAAAATTTTAACACCGTTTGCTTCATCTCATAATAAAGGTTTATACTATTGAGTAAAAACAGGTTCATTAAATATCGATTGCAGAGTGAGAATAAAAACTGAATAATTTGCTTTCAGCATTGAACCGAATGTTAACAAAAAAACTCTGTATTTAAAAAGTAATACCATTACAATCGATTCAAAACGTTGATACATACTCGAACACACTTGTGATTTTGTAATTGAAATAACAAGTTTTGGTAAATCGATGTTTTTTTAAACATTGTACACAACACGAACATAAGAACATAAAGTTTCACGAAAGTTCTTGCTGTGAACAAATTTTTTTTTTTCAATGAATCCGCAACTCAAAGTTATGGAAAATATAGAATAAATATATATATATTTTTTAAATAAGTGCATAGATTTTTACGGATAGAAGTAATAGTTTTTTTTAGGATCTTGGATATACATAGTGTGTATATCTTGGATTCTCTTTGACTGACGTTTTGGTGATGGTTGCAGTTTCCATATTTAGGGTTATACGAGTATGATACTTACTATATGTATCATACTACTCTGAACATGGAAAATGTTATGATCTCCGAATCATCAGTCGAATAGAAAGATACACGGATGTTCCTAAGACCCCCAAAAACATACAAACTGTTTTTCATTTTAAGAAATGCATTTGTTATTGACTACTGATTGGTTTTATTATTTTATGTTGAGCTATGAAAATTAACGTACCTGTATTTGTAGGAACCATCTTCGTTGCGTTCGTCAGTTTGTGAGATGATAGCTATGGGGGGCTTCTTGTTCTCTTCCTGGGGGGGATGAAGCCCGTTGCCTCCGGAATTTCCATCTCCAGAAGGCGGCAAGTAGGTGTTCTCTAGTCTTGCTGCCATGCACGACGCCACGAAACAAGCTAATACGATCTGTAAACATTAAAAACTCTTTACATTTTAAAAAAGCTTAAAATTGGAAAAAAAATCAATGTGTTCTTTAAATTATTTCTAATTGTTGTTTAGTTAAAATTAATAATTATTCTATTGTACATTAAGAATATTTATGAGCCAGTATTAAACATTGTGTTGAATTACTAGAACATTAACTAGAGCAAATTTATATGGATAATGACACAAGCAGTTTTTTTTCGACTTATCGAGAATAATCTTGGAAATAACAAATTATGAAAAATAAAACTATACCATTAAAAATATACAAAAAAAAATCCGAAATGACGTTTATGATTCAAATCGAAAGTTTTATATGTTTCATTGAAATCAGATTAATGCTAAATATTAATCAGATCAAATGTTTTAAAAAAAAATGTTTACAGCATAATTGGAAATTTAACGGTAGAGATTTTAAATGTTTGTTTATTTTTTCCAGGTGAACATCTTAATACAGTAATATTAATAATGTGCGAATTTACATTTAAAAAGAAGAAGCCCCTGCTCATCAATTTTGTTTTAGCCGTAAGGCACGAGGGACCTTGAAAGATCGGAGATCTTCGAGAATCAAGTACTGATATAATTGTATGTTATGGTTCAAGAACAATATGAAATATGGATGCAAGAATGCTTTCCAATGCGGAAGTACAAGTATACTGGGCGGATAGGGCATAGTACACCAAAGGTTTGTAAATTTAAAAATGTTTTATATACCATAAATAATTTTTTTTTAAAAACAACATATTTATACCTACAT
Organism: Lepidostoma basale; assembly: GCA_022606425.2. NCBI lineage: Eukaryota > Metazoa > Arthropoda > Insecta > Trichoptera > Lepidostomatidae > Lepidostoma > Lepidostoma basale. The sequence goes on along the minus strand of JAHDVF020000053.1, from coordinate 114,731 downwards.
ACAAGAGTCAAATTCAAAAGTTTAACATATTTTATATATTTTTTAAGGACATAATGAAATATTTTCTATGTATTTTCTATTGGAACGAGTCACCAAGTGCTACAAGAATTTTCATTTAAATGTAAAAAAATGTAAAAAAATATATTTGGTGATTATTAATTAAATTGTAGTTATAATTAAAATTTTGTTGCTTTTAAAATATTTATAATATAAATAAACAAATTTCCTTACGAATTTCATGATGAAGGGTAGTAGTGGTTGGTATAAAATGAAGTAATAAAACAAGTAAGCTATTTCACTCGAGAACAACCCCAAAGGAGAGCAAAGGATGAGACAGTTTAAACTGTATCGAGTTAATGATGATCTACCAAAGGATGCTCCAGTATTTATACGCGAGCAGGCGAGATGTTCTGCACTTGTCTCTATAGCCAATACCTGCATAAGGTATAGTACAAGTACCATCCACTTGCTCGCGATACAGTTTAACCGATCAAACATATGTACTATGTACGTGCATATACCTGTGTATGCGGGAGTGCATCACAAGCAAGTTTCGCTCTATGTTGAGATTCTACAGGGTGGGCGACTTAGAGCTGAACGGTGTGTTTTGACGGAAGCTTTGTATTAGGAAAATTATTGTCTTTGAATATTTTCAAGCAAAATCTCTGAAAGCTCAGTATTAAGAATTATAAAGTGAAGAAAAAAGTCTGTTTTCTAATAGAATAATTTAATTAGTGGCGTGACACGATTTAAAATATAATACATTTTTCATGAATTAAAACACAGTTTTTCACTTTTGGAAGACAGTGTTTTAATTAAAAAAAAATCGTATTATGGAATTAAAATTAATTTGATAATGGTCGAGAAGGCTAAGGACGAATCTTTTTTATTTTATCGTGAAAATTCTAGAAAAAAGTATGGTTCTTTAATAAAAAATATTGGAAATTATTGTAGAAACATGAATATACAATGACAAATACATTTGATAATGCCTTAGAAGGGCGAAACATGTCATAATATAATAAAACAATATAATAAAACTTCTAGAAAAACATAAGTTTTTTCATTCGTATTAATTATGAATATACAATTTTTAATAGTAATTAACCTCATAATTAATTATATGCGTTATAAAAATAAAATAATTATTTTACGTTTTAAGTTTTATATGTTTAATCTCATTATTATAATTATTACCAAAATATAAAATCGCAAAGAAAACGTGTCAAACAGAGTTAAAAAAATTTAACTAGAAAATGAGAGTAGAACTGTAAAAATTCCTTTCATTTCTAAATAATCTATTTTCAGGGATAATTCTAATTATCATACAATTATATTTTAAGCGTATAATCAATTATAATTAAAGCGTATAATCAATTATAAGTTAAAAGTTACTAATTATAGGATGAAAAACATTCAGATCTAAGGATTTACTTTCAATTACGTGTTCCTTGAAATTATACCAACTTGAATTGCAAATGAAAACCAAGAAAATATATTGTTCAAATCGCATATATTGTTCAAATTAACTGACTGCTGTTCTAGTTTGTGCTATTAAAAAAAACGAAGAATTCATTGTATAGTTAAACTTTTCAGTACAAAATCTAATCATTTGTTTTTTTAAATTCAATTTAACAATCCAATGAGTTTATTTATGAATTAAAGCATATCGGTTTTAAAATGGTTCACTTCTGTACCACCCATCCTGTATACCTTGGGCAGTAGGTATATAAAATTACTCCACAAATCGAGTTTTTACTTTATCCAGATTTAAATGTAATTTTCACGGTTAACCTGTTGCTATAGGTCACTTTTTGTGGAGCGATGCGCGGTGGAGGGTTCATCTTCAAGGTCCTTTACTCGGTCACCAGGGTACGCGGGACCACAGGATTCATTCATCTATTACCGGCCACAGACGAAACATCTTCGAGGTTAAGTTCGTTTTAAGATAATCCCTTTTTTGAATCATCGGAAATTTTTGTTTTATTCATATTTTGAATAGCTGATTGCAAATATATTTTAATTGACTTTTTTTGTATTAAAGTAGTACATTTTTTAAAAAAATATTATGATTTTAACTATTGATAGTTTCTCTTATTCATCTTCTTTTTACTCTTGGTCTAGGTCATATGGCCCGTTTGTGACGTCTTGTAATCTTCTCCATCTCTTCGGAGGCCCTTTTTAAAAAAAATAAATATTCTAGTTTTTAAAACATTTTATACATTTTTATCTTTAATTTTTGACTGTCCGATACCGGATATCTGTGATTAAAATGTTTTTTGTTGTTGTTGGTAAAGTTACAATCAATAATTACACTTGATGTATAATGAATTATATAATTTTTTTAGATGTGTTTTGTTTCGGCCGATTTTTCTTAATTAAGTACACAATCATAAATCAATCTTCTAAATAACCTTAGTAGTGCTTCACATATTTTTACTGTTAATGTTTACGTTTCTTTCAATATTCCGTTAACTTTAGTGATATAAGGAAGTTTTATATTCTATCATAAAATAACGTTTTAGTTTTTAGTCATTCGTTCTATGGAACGAGGTAAGCATTGTAAGGGTTAATTCGAATTCTTACCCTAATTTAAGTATCATTAGTTCTCGAGAAATAATAAGACATAAATATAAAATATTCTTATTATAACCTATTCTCGTGTTTGCTTTAGAAACTTGGACAGTGGCTAAGAAATATGAAAGAAGAGAGAAAGGGAGAAAGATAGCGAATTTTGACTGTAACACGGATCTCCTGAAGATTTATAGTGTACAGAGAAGTCGTAACACCTTCGAGCTCCATGATCCAAAATCTTCAAAATGTGTAATGCTTCTACCGAAATCTCAAAATGAAAGTCCAACTTCGACTGCATAAAGAATTTAATTATTTAATTTTGTTTTAATTGGTGTTTATAGCTTTAATTAGCTTTCCGTGTGTCCATAACCATTAAGATGGAGATGGAAAAGGATAAATTAACAAATAATTATGTTGTAATGAAAGTATATGTTAATGATGTAAACGGAACAAGGTATAGATATACACCGAGAAACATGCGTGCATGATAAGGCTGAATGTTGAGGAAATCGAGAAAAGTATGCCGGAAGGAGCAGTGGTACATTATTTCTGCCTACTCCTTCAAATAGACGGCATGATAGTTGTTAAGTTAGTTATTTGGAGAGATTTTTAAATTAAAACAATTGTGACGATTTAAAAAAAAATTAAAACACTGTTTTTTCACTTTTGAGTTTATTATTCTGGACATGTTTCGAAAGCTTACACCTTCATCATCGGGAGAACGATATAAACTATTGATACTTTTCACCCGATAATCAAGGTGTGAGCCTTCGAAACATGTCGAAAAAATAAACTCAAAAGTGGAGGAAACTGTTTAAATTCTTTAAAAAAATCGTCATTATGGAATTCCACGGTGTTAACGCCTTAAGTTTATCTAAAATTAAAACAACTGTGTTTAATAACGTTATCCTTATTATTTATTGTCATTATTTTGCATATTAATTTTTACAACCGGTTTGGTCAAATGTGATCTCAAAAATATAAAAACATGTGAAAAACTATTATTCATAATATATGTGCATTAATAATTAATGGGGTTCGCACGTTTAAGTTGGAAGAAGCGAAAGTGTACCATGTAAATAAATAAGATTTAATTATATTAATTATTATTAGCGCCATTTAACGATATTTAAGCTCAGGTTTGCATTTATAATTTCTAATGACCTGCACCTATAAACCTACCGCAGTTGTGTAATACGAAATCTTATTCAGTTCAATTGGTTTTCATGTTTATTACAGGTATTCGCAGCGTCTTTACAATCCCATTTCAAACGATATTTTGCAAATACACATTATAATGTATAATTTATGACTTTAATTTAATGTCATTTAGACACTTTATTATTACACCTGAAGATGGAGGTCTCCTCCGAAACATGTGATATTTAAAATTTAAGTGGAAAATAAACAACGTTATTTTTTTGCAATTCCATAGTGTAATTTAGACACTTCTATTATATATAAACGATCTCAAATTAATTCACTGGAACAATTATTTTTGCACGACTAAAATTATTTTGTAAATATACGAGTATCACATAAATAAATAAAATTCAAAAACTTTGTTTATTACAACACTTTATCTTACATCTTAATACATGCCATGTTTTAAATGGAATATCATCCCTCTGGTGTAATTATCTTGAACTAGAATTTTTATACTGAAGAAGGATGACAAGCACCCGAAACATGTTTATTTGAAAAAGCGAATGAAAATTTTCTTATAAAACACTAACAGAATATATCCAAAATAAATTAACATAATAAAATAAAGGGATCGCGGAAATGACTAATATAAAAATGTAGATTTTGATACATGAAAGGCATTAATACTGTGGAATTCCATAATATTAAGTTTTTTTTTATTAACAAAATTCTAAATCGAAAATACCGGTCAATACTAAAAAAAACAATTGGAGTAAAATGAAACCTACATAACATTTTTTTAAAATTGTTTTTTGTTTACAATGTTTTCTACAAAATAAATAATTGAATTAAAGTTTTTCTAATATTTTAATAGAGATGAAATTAAACATTTAAGAAAAAATAATTGCGTATACTTAATTTGCAGAAATAATGGACTGCCACAATGTTCTTTCCTGACATAATTTCTCTCGATTTTCTCAACATTCATACATCGTGTTATACCGCCAGTCGATTTTCCCGACTCCCCACGTGGCCAGTATTTCATGTTTTTCCCAGTCTTACTCTATTTCTCGTTCCTGTAACATTGTTAACGGATACTTCGTTTTACCATTACTTCTTCCTTTTATTCTTTCAATGTGCCAAATTCATGAATTTGTTCATAATACTTTCATTCGCACTACATTCACTTCTTTTGTTTGCATTTGTGATCTTATTTTTACTGCGTTCCGTCATCAAGAGTGCCAATCAATTTAGAGTCTACCAAAAGGCAATCGAACTTGTTGGACTAAATTTCAGGGATAAAGTGCTAAATCAAGTAATACGTTCCAGAACTAGAATTGAAGGCTAAAGAAACATAACATAATAAGTATCAGGAGACCATATTAACAGAAACAAAAAAAAAATAATAGTAAAAATGTAATGATCCTTAGCATTATGTTGTGTTGTTTGTCTGTTAAATAAAAGCGGTTTCGAGGAATAGCCATTCCTAGTGTTGATTGGGGTTAAACTATAATTTAACGTCACGATGAAAATTGAAATCTTCTCAGAACCAGCCATAGTTAACATTAAAACTTATGAGTATATTATAAACAATTTTAATAACATATAATTTTGACTCAATATTGTAAATGTTTTGTCACATATTAAATGCATTATCTCATGGAAATCTTGTGAAGTTGATAAAGTTTTGAGGTTTCTCCCCGCCTTCGACGGTTGAAACATAATCCAATAACGCGGGAATTGATAAATAATTCCTTCTAGGCAGCAGATAAATCACTTGACGCAATAGAGTGCTCCGCACCGCTCTCTCGTGACTTGTGCACCATTCTCATTCCCTTGCGGATCCGCGGAGGAGTAGAGACAAATGTCACTCAGTAGCATTGTTACTGACCTGAGTAAGTACTTACGAGTACATCACACCATAGAGAATAATCTTACAATGTAAAGTTTACACGACATCATTACTTGTTCTGTCTTACGGACATATTCTTATTTATTGAACATATACTCGAAACTTAACGAGTTATACATTCTAGTTAATTTCTATAACAATTCTTTGTTGGTAAAATTATCATTTTAATAGGAACATAAAGTTGATTTTTTTTAAATATAATATATTTATGTAATCAAATTATGTACCATTGCTATCTATGCACTTTTGCCATCTCATAGGTAGTTCATCGATCCCTTTACTAAAAAAACCATTCGGACGGGAATCAATAAAATCTTTGAAGTCAGTTTGGACTGCCCCATCGGAATTGAATTTTTTCCCTAGCAAGAAGTTATCCAAATTTCGAAAAAAAAAAAAAATCTGTTGGGGCAAGGTCAGGAGAGTACGGTGGATGTCTTAGACATTCCAATTGAAGCTCTTCTAAATTGGTAGCCGTCTGTTGTGCAGTGTGTGGTCTAGCGTTATCATGAAGCAGCAGTGGCCTAGAGCGATTAAACAGCCTCGGTTGTTTAGCAGCTAGCTTTTCCATCATGGTTTGCAGTTGCTGACAAAAGACATCTGCCGTAATCGTCTGGCCAGATTTAAGAAAACTGTAGTGAACGACACCACCACTAGTCCACCAAACGCTCACAAGTAACTTTTTTGGAGTCAATTTTCGCTTGGGGCATGGTTTGGCTGGTTCGGCAGGGTTCAGCCATTGCGATGAGCGCTTCCGATTATCATACAGGATCCACTTTTCATCACAGGTAATGATTCGATTCAAAATCCCTTCATTATTGTACCGGTTGAGTAATGCAACGCAGCAGTCAACGCGCGTTTGTTCATTTGCTTCACTCAATTCGTGAGGTACCCACCATTCAAACTTTTTCACCTTCCCAATTTGCTTCAAGTGGATTAAAACAGTTTTATCACTAACACCGCAGCCTGCAGCTAACTCGGACGTGGTTTGCGATGGATCCGCTTCCACAATAGCCTTCAATTCTTCATTATCAACTTTGGTCTCCGGCCGTCCACGGGGCTTGTTCTGCAGGTCGAAATTTCCAGAACGAAAACGTTGGAACCAAAAACGCACTGTGTTTTCTTTTGCGGCACCGTCGCCATACACATCATTAATCCTTCGAGCCGTTTCTGCAGCACTGGTGCCACGGTGGAACTCGTACTCGTAAATAACGCGATATTTCAAGTTTTCCATTTTGTAAACTGAGTGACGTAAAGAAAAAAAACAATTAAGGAAAAAACAAATGAATAATAATTTTCGAAACACAAATACTTGAGTAAATAGCTGTATAAATTTGAATTTGGAATTCCTTACCAAAGAGAAGATATTTGAGATCAAAGTTGCCAGTACGGCAAAACGCCAATTTTATATGTAAGGACCTAATATAAGTATAATATTTTATGTACAAAGTATATAAAAAAGAAGAAGAGAAATAAAGCATCATAACAACACAAGTATGGCGAATATAGAAGAAGTTCATTATATATTTAACACTTCATACGACAAAACATTTTATTTGGGATTCTTAAGGAAAACTAAATTCCATTAAATTAAGATCAGTCAACGAAGCCGGGAAAAATAGAAATATTTATTAAGCACAATCTACATAAATAATGATATAAACATGTAAAGACAATTTTAGATGGAATTTAACAAAGAAATATGGCCTACATTGGTAGTGGCATAAATATTTGCCATCTTCCTATAATTGTTAACTCTTCGTTTCTAATTGTTAACTTATGAGACACAGACGACATATTACAGATAGTAGCAGTTTTAGCGATTCATTTGGACACATGTTAGATAAACAAATAATATATTAAAAGAGGAAGAAAAATAAAATCTTAAGAATCGAGATAAAATATGTTCCGATAAAAAACAATTCGACATAATGCGCCGCACAAAATATTGTCATTACATGTTAGCGATCTGTCAAATGGAAGACATCGTAATATGGGGCTGGAAAAGACGGTTGTATTGGTAAGACCACGTAGATAGGATGGATGATTCCTCACGTAGTTACCCACAATATGCACGTGGGATATCGGGTGCCAGCAGGAAGACACCAAAAAAGACACAATGAGAGTTAGAGTTCCATTTCCTAATAGGATGACCTTCATTCAAGAACAGGCTTTTTATTATATTATTAGATTAAGAATAAGATGACGAAGAAGAAGAAGAAGACATGGTTGCTTTTGCGTGGGTGCAAATATTTTTTTAATGATTTTTTTTTCTGAAACCTTACAGGTTATTAGAGTTACTTTTGATTATAATTTTTTTATACAACAGGTTGTTTGAATCCTATTAATTTATAATTTTTTTTAGCTATTTTATCAATTCACATGACATATGATAGGTAACTTATCTATCGCCATTTTATTGACACGTGAATTCTATACCAGACCAAAGACAGTGTGACAATCACACTGCCATCGCCGGGAATCGAACCCGGGCCCTTCCGAGTGGCAGTCAGAGCTCTTACCACTCTCCCACGAAGGTCGGCTTTTTATAATACTGACACCCAGATTATCTCATATAATACGTGACCTGTCAAAAAGTACTAAGCGCCGAGGATCTAATTTGAATCCTTCGTATAAGACGTTAAGCATTACCTTCATACGTAGATCAAATTTATGTACAAAATTGTATTAACATAATGAAGATGCGTTTAAAATTGTGAAAGAAATGAAAAAAGATAAGTAATTAGCAGAAGAGACAACACGATAGATATGTACGCCTTAAATAATAACATGCTATTAATTTGGGCACACTTGGGGTGTCCTTGATCCACTTGCAGATGTGGGATTATTATCGCTGTTCCGTATGCCCGAGTTCCAGTTGGGAGCAAGTGATCTTTAGCCAATTCAGGGGTATAGGCGGCGCCGGGGATGTTTGGAGCAAGGTCACCCTACTTCATTCATCATCCACAACACCTTCTGTGCGAATGTGAAAAACAATTACAAAAAAATACTTTTTACATGAAATTAATATCGAATTAAAATGTCCAATTAAAAAAAATCGCTTAAGCTATGTTTTCTTGATTTTCAATATTTATAGTGTGAATGAGTATTTACTGAACCTAAAAATTATTTGAAAATATATACTGTTTATTTTTATATATTTATTTGTGTTTTGTGTATTGTTAATATTCCATATAAAATTTAGAAAAATATTTTAAAGTCCGTTTTCTATATGTTCTATTATAATTTACGCGAGTGACATGTTTCGCCTTACTGGGACATTTGAATATATTATATCATATTTCTTTTTTTAATATAAAATAAACAAAATATTTTTTAAACAGTTCAATATTTATATAGAGCTTATTTTTCTCGGCATATTACGAAGGTTTTATACCTTCATCATTGGGAGAACGATAAAAACTAAGAATTATATCGTTTCCCTGTCAAAACATACCAGAAAATTAAAAAAAAATAGTGTTTGATGTCATAAAAAAATTCATCAAAAAAATATTACAATTTTAAGATATATTGTAAATAATGCTTTAAATATAGTAATTATTGATATTTACTTCAAAAAACAAAGTTTTATCCAACCCAAATTAAGCACCCACCGTTATCAGTCAATTACTCTTTGTCGCTACCTATAGCAGAGTGACATAGAGTAATTGACTGTTTATGACACAGAAGTTCCATATTTTTATCTGGTAAAAAGGTCATATGTACGTATGGCATTTATCGGTACACCTGTTACTATCAACATATAACATATATGTAACGAAGCCTGGAGTTTAATATATCATAATAATAATGATAATGATACGTTTTTTTTAATTTATAAAATAATGTTCTAGTGCCAATCCTTATGTATGACAGTGAAGCTTGAAACTAGCAAAAGATGGATGAAAAGAGTATAAATTCCGTAGAGTTGAGATCACTGAGAAGAATGTGCGGGAAAACGATTTATGAATGATGAAAAAAGGAAAAAAAAATTTGATACTTGGGACTTTTGAAATATTCAGTTCTCAATTAAATTAAGGAACTTATTAAGAATGTCAAAACTACAATTTGTTTTTATTCTCATACCTCTCTAGCTTCCTCCACATTTATACATCGTAACATGTAAGCTCGTCGATTCTTCCGACTTCGAATGTGACCGCCTTTCAGTATTTGATTGATTTGGTCATGCCATGCTTACCTTTGTCTTCCACGACCAGTATTCTCTCGTCCATTCGTTCCATATGTCCAAACCATCTCAGAGATCCTTTCTTTATTTTACTTATGATGCAATCATCTGCCTTACATATTCCGTCGTTCGATATACTATCATATATCGTTTTCCCGCACATTCCTCTCAGTGATCTAATTTCAACGGCATTTATCCTATTATGCTTTCATCCTTTTTTGCCAGCTCATAGCTTTACTTCCATATATAAGGGTTGGCAATAGAACTCTATTACGTTAATGCTAATATGAAAAATAGGTAGTATGAATTGAAAAACTCAATTAGTTATGACACTCGATATACATTACATTATAATATGTACATAGGTTTAAACCTACTTACCTCGTTCTAAATTTATGAAAAAAAAAGTCGTGGACGTAGTTGCATATAAATTTAAAAACTATACTATATCAGTTATATTAAATCTAGCTAGATTAAAGGAATGAAAATAATTTCATTTGTTGTGTATTATTTATTATATTTTGAAATAAAAGGTGATATACTATTTGTTTATTAAGTAAATATATTTGAATAATAACAGCATCAAAGCATTGACTTAAAACATGTTTTTTCTTGACACTAATTAAAGTTGTGTTTCTCCTTATCTTTTGCGGAAATTTTATCAACGATTACCCAATTGCAGTCCATCTGGTTGTATTTGCAATCGTCATCTTACTCATCGCAATCTGTAAAATAACATAATAACCACAAAATCATAAACGTTTTGAGCTGCCATCATGATGATATTCAACGTCGGGAGGACCAGACATGACATCGAAAGAAGAAGAAGAAAATAATTATTTATTCACCTAATACACCAATTTTTGAATGTTTTAGGTTGATCAATGAAAAAATGTTTTCTAATAAATATTTGGTGAACGAAACCGGTTGGTTCTTTAATAAAAAATTGAATTCAAATATATTTTCATTTTCTATGAATTTTAAATTTGGAAGATAAGTCCAGCGTGATAGACCCAGTTTAGAACTAGTTTAGAACTATTTGGAACCTTTGACGTGATAATACCTCGTTAATACATTTTGAGGACACATTACAAAAAAATGATATATAATTACAAAATGTTAAGATTGGGAAAAATACTGAAGTAAGGCAAAATTTGAATCTACAAAACCTTCGTTCGGTCTATAATGACATACGGAATTGAGACGAGAGCTGACACCATCAGAACAAAAAGTCTTCTAAGAACCACAGAAATGAAGACCTACTAATCCATTGCGGGAAGGACACTTCGAGACAGAATGAGAAATTCTGAAATAAGCAAGAAGAGAAACCTCGTTGAGAGAGCATGTCCTGAAAAAGTGATGGGTAAAGCGGCGAATAAAGAACCAACAGGAAATCCATCTCCAGGAAGACCACCATAAAGATGGCGGGACAGCTGGACATATACGTCTTAGGAACAAGAAATATCAAGACACAATTCTAAATAGAGCAGAAGAAGAAGTAGAAGAAGACAAAATATTTTCGTTTAATGATTGTAAATAGTTGAATATAATTTGATAATACCTCAGACGGGCGAAACATGTCGGTCACGTAAAATATAATAAAACATCTAGAAAACAGGCGTTTTTATTCATAATAACTGCATTCATGAGATTATTATTTGTATTTTCTCAATTAATTTAATTATTTTTTATGCAATTAAATTTTTAAAACAGTTGTCAAATTAACCTTTAAGGTTTATTAAACTCATTATAAACGACCCCTTGAATCCATTTTCACATACCAAAACACGTATTCTTTTGAAATTCAGATTACAGATTGTACGGTGACGACAGGTATTTGTCCTTCTTTCGTTATCTTTGCTTAATCCGTACCAATTACAGCGAGATTGCCGAAAATATGTCTTTAAAATTAACCAATCGGTGGATTCGTTTATACAAATAAAGTAAGATAATCAAAAGCACTCTATTACTATGCCAATAATAAAGCGACAAGATAGGTATGCCCGAAACCTTGATATTCTTAATTTATTAAGTATCGAGACGATCTATATACAATATATATAGTGAATGTATGCGTACATGCATTATACTCGTATTATATTATATTTACCCGTACACTCGTACATATTCTGAATATTCATTTAATTTGTATACAGTCAGCTACAAAGATTATAAAGAAGGCATTCAATTGTCAATACATGTTATATACATACATACTCGTATATGTATATATTTTATGAATTTTATAAAAAAATCTATTTTTTATAATAATTATATTTTTATGTTTTTCATATTCAAAGTCACCAAATTTGTATCAGAGTGAACTCAAAAAATTGTATCATTGTTTTACCAAAAAATAATTTCTATGGATACACGTTGTATTAAAATTTACAATATTTTCGGAAATCAATCATTAATGGTTATTGAGAATAATTATATTAAGCAAAATTACGTTTGTTCGCGTTTGTACCACACAATGTTATTCGTTACTCAAAAAACTTTTTCGAAACAATCTATTTTCATCTTTTGAATTCTTCATTTAAGTTTGAATAAATATAATTAATAACATTATTATTACAACACTTTATTTCACTTAACACAGACGTGTTTCGGTTATAACATTACCTTTATCAAAGTACACAATGTAGTTTAAACACTGATAAAGGTAATGTTATAACCGAAACATGTATGTATTAAGTTAAATAAAGCGTTATAATACTTATTGCAATTATATTTTTTCCAAATATTAATCCACAATACAAAGTGAAGGCAAATGCAGAGGTAATAGAAAGTGAAGGCAAACCTTAATAAATGGCTTGAGTTACGTAAAATCGGTAATAAAAGATTACGATATAAATGCAAATTGATAAAAGTCGTGAAATTATTTTTTTAAATGCATTTTCTATTAACATTAAAGGCCCAAGAGGCAATCCATGAGACAGCAAAGATACCAGACTTTGCTACAAACCTGAAACTTTTGACAATGATGTATTTTTATTAAACCATTGTATTTAACATTATAAATAATTTACTTTAATCGTATTAACTTTACTGTTTTATAAAATAATTTAACTTTCAATTTTATTTATTTTAATGACAAGAAACTTGTGGACAAAAATCCTAACGGAAATGATTTAATAACAAGAAATATTAATTATTCAAAACAAAGTTTGTTCGTTTACTTGAAATTATTTACTTTGCCACGTTTCGAAGGTTGAATACCTTCATAATTTATTAGTTACCTCTTTGGTTCTCCCAATTATAAGAGTATAGTACCTTCGAAACAAGTTAGATAAAATAATTCAAAATTAATAAAAAACATAGTATTTAGATTCACGATCATTTATTTATTTTACAGTCGTTTTAACATTAAACAATCGATATTTAAACACACATTTGTAAACGAAATGTAAGGCAGATTTTGCAGAAATGCATAAGCAGATAATTGTATCATAAGTAAAATAAATAAAAGGTTAGTTAGTTAATTATATTTGTAAACGATATAAAATAAAATAAAGTGGTTTTCTTCTATGTTTGCCATAGCTTTGTGTTGTAGATGTTTCTTTTTTTATATGCTTTGTATACAATACTCACATTTATTAAAAAACAAATTGAATGACTAACTAAAAAAAAGTTTCGGACTAACCAGCCCTTCCATCAGTGATATTATATATTTTTTTTAATATCATAAACATCTGTCAAAATGACCATATTTGTAAACAATTTTATAAAATTTTAAATATTTATATAATATCACTGATGAAGGGCTGGTTAGTCCGAAACATGTTTGATATTTTATTTTTATTTTTTAAATAAATTTGAGTGTTGTATACAATGTATATAAAAAAGAAACATTAAAGAGGTTTTCATTCAATTAAAAATTAAAACTTTTCGAATGTGTGTTCTTTTGTTCACATATTTATACATTGATTTCTAACAGACATTAATACTGTGGTATGTATGGCAAAGATCCCATCTCTTAAAGTGACCGCAACAGATTCCAGCTGACCTTGCTACCTTTACTGAGGAGATGATCACATAATAACTTTATAGCCGACATATCGTAAACTAGTGCAACGTGTTGTGTGTATCGGGTATCATCGTAAAGTATCGGCCGTGGTCATTATCAGCTGGAGGTTCGTGAGAATAAAAAAAAATTACTCGCAATAATATAATTCAAATGTGTCGTTGGTTAAAATTTAATAAAATTTCCAGGGAGAACTTCTTCATTTTTATAGTATGGTTTATAGCATCGGTTCTCACGATCTTCTGGAACACCGCATCCTTTACAAGAAAAACAAGAAAAATATTTTCTAAAGCCCCCTCTCCAGTTATGGCTATACCAATTATAAAAATATGATTACACATTATTAATATGAATTTAATGGTCCATTGTTTTGGCCGAAACACTACGATACTTTAACATTATAAACTGTTAAATTAAAAAATTATATTTTACGCGACAGCTGTTTCGTCAACCTATGTTGGCATTATTGTAACACCTGATGATGTCAACATAGGTTGACGAAACAGCTGTCGTGTTATATAAAATACAATTGTGATACATAAAACAAAGCTTTTTTTAATTTAACAGTTTATAATATGAATTTAGAATCACATCGTTGAAATTAAAAATATTATCAAATGTATTAGACATGTTTTTCTTTTGTAAGTGAAATAAATTGTTTCATGAAAAAATATTATTTTTATTATTTTATATATACAACAAGGTCGTTTGAATCCAATTACTGTACACTATTTTTTAGCTATTATAGTGATTCTCATGATATGTCGTAGGTAGCTAATCTATTGCCATTTTTGCCAGTGAATTCTACACTAGACCAAATTCTACACTAGATGTTACAATCACACTGCCATTGCCGGGAATCGAACCCAGGACCTTCGGTATGGTTGTCAGAGCTCTTACCACTCTGCCACGAAGGTCGTCACGTCAAACATATTTTAAAAGTGTTTAATTGTTATTTTATGAAACAGGTACCCCACTTGACTGTATAACGACGTTTACCTCTGGACCCGCAACCACCCCCATGGAAAGCCCTAGCGCACGCTGGGGGTTGGTACCATCCGTATTAGGAACGTAGGGTTTATAGTATCCTGAAATATTTATAGTAATTATCTCATTTTCTATCATGGTCATCAGAATGCTTTGGTTTTACTTATGACATAAATAAGTATAATGTTTAAAAAAATATTCAATATTTAACAAGGATTATTTATTTATTGTAAATTAAGGAATTTTCATTCATCTAGCATTATATTTTCTGTGTCATCTAGAGCAGTGTTTCCAATTTTTTGTGTCATATTTACCTAAACCTTTATTTAAATTTATTGTGCCCTTATGTAATTTATACATTGTTTTTCATTTTAAAAAGAAACTTGAATGTTGTTTTAGAAAGAAATTACAAGGAAGTTGTTGACGAAACGCAGTAAGTAAATAAAAAAAAACCATTTAATTGAGAAATAAAATTCAAGTTTGAAATAATTCTAATGAATGATTCTCTATATTATTTGAATAATTTACAATTATTAATTATTTACGTTTAGCAAGATCCTTGCGGTTGCTGCAAAGAGATTTATGAATATGTAAGATTAGAAATTAGTTATCTTCCACCTTAAAACTTAAGACGAGTCCATTACTGAATTGGTCAATGTGGGGTATTGACCCTACGTTGGGAAACACTGACCTAGAGCATATTCACTGAGTGTATTGTTGATTTTGAAATTTAAAAGACTTCATAATCTCATTGATTTGGCTTTTTTATTCCAGAAATATGTTTTTTTTCTGTTATGCGGAAAGCATAGTAACAAATGACCTGACGCAATAAAGCTATAGCTTGAGATATCTTCTTGTCTCCTTATTCTTAGTGTAGGCCTAGTGGCCTGTTTTTTAAGAGGAATTGGCCTCCTACGAAGTCGACTCCCAGCTGTTGATCCGTCTCTTGGTGGTCTGCCCGGGGGCCGTCTACCATAGGGCTGGTCATGTAACACTATGAAGGGGAGTGTGGGTGGATTCATTCTCCTCACGTGTACATTACCAGTATCTTCTCCTTTGCCTTCCCCACCTAACGACATCCTCGACCTCGCATATCTATCTTATTCGTGTATTCCTTATCCTCTCTTGCAGTGTCTTGCCAGATATATATCTGAGCGTCTAAATGTCGTTTCCTTGATAATGGGAGAGCTATAACCATGTCAATCATCATATTATCAGGGTCTCCTATATAAATTAAAGCAAATTCACGTGAAAGAGGAGAACTGTGAATATCTATCCAATATGTAAATATTTTTTTAAATTGAATAATAATGTTGACACGTTTTTTTCACAAAGCCTAAATATTTAATGTAATTGCTAAACGCGGTGCGGTACGCCGCTGTGCACATTAATCAAAGTGCCGATGAAACATATTGCAGTACCTGCCCAGACGTAGGTAGGTACTGCGAATAATGCAGCCGCCGCAGGACAAGGCGCATCGCTGGACATCTTGAGCCGTTTGTGAGGACAACTTTTACTTTTACGAACAGGGTACCTACTTCAGTACTAGACGAAGGACGCAAAAATACCCATCACACTGCCCATCGCTTTTATTTATAATGGATACCTTTTGACTACACCATCGCTTGGCAATCTTCTTTACTGTACACGGTGATAAAAAAATTATTAGCCCCCATCAAAATCGCTTGATATTTCACAAAATTATTGGTTTTCCAGCTAAAGCTCTCAGATTGCATTATAAAATACATTTTTATCATTTGTATTGAAATTGTGTTTTATATAAGTTCTTACTATTCAGTTTACGTCAAAAGTATTAATAAATTCACAAATCACTGATAATCAATTGAATATTATATTTCTATTGATATAATAAATCGAATATTTTATTTAATTCAAATAATTCACTAAGTCAAAACAATGGATACTTACGGAGAAAAAGAAAAAGAAAATACATTTACGTTTTGAATATTTTTTTTTTACATCTGTCTGATATGTTTCGTTTTAGAAGTTATGATAAAAAGTAAATAATTACACATGTTTATACAATGTAATGAATAATTAAAAAAATAAATATCCAAGTTTATAATTGTTATAATCGTTCAAAGACAAATGAAGCTAGTCACAATAATATTAAAACTGTCTAATAAAATCTTTCTATACCAACATATGTATATTTTATGTAAGAAGGACCACATCAAAATTTCATAGTTGCTTTTTGAAAATCAAATGATCAAAAATATTATATTAAATTATATTTCATTTTTACCCCCTGCAAAAATATTTTTTATTCGGATCACCGTATAAATAAAATTTATGCTTAATTAACTTCCAGAACATTCCAATAACACTCGGCCTTCCGCATTTCCCGTCTGCTCCATTATTTTTAAGTACAATACCCCCCGGGTCAAGATGAGAATCTCAAGTGGGTAGGTGCGTGAGTACTTAAAGAATTATTAATAAAGTAATGGGAAGAGAAGTACCTACGCAATTGAAAAGGGGAAAATCTTCACGGTTGAAGCGTTCGCACCGAGGTAATCAATAATGATGAGAGATGCAGTTTCATAAACCCTGTTCATCACCACTTGTTATAAGGCATAAATAATTAATATAACATTGTGGATACATGGAATATAACATACAGTGCTCGATTTCGTGTAATATGTAAGTATTTATTTTAAATGCTGTATAAATGTATTTTTGCGTTCTGCATGCGTTCTGCATGCGTTCTGCTAGTTTGTACTTATGGTCTTGAAACTATAACATTGTTCAAACAAAGTGCCGAGAAACTACGAGTGACCCAAAAAACCATGGAAAGATCCATCTTAAGAATAAGCCTAAGAGACAGAGTCAGAAACGATGCGGTGAGAGAAAAAACATAGGTCACTGACATCATCCACCGGGTGGCAACTCTAAAATGGCAATGGGCAGGTCACGTAGCCAGAAACTCAGATGAAAAGTGGACAAGAAGACTGCTGACTTGGAGACCGTGGACGGCAAAAAGAAGTGCAGGGTGACGGCAACTACGGTGGAAGGATGATCTGAACAGACACGTCGGAATAACCTGGATGCAGTCTGCACAGGACAGAGTGACATGGAAGCGAATGGAGGAGGCATTTGTCCAGGAGTGGACGGGAATAGGCTGAGGAAGAATAAGAAGAAGAAGAAATGTATTGTTATGTGCCTTAATCACTTTTCTTTAAAAAAAGTAACTGTTATTAAAATGGTTAAGCTAATAAATTTGTGAACAGGATTACAGGAAATCGAATCGGAAGTCAAATCCTCGTAAAAAAAACTTAAAAGCACTCGAAACGTTTTGTCAAGACTTAAATTGACTAAATTCTTGTATAGTGTTAAAATAAATGCATTTTTCGCAATATGCAATGAAATGAGATTGATGAATTATTTTAAAAGCAAACAGTTTTGCTTCCAATGTCTATCTGTAAAATCTAAAATCCCAAATAACGGGAAATGGCCAGGCGAAAGAAGAAGTCTACATGTAAAACTGTTCTAATTATTTTAAAACATCCATAAAAGTCACACGATTGAACATATGAAGCCAACTTCCAATTCAAAAAAACCATTCTACAACTTCCTCTTAAAAATACCCACGTCAATTATTTGAATTTTATGTGCCAGGAAAACTCTTCCCGGTTCTTCCATTATACTGAAGTCGCACACATTACGAATAACTGATATTATGCACTTAAGTTTAAAGTGCCGGAAAATTATTGATGTATCTGATTGATGAGTGAATTTGCAGAAATTTATATAATATATTTAGTAAAAATATTATCACGCAGGCTTGCGACCATTATGGTTATCGAGACCTTGGAGATTGCAGACCGGAACGAGGACTTGCTCTTCCCAAGCCACTTACGCAGTTTCGAGAAACCTGAAATCTTCCTCATTCCTGATTCTTACTGTGGCCATAATTTCACTTGTTTTACAGATTAAAGTACGAACATGTTTTTTTCTGACCTTTAAATGTAATTGGAATATCAATGATGTTATGTTTAATAAGTGCATACATGAAATATATTTAGTAAACGACACATATTTTCTTCTGTGCATGGTGGTTCGTTTGGCATTATTGGAATTAATTTAATTTTTGTCTTAATTAATTAATTTAATTAGTTAATTTTTTAATATATATGCTAATTACCACACAGAATTGATGCTTATACCATGAAAACTACTTGAGACACATTGAAATCAATAAATTGAGTTAGAAATTGTTGTCGAAAGGATTGTTTTAACTATAGTTATTAAAATGAAAATCAGTCACTTTATATGGTAGCACGCCAAGGAACAATATAATACCTGAAGGGTTTTTGTTTTTTGAAGTGTTTCACAACCTAAGACATTAATACTTCTCTAAAATAGATTACCAGAGTTGGAAGGAATCAATATCATGTACTTGGTAAATGATTAATAAATAAATAAATATTATAAAAAGCCAAGTGAGACTGTGCGGATCTTAGGAATGATCAAAATTGATAGATACACTGACTAATATAAAAATATATAATTATCATAATACTAATGATGTTCTTTGAGCCAAATTATAATTAAATAAGTTTCCGAGTTTCAAATATTTTAAAATAGACTACATTGAAAATTAATTTTTGCTAAAAAAAAAGTTAAAGTCACAAAAATACCAATTACAATTCTATTTTTCAATGAGAGAAATTTGTTTTATTTATTGTATCTTGAACAATATTTCAAACAATAAGAAAATAAAAGTGAATTTTAGTACCATGTTTGATCGTGTTATTTTCTGCTCTTTGTATATGTATATATAATATGTTTAGTAAAATGAAATCACTTTTCTTCAATGATAACATAAATTTGAAACTCCGCCAGAGAATGATCAAATGCTATGTGTGGTCTGTTTTATTGTATGTTTGTGAAACGTGGACCTTGAAAGTCAACTAAATCAACAGATTGAAAGCATTTGAAATATGTATTCCCTGGACAGACATGTTTACCAATACCGAAGACCTGAGACGAGCTAGAGTTGACAGGGAGCCGACATCAACTATCAAGGTTCGGAAGATTTTACTTCTGGGTCATGGACAGCGTGGAGAAAAGTACCACCCTCTCCAACTGATATTGGAGGGGAAAATTGAGGGACGCCGAGAGCCCGCTAGGAGATAGATGTCCTGGCTGCGAAACGTGAGGGAGTGGACCGGCATCCGAAGTGTGGAGGAACTGTTCCGAGTGGCACAGGACAGGGACAGGTTCGCTGAGGTGATCGCCAACGTTGGAGGACCCGGCAGGGCACTTGAAGAAGAAGAAGAATATGGTTAGTTTATATTGTATAGTTCTACGGATGATGAAGATATTTTATTACCATCGAAATCTTAACCGAAGCAAAAAAAAATAGTTTAATTAGATATTGCAGTAAAAGATGTTGATATCCGCGATCGGTTATATCTGCAAGGAATCAAGTTGGACATTAACGTTTATTACTATACTTATTCATGAAACATACATATTTAGAGATTACCCACCTCTGAGAGAGACCTTCGCATCGTTGCAAGAAGGGACATTCTTCATGCCTTTTTTGGAAATACTTTTTGTAGGTAATCTTATAAATTAATGAATGCTTATCATTGCCATTTAAAAAAGTGCGGAGTTCTTCAAGGTTCCCTATTAACAATGATTATAATATGTGCATGCTTTATATCCCTTCGGAAAGACGGCGGAGTGGTGTTGAGTTAATTAGTTGGAAAACAGATCCATATGTATGGTTGCAACAGTTCCAAATATTAAAACTAAGTTTACCATTTTATTAATAATTTATTGAGCATCATATTTTCAGTGACGTTTTCATGTAGCAATATCAGTGTTGCGAGTATATTTATCGCGTATAAATATTAAGAGGTTTCGAAAATTCTGAAAAAATATCAATAAAAATGCAATTATTACAAGGATATCATGTACTGTGCTTGTTTATATAAAATACATTTGGTGTACTGTGAAACAAACTCAAAGTTGACCAATTATTATTATGAGATAATATCAATCAATATTATTATTTTGTTGAATCTTTCTTGGCATCATTACTGCGCAAGCCAAATCGATGTAAAGGGTACACCTATTATCATGATTCACATAACATGCGATAGGTAACTAGTCTATCGCCATTTTATTGTCCCATGAATTCTACACAAGACCAAAAATAGTGTAACATTCACACTGCCAACGCCGGGAATCGAACTCGGGATGTCAGTCAGTCCTTCGGTGTGTCAGTCAACGCACTTGCCACTCGGCCACGAAGCTCGTCAATAGTAAAAGCTTAGAAGTATACGTGTAACAATATTTTAATAATAATTTAATTAATTTTCAACCTAATGTTTCTTCATGCAACGCTTCAGTAAGTAACTGATTTTTAATAAGTTACTTATTCTTGACTTCAAAGATCACACAGTAATTGCAATATCAGTAACAACTATTAGCTTATGCACATATCATGCGTCAGCTTCACGTATTAAAGAAGTAATCAGAAGCGCGAGCCCATTCAAATTGTTAGCATAGCTTCTTGAAACTAGAATTCCGTAATGCCGATTTTCCTATGAATTAAAACTCTGTTTTTTTTTTCATTTTTTATTATATCTTTATGTTTTGAAAGTTGTATACTTTCAACAATAGAAAGTTTTATATTTTTCCTTGGTTTTAGAAGGTATAAGACTTTCGAAACATATCGAGAAAAAAAAAAATTTTTTTAGTCGATTGTAAGACCTGACGACGGTAACATCGGTTAGCGAAACAGCTATCGCGACAAAATATAATCAATTGTGATATTTATAACAAAGTTTTTTGTTTTAACAATTAATAGAAAAATAAACCTGAATGTGAACCCGTGCTTTTATTTGGAGTTGGACGTCCCCCTACCCGCTGGACCGGTGATCTGAAGAGAATTGCTGGCATGGATGGAAGAGAGCGGCTATGGATAGGGGGCGGTGGCGTGCTTTCGAAGAGACCTACATTTAGCAGTGAATGACAGACGGCTGATGATGAATTATGATTTTTTAATTGTAAGAGGTAATGATTGATGTTGATCAATGCCAAAGTGCAGCTTAAAGCTTGTATGTTGTTAATTAATTGTATTAATTGCATTTGTGTTTCTTGAAGCTTAAGTGATTTTGTATCGGTATCCTTTTTTTTTATTTTTGAATGTATCAAAATTAAAATTTGGTGAAATTTTTTTTTTTTAAATAGCCCCTAAAAATATTTCACCTATTATAACCGAAGATATATTCGTCCCGGTGAAAAAATATTTTAAATATTCCACCAAAATATTACACAATTCTCAGTCACTTTTAAATTTTGATATAATTGTCTGCACGTTGAGAATAATAAATTTAAAATTGGCACAAAGATAAAAAAAAACAGTCTCTTAATTCTAAAATATAGGTTTGTTTCAAAATGGCGCTCATGGGCGGCTGTCATTTGAAGCTTCTCACAAAAAAATTAAATTTCTGCATTTTAGTAATCCTTCAAGATTAAAAACAGCTCCATATACTAGTATATGTATCATCATGAGTGGTTTATTGTTTTTTATTGGTGCACACTGTCATACTCAAATTGTAAATCGCTCAGCACGCCTTCCCATCAGCCAGCCAATTAAAATGACAACATCTGCCTGAATAGGCTTTTACCTCCGGTGCCGCCGCCACAGTTTCTGACCATCGTAATCGCTCACTCTCCATTTTGCTGTTGCTACCATCTGACCCGCTGCCATCTTCAAGTCTGCTGGCGTTCCTAGAACGCCTCCATCACTTGCTTCTCCTGCCGCCGTCGACGCCGCCTCCTCCTGCACCGCAGCCTCTCCCTGTCCTGCCGCCTCTTCCTGCCCCGCCGCCGCCATCGCTGCCGACCCGCTGTTTACTCACACGCTTCATGCCTAAACCTTTCCTTTCCACCATCCTTATCCCATCTTGTATCTCAACCTCATTGCCATATCGGTCCCCACCCAAGGCCACCGGCCCACGCCCAAGGCCACTCTTGTTTCATTTGGTTCCATATCCAAGACCAACCGGCCCCCTCCCAAGGCCACTCCCTGTCATCGTCCCTCGGTCTCCTCCCAAGACCTCAGCCCCTTTCCAAGGTCATCACCAACCCCTCCACACTCCTTTCTACCCTGGTAGTCAGGTCCAAATGTCGGACACAACCCACTACATCCTCTAAGTTACCCTCCCCTCATCATCCAACAATATCCAACTTCATCTCCAAGAAAGAAATTTCCAACATGTGAGGGAGCAATAGCCTTCGGGGTGGTTTTCCCGAAAAAATATTATCCAAGATCTAAAATATATCATAACTGGTAATTTGTTTCCATTTTTAGATTACAGAGTATTAAAAAGAATTTGTATGTATTTTGTTAGGAGATTATAAACGTTACTGGTTACGTATGGTAATTATTGAAAATCTTGTAAGCTATATGGTTTGGTGTCATGATATATTATACATAATTCACTAGTACTTTTACATGCATAAAAAAACCAACAACTTCTTCGTCATGCATAAATACTTGTAAGTAGTCGATTCTATAATTTTAACTCTTGATGTTTCCATCGTGACTTAAACCTAAGCAAATTTCATCATTCATAATAACTCGTCTTACGTCGGATTATCTTTTACATTAGTATCATAAATTACGCATCGTACCGGACCATTGCGGGAGGATTACTATTCAATGGGTAAATGAATAAGTACGGCACTCGGTAAAACATCGAACGGTCACTGGAGCAATAAACCTCGCCAAAGATCTGCCCACCTACCGCTGGACCTACTGAGAGACGGTTGCATCACACCCGAAGAGATTCCACAGCAGATATGGAATTCAATGAAAGGAATTCTTTCAATTCTCGTATAAATAACATGTATCAGTTTTTTTTTATAGAATAATTTTTTTATAGAAATAACTCCGCCGTTGCCAGTCCCAAGCCTGGATGAGAAAGGAGGAGGGTCACTGGGTTAGGCTAGCCACCTGCCCGGGGTAAAAAAGATTCGCGCTCATAGTACAGAAAACACAGCCTCGGAACACGGATTGACCTGGAAAAAGATCTCGGCATTGAAAAGGAACAAACGATTTCGGAAATTAAATACCACAAGGATAGCATGCTGGAACATAGTGTCTTGGAATAAAAGAGATCAGGAGATCATAATGGAACTAAATAACCACAATATCGATATATGTGCCTTGTCAGAAACTAAAAAGAGAGGGAACGGAACATCAAAGTTCTCCAACTACATATTTGTATACAGTGGGAAAAAGAAAACCGAAAGAGCCCACTCAGGAGTTGGCCTCCTATTACACGAGAGATACGAGGACCACATTGAAAATATCCAATATATTAATGACAGGATTCTAAAAGTGACGATTGATCTCAACTCTAAGAAGGTACATCTGATTAGCGTATACGCACCAGATATCACAAAACCAAAGGACGACACGGAAGAATTCTATAATAATTTACAAAATGCTATTGGCAATACACCCCAGTCAGAGAAGACTATTATTCTGGGTGATCTTAATGCCAGAGTTGGTGACAGCATCTTAGATGGAGTCAAGCAAAGGTTTAATGAGTCCGATATAAATGCAAACGGAGAGAGCTTGATCGACTTTTGTGCATGCAATGAACTAAGAATTGCCAACACCTATTATAATCATAAGATGCAACATAAATACACTTTCCTGAACTCAAGGGGCGATAAATCAATGATTGACTTTATTATCACCAATAGAGCAATACACCCTACACAAATATTGGATGTCCGATCCTTGAGTTCGGCAAACATTGGGTCGGACCACCAATTGGTGTTATGCAAAATGATTATGAAGCGACCTCAGAAAATAAGAAAGCCCCCTAGATACATTGAAAAATATAATATTGAATCATTGGAAGACGAGAGTACAAAATATCTTTACAGAAATCGAATATTACAGAAAATTAAAGATAATCGCATAGGAGAACATGATACTTTGGAACAGGCATGGGAGAAAATTAAAACCAACATTAACAAAGCCGCCTCGGAAGCACTGGGGAAAAGAAATATTAACATTAATTCAATGACCAAACCCAAACCATGGTTTACTGAAGAAGTTAAAACCCTTGCCAAAGAAAAAAGACAAAGCTACTTAATATATAAGAGCAACCCCACACCAGAAGAATACCGCAAATATAAGAATACAAGAAACAGAGTCAACGCGGAAATCAAGAAAATAAAAACAGAATATTGGGCCAAATTCTCAAAAGATATGGAATATGACCTTCATGGTGCCCAAAGAAAAGTGTGGAAACTACTTAAAAACCAAAGAAAGCCTATCAATGAATACACTCAGACAACAAAAATTCCAATTGATGAATGGGAAAGGTACTTCAAACAACTCTATTCTATGGACCCGGGGCACGGATACCCGACAATTGAAGCTACTGTAGAAGAAACATTCAGTGAAATAGAGACACTGACACATATTAAGAAGCTGAAAAATAGGAAGGCTCCCGGAATCGATAACATCCCAATGAATTAATTAAGTACTCTGGCGTAGAATGTATAAAAGAGATCCAAAACATATTAAACAGGAT
Organism: Lepidostoma basale; assembly: GCA_022606425.2. Taxonomy (NCBI): domain Eukaryota; kingdom Metazoa; phylum Arthropoda; class Insecta; order Trichoptera; family Lepidostomatidae; genus Lepidostoma; species Lepidostoma basale. The sequence goes on along the minus strand of JAHDVF020000053.1, from coordinate 89,307 downwards.
ATTGGCCGCTGGAACTATACCACAGGAATGGAGAATAAGTATAACAACACCTGTATTTAAGAAAGGGCAAAAGAAAAACCTAGAGAACTACAGAGGTATCTCCTTATTATGCACAATGCTTAAGCTATTTACAAGTATTCTGAAAACGAAACTTGAGCAAAAGATAACGAATAGGGAAGAACAGCAGGGTTTTCGACGAAATCGCTCCACAACAGATGCAATCTTCATTCTGAGGCAACTGAAAGAGAAAGCAATTGAATATAATAAAGTAGCCTATATATGTTTTGGCGATCTGACTAAGGCATTTGACAGGGTGTTGTTAAGAGATATTGTAAGAAAATTACAGGAAGGAGGAATATCCAATACATTGATAAAGACTGTCCAAGATCTATATACCAATTGCAAAACGAAAATTAAGGTTGACAATGAACTGTCTAGGGAAATTCCTACAAGCAATGGTATAAGACAGGGAGATAGTTTGAGCCCCTTTCTGTTCAATCTTATTATGGACGAAATTATAGAAGAGGTAGCTGGCCTGGGACTAGGTTATAAAATGGGCAGTAAAACTGTGAATGTCATTTGCTATGCGGACGATGCCGCATTAATAGCAGAGTCTGAAGATGACCTGCAAAGAATGTTGTACAAATTCCACACAGTATCCCAAAGGCTAAATATGGCTATATCAGTCAACAAAACAAAAAGTCTCACTATATCTAGGCAACCTGCAAGATGTAAACTGACTGTTGATGATATACCTGTGGAGCAGGTGATGAGTTTCAGGTATTTGGGAGTGGAGATCTGCAGCCAAAGTGACCTTTATACCGAAGTACGTGAACAAGTCAGTAAAGCCTCTGCCGTGTCAGGATGCCTGAAGAATCTGGTCTGGACAAACAAGCACATGCGTATCGACAGCAAGATCAGAATATACAAAACATGCGTGCGACCCATCATGACGTACGCTGTAGAGACGCGGGCTGACACTGTGCGAACCAAGGGACTACTTAGAACATCGGAGATGAAGGTCCTAAGATCAATTACTGGAAAAACCCTCCGAGATCGTGTCCGCAACGCAGACATAAGGAAAACCTGCGAAATAGAGGATATCGTTCAGTGGAGTAGATCCAGAAGAAGATACTGGAGGGACCATGTAGCCCGAATGGATGGTGACAGACTCGCGTATACAGCCGCCTATGAAATCCCTTCCGGACACCGCCCACCTGGAAGACCGCCTAAGAGATGGAGGGACAGCTGGATCTCATCATCCGACGAGATATGATTTCTGTGTCACAGATCGTCAGATCTATCAAAAGAAGAAGAAGAAGAAGAAGAAGAATAAAGAACATTAAACTCATCGTCAATAGAAGGTCTTTCATGTAAAGATATTATCATAAGGTTTTTTTCTATGTTTCATTATGTGAATTAACTAAACTAACTAATCATTACGCGGTCACCCTGAAAGGGTAGGCCGAAATAATGTACCGCCACGTTGTTCTTTCCTGGCATACTTCTCTTGATTCCTCAAGAGAAGTATGCCAGATCATGCACGTGGCAGATATTTAATATTTGATTGCTTTGATCGTTCTTGATTTTTCTTGGTCTTCTTTTATTTTTAATTCCGTTTACATCGTTTATATATATTAACTTTAACATTCTTTCCATATGCCCCAATCATCTTAAAGTCTTTCATTATTTTATTCACGAGCTGACCCGGCAACGCTTCGCTATTGCTAAATTCGAGTATATAAATAAATCCAATATATATTCAACAAATACAATTGAAGTTCAATATCAATTAGTTTATTTATTGGATCAAATGACATGTGTATGAATTCAAAAATGTGTGTCTATATCTATAAAACAATGTTTTAATCCAAGCGAACTCGCTGTGAATTTTAAACTTGAATACATATTACTAATGTAATTGAAAAACATTTTTTTGAATATTTTATATGAAATTTAATAATCAAATAAACAATATTATATCACATTTGCACAAAACATTCATATGTTTAGAGAAACAAAACTCTTGATTTTGTTGTCCATGAAATTCACATCAGAGCCAATTAAGTAAGTTTCTACGATCGTTATTTCGGCACTGCGAGTCCGCTGGCGTGGAATAGTAATATAGATTATAATACTACATAAGCCTCCCTTCCCGACTTCCACAACTCTCTATCCCTCGCCGCTCTGCGCCATTGACCTCCTGCCACTCGTTTAATGTCATCAGACTATCTTAATGCTTGTGGTCTGCCAGAATTTGTGTAGCTGTTTATCTTTCGCCACTCCGGGCCTGAAGATCTTATCATCCGTTGCCCTTGCTTTATGACAGATCCCATTCCATTTAAACATTGGTTATTTTACACGCTGCATCGGCAGCTTTGGTTCGATCTTTGATTCATTAATTTTTGTTCCTAGAAATAATAGAAAAAATATTAGAATTGCCATAAGGCGGACACCGAAGAGGCGCATAAGGCAAATTTTCAATTTCCATACAATGAATGAATTACAACTGTTGTTCACATGTCTTCATCGAATATGTGGGGAAACTTCAAATATGAATGTGAATTTTTTTCATATAAAAGGCAGTTCATGTTATATGCATAATAATAATAATTAGGCTAATTTATATAGCGCCGTTTTCGTGAATAGCTCACCTCAAGGTTTTTAGTCATGAGAGGTGCATGTGACAACAGCAATCAGAGGTGAGATTGAGTCGAATCTTACTACCACTATGCTAATAAATGCGGTTACGATTGTGCTAAAGAAATAACAACATTTTTAACATCAAGAAGGTCCTATCTTCAAATAATCTCCTTAATTTATAGATCCCGTAGATCCCTAGGTTATATGGCCTATCCAAACTTCATAAAACAAACATCCCAATTCTGCCAGAATTTGTGTAGCCGTTTCTCGTCCGCCACTCCAGAGTGCATCTTATCATCCGTTGTCCTTGCTATATGACCGATTCCATTCCGATCTCTGATTCATTAATTTTGTTTCCTAGAAATGAAAGAAAAAATATAAAATTGCCATAAGGCGGACATCGAAGAGGCCTCCTTCATATAAATTGTCTATATTCATAAGTAACAAATTAAACCAATTAATCCAACCTGTACACCTGTACATACCATTCCAAATTAGTTCATAAATATAACAACATGTCTTGTGATACGCATATATCGAGGTGTGGGATCCATCCTCTGCACATGCGCATTCCAGTATCAGCCGTGTTTAACCTAAAATAATACGTAAGTAAAACGATATATAATTTCTTCTCTACTCGATATAATTTAGAACTACAACTTTGAAATATGTAATGCGGAAATATAATCTGTATTCATTTGAACGGCAAAATAGAATAACCTGAAGATATATATGAATTAGAAATATAAATATTATACTTGCCCGAAGAACTTTGACAGATCAGACACCACGTGACCAATTGAACGGCTTCCTTTACATAGATGACAGACCATTGACGACGCGACTTGAAGAAAATAAGACGTGCGTATATTATTACGGAATGCATTAATTCCGGAATTAAAAAATATTAAGCCTGAAGATATAGATTATGAATAAGAAAAATGAATAGTTTCAAATAATTTGAACTGCGATCAATTTGAACGATGGCGTGTTAAAGAATTTCCATAGATTCGAGACGGCCTGACAGATTGGTTAAAAATATTACGTGCGTACATTTTTCCGTTCAAGTAAGCGACTAATTTCCTATCTAACCACGCCAAGAGTCAAATAAGCGACTAATTTGCTATAATCACGCCAAGCGAATAGAGACTCTAAAGATTGATACTCAGGTGATACGAACATGAAGGTCTATACACGCTCGCACTACGAAAATTGATTAATTTATGAAGTTAATTAGAGCTCGATTAATAACAAAAATATGCCTATGACCACCGCCGCATTCCACTTAATCCATTCTCCAAGTTTCAGAAGGATCTGCTCAGGAATAACCGCGGAAATAGTCCACACACACATCCAAAATTGCCTTTTATTTATATACGAGTAGATAACACTTTTATTCGCACTACATTCAATTATTTTATTTGCATGTGACACTCTATGATATGCTTTTTATTATACATTCACCTTAAAGATCTCATTTGTAGTGCATTTATTCTAGTTTTATCCTTCTACGTTATATAAGGTATCTTTTTGTCGTATACATAACAAAAAAGGATGAAAAAAGCATTTTAAATTAAAAATACCATTTTTAAAATAAATTACAATACAGAGCTGAATAATTTTGTTGTCGCTAATAAACTTCTGGGAAAATCTCTGTAGGCAACATTCTGCAAATTTTCCTTGTTAACAAGGTCATTTAATTGGAAATGGCAGTAAACGCTTATTATTGAATATTTATTATTTCTCGAACAACGTCTTCTTTTACCTCCTCAGTCTCGATTTCTCCATTGTTTGATACGTTTCCACTTTTCCACGTTTCCACTACTCCCCGTTGCTCACCTTTCTAACCTACTGTTTACCGACTGTTGTAGCTATATTGTCGGCCCATTTCTTCTGCGACCTTCAACGACCACTTTTGTTGTTATCCCATGGTATCAATTTGATTAATCATAATGTCAAATGGAGACCATAGGAAAGTCAAAGAGGAGACGAAATCTAGAAGTTTTCATATATTATATTTTATGGGTGTCATGTATATTGCCTTGCAAGAATATTATCAAATAATTATATTTCGCAGCGTTGGTCTCGAAAATTTTTCCAATATCGAGTAATAATGTTGGTATTTGCGATATCGGCCTAATTAAAACAGAGGCTGATCCTTTAAGGCCGTAGGTTCTCAACGACGGGGGGTTCTCTCGACTTCCATGGGGACGGTTATGGGACGAGAGGTAAATGGAGGACGTTAAGACAGTCAAAGGGGGCGTACCAAAGACATATATCCAAATAATTAGATAAAAAAATTAAAATGATTAATACAATTTTCTTCAGTGACAAATCTTCTCAAGTTTGTAAGTAAAGACGCGATTCGCGCAATGAAACAGTTTTCGAAAGATAGAGGGATAAAATATATAATATATTGTTTGTTACAATATTATAATATTTCGTATACGTGTTATGGGAAAGTAGGCGTTTGATTTTTTTTTTTGTTAAAGGGGGGGTGGTTCAGAAAAGGTTGGGAACCTGCGTTTTAGGCGATACACCATACCAAACACTACACTGAAGTGAGTGTAATTGTTTCTGATGAACTGCTTTTGAATTTTCTGTAGCCCGAATCCTACAGTTTTTTTTAGCAAAACCATTTAAATGTTTTCTTTCCTTTATAATCTTCATCGCTTATTATGACATTGTGCACAAAATCGAGATTTTATTCTCAATTTGAATTTTTTGATGATATTGTGCATTTTTAAGTTGTATATCGTTCCATATAAAATTTTTCAAGTTTACAAAATTAAAAATTAAAAATTTAAACGAATTATTCCATTAATGCCATTTTAATCCACCTATATTGAGGATGTCTCTACTGATGCAAGAAATGCCAAGCATCATAAAATGTGTCTTTTCATAAATAACCTTATAATTTCATACTTTCATACATTTTCCATACGTTATAATTAAATAATTATTTTGGAGTTTTATACTATTTAATAGTTAATGCAAACCTTATTTTAACTTAAAAAACTTTAAAAAGTGATCATATCTTTAAAAAATATTCATATTTTTGAAATTAATAAAATATTTGAAGCTAAGAATATTTATCCAGAAAAGCCCTTGAAATTTATTCTACAATTTCTAACAGATATTGATAATGATAATTTTAAATTGTTTTTAAATAAAGCACTTTACATACTTGATACCTGTTGACAGACAGCAATTTCAATATTAGCCTTCACTAAATGCGCTTTACATTTCAATGCATCTCTTGAATCTTTAACTCATGTCTAGAACTAGGTATACTAATCCTCAGATTAGATTTAATTATTCACTTAGCAAGATTGTCACTTATAATTTGCTGATACAAAGTATTGTCAATAGTTATATTATATTATAACTACACGGTACATTTGTCAAAGGAAACTGAGATCTCACTAAGATATGCTCTAAGAAAGCGGCCCTATATTATATACGTTTGCTTAATAAGACAGACCTAACGTCCCTAGATGTTTAAACACAATAAATCAAACCAACCACTGATTAGATGGTACAAGTAGGAAATGTAATTAATTCTTATTCATTAAGTGTTATTAATTAATGATAATCCATTTGTTTTATGACGACACTTTGATATCTATATAATAGAGTATCAAATGAAGATACGAGTATAAGATTGAATGCAATAAAAACGAAAACGTTATAAGCAGAAGAACACAGATTTGAATTAACATGTGAAATATTTTATATTTACATGTGCATTCTTATTGTTAAAGATATCGTTAGGTAGGAGTTCCAACGGAGAAGATTTTTGGTATGCAAAAGTGTTAATAATGAATTTATCCAGACTCCCTCACATTGTATTGCACAATCCCAATCCCATGGTAGACGACCTCAGGGTAGACCACCAAAAAAGATAAATCGATAGAGGAGAATCGACTTCTTAGGAGGTCATTTCACTTTTAAGAAATAAATTACTAGCCATACATTTATTTATTTATTTTATAAAAATATAAAAGTTTAATTTCAATGAGTAGATAACTCATTATAGGACAAAAGAGATAATTTACATATACAATAAATAAATATACACTAATACATACACAATAATTATAGAACATTCAGAAAATATTAAAAACATAGACTTAAAAACTGAAACTACTTGGAAATTTATATTTCATTATTTGATAAATTTAATATATAAAAAAATAAAATTTTGATGGACAGAAAAATACATATTAAGATTAAACGAAGTAAAATTCTAAACTTTTGAGCAGCTTTAAAGCAACTATTCTTCTTCTTCTTATTCTTAGTGTAGGCCTAGTGGCTAGTTTCTTAAGAGGAATTGGCCTTCTGCGAACTCGACTTCCAGCTGTTGATCCATCTCTTTGGTGGTCTGCCCGGGGGTCGTCTATCATGGGGCTGGCCGTGTAACACAATGAAGAGGAGTCTGGACGGATCCATTCTCCTCACGTGTGCATACCAGTATCTTTTCCTTTCCCTTCCCCACCTAACGACATCCTCGACCTCGTATATCTCTCTTATCCGTGTATTCCTTATCCTCTCTTGCAGTGTCTTGCTGACACTCTGTAACATTTAATAATAACAATATATCATATTCCCAAGTGATCATAACATATTGTTGAAGTACCTTCAGTGCCTATCCCACCTATCATCTCAAGTACATAATCAGAAGACAGACAGTCAACTTATTTACTGTAAATATATTTTAGTATTATATTTACAATGTTGACTTACTGATTAACCATTAACATAAAATCCAAACAAATAACCAGAGTGAAGATTTACGTGCATTTCACCGACACAGATATATGTTACCATTCAACATTTCGAGCGTATGAGAAATGTATGATGATTATAATAGTATTTAAGTGATGAACGAGAGAATCATTCAAGGAATAGTTAAAGGAAGTCCTTCTTTAGTTCATGGGATTGAGTTTTCTTAGGAGTGATTTGTTTCAGATCATATTTTCTGGTTAAATTTTGAGAAGGCTATAAGAAATGTAATACCGAATCTAGTGGAGTATACTGGGGATACGTGTATATTGTTCTGATATCGTATGTTACGTTAGTGTATCTACATATTAAACGTTAGCTTAATATAAAATGTGTTGATTTTGAGAGAAGAGTACTGGTAATCTCAAGTGAAGAATAAAAATATATATTATTATATTGAAAACCACAATAGAAACTTTTAAATAAAATAACAATACACTTTAGTATTTGTATCTAAACCACTTTATTTGGTAACACTAACCAATTTCGCTCCCGTCGGAGCTTCGGCAGGGTGAGACCGTTAACTAAATATAAAATCAGAGAACGACATATGAAGAAAAAATATAAAATGGAGGGGAGAAAGAAGGTAAGAATAAAGTGTGCGCGAGGACAAATAGAATGTCAGAACGGTGAGTAATAATCATTAGGGGAAAATAAAGAAAATAAACTTTTAAACCCTAAATCATAACGAAGAAGAAGAATATATTTTGCAATACAGCGATTTAAACATGTTTAATATATACAGTTAAAATAATTCATGTGACTCCGTGACAGAAACCATTTAGTTTTCTACGTCTTGGACCTTTTCAATTCGTCTTATTTCAAAACGAGGTCTCAAGACTGTCTGTTGGAGAGTGTCAGTGTTTCCTTCTTTAGTTCTGAGAATGTAGCCTTATAACCTCTGCTTCACAATGAATAACAGATTTACCATGCATCACGTCTCGCTCACATGTTATGTATGGAATATAACAGCATTTAAACAATGATTAAGCAATAATCCTTAGGACTATGATTAAAATTAAAATAAGCGTTTACAAAACCGGAAACTTTCACACAATATTGAATGCTGAAACACACATTTCATTGGTTTGAAATATTGTATTTAAAAAATCCAAAATTACTTTCTATCTATACCTACCTACCCGAATTTTACATTTTGGTTCATCACTGAGGAAGTTTTTTTTCTTTGCAATTATGTCTCATTTCGAATACTGCAATTTTTTTCTTTTCTTTCAATAAATGTTGTCATTTTATAAGTGGTACTGTTAAATGTAAAATATCATGACATCTGTGTTAAAACTAAATAAAGTCGTCTGAGTTCTTAAAAGTTAAATAAACTTAAGTTTCATTTTGCAGCGCCATCTATAAATGTTTTTCGAAACTTGGAAAACTTTTGGTTGTAGTTCTATAAACGTGTTTGTATGATCAGCACAAGGAATGCTCTTAGAATATCAGATGAAATATACGAGATGCCGTTTTTTTTCTCACAAATATTATTTGGATAACAAAGAGGGAACGTTTTATATATATACAATTTTTAATCAATACAATAAATATTTGCAAACTGGTTTATTTTCAATGCCACAGTGGCTACATATTGTTACATAAAGATGTTATCATAAAACGAAGCAAATAAAACTAGTTTGTGCGAATGCAAAAATCTACATCAAAAAATATTTTTAAAAGCAAGTAAAAATAACATACAGTTCGAAGTTAAGCGGAAGATAATTAAAATGAAGCATTTGGGTACATTAGGATACAATGTTAATTTATATTTTCAAACCGTTTAGTGGATTAATTTTAACTATGTACATTGTATGGCTATAAGATTTTTCAAACTACTATAAATACAATATATTCAAATGAAATATTGAAAGCATTTAAAGCAACTTAGATATAAAAATATAAAAACATTATTTGTGATGAAGCACGTGAAGGTTATGGGTCGGTTAGGTGACTGAGTAGCATTTATATATTAGGTTTTATGGCGTTAATGATGGGCGCCGAGTATCTGCTGACCAAAGGTGAGTAGGGCGAGCGGTAGGGTGAGGCGAATGGTGTGACCGGAAGAGGTACGCGGGGGATGATTGGCGTGGAACCCACCCCAACTCCCGCTACTCTGCCGTCCACTGATGGGATGCGAACGCTTGTTGGGTGAAAACCTGAAAAAATGGAAATATGTCACATAAATCAATAAATAAAAAAATATCAAGATTCTTCACAAGAAAATTAATACTGCAACAGAATACCAACTCAATTACCGTTTTCATCAGCAATATACGTCACATGTACTGGAGTCCCGTCAGGAGATGTGTAGGAATAGCTTCCTTGGACCACCTTAAAAATATAAAAATGCTTTATTTAATACAAAGCAATATAGAATATAATTAAGAGATTTCATACAGGTATATTTTTTTTAGGAAATGTAATTTGGTAACGTTTTTGTATATTTATTAAGATAATTTAATGATTTTACTGGAATATCTAGATGGAAATTCATTTTAAATAATAATAATTAAATAAAAAGATGTTTCTTTAATGAACTACTTCCACTTGTTTTCTATATTTCGCAACGACCGGTTTTGCCAGGCTAGCTGGCATCAACAAACAGACTTATTTAGATGCATTAACGTTAAAAATGGTTTAAGAAATTTCTTAGGTTAAGTTCATTGTATGTATATAATAAAAATTAAATATAAATATTTATTACATACACCGGTTTACGAACTGCCTACACCAACTAAAACTAGAAAAATGATTGAAATAAAAACAAATATAACATGTAAAAAATTGCGCTAAAAATTACGTATTTTTCAATATAAATTACAGGTAACATTTTTTAAGCAAATAATTGAATTTATCATACATATAGTGTAGTTCAAAAGTTTTTATTTATAATTAAATGTTTATTTTATTTTTTAAATTTCTAAATAGTATTTAAAGAATTCATTTATAGGAATCACATTCTTGACAAATATTGATAATATAACTTCTAGAAAATAAATTTTTCATTTTTATTAAATATTGATTATGGAATTTTACATTATAATTCAAGAAATTAAAAGTTAGATTAATCATAAGTTACGTAATGCGTAGCTATAGTCAACCTACCTATTATTTACGTATTGTGAAATAATTAATTTGTACTGCTTAGATAAACAAGTGTTAATATGCATCGAAAAAATTACGCGGATATATCAGAAAACTGGTTTTTCTGCTTCTCGGAAACTCCCGACGAATTCAAGTATAATTAAAATGTTATTCGTCGTAGAGAAAATTCTTCTTGAAGTCAGTTACAGGCACTCAACAATAATAATAGTGACTAATCAGTAGAACAGACTCCCCATTGGTCCTTATAAGGTTATTTCGTGCAAGCTGAGATAAACGGCATCTTTATTTAAATGATAGTGTGAGGTAAAGTTTTATCACGATGTGTTTCACGTTATATAATCTTCCCAATCATCAACTTTAATAGGATTGATGGATTGCTCACGCTACTTAGTGATGTCTTCACTTCTATGATTCTATTGTGTTAACATCTTTTTATTTATTTATTGCACTTGTATATATTTATTTATTACCATGTATTCAACTTATATTTTTTGCAACTGTAAGTCAAAACAAAAATTCTTGTTATAAATATGTTACATAAAATGTCTCCAATCGTAATAAAAACGTTTTCATGAACACCTGACACATGATTTTTTTGCTGAATCTTTAAAAAAACGCTTTGTTATACATATGATGGTACATTAGTTCATTTGATAAAATAAGTATTTTTTCTGTAAAATAAAATAGCACTCTTTTTATTAAAATATTGAATCTTAATTGTTGATTTGAATTTATTTCATAAAATTTCAGATATTTCAAATAATGTATAATTTATACTAAAATATATAATAGTTATTCGGAATAATCATTATGATTTTTTTACAATAAGTTTTATAATTGATTGGTTTTCTATTTTTCCACTCTCGTGTTTCGTTTCATTTTGTGGTTTTCAATACTTATAATTTAATGAATTATAATGTAAAAAATAGTTCACCAAAAAAAAAAAAAAAACGCAGTGTAAGTATAAATCGAATAATACTATGTCCTGTGTACAAAAAAGTTATTTTGTAATTTAATCAAATTAATGTGCTAGAAATATCAGATTACTCGTGGAAATACAAATAAAAAAAACTATGGTATTTAGAATGGATAGACTTTGGTGAACATTTTTATCTACTGTGGTTGTAAGACATTTGAAAAAAAGAATGTCGATTATTTTTTTAAAATAAATCTGAATACTTAAATATGAGAGGAATATTGTGAATTTTATTAATTTTATGAATTTATTTAGAGTTGTTATTAAATAAAGTGTCAAGTACCTGAACGCCAACTGGATCACCATTGTTGTCTACCGCCACGTCCTTAAGGTATCCTGACTCCTCTGCCTGTTTACCATCAGCAGTAGCAAAACTATTGACAATTTAGAAATGGAATTACTTTAAAAAATAGATAAGCTTAAAAATTAAAAATATAAGTCAACATAATAGCTTACTGTATTTCTAACTACACATGTAGCAAAAAGTTAAACTTTTATAATAAATATGTATAATATAACATTAACAACTTATATTTCATCCATACAAAAAAAAATATGTACGGAAAAATTACGTAATAGAAAATTCAATTTATCTCTTAAGCAATTTATGAAATTTAATGTAGTTTTTTATTGTCATAAATATATATTGTATATATTACTGGATTTAAAAATTAACTATTGTATGTCGTATATTTACACCTGAAGATGGAGGTAACTCCGAAACATGTTGTATAGACTAGTGGAATATTAAAGTGTTTTCTTTTGAAAAAATCCAGTGTAGTAAGTATTGTATGATTCTGATGAATATATGAAATGGATTTCATTGGGAATTATTCAGTTTGTACATGTTATGTTAAATTCAAAAAGATAATCAAACATATAAGTGATAAAGCATTTAAAATCTATGTTTAATCAATGAAACATAAAACATTAAAAATTCAAAGTTGATTAAAAAAATTGTCTGACGTGTAAGAGTTACTAACACTTTAGAAATATTTTATATTAGTTCAGGGTTAAATATGTTCAGGGTTAAATATTAAAAAAGTTTTTTGTTTTATAAAAAAAATAAAATAAAAAGAAATGTTAAAAAGAGAGATTCTGTTTGAAACTATTCGAATCTAATATCTTGTAACATGCACATGGTAAGGAATTGGCGTATATTTTTCCAAGGCTATAACATATACTCCATAATACACCAAATCGACTAGTTTTCTTCTGAGTTTCGGATTGGGCGCCTCAACTGCTACCTGTTTCTGAAACAATCCGCTGATAAGCTCAAGGTCCACTCACGTGTTCCACATTGTCCTAACAATGCAGACTCTTGGATGAAAATAATCAGAGCATACTAATCATTTCCTTCCCAAGTATTGTCTTCCGTCCATAGCTATTTGAATCCAGATAGAAAGCCGAGACATTACGAAATCGTGCATAATATTTTTGCTTATGATTTTCCTTCATTGGCGTGTTTGCTCTTTCGTAGCATCAAATACACTAGAATATTGTTTTTAAACTCAAAAAGCTATTTTTTCTTGAATATTATTATTTAAAACTCAATCGATGAACTCCGACTTCTAACATGACCAAACTTTAAAAGGGTTGGTTAGTCATGTTAAAAGTCGGAGGAATCGTTGTGCATGTATGACTCGTTGAATGAATGCGGAGGAACCTAGAGAGGTGTGTGAGGATAGAGTAGTGTGGCGGTCCATTATTTCTGCCTACGGCGTGATGGTTTGCTGTTTTTGATGATTAACTCAAATGATTTTGAAGAATTTAAAAATGGTTCTTTAACTTGATTTTCCGCAAACAAATGAATGATGAAACTGGCGAAAAAATTATTTTTGAATTTTATTTTCATATTTTCAAACATTCCATATCTTTTATTTATTCTAATTATAAACATTCACTTGACGAATTACTTTATTATAAATTGTACTGTAATCGAAAAATAAAAATAAATATTCCGAGTAATGTCTTGAGAGAAAAGTATTTTATTTTCTCTGCTTATCCCTATCTAACAAATAGTATGGTAATAAATTAGTGACCGCCAGATTCGTTTTTCTTTAATGCACAAAGCACATACATGGATTACGGAATACCACTGATTTTAATTCTAAAAGCAATAAAAATTTAGTTTTTATATTAACTTTATGGCCCGCTACACACCCGAAACTATTAAAATACACTGCTGATGCATTTCTTAGGTGTCTTCTTTTTCTTCTTTCCCCTTCCATCTCTCGCAATGTAGACGTAAAAATAAGTAGTTCTTTGTTGAAAAATGTGACATGTCCTCTCAGCTCATGGCGTAATAATGAGTTAAATTCAATCGTTTGTTAATAAGCTAAAACTCTATAAGTATAATTGATACATGTATTGTAGACGTAAGTATGTATTATTATTTTTTTAAGCTGTTCTAGAGAAGCACTTCATAACAGAAAAATATTTAAAACCTGTAGCGATAGGAGCCATCAACGTTGATCTCATTGGAATAGTCTAGTATGGGCACGAAGGGTGTGTTGACAGGGAGGGTGGGAAAGACGCCGGGCCGTGGAAGGAAAGGCGACACCTGTCCCATGGACACGCTGCAACTACCCCACATCACCAGGGCACCGAACACCTGCAATATTCAATCAATATTCATGATAATATTCTATATTTTCTTATTTATTTTTAAATATACATATTATAACAAAATTTTAATTATAGAAAGCAAATGGTATCACAATTAATATTTTTTTTTTCTTCACAACAGCTGTTTCGTCAACCCAAGTTAACATCATCATGTGGGATAATATTTATTTCAACTGTTAAAATTAATTTTCGTGATTTTTCGAATCTTTATGTGCATTTGTTCGTTCATTTAATTAACATTTATTAGGTATCTAACTCAACTCCACAAAGAGCTTCAAAGTGTTATCAAAGCAATTATTCAAATTGACATAGGAAGAAATACACATAAAGATTCGAAAAATTACGAAAATTAATTTTAACAGTTGATTTTTTTTTTACAGTACCTGATGATGTCAACATAGGTTAACGAAACAGCTGTCACGATTTTCAAAATTTTAATTGTAATATAATACCATAAGCAACGTTTTATTATTTAACAGTTAATATCGTTGATATATAATATCATAGTGTTTCGGCCAAAACATTGGAATATAAAATTAAAATAAGAAATTTCGTATTTGAAATCTGTGTCCAGTCTTTGATGTCTACATATGAAACATCATTGACCATCGCACTTGGGATTCCCCCTCACACTTATGTTTTTAACTAAACAAATGTTTTTTTCATTTGTGACGTCACGCGTTAATTCCGATGACAAAATACCTACTTACGAAAACCTCAGAACTAAAAATTTGAACAAAATTCCAAATTTTCTAATGCCTTAAAGTCGGACATAATAATAATATTTTTTATGCATATAAAATATTATTTTGTGTTGAAGATTGTGGTTTTAAGTTGATAATACTCCAATATAAGATGCATACTGACAATTACTTTTTCGGTTTTACATTGATTGTTATTAATTAATGTAAAACCGAAAAAGCAATTGTGTATTCATTATATTGTAGTTCTATCATACCCATATACCGACATATTTTTTCAATAAAGAATGTAACAAACATTTGTAATGTTAAATGTGTTTGAGATATTTTTGTTTACAGTCAAAATTCTTAATGACTTCTGTATAATGCTCTGTAAATGGCTTGAAAATGTAAAATAATTGAAATATTGAATGCGTTGTTAATTAGGTAATTAGATACATATAAACTTTTCAATATTTTATTTTGAAAAAAAAACAACTATGATCAACGTTAACTGATGGTTTTGTTTTTTCACGGATATTCTTAGTGAGAAATGTAAATAAACAATTTTGTATTTTAATTGTTTCATTATATTATTATATATGTATTGTAAAATGATTTGTATATAACTACTTATCCTGTTTTATGCACAAATGAAAAATTAATATAAAATATTTATAGATTAATAATTATATTCGCTAAAATTTGTGAAATAATCAACCCTATATTTGAATTTGAAATAATCAACCCTATATTTGAACGTAGCATTTATGTTTTATAAGTTAAGCGATTACTTTATTAACATGACCATTTGAGTAAAATAATAAAAAATAAAAAAAATGATCTGGTACTATTACGTGACATTAAAAATTACCATAGATGAGCTACCTATCACATGTCATGAAAATTAAACAAATAATAATATAGTAATTGGGTTTAAATAACTTATTGTATATATATTTTTTAAAAGCAATGGGAAACTACCACATTTAAGGTCAAAGTGGCATCCCAAGAACCAGCAATAAATAGACTTTGATGCAAATCAATGAATTGGAATTGAAAAAAAGTATCTGATTGTAAAACAATTCAAAGCGAAAAATAAATTATCGTTTTGAAAAATTTTCACTAAAACATGTTATCACAAATGAATGGATCTCTATAAAAAAACTTCCTTTTTCCAATAGATTTTAAATAAATTAATATAGGTACTTACAGCTGTTATCATTTTGGAGGTTTCAAAAGACGAATGTTAGTGGTATCAGTGGAAGAGTGTTAGGCGATATACTGCTGAACTGACAACACTAAGTATGGTTCCAAGAATAAATCAGCTTTATATATGGAATCTTTCAGTGTCTCGGATACTTAGTAGGGCTCACATCACCTCACATGGTGTTCCTCCCCGCCCTCTCGCCGGCCTCCACGGAGCTACCTTCCTGAAGATATAATTTAATTGCAGAGCTGCCTCTACCATCTCCAAATCACATACGAAACCGTTTCATCAGGCCAAAGTGCGCCAATTTTCTTAAACCTATTGCAAAAATCACGAAACACGTTGTTAGTATTCTGGATATACGGAAAACCGAAAGTAAATCATCTATCAGATTTATCTATTTTAAATTATATTCAGAATTGATTTAATCTTATTTAAAAAATATACTTGTTTTTCTTTTACGTACAAGTAGTTTACCACTGATAAAATAATGATATATGCCAAATTTCATATGAATTATTCCATTGTTTTTACCACTTTTGAGATTACTTTTTTCGACATGTTTCTAAGGTTTTACACCATCATCACCGGAGAACGATATAACAGTTGATATTGTTCCCCTAATGATGTACGTGTTGAAAAAAATATCCTCCGTGTGGAAACACCCGGATTTTCTTATTTATAAAAAAATGTTATTAATGAATTTAATAGTGTTGATGCCTTAAGTTTATTAAAAATGAATGATGGATGCAAAGAAATAATTAAATATGTTAAAAAAACATGTACAGTAATTCGGCTCAAATAACCTGTTGTATACAAAAATGTTGAAAGTAAAATAAACTATAGCATTAAAAGGCCTAAATGGCATTCCAAGAACCAGCAAAAAATGTTCCATTTTGCTGCAATCTAATCCCTAGTATTGAAAACTGAAAAATAATATGCAAAGAAATGTAATACATTGTTTTGGAGAAAAAAAATACTTCAACAGTATTATTTGTTTTATTTAATACATGGTTCTTTAATCAAAATTTATCACGATACCTTTCACGATACCTGTTTTGAAAACCGATGTTGGCGTCATCAGTTGTTACAATCAACGACTGATAAATTGTGATATTATAACTGTGTTTCGAATTAATCAGTTAGGAAAGAAATGTGTTGAAGATGGGACTGGTCGGTTGGATGCTCTTAATAAAATAAGAATGTCTGGTATGAAACTTTATTAATCGAATTTTTTTATATATTAATCTGAAACTAATTAAAAACGTCTGTGTATTTATGTGCGTACGTAAGAAGTATCAATTTAAAAAAAAAACATGTGTTATGCTGAAAATGTGGTGTTTGTATACAACTGACTGATTTGCACGTGCGCATTAGGTAAGGGGTACCTAACGCACCTGTCAGCCCCTATCACGTTCACAAACTGGGACTTCTACGATTGCTATATATCATTGATGGCTAACAACTTTATGTCAAATTTCTGAAACAGTGTGCGCGCCTAGCTCTTACCTGTATCCTCTACTAAACGTGCGAACAGAAGAATAACTTTAAAAACTGTGATTCGTATTCGAATTTATTGTACTGATATATTTGGAACAGGTTCTTTCTTCTTTTAAAAAGTTTTTACAAATATATTCGAAATTTCACCACTGAAATGTGACAGTTTGTTGCTCTTATTTTACAATTTTACAACTAACTTCATTTATGTTTCCTTTTAAATATGTTTTGTAATTCATGAGTTGCCAAGCATAAAATGTCTGGCCGTTATTTATCATTGTTGAATTACTCAATCATGTCGCGCTTCCGTAACAAGGTACACGCGGAGCTCTCCATTTTATCCTCTACAAAACGCACCAAAAGAATTATAGTTTCAAAATGTAGAAAGCATGCATAAATCAAACGAATTTAGAATCAAGAATAAAGAAAACTCGTCAAAAATCAATCGACATTAAAATTGAAATATACAAGCTTTTGAAAAATCATGAAACGCCGCATGAATGCGGAGAGACCTAGAGTCATACGTTACCAAATAATTATATAGTGTGTTATCTGTGAAATAATTTCATGATTAGAAGTTTGATTTCTTGGATAAATATGTTTAATCGCTTGTCGTCACTTAAGTTAACATCATGATTCTTACGCCTATAAAATGACAGCTAAACTAATTGGAAACATACAACTGAGCTGCTTCTTATGCGAGTTAGCAACATGCCAGACAAGTGCCGGATCAGTTTCTTGAGCCAGTTGCATTGAGAAACTTCAATAGTTCCTTGTACAGGTACCTGCCTGTATTATTATTACCGAAGACGATCTAATGGCGGGCAATATTATTCCTCTCATAGATAAGTACATAGTAACTCACTTCACTGTTCAGCTAAGTTAAAAGGAAATATCTTTAAAGAGCATTATTTTTGCACAACAATCTTCTCCTTTGTACTCGTATTCCTCATGATTAAGGATCGTGTCCATCCTGTAAACCAGTGTAGCCCAAACTTATTTGACCCATGGCTCCCCACTCAACCAAAATTACACAAAGCCCTCCTGGAAATTGACCTTTTTGCGAGATGGTTCGACATTAGGAATACAAGATATTCTCGTTAAGAGTATTTGTCTTCTGAACGTATGTCTTCGATCATGTTCAGCAGCGTGATTGCTCTCCCCACCGGCATCACCAGAGGCAGGTTGGTTCTGCATGCTGAGGGATTAGGCGTACTAGGTTTTTAAAAAATATTTATTATTTTTATGCACATAAAAATAGGATTTTTACTTTATAATAAAAGTATTTAATAAATACCATATTTAATAGACATATTTCCTGATTTTAAAACATATTATCTATGATTGCTTACGTTCGTCAATACATTACTTTACCTATTTGAAAATCGCTCCAATATTCCGAAAATTTAGTAAGCAATGATTGTTTTAATAACATGTGCATGTTTTGGAAAATATAGTTGTGTGTCGTGATGAGAATATAAGCGGGTATTAGAATAACTAAGTGAAACTGTTTCAAAATCATTCAGTTTTGAAAAGCAGAAGTGGAATATAAAGTAGTTAAAATATCATTTTACCTTAGTTTGCTTATTTGAGTACCAGAAATAACACGTGTCATTTTGCTTGTGTTTTTGAATTTTGCACTCTCAACTGTGTACTACTTAATTTATTGAAGTTTTTTCAAAGCAACTATAACTTGAATAAATTATATTCTTCAGATACAGTAAAATACTTGATTTTGTTGTATACTCTATTTTAGCAGCAACTTTAATCCTGAGGGTGTCTGTTATGCAACGAACTGGTATTTAAATGCGTTCTTCTTGTTTCTCTCTTATTGGTTGTTGGAAAACATCATGGCTATTTCTATCCTTGATACGGCAACTCTAAACAGGGATGTTATGCTGCAACTGAATTATTCTTAAAGGTTTTCTAGCCAGGATTTTCTTCTTCTCTGGGCATTTCGTTTTTCGTTAATTTTACCTTGGATAATCAGTTGTCATAGTTTGAATTTATCGTTTTTCATAATGTGTCCAAAGTATTTCAGTTTCCTGTGCCATTACTTTTTACATTGTGACATTATTTTTTTCTTTCTTCATTCGTTGCAGTACTTCGTTTGTGACTCTTTCTATCTATTTCTGTGAATGCACTAAACTAAATAACTCACTAACCATCACACCGTCTCCCCAAAGGGGTAGGCAGAAAGAATGGACAGCCACACTTCTTTCCTGACATATTTCTCTCACTTCCTCAACATTCATACATCGTGTCATGCACGCGCGTCGACATCTCTGACTCCTCACATGGCCGACATTCAATATTTGATTTATTTGATCGTGCCACGTTTTCCTCGGTCTTTCTCTATTTATGGTTCCATTTACATCGTTAACATATAATTTTTTTGCCTTTCTTTCTTCATTCATTCTTTCCATATGTCCAAACCATCTTAATGATTCTTTCATTATCGCAAATGCATTATACAATGGATTATTCGATGCTGATTGAAAACAACATTAATGACCTTCGTGGTACAGTGGTAAGAGCTCTGACATCCATACCAAAGGTCCCGGGATCAATTCCCGGCGATGGCAGTGTGATTGTCACAATGTCTTTGGTCTGGTGTAGAATTCGCGTGACCATAAAATGGCGATGGATTGGCTACCTATCACATATCATGATATTCAATATAATAGTTTAAATAAATGTTATACAGTAATTGGGTTCAAACGACTTGTATATATGAAAAAAAAGAGCAATTCTCTTGTTTAAGGTATTTTAAATATAATTTGAAATTAAAAAAGGATCACTCAGATTTGGACATATAAGAACGCATGGATGGGGATATAATGGTTAAAAATACATTTACAGGTAGTTTGAATAATAAAAAATTTGTCAAGGAAGGCCAAGGCATTACCAAATAAAGTAATTACTAAAAGACGGCAATGTTAAGTCAGAACAGTTGACGTATGAATTAAGAAGAGTTGCGAGATTTTTGTTAGGTTAGAGCAGTGTGGCTGCCTATCCTCTCTGCCTACCTTTACGAGAAAACAGCGTGATGGTAAGTAATTTATATGTAATTGATTTAGTTTATACAAAACAGTAAGAGTAAGTTAAAGGAATACAGTGCTTGTGATTTAATTGTATGGTAGACACGCTTGGTATTGAAAATTTAGCGTAAATTCAAACAATAATTTCTTGGTGTGTTCATGGTGTTATATTAATTGTATTTTGTATTCGAAATTTCAATGAATTAATCTCAATATGTTTGCGCAACAAAAATAGTACACTTTTATATCTGCAGACATATATTAAGTTTTGTTAAATGTCTTCGAAACAGGTTGAGATTAATAAACCCATAAAAGTGTTAAAAATGTGTTATAATTGTTTGTTGATGATAAACATAAACAAGAGATTTATACTTTTTTAACTTAAGCTCCATATTCGTAAAAAGGACAGTTTTATTATATATTTTGACTACCATCATCTTACTAGAATTTTGTCTTAAATATTCGATAATTTGAAAATTAACGCTTTGATTAGGCATGAACATTGTTACATACGTATATTAAAATACTCGTATAAAACGAGATTGTATTAGTTTAGTTCTTTTGTTTATATTTTCATGGAATGCCAAATCACATATTTACGTTTATATTTCAGTACTATAGATATATTTTGTAAAGCCTCCATGGTGCTGTTTTCACCTTCATGATTTTACTGCTTCTTATCTACAACAGACTTCACACGTAATTCTGGTCTGTACGGGCTGGCAATGATAATGTTATTTTGATATAATATATATTTTTTAATAATGTTTTTTGTCAATATAGTGATTAAACTATAATACATTAAACATAATATCTAGTTGACTGTGAATGTACTCGTATGTGGTCTTCTATAAATTGAAAATATAAATAATTATTAATATTAGACACGATTTCTAGTTGACCGTGAATGTATGTGATCTTCGACCGATAGTTGCATTCTCCATCTTCGAAATTTTTCGAAAGTTTTTTACCATTATCATCTGGAGAACGAAACGAAAGAAGAAAATATATTTCAAACAAAATACAAGAACTTCAGCATCAATTATTTGAAAATTAAAATTAGACAAAGTATAAAGGACATAATGATAAAAAGAGTTAAATACATATTTTTTAAATAGATATTTTAGTGATTGATTACACTTAAGATATTGATTTAGAAAAGGAACAGAAAATTGTGTTAAGAATTGAAACAAATTATTTTTTTATAAATAGTCAAAATTTTGTTTAAGAAAAATGGATTTTAAGGCGGCGGTGTGTCGTTGACGGTTCAGAGTGTTGGCCACCTAAAAAAACACCAGGAAGAAACAACTGCACTTCACCGAAATGAGGATGCTTAGCAGGCGGAGTATCGCTGGTCGACCACATCAGTAACAGCCATATCCGTGGTAGTTTCAGAGAAAGGCGAATCTCAGATAAACTTGAAGATAATCTAAGATAGAAAGGCTACGCCATGTAGCACCTAGTCGACCATGTTATACGGAGAGTGATAGAAACGGACCAGTGACCCAGGGGACATGGTAGGCTCAAGTTGACATGGTTGAGACTTATCAACAGAACTCAAAAGAGACCAGGCATCAGACGTCACCCAGGACATACAGTCCTGGAGACTCCATATGAAAAGAGCTGACCACAAGTAATAAAACAAAGGCTAAGAAGAAGATGAAGATATAAAAGGATTTCAAATGTTATGTAGGTAAAATTACTCAAGAATTCTAAAACATATGCTTAAAATATATTAATAAGTTTGCGAAGCTAGTTTTCTAAGGAAAATGATTGCATTCTTAGTAAAATAATAAAAAATTATCACTTAAATGATTTGGACCTATAGAACGAATATGTCAGAAAATAATTTGAGACCAACTAAACTTAACTTAATTTTAGGCGTTAACACTGTGGAATTCCATATTGACGATTTTTTCATGAATTAAAACACTGTTTTTACAAATTTTGGGCTTACTTTTATCGACATGTTTCGAAGCTTTACACTTCCATCATCGAAATAACGATATATCGTTGATAAACATATATTGGTCTCCCGATGATAGAAGCCGAGGACGGCATAAGAAAACATGGAATACCCAAATTAATCAATTACTAAAAGACGGACACATTCTAAGTCAGAAAAATCGACGAGCGTACATGTTACAATGTATAAATGTAGAAGAGTTTCGAGAGGTACGAGTATGTCAGAACGGAGCGTGTGGCAGTCCAAACTTTTTGTCTACCACTCCAGGAAAACGGCTTGATGGTTAGTTAGTTAGCTAAGCGATGAAAAGTTCACCTAAATAATCGCACACCTACACATTTATTATAATCGCTAGTCACATAAATAAGCATCGTTTATAAACGGATGAGTTATTTTATTGACTATGCAATCTGCGGGAGGTACAAACGGTTCTCACAGCAAAGGTTCGGTCGGACCGCCCCGCGCCAAATAAAGGGATTGCACATGACAGTTCCCGCCCTCTTGGGCAACAGCGCTCTGCCTCCGCGGCGCAACAACTCCGCAACTTGTTCCTTTCATCAATCACTTCTTACATTTCACGAAGTATTCATATCTATTTTTATCTATTCCAATACAAATTATTATCTTATATTGTACAGAAAAATTAATGTCAGTGTATTTGTTCCTTATGCAATAGCGCATCGTTCACTCCATTGAATTAAAACATTATATAGTTTTTGTTGGACAATTGGGGCGTCATCTGACATCCCTTAGAGCCGATATAATATTAAAACAAAAATATCAATTGAATGGGGCATCGCAACGCATGCAGGGGATTAACTAGTCTTAAATAAAAATATGAATACAGATGTTTCTTTGTGCGTACATTTGGAACAAACGTATTTAACATATAAAGAATCTTAAAAAAATAATCATTTCTGAATGAAATAAAATGGGTAAAGTTAAATAAACACGACTTGATGAAAGAAATCCATTTATCAAACATAAAAAAATATAAATTCATTAAAATTAATTTATTAAAAATTCAATGGTTTTATTTTATTTTCATTATTATCTATTAAGAAATTTCAGAAACCAATACTAACAGAAATTAAAAAGGGGCATTTTTGAGTGGAAACCATTAATAATTTTAAAGATTTTAATGTCGTTAATACAAATTTCTTGGAAGAACATAATTTTAAATAATAAAAATAAAATAATAAAAATAATTAAATCTTTATTATATTATATATATTAAGTTTTCTTCCACTTGTTCCTTAGATTGGGCCGATTTCAGCAGCTCGCTGCCATCTTCTGGATTTAAATAGTTTATATCATTCTTCCGATGGTTAAGGTCTAAAACCTTCAAAACATGTCCAGAAAATATACTCAAAAACAAGAAAAACTGTGTTTTAATTCTTAACAATATGAGTTTAAACAACTCATTCCTTCTGAATGCAAACATGTATATTGTATGTTTTGATAAATAAAATACGAAGATCTTCTAAATTTATTTGAACTCGTATATAAAGTGGCGATGGGCTGGCCATACCTGTCGGAGAACCGACGATCGATGGGGGAGACGGGTTCTGGAATGGACCGCGTACAGGATTCCGCAGAGTTGGGCGTCCCCCTGCCCGCTGGACTGACGATCTGAAGAGGATTTCTGGACATGGATGGATGGGAGGGGCAATGGCGCTTTGGGAGAGGTCTACATCCAGCAGTGGATGACAGACGGCTGATGATGATGATGATGATATATATATAAATAATTAAATAAGAATTATTAAATAATTTAATATCTTTTTACATAAAACGAGCAAAAAATTCTATAAAATGGGACGCTGTTTTGATGGGATAGAGAAGAGGGACAGTGCCTCGCACCACCTCATCCAGGGTGGTGGTAGGAGATAGGTTATTTCTTAGGGCTGTTTTTTTGGATGATTGATGATTCAACTGAAGATAACAAAGTCATATTTCTGAATACTTTGCTGATTATTCACGAGCAGATTCAATAATAGTATATTCGATTACAAATCTAAATATTAATTCTATATGATTAGAAGCCATTTTTGTCTGATATTCTTGACCCGGAAAATGTAATCTGCAGTAATTGAAGAAATAAATTATATGTCCCCTAAATGTTGATAATGATACATGCACACTTTTATTGTTGTTTTGATGTATTGTATAATACATTGTAGCGAAGAAGACCTTTTAAAGATGAACAAGACTTTTAAAGAAAAGCGACCCGGATATTTAAAACAAATTACTCTTTAATAATACAAAAGCATTGTTCACATAAGTTCAACATTTTATTTTATTTTTAAAATATAAGAATCAACAACTAAACGAAATAAAAAAACGTTTAAAGGTGTGTTCGAAGTTTAGTGAGAGAATAGAGAGGATGGCCACATAAAAAGTGTAACATTATACCACAAATGACCTTGCTTCTCAAATCATTTAGTTCTACAATGGTATTTGATAATGCGTTCATATTTTGGCAACTTGCATCAGTTGTGTGTAAAAGGAAATTCCATTCTGCAGGCGACGCCTTCGAGTCAGATCCTTACATAAAGTGATGGCCCACATGCGTCCGTACCGGTTCATGCGAACCGGTTGTTTTAACTGACAAAACAATATTGTACTAAATATTTCAATTGCACTAATATATTGATATAAGTATTGCCAATTTTTTAATATAATTACATGCTTATAAGCGTTTTTAAACTGCTATTAAATATTGAATGTTAAAAAAAAATCATATATTTTGGAGGCATTGAATAATTGAAAATTATTTCTTTTTTTTAAACTTGGTACACAACACCAACTTTACTTAAAAAAAATTAATTTAAAAACAAACATATTTCGGACACAATGATATAACATTTTAAAATATGTTTGGAAAAAAAATGATATCAATAATCCTTTTGTGTCCGAAACATATGTGCTTATTTTTTAATTGAAATTTTTAATAAAGTTGGTTTCATGCAAAAAGTTAAAAAAAAAAAAACATTGGACAATGTTTATTTATTTGTAAACAACACTAACTTTATTTAAAATTGAAGTTAAAATAAAAACATTTTCCGGACCCAGAAGTCCTTCATCAGTGTTGTTAGTTTTTTTGAATATACAAAAAAATATATACAATTTTTCATGAATGTGGTCAGTTTTGACAGATATCGTCTTATTATAATATTTAACATGATTTTTTTATTCGTATATTTTATTTGATGTGGAGTTTTACATCATTGTACAAGAAACAGTAAATAAATAAATTAGAAGTTTTTTTAATTAGTCGTTAAAGGACATTCTTATATCAAAAGTGGAAATAGATCATGCGAACCGGCTGTTATTCTCCTGTGCGATCACAGCATCCAACCTGCCAGAAGTATCAAGGTTCACGCTGTATTAAGGTTAAAGTAAAGTTCATTATGATTTGTGGAGCCGTCTATTGGAGCGGAGATGTGCAATATCGTCTCTAGCGGAGCGCGCCCTCTCACTATAAATAACAATGTAGTCGATACCCTTCCTACATAACCCATTGTTATACCCATATTTGAGGACTTCTCGGCCTGATAAAAGGCAAAGCTATAAAAGATTCTCCTCATTTCCGAATCTCCATCAGAATCTGTAACATCCAGTGAGAAGAGCTTCCTTGCTCCTCTGTGTGAAGTGCATTGTTCTAATATTTTTGATAATAACTATTTTAAAAAATCCCAAAATGAAATTGGTGAGTGTTCATGTAAATTTATACTGCATTAGTTAATGAGACAATTTAAAAATATAAAATATATTACAAACGTATATGAAATATATCGTTTCAGAATTAACCTCATAGTTATATGAAAATTTTCTGCATCGGCAAATAAATAAGTGTCGAAACCGGTTATAACTGATTCAAATATTAAATTTTATTTTATCCATTGTTGCGATTATTTGATATTTATACAAAGAAATCGCGACAAAAGATGAATTCTACACATTAAAAAAAACTATTATTATTTTTTTAAGGATTAATTGTATCTCAATAGAGACGAAGATGTAAATTGTTTTCTGGGAACAAAATATGGTGGTCAAGGCGCTTACAGGACTTATGACCTGTCATTGGTTGGGTTAAGTGATCGTTTTATGTTAATAATGGAGGAATGGGGAATGTTGTTAACATAAAGCGATCGCTTGACCCAATTAATGACATGTCATAAGTCCTGTAAGCGCCTTGACCACCATATTCTGTTCCCAGAAAACAATTTACATCTTCGTCTCTATTGAGATACAATTAATCCTTAAAAATGATTAACCCGCAATTGGTAAAATCCAGTATTTGTTTACAAGTTTTGTATACATTCAAAATACTGTTATTACTGATAAATCTTTTAAAATAAAATATTTAATTAAAAATAATAGAAATAACTGTGAGAAGAGTTACTCAGTTTACTGTAACCAGTTTCACCATCCACCACCTGTGGATACAAACTATTTTATTACTTCTGATACGTAAAAATATTCAATAATCAGCTATCATTAAACAGTAAGTTATTAAAAATCTAAAATATATTCCGACTTAAACAGTTATGAAAAAATAAATACAATTAAAAAATAAAAGTGTACGTTTTCTTATTAAAATGTTTGAGTACACATTGAACTTGCAAAATATATGTAGGTACTCGTGAATTATCGAATGATTGTCTAAACAAATAATTCCTAGAAACTTTTCAGGAGTATTCAAACTGAACTTATCTATGTATGTGAAAAAAAGGCACAAAAATTTAACATTGTCGAGTTCATAGACCACCAGACGATTTTTTTTACAACTGTTAATTTTCTACTATATTGTGCACTTATAATAACACTTATTTGTTATCAAAATATCCAATAGATGCTCAATACATTTAAAAAAAACGTGAATAATTATAGTTGTATTTGTCTATTTCTTTTTATATACTTTTTATATACAACTATAACTTAAAAAAACTTTTATATACTTTGTATATAAAAAATTACAATTAAATATCAGACATGTTTCGGACAACCCGGTCCTTCCTCAGTGATATTATAAAATATCTTTATAATATCACTGAGGAAGGACCGGGTTGTCCGAAACATGTCTGATATAATTTTTTTTTAAAGTTAGTGCTGTACATAAATATATACAAAGTATATAAAAAAGAAAAATACAAATAAAACATTCACAACACAAAGTATGGCGAACAATGTTGTAAAACTCCATATTACAAAAAATATATGAATAAAAATGTCTGTTTTATAGAAGCTTTATTTTATTTTATGGAAATTATGACGTTCGATAATACCTTTGTGAGGCGAAACACGTCAATCACATAAATATGATATAGCATCTAGAAAACATACGTTTTCAATCATATTGACGAAAAACATATATTCTTTTTAAATTCAAAAGTGAAACATGTTCAAGTTAATGTGTAATTTTTAATTTTAATTATATTTTTAAATACAGTGTTGTGTAACTAAGAGAATAATATTGGTGAATTCAAAGTTATTATTTTATTATAGTTTCTACATTTCCTGAAAAATCAGGCGTTAGATTTAGATGAGTACAAAAAGATATTCGAATCTGAATGCACTGCAGATGTGTGACAAGACAACTAGCAAAAAAACAATCAAAATATTTTTTACAATTCGTTTTTGAATGTATACAAATACTTGTAGACAAATACTGGATTTTATCCATTGCGGGATAATCATTATTAAGGATTAATTGTATGTCAATAGAGACGAAGATGTAAATTGTTTTTTTTTTGGAGACAGAATGTAGTGGCCTAGGTGTTTCCAGGACTTATGACCTATATACATATACTCGTATACCTATATACATATGAGCAAATATACACCTTTCAAAAATTTTGTCAGATGTGGTGGTCGTAAGAAGTGCGCAATGGGGAATGTTGTTAACATAAAGCGATCGCTTAAACCAACCAATGATAGGTCAAAAATCCTGTAAACGCCTCGGCCACCATATTCTGTTTAAAAAAAACAATTTACATCTTCGTCTCTATTGAGATACAACTATTCCTTAATAAAATATTTATTATTTTAATGTCAGTTGTTTATGCGAGGTTATTCGTTTGATGGTTATTTCAAAATGAATAAAATTGTGTACTCTGATCAGCATGATTGAATATTGGTATATCATTTACAACGTAGTATAATACTTGAAATGTTATCTTCAGCTTCAGCTCGTACTAGCCGTCTCCCTGGCGTGTATGGCCCACGGGCAGAGGTCCTACGGTGGCTCGCTGAAAGATGTCCCCATCCTCAAATACAACAGCGAATCTAACGTCGATGGATCCTACAGATACAAGTATTCATTAAGTTAAATATTGCGAAAAACATTATAACTCGAGAAACGATAATTTTTTTGTCATTTACATAACCCTGATTTTATTTTGTGTTTTACCCTAGTTTTACAGCAAAGCAAAGCAAAGTTTTAAATAATTAAAAAAATGTTTTTGTATGAAGCACCTAAACACTCGTGTACTTTGTTTTTGCACCACTTCATTTTGTTTTATTAAACCAACCTCTCTCGCTACCACTGAAACCTCATCAGGGTTACAAAACATATAGTTTGTTTTTGTAACCCTGGCGATACTCCGGCAGAAGCGAAACCGGTCGGTTTGATAAAATAAAATAAAGTGTCTAAAAACAAATTATTTTAAATATTTTTATTTCTTAAATTTTCATAAAGAAAACCAAACGATTCTTTATTCATTTATCCTTTTTGCTAAAGGCTCTCGTTTATAGTAATATTAAATCAAAATTTAAAAAGGAAATTAAGCACCGCTGTTTATTGCAGTTACGAAACCGGTAATGGAATTCGAGCTCAAGAAGACGGATTCTTGAAGAACCGAGGATCCCAGGCGGAAGCTCAGGTTAGTTAATATTATTTTTATGCTATCTTTTATTTTTCAAAATGACGATAGCGATGAAATCGAATAAAAAGTGAAAGTTCTACAACAAAACTTTAAAAATTAAATGTTTTGACTAATTATACTACAATACTTTTGTTTATACGAAAGCATTGAGGTTAAATTAAGCATTTACATCTTGAATTACAGTGAACAATACGAAATCAAAAGGTTTTAATTAATATAAACAGAACATATTAAAAAAATCATTTATAGTGGAAGAATTTTAAATACAATTCAAATATATTGATTGAAAACAAAAATTTTTCAAATATAAAACTGAAGTTCTTATTGATTTACAGTTATCGTAGTAATTTGGAAAAAAAATCGATATTTTAAAAATATTCTGCAATTAATTCTTGTAGCATACATACTTATAATACGGTAGTGTCTGTAAATAAAATATTTATAATATGATTGCAGGTAATGCAAGGATCCTACTCCTACACCGGCCCTGATGGAGTGACGTACACCGTGAACTACATCGCTGATGAGAACGGATTTAGGGCAGAGGGCGCCCACCTGCCTACACCTCCCCCCATTCCTAAGGCCATCCGGGATTCCCTTGCCTACAACGCTGCCCATCCAGAACCCCAAGGAAGAAACTACTAACATAATGAAATACGTACCTCAAATATTGTACAAAATGGTGTTGTCGTATAAGAAATTCGAATGGATAAAATGTTGTTCTATAATCGAACACCAAGCGTAAGAAAACCAATTCTTTTAAATAATTTAAAATTTTGTTGATGCTATCTAATTTCCTTTCATTACTCTTACCGAAATAGTTTATAGTAAATTTTGTGAATCCTCTGGAAACATCTTATTCTTGTTTTTTTTCTTTCTGTATATTCTTAATGATCTAAGACTTATAGTAATTCCTGTGTTATTGTCGTTCAAGCATTATCCAATTGAAATGACTAAAGTTTTTTCGGTGAATTGTACGTGTTCAAATCAATAATCACTTAATTTGAGTATGCGTGACGTATGAAGCATCACTGATGATGTAATTTTGCGAATTTTATTACATTCGAGACTCGTTACGACAAAACTGTGTTACTACAATAAGTACTTATCCCCTTGTATCCAATAAGCCGAATGATTCCTAATAAACGAAATACATTTCAATTGATTCTTTTTTTAAATATCGAAGATTAAGAAAATATTCCCCCGAAAAAAATTGCGAAATCTTCAAACAATACGGATTTCCCGAAAAGAATTAAGCAACATGATTTGCAGCAACTTGCATTTTTTTAACTGAAGACTGTTTTAATTTTAGCAATGAAACGTCTATTTTATATAAGTTCAATTATATTTTATTACCTTCTTACAAGGTGAAAAACGCCACTCCTAAAAATAAAATAAAGCTTATTAAAAAATAGATTTTTTCATTCGTATAAATTATTTAATATTGACGTTTGCATTGTTCCATGTTCGACTGCACATAGACAAATTAATTTTCGAAATAACTAAAATATTGTATTATATATATAAATACTTACAGTGATTCATAAAACAATAAATATTTTTTTATTTTTACGATAAACAAAAAATGGCGTTTTATACCGTTGACAAGATTATACCGTTGTGACATAATTGTGAAAATAAGTCAAAAATGATTATATTGAAAACTAAGTATGGCAGACTACCAAGTAGAAAATTTTCCAAATAAAGCAAAGTCGGTAGGCACATTTGTATATATTTTATTTAAATATTAGTTTTAATTTTATTTCCAATTCGTATTAGTTCACCAGTACTAAACTTTTTATTAACATTTTTACCTTGAAAACATCTGAACATTGAAATGAATAAATTATTAGTATCTTTCCATTCATAAGAAATAATACGTCAATCGATGAAGTTGATTTTTCGAATATCTCAAATGTGCTAAGTTTAACAGTTTAATAGTTTCTGGGCTCATTTCTACTGCATTTATTATATTCTAGAGTCGTTTTTTTTAGAATAGAACTGACAAAATAAGAATGAAAGTACAATAAATGAAGTAGAAATGAGATCTCTTAAACGAATGTGGAAGATCTGTGTATGATAGAGCGTCGAATGAATATATAAGCAGTGAATGCAGTGCGAATGAAAGTGTCATAAACAAAATAATGAAAGAATCGTTAATATGGTTTGGACACATGGAAAGAATGTATAAGTTAACGATTTAAACGGAACAAGAAATAGAGGACGATCGAGGAAAACGCGGTTCGATAAAATAAATCAAATATTGAAGACGGCCACGTGAGTAGGAGAAACCATCTCTAATGCGTTCCTGGTACTTGTTGTAATATTTTTATGATATTTTACCTATACTTAATAGATGCCTTAAACATATTCCTGTTTGTAATGTCTATTGAGTTATTAACTGATTTGATTTGATTTGATTTGAAATCGACGTGCGTGCATGATACGATGTATGAATGTTGAGGAATCGAGAGAAGTATGTCTGGAAAGAACAGTGTGGTGGTCCATTATTTCTGTCTACCCCTTTACGGAGACGGCGTGATGGTTAGTTGGTAAGTTTAGTTTTAGGATCAACGTAAGATTTTCATTTTAATTCATTTTATTATATGAACCTTGCGATACATAGTATTTTATCGTCATAAATATTTTTTTGAATTTTTGCCTTTTACCACAAGACATACTTATGATTGCATAATTAAATGTCTTTGACAATAGGTTCAATAAATTGTATCAGAGATTGAATATCGTCTCCGGTCCGACTCGGGACATCCCTCGATGGAGCAATGACATACTGCCGTTCAATGTTTGATGGAGACTGAATCACATTTCGTGTGTTGAAACCTGTTTGGTACTGATGATTGTAATTGTAATTATAAGCCCAGTTATTAGAGTATTGTGTGTTGTAAGAGTACTGGTATGGAGATGTTTTCTGGTAAACTTGTTGAATTTGCGGCTTCTGATGTTGCTGGTACTGAGTCTCAACAAACTGGGGACGATTGACTTCCTTCTGCTGATAAGCGTTGTCCGCGTTCTGCGATGGCGGAATTGTGAAAAAGTATTTGTAGACTTCTACTGGACGCTCGGCTTCCTTGTTTTGCTGAAAGTATACTTGTTGGTAGGTCGGTTGCTGCCTTATTCCGTTTGATGGACGGTTGCTATTGATTTCTATTGGATACCGTTGTTCTTGAAGATTTTGTTGGGTATTTTGTTGCTGTCTGTAAATTTGTTGATTCGATTGTCCGTTACTATTCAAAGATTGAAGTGGGAATGTCGGACTGTTTGCCGAATACCGTTGCACCTGGTTGTTTTGCTGCAATTGTGCTTGCTGATTGTAAGTCTGTTGGTTTAATACCCCAGTTTGAAGTGATGGCGAATTCGCGGTATTGGTTTGTGATGGATACTTTGTATTTTGATCAGTTTCTTGAATAATGAATATTTGCGTTTGTTTATTATTTTGTTCATTATTATTGGGTGCAATGGTTTGTCGATATTTTGTATTAAATACTGGTGAATTTGGTGAGTTTTCTAAAGGAAGCCCTTGCTGATTGCTGAATTGTGTTTGCTGATTTTTCTGTCTTAATTCAGCTTCCGTCGGTATTGACGGGGCGTGGTAAATCGGTTGGGAATACGAATCTAGAGGTTTTCCATTACCATTACCATTAAAGATGGAAGGTAGCGTGTCTTGGT
The DNA here is from genome assembly GCA_022606425.2 of Lepidostoma basale. Classification (NCBI taxonomy): domain Eukaryota; kingdom Metazoa; phylum Arthropoda; class Insecta; order Trichoptera; family Lepidostomatidae; genus Lepidostoma; species Lepidostoma basale. The sequence goes on along the minus strand of JAHDVF020000053.1, from coordinate 56,193 downwards.
CATCTACAGGTACAATATTTGAACTTCCAATAGCAGCATTACCACTGGGGTTTATAGCCTGGTTTTTATAGGCATCATCGGAGTCATAACTGTTTTTTAGTGGATTCACAAGGATATTTCCATTTTCGTTAACTGGCCTCGTGACAGGTTGGACGATATTCTTTTTTTGAATAACAATCGGTGATGAAAAAACGGCCACCATTTGAAGAAACACCTGAAAGTTAAGAGAAATCACTTAATAATTCAATATTGTGTTTTAATTTATACAGAAAGATCAGGTAAAATTGATTTATAGTGACATAAGATGTAATTTTGCAGTATTATAACTTTCATTCTATCGAGAAAACAATATTTTAAACTTAAGTAAAAAATGAAATGGCTCAGAAACATATCTGGCAAGACACTACGAGATAAAATAAGAAACTCAAGGATATGGGAGATATGCGAGGTCGAGGATGCCGTTAGGTGGGGAAAGTAAAGGAAAAGCTACTGATATCCCGGGCAGATCACCAAAGATATGGATCAACAGCTAGGAGTCGACCTCGAAGGAGGCCAATTCCTCTTAAGAAACTGGCCACCAGAAGAAAAATAATATTTTAAATTGTGTAACCAATATTTTATACAGGGCCTCTTTGATGCTTAATACACAGCAATCGGTGCTCTATTGATCATCAATTTGATCATATTATTTTTACTATTATGCATAATAAAAATATTATATAATAAAATGATTTTACTGAAATCTCTTGATGGAAGTTCATTTTAAATAATAATTAAATAAAACGACGTTTTTTAACTACTTCCACTTTTGTCTTTATTTAGACAGCGACCGGTTTTGCCAGGCTCGCTGGTCCAGAACAGTCTGTCGATGCCAGAGAACCTGGCGAAACCGGTCGCTGTCTAAATAAAGACAAAAGTGGAAGTAGTTAAAAAACATCGTTTTATTTAATTATTATTTAAAATATTATATTGTATCAAAACATATATATTGTTTTAATATATTTAATATTATAAATACAAAAAATGGGTTTAGAGAACTTATGATTTAATCACAATGCCGAGTCAATATATTCCATTAAATAAACTCATGTGCATAAAATATATTATAATGTTAATTTAACATATATAGATATGAGAATAAAAGGAACTCAAAGAAAAATCATTTGGAGTATAATTTAAAAACAAAACACTTACCATGAACAATAAAGTCTTCATTTTATCACACTAACACTCTTACAGAAACACAGTAGTTCGAGATGAATCTTTTAATTACATCTATCACATGAGGCTCGCAAAACTGATTTTAATTCCCCGTTTTTAAATATTCGAACAAACACAATATTCCAAACTATTGTTTCCTATGTTCCGATAATAATGTGTGTGATGCACATTCCTCCAAGTTGTGTAGCCATGAAACACGAAACTTAAGCAGTTTCAGAGGTCAACAGCTAGGTATGAACCTGACACATACTATATAGTAACACAATACATATCATAATTTAAAAGAACATAATTTGCATACTTGATCAGCGACATCTTCAGGGAAATAAGGTAAACTAAGTAACGAACTTGTTTAAAATATCTTCATTTTAAAAGTTTGCATTTTGCTATGAGCATATTTATTAACAAACTTGTTATGTTTTCCTTGCATGTGCAAGCAATAATTTTTAAAGAATGTCAACAGAGTTACTTACTTATAAATTTTTAAAATTTTTGGTTATCTTAAGACGTTAACAATATGGATTTCCACAATTACGATTTTTTTATGAATTAAAACACGGTTTATTTCACTTTGGAGTTTATTTTTCTCTACGTATTTCGAATACATCTTCATCTTGAGGAGAACGAAATAAACGTTTATATCATTCTCCTGATGATGAAGGTGTAAAGCCTTCTAAACAGGTCTACAAAAATAAACTCAAAAGTGGTCAATAGTGTTTTAATTCATAAAAAATATCGATGTACTAAAAAAAAATTGATTTGTTGAAATTACTTCAATCAATTAATAAATATACATATGTACCTATGCGTTTTGCTTTTTCATATGCTGTAAACAAGTTTTATTACTATATAATTTCGTATTAATTTTAACTTATATTCAATTCTTCCGAATCACACTGCCATAACGGAAAAACGAACCCGGAACCTTCGGTGTGGTAGTCATAGATCTTGCCACCCTGCCAAGAGGATTTGATTGGATGTACTATTTTAAAGATAATTTTGTGATTTATATATCACGGATGGTTAACTATGTAACTTTCTGTTATGAGATATAACATTTTAATTTCGGGGAAGCATTTTCTGAGACTTTAAATCAAATCAAATGCAGTGTTTGGATTGTATTTTGTAAGAATAACTAGACACTCACATATTGGGGTACTTCTGCAGGGACCCGATTTCTTCCACGGGCTGTCGTGCTGATGATAATGTTTCACTCCACCTGAGGATGCAAAGGTAATTTTCAAATAATATAACCAAATCTTACAAAAAATGATTTATTTACTGAACTTAATGAATTTCTCGTCATTAAGATTCATCGCTTTAAATCATAGGTTCCCAACTAATTCCAGACCACAGCAATTTTTTTTTTATATTGAACAATATTTTTTTCTATTTTGTAACAAAACACTTTATTAAAATTAAAATCAAACGTGTTTTGGGATTGTAATTGATTGATTATTTGATTTAATAAAGTGTTGTGTTCAATTAGGAATCTACAACACAGAGTGATGATGAATATAAAAGAACATTTTTTGACAATTCATACCAAATATTTGATATTGTTGGACAGTATCCGTATTTTATTTATGTGTGTTTCAAAATATGCTTTTCGACAATACTTAACAATTATTATTAATTAATGCAAAATTTAATGTATAACGCTATGGCAATGAGAAGAAAATTTCAGATTTCGATTTTTTGATAAAATATTTATCCATGAAAACAGTATATTTAACAGTAAAATAGTTATTTATTAATTTCAAAAATAAACGCTTCGCGGTCGACCTTTATGACTGTCTTCAAAAAAAGCCCCCCATTTGCAACTGGACCCGCTACCGCCCCCATTATCAGTTGGAGCATTCACTGAGGGACGGTACCGCCCCCTTTGGGGATCTGTGCCCTAGAACATTTTTTAATAAGAATAACTTTTCTAACTAAATAGACATTTCCTAAAAAATATAAAAATTAAATACGCTTTTAAATTTTAATAAACCATTTGTATGCTAGTGGATATGCCAATTATCTATTGACTAAATATAGATTTATGCATATAATGTTGTATATGTTAATCCTGAATGTGAATGTATGAAACGTGTTTCATTTTGTTGCCTCTTTAAAAACGAGTATGCATAATCGTGTCAAAAACCTTGACCTTTTAAGATTTTGAGTTCACTTTCTTCTCAATTCAGAAATTTGAATTTTATCGTCAATTATTTATCGCTTCTTCATTTAAATATATAATTTAAACCTTTTTTTTATAAAATAGAAACGACACTTCTGAGCTTTTTTAAGTTCACTATAACATGTCTTCTTCTTCGATGGCCCTACAGCCCATATCGAGCCTTAGCCTCCAGTATTCTTCGCCTCCAACTCCTCCTGTCCTCCAAACTGACACTCGTAACAACTAAGCCCCATTTGTCCCAACTTCATCCTCCCATCGCAGCCTTGGTCGTCCAATTGGTCTTCTACCACCTAGGTGCCACTCCAGCAATATTTTTGGGGTTCGCGATGACGGCATCCTCTGCACGTGACCGGCCCATCTCAGTCTATTCCGTCTGACCTGTGTGGAGAGACTGGGAACATTGTAAATATGGTAGAGCTCGTCATTATGCCGCACTCTCCAGCCTTCACCGTTATTCACAGGTCCCAAAATTCTGGGCAGCACCCTTCTCTCAAAAGTATCCAGTCGCTCTGGGGATTTCGCTGTCATTGTCCATGCCTCACACCCATAGGTCACTACTGTTCGGATGATTGTTTTATACAGGATGATTTTGGTTTTCCTGTGTACGTTTCTTGATTTGAAATAACAGATTGACATATACTTTGTAATATTTTCCCCTTATGTGCATAGTTCTTCTATTATATTGCGCCCATTTTAGTGTAGTTATCTAGCTTTTTTGTCATCAAGATGCATCTACAATATTATTCGTTTAAACGAATAAGGTCACAATCTAAATATCATGTCTATCTAATACTATAATCTTGACTGTAGTCAAAGATTCTTCAAAAATGAGATTGACGAACAGGTGACAGTACATAATGGAATTCTAGTGCTAACCCCTGATACAGATGTACAGTATAGAGCTGATGAGAAAAATATGAATGTAAAGATATACGATAAAGCGTAGAAAGACGATAAACGATTGAGTAATGAATGCAGATATCAAAGAATATATAGTAGATGTATGCAACCTTAAAAAATAATAAATTATGTTTGCTCTTTAAAACGAAAAATAACTGTAATAATGTTGTAATAAACCATCGCAAAAATGGAGATTAATTTGTGTTAATAAAGTAGTTCTGCTAAATGCTAAAAATTAATCTCCATAGATGGCGTTAGTGTGTGGATTATATAGATTAATCTTAAAAAGATTAACATATGTAATCAAAATCTACATAGATGGCATGTTGAAACTGACATGTGAAGTTAGGCATAGATTTGTAACATATATACAACCTCCAAAAATTTGTCTTACATGGTCATAAAGAAATATGTGGAATGGGGAATTTATTCGAGTCCAATAACATGGCCCTAAACCTCTGAAAACAACTTATAAAAACATTGGTGTGGAGTGTTTTACTGTACGGCTGCGAGACTTGGTGCCTGGGCGAAAGAGAACGCAAAAGGCTGGAGGCATTTGAGATGTGGACCTACCGACGAATTGCTGATGTTTCATGGAGGGACCATGTTACAAATGAGGAGGTTCTCAGCAGAGTTGAAGATAATAGGCGCATGTTGAACACCATAGCGGAGAGGCGCGCGAGATGGATTGGTCATGTGTTGCGATACGAATGTTTCCTGTATGATGTATTGGAGAGAATGATCGAGGGATCGATTGGCAGAGGAGGAGATGCGTCGCCTTTCTATAGACCAAACATTAGATTGAAACCCGGAGAAGAAAACAACGATTGATTGTGCTAGGTAAATTTAAATGAAAACGAAGTATCGAGAGAAGAATAAAATCCTAGCTAAAAAAACATCGAGAATAGTTGTGTTGTAATTTCACATCATTGTTTAGAGCTGGTTCATCTAAATCAAAAATACCCACGATGTTGTCCAATCTTAAGTGTGAATATATTTGTCTCGTGTATGTTTTTTGAAGAAGAAGATTCCACGAGACATGAGTATACCGAAGATCTCGGAAAACGTAATATATTTTAACCAACCGTGATAATCTATGCACAAAATTAAAATTGAATTATTAAAACTGGTTTTGATCAAGTGCAAGATTTAATGACATATACTACAATAAAAAATTAACCCAAGATAGTTCTTTTATATTCTAAAAGCTGTAGTGTCTGCTTTTGATATTTTTTATAACTTCAATAAATAAACACCGGTAAACGTTCCTTTTATGTTGAATGGTTGAATGTTGGTTCGGACATATGGAACGCATGGATGGAGAAAGAATGGTTAAGAAAGTATACGTTAATGATGTAAATGGGGTACGAAGTCGAGGCAGACCGAGGAAAACATGGCATGACCAAATTAATCAAATTTTAAAGGTTGGTCATGTTAGAAGTCGGAGGAATCGGCGTGCGTGTATGACTCGTTGTATGAATGTGGAGGAAGCTAGAGAGGTTTGCCAGGATAGAGTAGTGTGGCGGTCCATTCTCTCTGCCTACCCCTGCGGGGAAACGGCGTGATGGTTTGTTGTTGTTGTTGTTGGTTGAATATTTTTAATAAGTTTCTTTATAAATTAAAAGCTTTGTGGGATGAGATTCTTCAGGCACTTTATTATGCAGCTAATTGCTCCGACAAGAAGCTGTTAAGTATCACTATCATTCATGTACACGGGTGTACAAGTAAGTTGATATTTAAATAATTGTTGTAACGATTTTATCTCTCCAGCTTACAAGTGTCTATTATACTTCACAGCAGCCTTGGATTTACTTCACAGGACATCGCCGCAATGGGAACCGCTGAGAAAAATATTTTATATCCATAAATAGTCATAATAAATCAAATTAATAAAAAGTTTACAAAATATTCGAATAATTGTATTTAGTTTTGTGTCAGATGATTGAACAAAATAATGAAAGGAACATTAAGATGGTTTGGACCCATTGAAAGAATGAATGAAGAAATAATGATATAAAAAAAGTATATGTTTACGATGGAAATGGAACTAGAAAAAGAGGAAGACCGAGGAAAACGTGGCACAATCAAATAAATCAAATGTTGAATGTCGGCCACGTGAGGAGTCGGAGAAATCGATGTGCGTGTATAACACGATGTATGAATGTTGAGGAAGCTAGAGAAGTATGCCAGAAAAGAAAAGTTTCGGCTTTTCGACGTTCCGGTTAACTGACGCCCAGATAAACGACGTTATATTGTAATTCCTTTTTACAATGTAACATAAGCCCTTTCAATACTATAGAAGATATAAGTTATTTTTACACCGGTATTCCGCCATGATTTATATAGGCCAATATTTACTCTCCGTTAACGTGTTTCAATGAGCGCTGTTACCAACTCATTTTTTTTACAAATCATCTTTAACGCCAATCAATCGTATCGGATTGAGTACTTGCCTAATTACATGCGCCATTAATGCGCTCATGTTTTAAACGAAATCGTATTAATGAAATGTTATCCTTGAGAGCTAATTGGCCGAAAAATAATTTATCACGCCGTTACTATAAGTAAACATTTACAGTTAAACTTTAAATGTGGCTTATGATAATCAGAATATAATTAGTGGTTGCAAAGAAATAGGAAAGAAGTCGTTATACACTTGGCAAATCTAAAACAACTTGATCGCCGTGTCGTTCACCGGTCACCGACACGGGTTTATATGCACCATCAATATGGCATCATGACCGACACCGACGGAAGACAACGATTACTGACACCGGTGACCGACACAGATTTATATGCAGCATTAATATGGCGTCAAGACCGACACCGACGGTCGACAACGAATACTGATACCGGTGACCGATACGGATTTGTATGCAGCATAAATATAGTGTCACGACCGACCCGACAACGATTACTGACACCAGTGGCCGCCAAATGTGACCGACACATGTGATAGAACCATTAATACGAATTCTTCTCTTTTAATAATAATTGTTAATTAAACAAAAAAAAAATTAAGTTTGTTTTCTCGAGAAAAAATTTAATCTACGCATATTAAAAAGTGAATTAATCACTCATTTCTGTCATGCTTTTAACCTTATTTCTATCATCTGGGGTCGGTTCTTCTTTTACGCACATTCCACACTCTTCGGTTTTTGCTTTGCACTTGACACATCTCTTGGTGTTAGATTCTGATCCAGCATTTTGCCAGTGAGCGTCAATTTTGTCCTTGATGAGATTTGGATACTGACCCCTTTATTATCAATATATCCCCATTATTTACGCATTACAGGGTCAAACCTCTTGCAGATTTAATATTATTGGGGCAAATTTGAAGTTATCACTGACGTGTTCGTATAGTGAAATTGTTTGAAGCTCCCCTGAACATGTTAGTTTTTGTCATTTTATTTTGCGTATGTAATTTTTCATCATTGTACAGCACTCCGCACCGTATAACACTTTGCCAATAATGCTGTTTTGTACACTTTGCCAATACTTAATTAATATCCAATCAAATTTAAAATGAAAAAAACCTTTTTTTACTTGAAGATAAAAATAGCTTCGTATACAAGATATAACAACACCGAGAAAGGACTGAAAATTAATGGTGTTGTGATAAACAATATAAGATATGCCGAAGACACTGTTTTATTGGCTGAAAATGTCAGTGATCTTCAGGACCTCCTTAATTTTGTTGACGAGTCCGGTGAAAGATTGGGGCTGATAAAATAAATGTCCGTAAAATCAATTGGATGACATTTGGACGGCTTGACTACAGTGGGTCAGTATTGCATTTGAACGGCCGTAACGTTGAAAGGGTGGAAAAATTTAAATACCTCGGCAGCATACTAACGCAATCTCTTGATCCAGATGTAAAGATAAAATGTAGAATTGATGCAGCAAGAGCTACTAACTAACTAAATAACCATCACGCCGTCTCCCCGAAAGGGTAGGTAGAAATAATGGACTGCCACACTTTTCTTTCCTGACATACTTCTCTCGCTTCCTCGACATTCATACATCGTGTCATGCACGCGCGTCGATTTCTCTTACTCCTCACATGGCCGACATTCAATATTTGATTTATTTGATCGTGCCACGTTTAATTTAACGCGTCACGTTTTATTTAACGTGCCACGTTTAATTTAACGTGCCACGTTTAATTTAACGTGCCTCGATTTTAGCAAGAGCTATGTTTAATAAAATGAAATCACTCTTCTGCAATGATAACGTAAACTTGAAACTCCGCCAGAGAATGATCAAATGCTACGTGCGGTCTGTTTTATTGTACGGATGTGAAACGTGGACCTTGAAAGTTAACTCAATGAACAGATTGGAAGCATTTGAAATATGGCTCTATCACCGAATGCTCAGAGTTCTCTGGACAGACATAGTTACCAATACCGAATTCCTGAGGCGAGCTAGAGTTGACAGGGAACTGCTTTCAATTATCAAGGTTCGAAAGATCTCACATATGGGTTATATACTGCGTGGGGAAAAGTATCACCTTCTCCAACTGATATTGGAGGGGAAACTTGAGGGACGCCGGGAGCCCGAAAGGAGTAAAATGTCCTGGCTGCGAAACGTGAGCTAGTGGACCGGCATCCGAAGTGTGGAGGAGCTGTTCCGAGCGGCGCAGGACAGGGACAGGTTCGCCGAGGTGATCGCCAACGTCGAGGGGACCCGACAGGGCACTTTAAAAAGAAGAAGAAGATACAAGATATAATCCATGTAAAAATGAAGGAGAACTGTATTTATTTCTTCAAGATTTGAAAAACTTAAATAAATCTTCAATTCAATTCGCATATTTAGAACATACGGTTTTTTAAATGTGTAAGAGCACCAACTTCAATACTAATCATCTACGTATCTTTATAAACATAATTAAAAAATACTTGAATGAGCGTTCGAAGATTTTGGCTCGGTAGATAAAATGTATTATCAAAATTGTATTAAAGTTTGATAATTGTAAATCTATGATTAAATAAAAATATTTTAAATATTCGATGTTTGCTTCTATCTGGTAAAATAGTAGTTCTTTATATAATTTTTTTTTTGTGAATGTATACTTATACTTGTATACGAATACTTGATTTCACCCACCGTGGGTAATAAACCCACGGTGGGTGAAATCCAGTATTCGTTGTAACGTAGTAATTCATGATTTAATTGTATCTCAATAGAGACGAAGATGTAAATTGGAAACTGAATATAGTTGATCAAGGTGTTTACAGGACTTATGACCTGTCATTGGTTGGGTTAAGCGCACGCTTTATGTAATTACAATATTCCCCATTCCACCTTTTTTTTCCTTTATGACCATGTAAGACAATTTTTTTTTGGAAGTTGTATATATGTTACAAATCTATGCCTAATTTCACATGTCAGTTTCAACATGCCATCTATGAGATTTTGATTACATATGTTAATCTTTTTAAGATTACTCTATATAATCCACATACTAACGCCATCTATGGAGATTAATTTTAGCATTTTAGCAGAACTACTTTATTAACACAATGTGAAAGGCTATCGCCATTAGCGCATTGTTAGAAGCCGCCTGGAGATGTCACTCCTATCTAGATGCCAAAGAATTTGACCAACATCTTCGTCTCTATTGAGACACAATTAAATCATGAAGATAATAACCCACGATGGGTGCAATCCAGTATTCGTATACAAGTATTAGTATACATTCACAAAAAAATAATATTGTAATCATACTGGTCAAATTATTTGGCATCTAGATAGCATAGATGGCATGTTGAAACTGACATGTGAAATTAGGTATAGATTTGTCACATATATACAACTTCCAAAAAAAAAATTGTCTTACATGGTCATAAAGGAAAAAAAAATGTGGAATGGGGAATGTTGTAATTACATAAAGCGTGCGCTTAACCCAACCAATGTCATAAGTCCTGTAAACACCTTGATCAACCATATTCAGTTTCCAATTTGCATCTTCGTCTCTATTGAGATACAATTAAATCATGAATTAATAACCCACGGTGGGTGAAATCCAGTATTCGTATACAAGTATAAGTATACATTCACAAAAAAATATATTGTAATCATACTAGTCAAATTCTTTGGGAATTTAGGAGTGACATCTCCAGGCGGCTTCTAACAATGCGCTCATGGCGATAGCCTTTCACATTGTGTTAATACAGTAGTTCTGCTAAAATGCTAAAATTAATCTCCATAGATGGCGTTAGTATGTGGATTATATAGAGTAATCTTAAAAAGATTAACATATGTAATCAAAATCTCATAGATGGCATGTTAAAACTGACATGTGAAATTAGGCATAGATTTGTAAAATATATACAACTTCCAAAAAAATAATTTGTCTTACATGGTCATAAAGGAAAAAAAAGGTGGAATGGGGAATGTTGTAATTTTTAAAAGCGTGCGCTTAACCCAACCAATGACAGGTCATAAGTCCTGTAAACACATTGATCAACCATATTCAGTTTTCAATTTGCATTTTCGTCTCAATTGAGATACAATTAAAACATTTTTTATAATTTATTCAATATTTACTATTTTGCGTTGCGAATTCATTGAATAATGTTAATTTCTTTGTAAACAACATTCTTTTTATTAAGTTTTTTATCCTGCATATAAAAGTAATGAATTGAAGTTTATTGTTTGCTGTATATATATAAACATAGCAATTTAAGATAAAATGTCTCCTCTCAATTTCAAAATGTCGAATATAATATTACTATTTTGAAACGATCTACCACAGGTTGTAAGTGAAACAAAATTCTGGAATTTTTCCTTGTATACTCCTACACTAACTCTTTTATACTTGTTTTTTAGAACAATAATAACGCAAATTGTGATTAGAAAATTGCATCATAAGAACAAAACAGTCATCTAAAGAATTAAATATAAAATTGACAATATTTATAAGCTACAAGCACAATCGATATTTTATCGAAATTCGATGCAGAACTTTTATTACTTCTGAATTATAATTATTTTATTCTGATTTTCAATAGAAATCCTTGATTTTATATTATTACCCACCACTCTTATTTTCCCATTAAATTAAATCGGCATTAAGTTTTAAATAATTTCTTTACTTTGCTTCTAATTTACATAAACTGTTCATGAGTAAACCGGTGAAGCTTTTAAAATCTTATTATTACGAGATCATAGTCACGCTATTTAAGAGAATACTAAATGCAGTACACCCTTTCAATGCAGACGACAGTCAGGTTTTTAAATATTTGTTTATTATTAATATGGAAGTGAAGCATGTAACTGGTAGAAGAAGGATGAGAGCAGAATAAATGCGGTAGAGATGAGATCCCTAAGACGTATGTGCGGTAGAACGATGTTCGACAGAATCTCAAATAAAGAAGAAGGTATTATGAACAAAATTATGAAAGGATCGCTGCGTTGGTTCGGACATATGGAGCGCATGGGTGGAGAAAAAATGGTTAAAACGATTTAAATTGAGTACGGAGTCGAAGTAGACCGAAGAAAACATGGCATTACCAAATTATTCAAATTTTAAAGATTGGTCTTCTTAGAAGTCGGAAGAATCGACGTGCGTGTATGACTCGTTGTATGAATGTGGAGGAATCTAGAGAGTTTTGTCAGGATAGAATAGTATAATAAAACATAACTACACTTCATAATACATGAATAGGAAGTTAATGTAAAATTTAAATTATTATTTAAAGCTGTTGGTAATGTTTAAGCACATTAAATTATATAACATCTCATGACATTGTGTGTGCTTTAAAAAAAAATTAATTATATTTTTTTTTAATTTAAACTACAATATGTATCATAAAAATAGTGACTAGGAGTTACAATGAAATTTTACGTTTTTTATTTTAAAATTGTTAATCATGGTTTCAATACATGGTTTCAATACATGGTTTCAAGATATGGTACGCTTTAAAAATAAAGACAAAACAAAGCTGCTGACTGTAGGCCGAACGCCACATCAGATGAGAGTAGTGATGTCAGGAGTTCCACTAAAGAACACCAAGGAGTTTGTCTACCTCGGGAGCAAAATAACATAGGACGGTCGGTCTAAGAGCGAGGTCGACAGCCGTATACATCAGGCTAAGCTTGCATTTAATAAAAGGTCGAAAATAATAGAATCGAATAATATAGACCTAAAACTGAGAATTCTCCTCATCAAGACCTATGTATGGAGTATCTTGATGTACGGCTGCGAGACATGGTGCCTTTCCGAAAGAGATAAACGGAGACTAGAGGCTTTTGAGATGTGGTCCTATAGAAGACTATTAGGAATTTCTTGGAGAGACCACATTACAAATGAGAAGGTACTCCAAGGAATCGAAGGAGGAAGGCACCTGCTCAGGACCTTGTCCGAAAGGAGTGCAAGATGGATCAGAACACTCAAACGTTAAATTCCGTGAAGAGAGATTCTGATCTGATATGAAATAAAATCGAAAGTGCCTTGTTTGTTTACAATGAAACCTGACTTATTGCGGTATTTGCCATCTCTGAAATCTGTATACGAGTGTAAAAAAATATCGTTTAAAAGTATTTGTAGTGAATTAATATTTGCCAAATTTGCGATAATTAAGCTTTTTTTTGCTTTCGTGTGCATTTACATATTGCTTATATTTTATGTTCTCATAAGGTACACTTCACGACAAATAAAGCTTTTAATTTGTGTTTCGTTGTTTTCAGTTGTTACAAAACTTGGAATGGGAGTATTGTATTGGTTGCTTTAAAATATTAAATAAAAATAAAAATTAAACAATTCTTTCAAATAATAAGGGAAATTATTTTTATATTTATTATACGCTTTACATATAATAATAATATATGAGCATTCTCTTGATTAGAAATGCAAATATTGAATTAATAGAAGATATCTGAAATATAGCTCGAACAGGAAATTACAATAAAATGATATAATTTAAATTCAATTAGTAATCATAATTACATTAATCACTAACGAATTAAATCTATACTCATCATTAATGTAATTATTTAAAGAAATAATAGTGCTTTAAGCAATTATTTTAGGGAAAAATGAACTATTAAAAAAATGTAAATATAAAAAAACTCTTGGTTTTTAATAATGATAATTAATAACAAATAGTTACGTACCCAATTTAGCGATTTGGAGTATTAATTACCATTTGCTAGCTTCAGGGCACTTAAGAAATTGTATATATTCCTCTAATAAATCTTGAGTACAAGCGAAATCAGTTGTACTTACTTACTTCCAATGACCATACAACTCTTAAAGTGTTTTAGCCTCTTTGATGATTTTTCGCCAAGCTCCTCGATCCTGCGCCTTTTGCTTCTTAGCAGTCCGACTCGCCAAATTTAGCCAGATCAGCCAGAATATTGTTCATTAGGCGCTGTCTAGGCCTTCCTAGAGGTCTTACTCCAGTCGGTCTAGACGCGTACAGGGTCTTGATTGCTCTGGTCTCTTCGGCACGGCATACGTGCCAAATCCACGTTAGGCGACCGGCTCTCACGGTGCTCGCTATAAGGGGCTGCTGGGTCATCGTACGGATCTTTTAGTTGGTCCTATGCCTCCAAGTTCCCGCTGCAACACCGGTCTGCACAACTGGGTCTCAGGATCATTCTGAGTATTGAAATCAGTTGTCTTAAAATATAATACCCATTCCACAATTTAACATATTATTTTATCTCAAATGTCCCCACAGCACAGCGATTGCTCCATATGAAGATTTTATTAATATTTATTTTTCATTTACTTTGCTGTCAAACATTTTAACAAAAAATTTACAATAAATAAACGGTAATAAAAATCAAATATAATTGGAAAAAGATATACTTATTTTACAATCACATACGTAATATGTTTTACTGAATATTAATAATACAATTGATTGTAAATATAAAATAATAAAATCTTACATAATTTCAGAAGAAAAAAGAATACGCAATGCATTTTATATATTTAGCATATAATATATATATTTTTTTAATATCATAAATCTAAAAGAATTTATATATTATTCATATCTACTCAAAACATGATGTAAACAATATTATTTGAACTAAAGTTTAATGGATTTTATAACTATATCAAACATCAAAATACTTAAGAATTTACGATTTGATCTTAACGAGTTGTTTTTTGTCAGTTTGTACAACAGTTCCCATGCATAGCATTTTAATACTCTCGAGTATTATATTATATTTTAATGATGAAGAAGTGTTCCTTAGTACACGTTTAACTTGTGTAATTGGATTTATTGGATTTTTTTGGTTCGGGATCCCCTCGAAACAACCAGAGCCAAAGTGATGCTAGATTAATCACGATCGATAAAATATTTCCTCAATGCCGTTTCAAGTAATTTGCCCTTTAAAATAATTCTTGACCTTCATCAGAGATTGTAGAAAATATGTATATAATGAATTATGATAAAATTCATTCACTGGACGCATCTTAAACCCGTAAATGCACACAGAGGGTACACTATAACTGTGGACCAAATAAAAATAGAGTTCATCATTTAATTATGTGGGCGCTGTATGCAATGTGCTACATTGAATGTAGCCAGATGCATGAAATAGTTATTTTCTAGCCATGATGCGGTTTGACCAGAGGAGAACCAGGGAGGGTTAGTTACCGCACTCCACTATCTACACGTTTAGTCAAAATGTAATCGTCAAAATAAAAAAGGTTTCTATTTAATATAGTATACTCGTATAATGAAAAGAGTAGAAGTTTTATATTTTAGAAGTGACATGTTTGCCTTACTAAAACATTCACAAATGTGACCCTTACAAGTCAAAACAAATCATTTTCATAAACTGTATAGCACTGGACGACCTTCGTAGCCGAGTGGTAAGTGCATTGACTGCCACCCCGAAGGTTCTGGGTTCGATTCTCGGCGAGGGTAGTGTGATTGTCCCACTGTCTTTGGTCTGGTTTAGACCAATTAAACTATCGCAATTTTATATCACGTGACAATAAAATTGCGATAGATTAACTACCTAACACTATAGCTATAATACCCTTTACATCGATTTGGCTCATGCTGTCATGATGTAAAGAGCGATTCAACAAAATAGTAATAATAATAATAATAACTTCTAGAAAACTGACGTTTTTTTATCTGAGTTTGAAATATTACGCCATCGTTACGAAAACTGTATTTAAATTTATTCAAAGACTAAAAAAAGAGATGTGAACATGTAAAGAATGAATGCTAACAAAACGATGAAGAAATTGTATGTAAACGATCTAGAAATAAAGGAAGGCTGAGGAAAACGTGGCACGATCAAATCAATCAATTATGAGAAGTCGGAGAATTCGACGTGTGTGCATGGTACGATCAATGTGGAGGAAGCGAGAAAAGTATATCAGGACAGAAGAATATGGCGAGCCACTCTTTCTGCCTGCCCCTGCGAGGAGACGCCATGATAGTTAGTTCATTAGTTCAAAGACTTAGAATAAACAATTCATTCATTCATTCATCATTCATTTCTCGGCGCTACATCCTGGTGTGGGACTTGGCCTCCTCCACAACGGTCCTCCACTGACTTCTGTCTCTGGCCATCTCTCTCCATTCTCCAGCTCCTTCCATTTTCTCCCAATCTTGTTCCACGCATTAGAATAAACAATATTAACATATTGAAAGTTAAGGCGTTAACACTGTGGAATTCCATTCCCAATTACTTTGGGAATTAATAAACATTGTTTAAACCACTTTTTAATAAATAAAAATATTAAAATACACGACATGTTTCAGAGGATACCTCCATCTTCAGGTGTAAAAATATAACAAAAACTAAACAAAGATATATTTTTTGAATGTATACATATACTTGTATACGAATACTGGATTTCACCCATTGCGGGTTATCAATTTTTAAGAAGATGTTCTGCTTAATGCTTAATAAATATAAATCTCCATAGATGGCGTTAGTATGTAGATTATATATAGACTAATCTTAGAGATTAACATATATAATCAAAATCTTCATAGATGGCGCATTGAAACTGACATGTGAATTCAGGCGTTGGAATTTAACATATATACAACTTCCAAAAATTTGTCAGACATGCTCATAAGAAAGGTGTAATGGGGAATGTTGTAATTACATAAAGCGTGCGCTAAACCCAACCAATGACAGGTCATAAGTCCTGTAAACACCTTGATCAACCATATTCAGTTTCCAATTTGCATCTTCGTCTCTATTGAGATACAATTAAATCATGAATTGATAACCCGCAATGGGTGAAATCCAGTATTCGTATACAAGTATATGTATATATTCAAAAAAAATATTGTAAACAAAGAAAGACTAATAAAAAACGCATTTAAAATTCGATACAAAAATAGTTGTATAAATATTTGATAAACAATATTACGGTGAAATAATTCTATACGCGAACAGTTGCGGGTTAACGACTTTGTCGTGATAATAATAAATGTTGCTTTGTTATTAATAATGTGTGCTAATTTGTTATTTAACTTGTAAACACTATTTATTTTCATTATGCAATTCTAACACACTTCGGATCATACTTCCTCGTCACGTATTATATAGATGCAGTTTTATGTGTTCATTGACACTTGCGTCTCACAGTAGTCTTATAATACAATACATCACCTTGAAGTTGAGTGTTTGTGTCTAGAGACTATATTGAATGAGTAAATTGAATGAATTTGTTTTGGAAAAGTTTGACCAGATTTAATCGTGTCATTGCGATCACTTTATTGGTGATCTAATATTTTTTCACAGTAGAGATTTAGTACCAACCCTGATCTATAGAAGTGAATCATGGATCTGGCAGATTAGGGATGATAACGGAATAAATTCGGTGAGATGAAATTTCTTAGACGTACTCGTATGTGAAGTAAAACGATGTTCGTCAGAATTTAAAATGCTGATATAAGTAAGGGATGTAGAGCGGAAGAAAGCATTATTAACAAAATTATGAAAGAATCACTTCGTTGGTTTGGGCATATGGAAGGCACGATTAAAGAAAAAATGGATTGGAAAGTATACTTTAACGATGTGAACGGTGATGGCAGTGAAATAAAGATTTTTTTGTAATGTTATTTTTATTTTTCATTATTTACAATGAACTTCTACCATGAAATTTCAAAAAAGAACCTGAATATTTTATATAACTCCGCCGATACCGGTCCGAAGCCCGGATGAAAACGGAGGAGGGTTGGCGTGCAAGGTGACCAGCCTACATACCATAAAAAACAACCTCAAGCTCACAGTACAGAGAAGAACGCCTCGGACAATAAAGAACTACTCTGGAAACCGACCAAAGCACAAAAAAGGACATGAGTACGAAAACAGATCAAAAGTCGAATTGCCTACTAGAATATAATATCATAAAATGAATATGAGAGAACAGAAAATCATTTTGGAACTTAATAAACATAAAACATATATATGTGGTGTTTCTGAAACCAAGAACAAAGGTAAAGGGACGTCACGATATTCCGACTACATCCTAATATCTAGTGGAAAGAACAAAAGCGAGAGAGCACATTCCGGAGATGGATTGGTTATACACAATAAATATGAACAAAACATATACGACATAGCATACATTAATGATTTATTATTATTGTGTTTAATGACTTCTGAAGACCACATTAATATTCCGATAGAATACTGTACATATAATATCGACATACACACCAGATATTACAAAACCCAATAAACAGATGGAAAACTTCTACAATAGATTGCAACAACTCTTGGACGATCTACCCGGCGAAGACCAAATAACAATACTGGGCTACTTAAATGCCAGAATTGGTAACCACCCATTAAGGGGAGTCAAACAAAAGTACAATGAACCAACAGTTAACGAGAATGGACTAGAATTGATTGCTTTTTGCGCACATAACGAGCTGCAAATAAGTAATACTTTCTTTCCACATAAATACAAGTACATATATACGTTTAACAATACAAGAGGAGAGAAATATATAATAGACTATGTCATTACAAATCGAAATATTCTCCCAACGTAAATCCACGATGTTCGTGTACTAAGCTCAGCTAACATCGGCTTAGATCACAACCTGGTACTATGTTAAATAAACATTGAAAGACCATGTCCAAGAATTACAAAGTCGAAAATGATAAATATACATAGAATCATTTAAAAACTAGAATATCATACACGAACAGAATATGTGACCAAATAAACAACACTCCAATTAAACAAGATGATGATGTGAATGAAATATGGAACAAAATAAAACACAACAAATGCGGCTGCCGAAGCACTAGGGTATCGAAACATCAATATTAATAAGACTAATAACACAAAACCATGGTTTAAGAATGAAATTAAAATATAAGCCGAAACAAAACGGAAAAATTACCTACAATACAAATGCGACTCTAATGCAGAAGGACATGCAAAATATTTACGAATTAGAAATAGAACGAACAGTGAAATTAGAAATATTAAAAAAAAATATTGGACAAAATTTATAAAGAATATGGAATTGATGAATTTATACAAACAAAAAAGATACCAACAAATAAATGGGAACAGTATTTTGAGCAACTATACAAAGGCAGCAAACGACGACGACAAAAAAAAACATATGTTGAAAGCCCATACCAGGACGAAATCAGGAGTACCGGTCGCATTGATGATATAAACAACGAACTTCTAAATTACGCCGGAGACAAATTACCACAAGAGCTGCACATATTGTTCAGTGAAATTATCATCACAAACAAAATACCAGAAGAGTGGAGAATCACAAACCCAATATTAAAAAAGGCCAAAAATCCGAACCAGAAAATTACAGGGGTATCTCTTTTATGCTATATGGAAAAACTGTTCACCAATAAAAAAAAAGCGAAATTGGAATCCCAAATAAGCCCCAAAGAAGAGCAACAGAGTTTTAAAAAAAATAGGTCTACCACAGATGTGATATTCACAATCAGAAAAATTAAGGAAAAGGCAATTGAATTTCAAATCACTGCCTATGTCTGCTTTGTGGACCTCATAAAAGCCTTTGATAGTATACAATTAAAAGAACAATAAACATTGTGATTCAAAAGTCTGTTCCTTCAGAAATATTAATACAATCAGAGGTTTTAATATAAGAGGCAACACCAGAATCAGATGTGATTATGAACATAGTAAAATAATCCCAGTACTGACAGGTATACGACAAGGAGACAGCCTAAGCCCATTTCTGTTCAATCTGATAATGGACGAACTTATAGATGAGGCCCAATCGTTACGGCTGGGATATGAGAGCAAATTGTTGACGATGCTATAATCATAGCTGAGAACAATAATAACTTACAAAAAATGCTAGACATCACGCATGTAAGAAATACACCATGACGATCTCTATCGAAAAGGCAAAATGTGTGACCTTTTCCAAAACACTCAAAATATGTAACCTGGTTATAGAAAATCAACCAATAGAACAGGTTAGTCTCTTCAAGTATCTAAGCATAGACCTGGTGGGAGGAACTGATCTGCGGGAATAAATACAAGCCCAAGTTAACAAGGCAGCTGCAATCCCATCTCTGGTGCTCTTAAATCCACAATATGGAAAAACAAAGACATGAACATTAAGGGTAAGATGAGAATCTATAAAGCATGCGTAAGAGCAATGATAACATATGGCGTCGAAGCAAGAGCAGACACAGCAAGGACTAAACAAGTTTTGGGCACTTCCGAGTTGAATACACTGAGGACCTTAGCAGGCAAGACACTGAGAGATTGTGTGAGGGACTCCAGAATAAGAGAGATTTGTGTGATTGAGGATATTATAAGATAGACCAGATAGCGAAAGAGGGACTGGTGCGGTCATGTTCAAAGAATGGACACCACCAGACTCCCCTATATTGCACTACATAATCAGCCTCATGGGACTTGTCCACGTGGAAGACCTCCTAAAAGATGGAAGGACAGCTGGGAGTCTACTCCACAGGAGGAGTAACACTCTGGAGAACAGACCACATACTCGTAGGTCTAAAACAAAGACGATGAAGAACAAGACCAATAATATTTTATAAACATCTCTCCGTGAGACCAAAATTTATCATTTGCCCTTTTTTAAAATATATATTTTAAAAATAATAAATAAATAAAACGACGCTTTTTAACTACTCGTACTTCCAGTTTTGTCTTTATTTCGACAGTGACCGGTTTCTCTATATATTTTTTGTTGATTTGGATCTGAAAAATTGCTTTTCTCTTATGAGTTCATTTATCTCGACACATTTCATTCTGCGTTTCATCCTGTCTCGTGTGTGCATTCCATGATTTATATACGTAAAAAAGGTTAGAAAAGTATATCTTGAAAAAGAGTATTATATCGCTTCACTCCTTTGTCTACTTAGTGAAAATGTTGTGATTATTTACATACATTATAGTTTATTATAAAAAATTACCTTCATTCAGCGAGAAGCGTAATGAGTCAGCAATGTTTAAACATTTTTCGATTTCTTCCAGAAATGATTTATTATTGTGACCAGTTTTCATCGGTGTCTTTTAGCCAGTCAGTCGTTGTCGGTATGTTCTGTAAAAAACAGCACTTTTAATTTAACAAACAATTTAAATATTTATATTATTTTAATAAGTGTTAGAGAGAAAATAGGAAAATATACCCGAATTTTGCTGTTTTCGGATTGAATTGTACCATCTCCATATTGCCGTGAGTGACATACTGTTTTTCTTCTCATTCACATGTTTATAAATTCACCAGTTTTTGAATCAAGAATCATCATGGTACCTGACACTAGGCTGTCTGGAGAAGTGTAATTTTTCTACAGTAAGATAGACCACAAACGTCTTTAATTAAGTACGTACTAAACAGAAACAAAACAAACGAAAGGTCTTTGTTACAATTCTGGGAGCGCCATAAAAGTGTTTCTAGCAATCTCATTGGTGACAATATAGAATGCATTACTGACCTATCGGCGTCGTCCGCCATGTTATTTCCGCTTGTTTCGCTTTTTCTCTTTTGCCAGTACTACTGAAGTCAAATAAAAAAAAACCCACACGCCTGTCAATACCGGTAAGTTTTTCAATGTTATTGAGGAGAAAATAACGCTCATTATTCTAAGTTAACTTCAAAAATGTTTCAAATGACTTGTTGGCTAATCCCTTGCTCTCAATTGTTGGTTTCAGATGCAAGACTTCTGTCCAAACCATTCTCTGCATTACACAAACCTACGCAATTTGCGAATGTTCAGGATTATCGGACGATATCATCGTAGCTGTGTTATTTCGAATTTCATCCGGACACATCAGAAACAGAAGTATTCAACTTCATAAGAAAGGAACAACGATCATATGGATATAAGGTGAGAAGGTTGGTTATGGCTGTCGATATGAATATGTCTTTCATTTTTAAATATTTACTTCGATTTAACTTGCCCACATACAGTTTAAATTTTTATTTAAATCATGAACAATGATGATAATAAGATGTACGTAAATATATGCGCAATTTTTTGTTTGGATTACATGCGGTACATTTTTATTTAAAAATAGTTTATTTTAAAAAAATACGTTTTCAGTTCATGAATTTTTTTAAATATAGCCATGTACCTTCATGTATATTCAAGGCAAATAATATGACATAATCCACGAATTACTGTAAGTATAATCAAAATTATTATGGATAAACCGCATCGTCATTGTACAGGAATTCAAGTATTTAAATTCATATTTCCAATATATATTTGAATAGCTGCATAATAATGATAATGTTTTTATTACTTAAGTATGTTTATCCAGTTATTCGGGTTTTCTGAATACGTTTATATGCTTCTAGCCAAAACCAATCATTGTGGTGTACAATGGGATAGTTGCCCCAAATTTAAATTATTTTTCTTCTGATCTTTATTTATTAATAAAATCAGATTTAAAATGACGTTAAATACACAGAACAGGGCAATGAGGATTTTACTGGGATACACTAAACGTATATTAATTAATACTCGATGACTTAAATATGCTATCACACAGAAATTCACTGTGAATACTCTGATTTTGCTAATAAATTGAGGGATGGTCTTCTACATAATTATTTGTGTGACCGTGTTACTTATAACCTTGAGATTCACGGTTATCGAACAAATTAGGTATTTTGAAGTGGATCCAAAATTATCATATAATCTTTTTAAAGGGTTTAAAATTGTATAATGGCATGCCACGGTCATCAATGACTTTGAAAGTTTTAATAAATTCAGGAACCAATGTTCGTTTGGTAATTTTTTTCGTGTTTTTGTTCAAGTGTGTATCGTGTTAAAATTGTTATATTGCTAGGTTAAAACTGTTATTTTTTGTCTTAACATTGTTAGTTAAGAATTGTATTTTTTTAATAATTTAGTATAAAGATTATTTTTATTGTCAAATGACTTCATCCCTTGTCAATATTGATGATATGACAGATTTAGTTTAGATTAATATGACTCAATTACAATTAAAACATTTGATGTGAAACCTCCAGAATTTAGATTATGCTGGTAAAACGAATTAATTTTTTAATAAATATTTCAAGACTACATTACTTGTATGTTCATGTTTCAATTCAATTGTTCAATGTTAGTTTTATGTATATAAGTTGTCTGCTACATTTTTGAAGAATTTATATATTATTATTGAATTAAGTTTTATAAACAGTATTCACTAGTCCGAAAACTTTCATCATGTAAACACCCACTGTAAGCCACTTCTGTACACTATCTCTGTATCTACTTGAAGGACATGTTTACAAAGTAAAATTCACTTGCGGATGTTCTCTAACTAGTGGACGCTTCAGCTTAGAAAGTACGAGTATTTAATATACCTGTTTGCCGGAGCAAACTTGACAATAGACACTAGGTAAATTAAAACGACCTTTAAACGGAAGTTTTATTATAATCAATCATTTAATTATTATTCATCAATAACACATTTACAATAAGATGTTATCAATTAACATCTTTGAAGGTTATTCTAGCGACAATTTTATGGCTTTTAAACAGATGTTTTCTTATCGTAAATAATTTTATAAAAACCTCATAATACAATAATTTCTTGTGTAAGCTCTGCTCTCACTTTTGTTAGTTGTAAAAGGGTGTATTTTCAAATTTGTTGTGTCATATTGTATATTTTATATATTATTGCAAGGCATTACATTTTACTCAAATTAGTTTCAAAAGGTCTTTTTTTTTAATTCGCACCCTTCCATTCATGTTTTATGTCACGTGATCATAGGCGTCAGCCTGGCCGATATTTAGCAAAGCTTTCACACCATTAACATTATTTTGAAAATTTATTGACATCATTATTTCTTAAAATCTTAATATTATAAAATAATTAAGCAGACTTTTAATATTTATAATAAGTTTTCAAGAATCAATGTACATTTTTTTCTTTAAGAAAAAAACCTCTTGCCTTGTCTATGTGTTCTCCTTCTTCTTCTTCTTCATCAATCTTGATCTCCCATTGTTGGATATAGGTCTCTTCCAAACGTTTCTACTCTTCCCTGTCGCTTGCTTTTCTCGCCCAATGTTTACCAGCTATTGAAGCGACAACTTCGGCCCATCTCTTCAGTGACTTTTCGACACCTCTTTTGTTTGCCCATGGTCTACATTTGTTTGTTCTGAGTGTCCACCTATTATTATCTTGTCTCGCTGTGTGTCCTGCCCATTGGCACTTTATATGTATGTTATATTTTAAAAAAAAATCTTATAAGTCTTCTTCTTCTTCTCCTTTTAGACCTTTAGCTTGTTCCTGTAGTTCAGGCTGGCCTTTTTTGGGAAGTCGACTCCCAGCTATCATTTTATCTCTTTGGCGGTCTTACGGGTCTATAGTGGCCAAAAGGAATCTGATGCACTACTACGTGTGGGATTCTGGAGGGATTCATCCTGTGCATTTCAGTATCTTCTGCGTTGTCTGCCTCATGACAATATCTTTCACTTTGCAGATTTCGCGGATAGCCGTGCTTTCAAGTTATATTGTTTAGCATCTTATTTTTAATTATATTTTGTATTACTTTGTATATAAGTATGTAATATTACGAATTAAATTACATGTTTGGAATATATTGTTGTGCTCCATAGAAGACATGGAAGACTACGAACATCTTGTGACTGCTTTGATCAGCTTGAAGTGGCGGAGAATATGCAGAGCATGGTGCGTACCCTGGGAACCTACTCATTACAGGACAAGGCAAAGGCTTAAAGGTATGAATAAAATAAAATTAGTATTGACTATTTGTTTATTAAATACGAATCAATAATGTACAAAATAATCGTCGTCACATTTGACAATAACATATTATCAGATGTAAAGACAAATTTTATAATTATACGAAGCATGGCAGTGGTCAGAGGGACCGACTAGAGCGGCTCCGGCCCCATGAGCCTGTGTCCGGTGGACCCTCTAGCCCGGAAGACCAGACTGGTCCATCAGACCGGGTGGTTCCAGACAATTTACTTGGGGATGTGGGCGCCTTCGGCATGGAAGCCGGTCTCATCGGCGTAGAAGGTGACGGTGATGGGGGTTCCCAGGGGATCCTTGTAGGAGTAAGATCCCTTGACGACGATGACCTGCTCTGGTTTGCCTTCCTCGTTCTTGATCTCCCTCAGCTCGCCGGTCTCATCGCGGACGATTTCGTTCTCAGTCTCGAAACTAAAAATGTTTTAAATTTTTTAATTCAGAATATATTTACTTAGAGATTGTATGCAAAAATGAAACTATTTCATTGATAATATTATATCTTTGGTATTAATAAATTTTTCAAATATTTGTGAATATTACAAATTATTTTTTAAGAATTTATTGTTTCATAAGCATTGAGGTAAATCTCCATATAAAATAATTATTACGAATGACAAACGTATATTTTCTAAAAATTTATTACATTTAATGGGAATGATGTATTTTACTTTGCAAAGGCATTATCAACTGTGTGCAAGGGTACACAAGTTATTCCCATAAAATAGACAATAATAGAACTTCTTATAAACTATGATTTCTAGATAAAATTATATGCAAATTTGTGCATTAAATATTGAAATTGAATATTAAGTATTAAATTTTTACCCACTTCTCGCTGGCATTATAATTTCGTATTAATTCATTTTTACTATGAAAGATCTGTTCCATATTTGAAAATATTTCTGTAGACTTACGCGAACTGGTAGTGTCCTGAAGGATCCTGGTCGAAGGAAGATCTGAGGATCTTGGGAGGTGGGGGAGTGGGGTTGGCGCAGGCCACGGCCAGGGCGACGAGGAAGAAGAATACCTTAAAGAATGAAGCGTAATTTGAAAATACAAGTTTAATAATTTTCAAATCATCGCCAAATTACCTTGAAAACGTGTGGTATTTATTCATTTATTGATTAAAGGTTAATTATCTATTAAAAATATTCTGTCGTAAAAAATATTTTCCTAGACAAGTTTTATTATACTTTTTTTTAATAATTATATTGCCGTGGTTTATATAACCTTTAGAACAATTATTAGAACAAACTTCAATATTTATTTATTTATATATAAATATTTTACAAAATTAATAACAGACTCCTGAGTCTACCAAAAGTGAAGAAGAAGAAGATTTTTCAAAATTAAAATTATATATATTTCCCATGGTTTTAAAATTTTCAGGAATATTTATTCAAAATAATAATTGATGATCCTTTCGGAAAATAAACACACGAAAAATTTCAAGTGACTTAATATATTCTTAATGCAATAAAATTTTATGACGCTGTGTTTATTTTAAATGTTGAATTAAAAAATCTAATTATATTAATTAGTAGTTAATTTAAAAACTTGTTTATTATGTTGCACTATGGATTCTAAGGTATTTAATGCGATATCCTTTTAGTAGTGTAATAGCGATTGAATTCACAAGCTCGGGCTAGCGGTTGCAAAGCTGACTCACCACTTTCATGATCGTTGCTGTTTGTCAGAAACTGAGAAGCACTAATGCTCACTGAGCGGCGGGACCCCTTTATATACAGATCAAAATCATCCGAAAACGAGTATTCCGGCTCCTCGTCTCATCCCGTGTTTTTTACTTCTTTCTCACCTGCTTTGACATTTGCACAAAATATTTGTAAGAATACCCGTCAACGGGCGGTCTACAGTAATGCCAAAGTTGCCGTTGCGCTAAGGACACCGTAGAACGTAACGGGCGTCCCGTAATTAGTTATTATACAGAACTGTTACCATATCATTCACACATTGCCTACATTTACATAATAATTATATTGTATCAACCTACACGCGAATATTATTAATTTCTACATCCGTTATAGCTTAGATGAGTTAATAAAAATTGTATAATATAAATTTAATGAAATTTTTAACGAATTTTTTATGAATTAAAATACTGTTTTTTTTTTCATTTTCATTTTTGAGTTTATTTTTCTCTACATGTTTTGAAGGCTTAACACATTTATCATCGGGAGAACGATATAAACATATCGAGACAAATAAACTACAAAGTGAAAAATACAGTATTTTAATTCATAAAAAAATCGTCATTATGAAACTCCACAGTTTGTGTCTCTCCATAATTTCAATTCTACATGCCTTAAGTTTGTGTAGAATTGATTTTTTTTAGTTATTAAATACGTAGCTTAAAACAATCGGTTTCATTTTCATTAACTTTGTAGTCATCACCACTGAACTTTCCTTTACTTTTATTATTTAAATATTTGATAAACTTAAGGAGATAACACAATGGAATTCTATGATGTCATTTTTAAAATAATTAAAACACTATTTTTTCCACTTTTTAGTTTATTTTTCCCAACATGTTTCGAAGGTGATATACCTCCATCTTCGGGAGAACAGTATAAACACATACTTTAACGTAAACTAACAACCATCACGCTGTCTCTGCAAAGGAGTAGGCAGAAATAATATACCGCCATCCATTCCTCAACATTCATAGATCGTGGACGCATGTGGTCGACACTTCATATATGATTGATTTGATTGTGTCACGTTTTTCTTAGTTCTCTATTTCTTGTTCCGTTTACGTCGTTTACATATACTTTCTTTCGTCATTGATAACTTTAACTTAATTTGTCACTCTGTTGAAAATACTGACTTTACCGAAAGTGTTCTGAAGGAGGCTTACAAAAATACATGTTGGTATCATTGACAATAAATTTGTAATTCAATCCACTATATTATTATGAGATTATTAATTAGAGTTTATATACATTAAATCTAAAACTGTAGTTTTTATAATTCGTTCTTGTTTGAAACGTTTTTTTCATACATAAATAATCCAGGGGCTTTGGAAATATTTTTTTTTACAATCGGTAATTACTCGTATATAGCTGGTAATCCCGAATAAACGTCCCCATTATTTTCTGTAAAATTGTAAAATATTGATTTTTTTCAACAATTATATACGAGTACAATGTATTTTAATTTGCATATTCTCGATTGTTATCGCAAATGGCGCTACAAACCTTAGTTGGTGTATATCCACTCAAATATCTCAAATTGAAAATGACATTTTTTCTATCCTATCAAACAAAATTATACCATTATTTCCATTCAACTAAGTACGAATCGTGATACGAATTTCAATATGTAATTAGCACACATTGAATATCGATTCTTTGAATTTTATACGCAAACGTATTTGGTAGTTTAATAAGTAATATTATAAGAATAGGTAGTACTTATTTTTAGGTTAGTATAATAGAATACAAGGTGACAACTTGACAATAATTTCTTCAGACATTGAATCCTGGTAATGAGCTATTATTATAAAACCAATGCAAATAAAATAGATTACTCAAATAAAATATGCGTTGCAAAAATTAACATAAAGCATATCGTCTTTGGCCTACTTCGTATTTCTTAGTATCTCGTTGGATGCTCAACTATGGATATGATTCGATACGGAAATCAAGCGTATTCATCACTCCAAAAGTATAAATGATTTGACAATAATTAGAACACATAAAAATTTACCGCGTCCTTGTACCTAATACAACGCCAAAATTTTCATAAGAGAACTCAAACAATAGATTTAAAAAAATCATAATGTGCATTTATTGAGTAGTATGGATAAAGACTGACGTTTAATTTTATAGATGCGTTATTTTTTCCAAGTACAAAAACGTTCAAAACTTTCACTCTTCTTTTGCTTAAATTAATTTTCATTAGCATTTTCATTTATAATATGTAATATTTTGTATAATTGTACTTGAAGACGGTAAATGATTTACAGAAATAATGCATTAGGTACTATTTTTTATGTTTATTGATTCTTGAACAATACTGTAAAATTCTACATCATAAAATTAATACGAATAAATTTTTCAGTATTCCAGAAGCTTTATCATAGTTTATGAGAATGACATGTTTAGAGAAAACTTGATTTGACTAGTTTGAGAGAGATGCGGACGCTGAGTATAATAGCAGGAAAGACTCTCCGAGATAGGGTGAGGAACACGGCTATCCGCGAAATCTGCAAGGTGAAAGATGTTGTGAGATGGGGTAGGCAACGCAGAAGATACTGGAATGCGCACGAGGAAAGGATGGATACCACCATAATCCCACACGCGGTGGTGCATCAGATTCCTGCCGGCTCCCGTCCCCCCGGAAAACCACCAAAGAGATGTAGGGATAGCTGGGAGTCGACCTCCCAAGAGAGGCCAGCTTGATTACAGGAACAGACCAAAGGTCTTAAAGAAGGAGAAGAAGAAGACATATTTAGACATTTGATAATGCATTAGTTAGGCGAAACATGTTATTCCCATAAAATATGATAAAACTTCTAGAAAACAGACGCTTTCATTCGTATTAAAAAAAAAAAACTTAAAATATTTGAAAAAATAAAATATTTTGACTTATAAAGTAACTATAACGCGTCTCCCCGCGAGTAGGCAGTAATATTGAACCACCTTACTGTTCTTTACGGACAATTTCTCTCGTTCCTCAAAATTCTTACAGCGTGTCATAAACTCACTCCTTTTTCTCTCACTCTTCGACGTGTGTCCGAAATTAAATATTTGATTGATTTTATCGTGACACGGTTTCCTCAGTATTCCTCTATTTCTTGTTCCGTTTACATCATTAAGAAATACTTTATTTACCATTAATTTATAATTTATTATTTCCATGTGTCCAAACCAACATAATGACCCTTTCATTATTTCGTTCATAACACTTCTTTTTGTGTATTTTGAAACACAAATCATTGTCTATTATTACACGTATATAAAAATAGTTTAAAAAAATCGATTCAGAAAGTAAGCCTTATTCTTTTAAGCCATCAAAATAGTAACAAAGCTTATACAACCAATTAAAAAATAAATAAGGCTACACAAAAAAAAAGTTTGCAAATAGCTATTTCGGCACACTACGCGCTTTATGCTGTAAAGAATAGATCGAATAAACAATAGAAGCAAATGGATGTAATTAATAACACAGCAGTCCACATAGTTATGTTAGGTTAGGTTAGGTTTTCCATTCAGTAATGCTTAGGTAATAAATTATTCAAATCATAATACACACATTGTACAACAATGTAAGCCTGAATGTAGGTATGAGTAATGAATCGACTACCTAACAGTAAACTTATTACGTGTGTTAAGTCCATGCATTATGCAAGGAGTAGAGATTTCTTTTTCTTATAAGTCGTTGGCCTTTTTGCTGAGGACTGAGTGACCCTTAGAAATTTCTGGTTAGTAATGTCACTTCTTTTTTTTTCTTTTTTATTCTTCCTTCGATTTATGGGTTACAAGACCATTGCTATAAAATCAATCTTCATCCCTAATTGTGTTTTGCGTTTCTGATTTGATACATTGTTTTTAGATTCATTTATTTATTATGTATTATATTTTATCTCCGCCAAATCATTATTTTAGATAATTAATTATTTGGACCAAAACACTAAATTCAAATATTTTTTTTAAGATGCCGTTAGTATGTGGATTATATAGATTAATCTTAAAAAATTAACATATATAATCAAAATCTTCATAGATGGCGCATTGAAACTGACATGTGAATTCTGCCGTTGTATTTTAACATATATACAACTTCCAAAAATTTGTCAGACATGGTCATAAGATAGGTGGAATGGGGAATGTTGTAATTACATGAAGTGTGCACTTAACCCAACCAATGACAGGTCATAAGTCCTGTTAACACCTTGAGCAACCATATTTAGTTTCCAATTTGCATCTTCGTCTCTATTGAGAGACAATTAAATCACTAAATTCAAACACAATAAAATTCATGCTTTTTTTTTAAGTAATGCATGAAATACTTTTATTAAACATTGTTTAAATATATGTACAATGTCGCCTCTGTAAAATTGTCACCGAAAAATTGGTCAGACTGAAACTGCAAAGAATATCAGATCTTTGTGATATTTTGATTGTACTCAAGGAAATTATCTATCCTTGTGGTTAATTTAACAATAATAATAATTTATTCTTACAATACTAGAAACGATTCGCTGGATGTAGCATATTATAAAAAAGGTACTCTGTCGGTAATAACGTACGTTATTTTCGAAATATTTACTTAAGGCTTCATCCCTTTCAGGTATACATATATATTCATAAAGTGGTCGCACACGACACTGCTTTGTTTATTAATTAAATAATTTTGAAATTTCATAGTAATGGTTATTTCATTGATATCCGAGATTCCTGAATTTTATTTATGTATATATAATACCAGTGTTTGTATACTGTGAGAACGATTTTCAATATTATACGATGAAATATTGAATATTTATATAAATTAAATGTTATTATGTAGTTTTGATCATAACTTATGTATATTTTGGTTATACAAAGTAACTTTATGATCCAACTAGGACATATACACCCCCACGTAATCGAATATTGAGATTCAATTACTTGCCCGTGTAGGTACCTACGTTGATATACCTATGCATATAATATACTAGAAAAAACAGGAATCATAACGATTGGATTCTTTGTACGTTTCCTCAAAACAATATTCGGTTAAAGGTCAACAGCAGTGACCTTTTTTTATTAATTATGCATGAAACATATTTTTTCTACTTAATGTGATAGGTTGGTACTTACATAATATCTTTTTTTAGATTTTGGAATGTTTGGAATCTCTGTGCATTCTTCAAATTAATATATTTATTGCGTATTATCTAAACGTATGCACGATAAATTATATTGTATGGTAAAAATTCGAATGGCGAAGATGGTTTGATCAACCTTAACTATTTCTACATACTACTATATTCCTTTCCGGTCTTATATTGAGGAACACTCGACATCTGCGAGTCCTATTTCGAATGTGTCATATTTTAAATAAATAAAAATAATAATAATTTACATGGCCTTAATACTTTTGTTTGAGAGAAAATTGCAAATTATATAAATACGCGGTGGAATAAATTAGAAAATATAACATACTAGCTGACCCGGCAACGCTTCGCTATTGCTAAATTCGAGTACATAAATAAACCCAATATATATTCAACAAATACAATTAAAGTTCAATAACAATTCGTTTATTTATTGGATTAAATGCCATGTGTATGGATGCAAAAATGTGTGTCTATATCTTTAAAACAAAGTTTCAATCCAAGCAAACTCGCTGTGAATTATAAACTTGAATACATATTACTAATGTAATTGAAAAACTATTTTTTGAATATTTTATATGAAATTTAATAATCAAATAAACAATATTATATCACATTTGCAGAAAACATTCATTATATTAAAGAAACAAAACTCTTGATTTTGTTGTCCATGAAATTCACATCAGAGCCAATAAAGTAAGTTTCTACGATCGTGATTTCGGCACTGCGAGTCCGCTGGCGTGGAATAGTAATATAGATGATAATACTACAAAAGCCTCCCTTCCCGACTTCCACAACTGTATCCCTCGCCGCTCTGCGCCATTGACCTCCTGCCACTCGTTTAATGTCATCAGACCATCTTGCTTGTGATCTGCCAGAATTTGTGTAGCTGTTTCTCTTTCGCCACTCAGGCCAGAAGATCTTATCACCCGTTGTCCTTGCTTTATGACCGATCCCATTCCATTTAAACATTAGTTATTTTACACGCTGCATCGGCAACTTTGGTCCTATCCTTGATTCATCAATTTTGGGCCCTGGAATTAAAAAAAAAAAAATTTGAATTGCCATAAGGCGGACACCGAAGAAGCGCATAAGGCAAAATTTAAATTTCCATACAATGAATGAATTACAACTGTTTTTCACTTGTTTGCTGAAGATATTCTTCATATAAAAGGCAGTTCATGCTATATGCATAATAATAATAATAATAATAATTAGGCTAATTTGTCAAATTAACTAACTAACTAACTAACCATCACGCCGTCTCCCCGAAAGCGTAAGCAGAGAGAATGGACTGTCACACTTTTACTGATGCGGCACTCCATCCTTCTCTTTTCGCCCCGCGGGAGGCGCGGTGTGATGGGTTGCGAACCTCATCGCCACCAATAGGCATCTCCCGCGCACACTTCGATCGTCCAACACCCACAAAATAAATCTAAAACAAATAATATAAAATACAATGATATAAAATAAAATAACAAAATAAAAATAATTTTACACAAAATGTTCTTTTTAGACGGTGCACATATTGTCTATTTAATTTATAATATGTTCCACGTATCCACTGTTTTTTAATTTAGCACATAATGTAATAACACATAATGTTTTTTTCGATGTTGCACATGTTGACTTGGACGATCCGGACTTTTGTGTTTATTTAATTTATTTTACACGTATCCACCATTTTTTAAATTATCTGTAATAAGGCACTTAACCAGCAAGAACTTAAAAATAATATTGAAGAAATTATTCAAATTGTTATTGGAACAAATGAAAAATTTATTTCTACACCTGTCAAAATTCTTTACAAAAACGATAAAACTAATAAAACCTTTTAATCTGATTAATTTGATTAATTTGTCAAATTAATTAAACTAATCAGATTTTAAAGGTTGGTCATGTTAGAAGTCGGAGGAATCGACATGCGTGTATGACTCGTTGTATGAATGTGGAGGAAGCTAGAGAGGTTTGCCAGGATAGAGTAGTGTTATGGTCCATTCTCTCTGCCTACCCCTGTGGCGAAACGGCGTGATGGTTTTGTTTGTTTGTTTAATTTGTAGAATCGCCGTTTTCGTGAATAGGTCACCTCAAGGGCGCTTTGACATTGTTTTTAGTCATGAAAGGTGCATGTGACAACAGCGAAATCACGATCGTAGAAACTTACTTTATTGGCTCTGATGTGAATTTCATGGACAACAAAATCAAGAATTTTGTTTCTCTAAACATATGAATGTTTTGTGCAAATGTGATATAATATTGTTTATTGATATACAGACAACCGTTGTTAACATTTTATGCGATAATTTGAAAAGGTGGGTTTTTAGGTGAGATTTAAAGTCTGTCGGATTGTCAATGCATCTGAGGCGTGCAGGAAGCATATTTCAGGCGGACGAACTTGCTACTGTGAAAGCCCGAGCAACATAAAATTCAGATATACTCGTATAGGTGGCACGTTTGGGAATGTGCTTAATTATTGTCTATAAACTGTAAATTTAAAAACCTTACCTGAAATTAATAATGGAATTTTCATATATGAATGAAAACTACTAAAAGTAGCTTATGTGTAATGTAAAAATTACTTTTAAGTTGATCAGATTGAAGTTTTTGGTTCGACATCATTATTAAATCATTAGGGAGTTTATTAAATTCTGTAGAGGCTATAAATTGTAAGGATTTTACACCGAATCTAGTTGAACGCAATGCTTCTTATTCTGTGAGCGCGTATCATGTTGGTGTACGTCCGTATTGAATATTGGTCGAGTATTAGAGTGCGTTGATGACTTTATTATTTGTAGTATAGTTTTAGTGATCTCTAATTTTGGATGGATTTGAAATGGAATTATTTTCGTCTGAGAATATAGGGCCCTTACATGAGTGTACCACGGTAGACGGAAAATATTTCTAACAGCTCGATTTTGGATCACCTGAATGGACATGCGAATTCCAGTATCTTCTGCGTTGTTTTCCCCATCCTCTGCACATGCGCAATCCATTGTCTTCTGCGTTGTCTTCCCCATCCTTAAGCAAATGAAATAACCTGAAAACAATTTAATTATCTTTGAATATTTTAAATCTCAGCATAATGTAGAATTTAATGGAGTGGAATGGAAAAGAAAGTAGAATTGCAACATGCAGATGCACCAATATGGCTCATTAACAAAATAATTTCAATCCCAATACAAAAATATCCCCATTAGACCAGTGGTCTCTCACACCAGGCTCCTCTAGTGAATTATTTTATCAAAACTTAATATCTTATCCCAAAGATATAGATTTTCGCCCTGCCAGAATAGTTTCACATTAAAATAACATTATTAAAATAGATTATACCAATTAAATAACTAATTATTACACTACGAAACGTCATAACCTAAAATGACACGTTAGTAAAACGAATAAATCAATTGTCTATAAACTGTAAATTTAAAAACCTTACCTGAAATTAATAATGTAATTTTCATATATGAATGAAAACTACTAAAAATAGCTTATGTGTAATGTGAAAATGAGCCGGTTCTCATTCGCCACTCCAGGGTACATGTAATTCACTGATCATCCGTTGTTTGACTGATCTAATTCCATTTTAACGAAGTTATTTTGCACGCTGCATTGGTAATTTTCGTCCCATCTCTGATCTGTTACTTTATTTTCCTAGAAATAAACGGAAAAAGTCATAAGAATTGTGTCATTCATTCATATTGTAATTCATATTGTATATCATTAGAACTTTCTTACCGTTGCTGTGGTAATGTAACAATTTCCCTGACGAAAGTATGCGTATAAAGAAAACGGCAAAATAGAATAAACTGAAAATATATTTATGAATTAGAAATATAAATATTATATTATACTTACGGAAGCAAGTTTCTTCACATTCTTTTAGAGAGCCTCGACGTCCAATATTTTATATTTTCGCTATCATCCTTTGAAATAACCTGAAAGCAATTTAATTATCATTGAATATTTTTAATCCCAGAAACTTCATAACCTAAAAGTACCGAAACTTCATACCTACAAAATATTACGACGTACAAAGAGATTGACAGTTCAGAGACCACGTGACCAATCGAACGGCTAGAATTCTAGAAAACGAATATCATTAAGTAATCACCGTCGAACGTAAGAGAAACGAATAAGTTTCAGCCACACGAAAAAATAAAATTTCGTTCATAACCTCAAAATGACGCGTTAAAATTATACTCGCCAAAATTAAGAAGTATAATTACCTGTCTACATTAATGTACATTAAAATATGGCCAATAAAATAGACTGTACCAATTAAACAACCAATTATTTTAGTACGTAATAAGTAAAACGTATTAAGTATTATACATCCCAAAGTAAAACGCAATATATTGGACTGTCAGAAAGCAAAACACATTGTTGCTACTACACAAAATTACATGGAGACTGAATTTTCTCCAGACCGTGTCAAACGAATATAGACTCAAAAGATTGATACTCAGGTGATACGAACATTAAGGTCTATATTCGTTTGCACTACGAAAATTTTCAATTAATTGATTAATTTATAAAGTTAATTAGAGCTCGATTAATAACGAAAATATGCCTATGACGACCGCTAAATTCCACTTAGTCCATTCCCAAAGATTCAGAAGGATCTGATGAGGAATCACCGAGAAAGAAGGAGACACACACAACCCAGATTGTGTTTTATTTATATGTAGATAGAAAGGGTTAAAATTATACAACAATAATTTGCAAAATTCTATAATTTATGCACTTTTTTACTTTTACTTAAACAGCCGTTGTCGTCCACTGCTGGAAATATCCACCTTACACTCTTCTCTATTAGAAACTGGTCAGTGGGTTTATGCACTTAGTAAAACTTTAAATCTCGTTTAACAATACATTTTTTTAGTTCTTGTGGTTCTCATACTAATAAACCAAATGTGACCCTTTACCACCAAGTTATCCACCATCATTCAAAGCTTTTCTCCTCCCGCAATCAATGCGGATAAAAAAAATCCTTCCCGATAGCCCACTACGTACTTCGCCAAACAAAATGGTCTCACGCACGATGTTATCTTCTACCACAATTCCATTCAGGCACTGCTCCTCTTCTCTTCCCCTCGGGAACAGACTTTTTTTTATATACAATCCCAACCCTAACTGGTCTTCCATTCCCTGAAAATAATGTAAGACTTTATCATAAACCCTAAATCCCCCCTCGCCCTCTTTCGGAGGGACACTCCGGGCCATATATTTAGCCCCATCATAAAACAACTACCAAATCACATTCCAACAATGTTTCCTACAGACGTAAGAGGAATAACCATTAAAGCTGAACCTCTGTAAGCCAGAATATCCAAATCCAAGTCCAAGTCCTTGCAAATATGAATACTCTACACGTAGCTAATTGCGCTTCTTCTTTTTCTTCTTCTTCAGCCTGTTCCCATCCACTCCCGTACAATGGCCTCCTCTATTCGCTTCCAGGCACTCTGTCTTGTGCAGACTGCATCCAGGTTATTCCAACATGTCTGTTCAGGTCATTCTTTTACCGTAGTTGCGGTCGCCCTACACTTCTCTTTGCCGTCCACGGTCTCCAAGTGTTATTGTCTATTTTTCGTCCGAGGTTCTGGCTACGTGACCTGCCCATTGCCATTTTAGAGTCACTACCCGGTGGATGATGTCACTGATCTTTGTTTTTTTCTCTCACCGTATCATTTCTGACTCTGTCTCTTAGGCTTATTCCTAACATGGCTCTTTCCATGGCTCTTTGGGTCACTCGTATTTTCTCGGCACTTGTTTTGGACAATGTTATAGTTTCGAGACCATAAGTAGCAACTGGCAGAACACACGCTTTATTCATTTTTCAGCGTATTGCGCTAACACACATCTGTTGTGTGGTTCCTCGGAAACACTATCTGTCCATTGCTTACTTTTTTATTTATTTTACAGACTCCATAACGAATTTAGATCTTAGTTTTATATATAAATTGATTAACAACGTGAAACAGGTTAAGATTAGTTGTACAGGGAACAATTGTGCTTATTTTTAAGTTTGTGTAGAGCGAAAACTTGAAATAAATTTTTAATTTAAATTTGTGTAATAAATTTGGAAACTCAAGGAAATCCCATTGAAAGGTGTTTTGATACTGTCCATCAGTAATAATTATTAGAAAACATCAGAGTATCAAATTGAAATGACCAAATTAACACCTACTTTATTAATGTGCAAAGAAATGTTTCCAGCTATTGATCAAACTGTAATACAAGTATACGGTGTTTCGAAATTAGTTTCGTTAATTTCTTATATATTCACCATAACTTTGTGTTGCAGATTCATCGGAGAATGATTTTATTTGTATATTTTTAAACATATTGTTTTTATAAATTTGAATGAAAAGTACGTTTTTCAAAATATTTATAATATTTTATGGGAATCACATGTTTCGCTTTGAAATTGTAATCACACGAAAATTCTCATTTCCATAAAATATAAAACTATTTCTAAAAAATAATTTTCATCAATGTTCAAGAAAAAAAATATATACGTATCAGAATCGACGATTTTTATCTGAAATCAAAATATAAATTATGTATTTATAATATTTATAATTCATTTGTTATTTTATTATTATTATAATTACAGGGTACATAATATTTAAAAAATAATGTGTTGAAATATTTTGTTAAAATCTATTATTTTTGGATTATGGAGAGTAAATCCTAGATTATCAAAATGTACTCGTATTATATGTATATTGCAAATCAATAAATACAAATACGGATTTTAATTCAAATTCATTAATTAAATTAAAACCATTTAATTTTTATATTCAACGTTATGGAAACATTGTTATTTTATAGAAGTCATGCTTTATATTTTATGGGCTCATTTTTCGCTTTCTTGGGTTTTAGAATTTTTTTTTTAAATAATTAAATAAAACGATATTTTTTAACTACTTCCACATTTGTCTTTATTTTGACAGTGACCGGTTTCGCCAGGCACACTGGCATCGACAGACTGGTCCAAACCAAAGTGAAAGTAGTAAAAACACATCGTTTTAGTTGATTATTATTTCAAATGAACTACCATCAACAGATTTCAGTAAAATCATTGAATTATCCTTTATTAAAATATTTTTAAATTAAACGTCTTTATTGCATTTTTGATAATCTAGTACTTATGTGTTCGTACGTATACGTAAAAATGATTAAATAAACTTAAATGTAATTCCATAATAAAGTACAATTAAAACTAATATGTATGTAATTGAATTTGATTCTTAGACAATGATCTAAAACTTCATAAATTTATCATATTGTTTGTTTAACACACTGTTTTTTTCTCTTTAAGAATTAGCATTTATATGATCAAGGTATATTTTTAAAGTAAACAAAATTTAGTACCTGCGTTTTTATATCCTTATAACGATATCAAAAGCAAGGAAGGGGATTTTTATTCGATTCAAGAACAAAATTTAAATAATTTAATTGACAGTCGTAAACAAATTGTGTGAAAACATTTCTAATTGATTTTATCCGCTTAAGTATTTTTTAACGTAAACAATTTCATTATTCAAATTTAAAAATTTGATAACGTAATCAGCCGGAATAAAGTAATATTTTATTCATAACGTCTTAAGTTATACAATGAATTATTATTTGTAAAAGTTTTCCATTCGTTGAAGGAACTTTGATATTTTGGCGTGAATTTTGCTTACACAATCCTGACACAAACGGTAGTTGACCAAGTATCAAATATTATATTGAAATAAAAAAAAAGAGATGACTTTCGAAGTTGAAATTGAATTCACGCGTCACATAGATCCTTGCAAAGCCGCTTGTATGGACCACACACTTTACAATTGAACAGACCAAAATTTTCGTGAAAGTGAGGGTTGCCTCAGGGATACAGTATCAATGTTATGGATCTTTCTAGTTCTTACATTTACTCTTTATGTTTTTATTTTAAATACATCTCTAATAAATTCTTTTTACACAATTGCAAACGAGGAATTGAATTTATTTAATGTTTGTTAATATTTTTTTTAATGAATGAAAATAAAAACAATTTGAGACATTATCTCGTGGTCCAGATTTCATTTTGATTGCATTTCTTTAGTAGAAATCGGCAAAGAAAATAGACTGTTACATATTTATTGTTTCTTGAACAATGATGTAAAACTCCATATTAAATAATTAAAACGAATGAAAACGTAAGTTTTCTAGAAGTTTTATTATATTTTATGGGAATGACATGTTTCGCCCTGCTAAGGCATTATCAAACTGATACATGTTCTTTCATGACAAATCTCTATATTTCTTTAACATGCATATATACATGGTGACACAAACGTTCGTAAGATGTTCCCACACAGATTAGGTGTTCATTTTACAAATGAATTATTTAACTTATGCTAGGTTTTTTCATATTTTTATTTACACTACATGACTAGGATTTTAACCATTATTCGCACAATTGTTCCATCTATCGTAATCAATAACCATAGATTAATTATCTTAAAAACCCGTTCATCTGTGACCTTCGTGCCCGACTGGTAAGTGCTCACACCGAAGGTCCTGGGTTTTGACCTGGCGATGGCAGTGTGATTGTCACACTGTCTATGGTCTGGTTTATTATTCACGTGACAATAAAATGGCGATAAATTAGCTTACACATAACATGTCACGAGAATCAATATGATAGCTGTACCCTTTACCATGCGTCGATTTGGCTCGCGCTGTAATGATGAATGAGCGATTCAACAAAATAATAATCATAATAATAATAATAATCTGCCACATTGTTCTGTCCTGACATACTTATCTTGCTTCTTCTACAAGCATACATCGTGTCATTCTCGCATGTCGATTTCTCCGATTCCTCACGTGACCAATTTAATGATTTTATTGATTTGATCGTGCCACGTTTTTCTCGGCCTTCATGTATTTCTAGCACCGTTCTCGTCGTTTACATATTCTTTCATTCATTCATTCTTTTCATGTGCCCAAACCTTTTTAATGGCACTTCGATTACTTCGTTCATCACATTTTTATTCGCACAGTATTCATTTCTTATATTTTCATTTGACACTCTATCATAAACAGTTTTACTGTACATTCGTGTAGGAGATTTCTTTTCTACTGCATTTATTATACTTTTATCCTTTTTTACCAGTTTCATGTTTTACTTTCATACATAAGGGTCGGCATATGAAAGCCATTTTGCAGGAATAAAATATATTTCAAGAAATCGCTAGTTAAATCTTATTGATGCTTCTGGTAGCCAATAAATAATTAGTTGGGGTTGCGCGTGATATATGGGCATTGTTATCAGATCCGATAAGTCAATGGGGCACACGAGAACACCGTGTGACAGTGGACAGCGTTCCTACATTTCTTTAACTGGATTTCAAGGCAAACTTATCTCATGAGGCGTGACCCCGCTCGCTGGGAGTCCGATAGAAAATTATCGGCCTGTCCTATACGCGGAATATTCGGCCTTACGAAATTGACATTGTGAAAGCAATATTTCAAAGCACATATTAGGATGCGCGCATGTAAATACTGTGTACGTTTGTCAGTGGTGGTCAATATTATTTTTCTTTTAAAAGTGTATAACGGAAGGTTATTTATATTTAAATGAGAATTCGGTTAAATCGGTCAGCTACGATTATTTTTGAATACCCCCGGAATAGAATCAAAAGTACCAATTACCTGTATGCAATGTTTACACATTTAATTTTTTACTTTTTGAAAAATGATATAAAACTCCATATTAAATAATTAATACGAATGAAAACACCTGTGTTTCAAGAAGTTTCAATATATTTAATGGGATTGACATATTTCGACATTCTAAGTCATTATTATACGTGCTACAAATGTGACAAGAAAATACTTGACTATATCTTAGAAAGGCAAAACATGGCATTACCATTATATAATATATAAAAAAAATCTTTTAGAAAACAGAAATTTTTTCTTAAAAAATGATGTAAAACTTCATATTAAATAAACGTCTGTTTTCCAGAAGTTTGATTATATTTAATGTGAATGGCATATTTTGTCTATCAAAGGCATTATTAAACGATGAAAAGAGAAGAGAACACAATCTTTTGAACTCTGAATATTAAGAAAACAGCTTAGAGAGACAGAGTTCGCAGTGAGATTGTTCACAAACGGATAAAAAGCACCTGGAGTTGCTTGACAGTAAAAAACAAGGAAACTGCAATACTTTAGACACATAATGAAAGGAGAAGAGTACCAACTCCTGCAACTGACAACTCAGGGAAAATGCCAGGAAGAATAGGACCAGATCGGAGAAGAATCTCTTGGCTGCACAATTTTAGACTATGTTTCATAAGTAGCACCACATCCCTGTTCTAGGCTGCAGTCACACAAGGTGGAAATAGCCGTGATTATCGCCAATATTCGCAGAGGGGACGGCACTAAGAGATAAAGAATATAAAGTGGACGTGGACGTGGACGAGTTGAAGAGAGTTGTCGAGGACCGAGCGGAGTGGAAGAGGAGATGCGTCGCCTTGCTGCAGACCAATCATTAGATTGAGACAGGAGAAGAAGATAACTAGATAACTATTGGTATGAAATATCCACGATTATTAACTGACCACTACACCACTGCAATTTATTTCAATTTAATGGCATTCGAGTGCTTGTATGGCCGCCTACGAGAGCTCTCTTCACTACTTACCTCATGATTAGCTTGATTCTCCAGGATGATGTTATATGCAAATGACTGCACTGAAAACGTTACGTGCATTGTGTGGAGCGCCCATGACAACATAATATCATTTGATTACTTCGAACTGATGAGACATTATCATTTGAAATATTTCAATTATTGGGCAATCTCCATTCAAACGCCAATCTCGTAGTCAGAGGTTTCAAAATTATTTAGCCTAATTAATCAGATATATCAATGACATGAAGATATATCATACAAAACATACGGTCTATGTATTAAATATACATCCTATTGCAAAATGCATACAAGTGTATGAAATCATAAGATTATTTTATCTTTTTTTTTATTATTTCTTGAACAGTGATGTAAAACTCCATATTTAAAATACCGATACAAATGAAATCTTCTTTGTTCTAGAATTACTAGTATGTAAATTTTTATTTTATTTATTTATTTATACATAATACACAAACGAGAAACATTAAGGCGACTCATTTGGACACAAAACGGTGTAACAAAGATAAAACAACGACATGAAACCAAAAAATCATACATATAAGAAGGAACCCAAATATGTCGACGTCAGTGAGGCAGTACCCTTTCCAGAATTTGTAATATATTTTTTTATGAACACTGCCTCACTGACACTGAAAATGTGTCAGTGAGGCAGTGCAAATTGTATATGGATGGTGTGATA
This sequence comes from Lepidostoma basale, assembly GCA_022606425.2. Lineage (NCBI taxonomy): Eukaryota > Metazoa > Arthropoda > Insecta > Trichoptera > Lepidostomatidae > Lepidostoma > Lepidostoma basale. The sequence continues at coordinate 13,450 of JAHDVF020000053.1, read as the reverse complement.
TTATGGACATGTTTTGCCTTGATAAAGACATTTGATGATGCCTTAGGCGAAATTTGTCATTCCCATAGAATATTATAAAACTCTAGAAAAGAGACTATCATTATTATTTATTAGTTATCCATGGCGATGGCGAAAAGAGAAGGATGGAGTACCGCATCGATTAAAGTGTGGCAGTCCATTCTTGCCTACCCTTTCGGGGACACGGCGTGATGGTTAGTTAGTTAGTTTGTTAGTTATCCATATTGCCATATATGTGATGTAAAGATATTTGCTAGAATTTCAAATGCTGATATAAGGAAGGAATGTAGAGCAGAAGAAGTAATATGAACAAAATTATTAAATTACACTGTGTTGGTTTGGACATATAATACGCATGGATGAAGAAATGATGCGAAATTATGTTTACATTAACGATAACGGAGTCGAGGAAGATCCATGAAAACATGCCACGACCAAATTAATCAAATTTGAATGGTCGGCTAAGCTAGATGATAGAATGATCGACGTGTGTATGAATGTGAAGAAAGCATAAAAGGTGTGTGAGGATAGAGTAGTGTGGCGGTTCATTCGATCTGCCTATTCGGGGAACGGCGTGATGGTTTGTTATTGTTGGCAAACGTATTAATGTTAATTCTGAAGCCACAATTGTATCAATTATGACAGAAGAAAATTGTCCATAAGAACACGAGTGCCTGCCCTTACGTATGTTAAAAACAACATGAAGCTGGCAAAATACATAAATAAATAAATAAATAAGAAAATACATGATAAATAAAATAAGGGGGAAACGTATGGGGGTGAATGGTACCTAAAAGGTATTTAAATAGGATCACTGAGATGGTTAAGACATACCAAACAAATGGATGAGTGAGATTGATTCAAAAGAAGCCAAAGTGCAATGTTAATTGAAAAGAAGTAGATATTGCGATAACGGAAAAATCAACGAGCGCCTGTGGTACAATGAACGAATATAAAAGAACTTCGAGAGGTATATAATCAGGAGAGAACAGTATGACGGTCTGTTATTTCAGCGTATTCCTCCGGGAAACGGCGCGATGGTACGTTAGTTAGTTACACGCAAAATGCGTGTTGTAAAAGATGCACAATATACTGCACTTCCAATATTACGTTGTTTACCTTTTCATTAAATTATTCTTGCGTAATTTAGTATCATAATAATCACAGTTGATAGCAATATGTTTTAGGAATCTTGGGTATATCCTTAAACTTGTCATCCTCGACCGACGTTTCAGAGATTGTCTTTATCTTCAGGGTAGCCATTGACTACCCTTAATCTTATCAAAATACAAATGTTACGACAAAAACATAGGTAATATAATTTGTAAAATGTAGGATTCATCTCCTTATCAAATGTATTCATCTCTTAACAAATTCAACTTTAAGGATGTAGGATATCCAACGAAACTCTCTTTGAGATTAAAAGTAAATGACGTTACGTGTCACTAGATGCATCAGTGTAGCAATTGCAATGTATACGAGTACGTTTTGTCAAAAATAAAATGCACAAAGCTTTTATAATACTTCTGACCGTCTCAAACTATGCTTTTGTATTTATTAATATTATTAAACATAAATATGAAAAAGGATAACATAAATATAAAATAAATTAAAACAAAGTATTTTGTTTCAACAAACAATTTATTTATTTAATTTTTTTGTTTATTTTTCATCTGTGCACGTTTCAGAGGATCCGTTACGCGCATTTTCAATGCCTGTTTAAATAAATTTACAACGTGTTTCAAAAGGATTCTCCCTAATAAAATTTAGAAAGAAAACTTTTGAACCACTATCAATTTGTACTTTTCCGAGTTGATCTTGTCGCGTTGAGCCGGGGTCGGGAGGCTGCGGGATTAGACAGAGGGGGCCACGGGGATGTGGGCGCCTTCGGCGTGGAAGCCGGTCTCGTCAGCGTAGTACACGAGGTTGATGGGGGTTCCGTTGGGGTCGACGTAGGAGTAAGATCCCTTCACGACAACGACCTGCTCGTCCTTGCCCTCCTCGTTCTTCACCACTTTCAGTTCACCGACTTCATCGCGGACAATCTTGTCTTCGGTTTCAAATCTGAAAAGCCAACAAAAATTAGAATCTTCCTCTTTATTCGTTTCCTCATTAATCGTGATCCATGGAGCTTCCCGTGGTTAAATCAAAACCCGTTAAATCTTCTCTATTCTCGAAGAAGATTAGAGTCCTCCTCCCATCTCACAAGAGATCTGCCTATACTTCTACTAAAATTAGATGGGTCTGCTCAATTTAAAAGCGTTTGAAAATAATCTATTTTGTTAAAATAGCAATGGTATTATAAATTGGTTAATGAAATTCATTTCTAGAAGTTCATTGGAAAAAATTTAATAAAAAAAAAATAATAGAATTTCTTTATGAAATGTATTTAATTTTATTAAACTTATTTTCTAGTTAAGACCGGCTTCGACAGCTAGCTTCTATCTTCTTACCCATAAATTAGCAGAGAGCTACCGAAACTCAAAAGTCTTAACTAGATGAAGTAGAATAAATCTTAATACAAGTAGTAAATAAATGTTTGCATATTCATTTTGTCTTCATTATTTTAAACGATTTTGAAAAAGCCACGGAAGTTTTTACAAATCTTAAACTAACATGTTCATACTCGTATATAATTTATTTTACAGAAGACTTTTACTATTTGAAACTTGTTTTTTAAATAAATTTCGAGATATGATAAAAATATATCCACAATTTTGAATTCTGTAAAGGGTATGTTTTAAGCTTCTTTAATTTATTACAACCACTACAAAATAAGCCCCCTTTTTAGATGTTTTGTTTCTGTTAGCCTAAATACGGTATTAAAATTTGAAATTATGGTTGCGAATCTTACCCAAACTTGTAGGCACCCGCTGGGTCTAAATCGAAGTCGGATCTCAAGATCTTTGGGGGCTCCACGGGGCCAGCGGCCACCAGGGCGAACGCCACCACGAAGAAGAAGAAGATCTGATTGAAAAAAAAAAAATTCATAAACCAAATAAAAATATAAAAAACATCACTGGCGTGTACAATTTATTTTAAGTCAGATTTTATCTAATAATGAAAAAAAATCATTGAAAAATTTATTTGGTTTCACTCCCTCAGTTTCGGCCGTTTTTGCAGCTTGCTGCCATATTATCCACCAGGAGATGGCAGCGAGCCGGCCAAAATTAAATAGCAAGTGGAGCAAAGCTAAATAAATATTATTAAGATATTTTTTTTCCGTTTTATTACACCAAACTTGTACCAAAAAAATTCAACATTAAGATCGAAATTTTTAAGAGCAAAAAACAAATTAGATAAGAAGTAAACAAATTAAAAACGTGTTTTTTTTTTTGTTATAAAAAAAACAATTTATTTTATCGGTTGTCCAGAATAAAAAAGATTTAAATTAAATTTTTTATATAATTTTTAAAGCGAATTTGTTGGATCGATGATTGCATCCATTTTCCAAAAAAAAAAACTGAAATATAGATGCACTATTTCAAAATTTTTAGATTACAACAATCTGAATCAATGCTTACCAGTTTCATTTTTGCTAATCAGTCGGAACTGCACTGAACGGTAGAACAGGGAGTACTAGTGAAGACTGACTCTGTGACACCTACTTTTATACTAAATATGAACAAGAATCCTGTCACATTTACTGAATCACAAAACCAAACATTTTCGGGGACATCCAGAGACATTTCTTATATAACTCTAACGAGAAAATTATTCAAGACGCGAAATCGAATTAATTCCACTTAACGTTCGTTTTAGTAAGTTTTTGGCATTGGTGTTTAACAACTTTTTAATAACGTTTTTTCTCTTTTCATTGCGCTGAAATAATTATCGTCTACTTTTAAGATAAATTTGTGTACATTCATTAAGCTTATATGTACAGAGACGTGTGCAATGGCTATCAGTTTGTATTGAACTATTGTTCGTTGAAATATTATGTAAATACTCCATATTAAATAATTAATACGAATTAAAACGTCTGTTTTCTAAAAGTTTTATTATATTTTATGGGAATTACATGTTTCGCAGTATCACATCTATCTGATGACAAATGACATTTGACATTTGGTAATACCTTAGCTGGCAAAACATATTATTCCCATAAAATATAATAAATCATCTAGAAAACAAATTAACAAATTCAATTGATGAAAACCATAGTTATATTATAATATATGGGTTTAACGTATTCCATCTTGCCCCTTCAAATATTTATAATTCCCCAGCAAGGCGAATCACGTCATTTCCATAAAATATTTATTGTAATGAACTAACTAACTAACCATCACGCCGTCTCCCCGAAGGGGTAGGCAGAAAGAATGGACTGCCACACTTTTCTTTCCTGACATATTTTTCTCGCTTCCTCAACATTCATACATCGTGTCATGCACGCGCGTCGATTTCTCTGACTCCATGGCCGACATTAAATATTTGATTTATTTGATCGTGCTACGTTTTCCTCGGTCTTCCTCTATTTCTGGTTCCATTTACATCATTAACATTTAATTTTTTTACCATTCTTTCTTCATTCATTCTTTCCATATGTCCAAACCATCTTAATAATCCTTTAATTATTTTGTTCATGACACCATCATTCGCACCGCATTCACTTCTTATATTTTCATTCGACACTCTATCATACACAGAGTATCTACACATTCGTCTAAGAGATCTCATTTCTACTACATTTATTCTACTTTCATCCTTTTTTTGCCAGTTCCATGCTTCGCTTCCATACTGGGTGTAATGAAACTTCTGAAAAACAAACATTTCAATAATAATTACGTATTTTATGTGGTGTTTTACTTAATTATGCAAGAAAACGTATGTATGGAACTCATACATTAATTTACTCAGAATACGGCTTAAAAAATTGTATTTAAATAAAAAAAAACAAAGATTTTTAATGAGTTTATTTGAATTAAAATTATTTAAAATAAAAGCTAAATAAAAGTAGTACCTAAAAGTAGAACAGGAGTAATTAATACAGTTTAGTTCATGGGAATATCATGTTAAGTCTTTCTAAGGCATTAACAAATATATGTATACAATTTTTATTTGAAATTTCATAAAGAGTTCATTGGTTCAGGTAGAAGTTCATTGTTAGTAATGCAAATCAACAAAAATTTGTGAAAAATCTTTTTAAAATGTATATTAAGTTAAAAGCCAATGATATTTAATAATCTACATCAGTGGATTCTAGATAAATACGCATTTTTTAAAAGTTATTTATATTTATTATAGTATATATGGTACATAAACTTTAATATTTATTTTTTAGAAAACTAATTCTTTCTTATAAATTATTGAATATGGAATTTTACACCATTGTTCAAGAACAACAATAAATAACAAGAGGAACTAAATAGGAACAAAACACATTTTTTAAAATTCTGTTTCTTTTATATTATATTATTAAGGAATATATTTCAATTATCATCGTATATATTTCCTAGTGTTATAATATAAAGCAATCTAGCTAAGGTAATTCAACATATGTAGCAAGATTTTCTAAGAAAACCCTAGTTTTCCTTGTATTTAGCTTTAAATGCGGTTTAAACGCTCCAAGATACATTTTCAGAAGTTCATGTAGGTATTCGAAAAAAACATAATATAAATAGGAAAAACCCTGATGTCTTCATGAAAGAGTACGGGAATATTTTGATTACAAGAAAGCGAGAGAGGAATACTTCGATTCTCTATGAAACTAATTCGAAATGCACATGATGCGCATGCCGAGAACGTTTCTGCCTTGCCAGGAAAATCTATACGCTGTGATAGGCCTACATCTCGCCTGGGAAGTAATTTAAAAAAATAATTCACCCTGCTGAAAGAACTTGTGGATGACGCCGTCAATGATAGCACAATTTTCAAGTTCGAGAGTTATTTCTCCTCTCTAAATAAATTTTTTAAATATAATCGTCTGAGTCATACCCCCGAAAATATAGAAAAATATGTAATTGTACGATACAAAAATATTTTGTCACAAATAAGATATTGTTTTGTTCTAGTTAACAGTAAATATGAGGTTAGATAACATAAAAGCATATATTGACACATATAAAAGAATATTTAAAACTTTTTAAGCGAATATAAATCCGAACCCCACTGATTACCATTGTACAGTGAACCGAGTTTTTAAAGGATACAAAATCTTTACTTCCTTCAGTATTTCTCGGGTTGCAACTAGGTAATTATAAAAGCCTCGAGTAAGATAAACGTGTCCTGTATCTAGTAGAACTGTCCAAGCTGCTTCTCTGTCTTCAACGGTCTTTAAAATAAATATTTTAAATAAACTTTATGTCCACCGCCACTGGAGTTTTAAAATTTATATTTTATGATATTTATTACAAGTATATAAATTAAACGAACTCATTAAACGAAAAATTACAAGAGCTTTAAATATATATAAAAAAAACGCTGCATAACACCCTTGAAGAGAATGAATTACGGTTTTGCAATATTTCTGTACGTTGCGATATATATTAACGGTACACATAGGTTAAAAGCTTTTAATGCAATCCTAAAAGTGCATACTTAATACTACTTTTATTTGCATATAAATAATGCATAAATTATTTATATTATAACATATAAATATGGAAGACTCAGATTCTCATGAATAAAATGGATTGGTGTCGAGATATATACGTGAATAACATAAGAAGAATATGAGTTTTAATAATCGTTTTGTACTTGCTTATACTTCCTTGACGTTAAAATTTATTTTTTCATCGACTTGTAAGTCCATACAAGTCCTTACGAGATTTCGATTATTAAATACTTTAGAAAACCCACTTTATATCTTAAAATTTGAAATAAAACTTGCATGTTAAATCAAATAATTATAATAGTAGCATTAATAAAATTAAAAAAGAGTGTTTCTTAATAAACAAATGAAATCTGCAACCCTCGTTCTTTTGGTGCCGTACTTTTAAACAATTAAGCCACATCCATTAAAAAAAATGGTTTCGAAGACTATTCAATCTACATTAACTCCTTTCTACCGGAGTTGTACTTGTCAATCTCATGGAGATTTATGATAAATAATTAATTTTGTTAAAGATTTCAAATTTCGAAATATGGCTTTGCAAATTAAATAAAACAATTACAAATCTATTATTTCTTCTATTTATTTTAATAAAGATGATGATAATAGAAATATAATTTTGAGCAATCTAAAAAAAATAACTAAAATAGTACAAATAATCAAATAAATTTAACGTCAAGTCCAATCTTTGATTTATTTCCTTTGTTGTAAAATATTACATGAACCCCAATAAGAACTTTATTAAATATTAAATTGATTCATATTATTTGTTATAACAAAAGCATAAACGTTCCAAAATAAATCTTTATAACATCTGTCAAAACTGATAATATTTGTAAACAATTTTATAATATTTTAAATATTTATCTTTATAATATGTATCACTGAAGAAGGACCGGTTGTCCGAAACATGTCTGATGTGTAATTTAATTTTTTAAAGTTAGTGTTGTATATACAAAGTACTCGTATATAAAAAGAAAAAGGAATATGCAAATCTATTAATTGTTATATTTAATTAAGATTAAATTTTAGCTCAAATTATTTCACTCATAGTAATTTAAAAAAATATTCTACAGATAGCGAATGGTAAATTTTTATTCGCGTCTGGGATTAGTGTATGTTATCGAAATTGTTTTTCTAAAATAATTATTAATTATTAATTAAACGGCGTGAACGGAGCTAGAAATAGAGGAAGGCCGAGGAAAACGTGGCACGATCAAATCAATCAAATATTGAATGTCGGTCACGTGAGGAGTCGGAAAATCGACGTGCGTGCATGACAAGATGTATGAATGTAGAGGAATCGAGAGGCGTATGTCAGGACAGAACAGTGTGGCGTTCCATTCTTTCTGCCTACCCCTCCGGGGAGACGGCGTGATGGTAAGTTAGTTAGTTAGTTATTATTAATTTGTAAGCTTTCCCCTCGTATCGCTAGTCAACATTGCGATCAGCAATGTCTTCTGCGATGGGCAGATTGTCTGCCCCGAAACTCTGTGGTCGCACAAACTTTGGGAATCTTATTTTTCTCTTCTTGCAAGTAAATCCAATTTTAAGACCACCTTGTATATTGTATATACATAAGTATGCATAATAAAATATTTAATTAATTTCTTGACCTTTTCGGCTACTAGAAAAGTTATTTGTTAGAAATCTACAGGTATTAAATCAGAAGGAATTAATAAAATTACTATATTGAACGCTACGGCATTAACACTGTGGAATTACATAGTAATATACTTAGGAAATTGAAAATAAGTTTGTTTAATCCACAAAATGTTTAAATAATATTAAAAAACACGATATATTTCGGAGGATACCTCCATCTTCCGGTGTAAAATTTTTCAATTTATTTCCATATAAATTATGTCTTTTCAAATGTTTGTTTTTTCTAAATTACAATTTTATATATATTATCATCATGCATTATTATTGTTTAATACTATTTATTAGTTCTTACTGATAGAAAATAATTATTAGTACTTAAAATTATTGTTTCGTATTAAAAAAGCGTTTTTTTATATTAGTCTATCTCTGTTTAGTTTTTATTATACTATTACACTTGAAGATGGAGGTGTTTTTTAATATTTTAAAAAATTTCTGTGGATTAAAGAAAATATTTTTTTATAATAAGTAATGATTATGGTATATTACGGATTTATGAATACAAAATTATTATTTTATGGATGACTCTTCTCATTGGCACTGAAAAAAATTAAAACGTAATTATAATTTTTTACTAAAATTCATTATTTTGATTGATTCCAACGATAAAATCTCTATAATATTGATTAACTCTTCCACTCGGTGTATTTATCAAACAAATCAATTAATGTCTTATTATTTTATAATTGAGGAAGGTATCCTTGTCAATGCTGCTATCGGCTTCCTCTTATTATTTCTTCAAAAAGAGTTTGCTTCGGCCTTGAAATATTTTCTTCAATAGATTTATAACTTCCCTAGTGCCAAATCATATGTTTTCGAATCAACGTCTTTCCATAGATAAGATTCATTATCTTGTCTATAAAAATATAAGTTGCTTTACTTGAAAAAAATTAACGCACAAGTTTATCATTGCCAGTTATCAAGATATCTTTCGTTTTTAATTATTTTATCAAAAAATTGCTTTCACAAGCTCATGCCTCGATTACACACAGTTTGTGTCATGGAGACGAGTGAGCTGATTTTTATTGACAGTCAGGGTTAGGTTGATTTATGAATAAAAAACATGTGTACGTGCATCAAAACCTTGATTTATAAATAATGCGTGCCATTTTGAATACAATTTCTGTTTGATTTTGATAATTATTGACAATCGATTATTAATTATTTTTGATTAATCTGTTCAAGAAAATTATTTCACATATGTAATTAGGTTTTTACAGAAAAAAAATGTTTAAACTTAATATTGCAATAGATTTAACTGACTAACAATTACAGCATTGCTCGAAGGAGTGAACATAATTTACACATACTTCTCTCGCTTCCTCAACATTCATACATTATATCAAGATGTTATATGGCCGAGCCATAGAGGGCTCCCTCCGCTTACCCGAAGCTGTTATAGGCGCAGTGCGTCTTTCGGCAGCTTCACTCTTCCACTCCCTAGGCCCGTCCCCAGTCCAGGCCAACCATCACGCCGTCTCCCCGAAAGGGTAGGCAGAAAGAATGGACTGTCACACTTTTTATTGATGCGGCACTCCATCCATCTCTTTTCGCTCCGCGGGAGACGCGGTGTGATGGGTTGCGAACCTCATCGCCACCAATAGGCATCTCCCGCGCACACTTCGATCGTCCGACACCCACAAAATAAATCTAAAACAAATAATATAAAATACAATGATATAAAATAAAATAACAAAATATAGTGATGAACCAGAACAATATTTTGCTGCAAAAAAGTTGGCTTTCTAAACAATTTATTACTACATATTTTGAAACATCAGTATGCTGTGTAGAAATACTAGAACACAAATTACAAAAACAAAGTAAATTTCAGCACTCTAACATCAAAACACACAAAAATCTTATTTTAATTGAAAGCAATGCCATTATAATTTATTTGTCAGTAGATAAGTCTTTTGGAGGATATGCATTATTGCAAAGCTTTATATTATACTAATAAATAATTTATTAAACATTCTTCTAATATTATAATTTGGTGTTCCTAATCATAGAAGTATTTAAACAAAAGTGTTATCATTTTATGATAGCATAGAAAAAATAGTTACATCAAGTGTCAAAAAGACAAAAAAAAGGAAATTATCTATGAAATAAAATTGTATTATTAAAAATTTCTAGATTTTATTTCAGACAGTTATTGTGGAATGTTTAATAAATATTTAAATATCATTTATTTTGTGTACAACCGAATTTATATATATATCCTAACATTTTTATTATTAATTATTAAAACACGACAGATATGTAAGCACAGTAAGAACACTCGAAAATTTATTTTTAATTTTTATTAACCTAGCATTTGATAAAGGTCACAAAAATTTTAATTAAGTATGCTTAACACTCTAAAAATATAAAATACCACTTTAGCCAAACCATATATATATATATGTATACTTCCAACCAAAAGGGACCCAGACCACATTTAAGCTACGCTACTCTCCCTCGATGTCCTGTCGTACACACATAGCAATACAACAGCAAAAGAAAATACACAATTGATACAATGTATCAATTGTGTATCAAGATGTGTAAGATTGTAACATGAATGTGTATGCACGTCGATTTCTCCGACTCCCCAAGTGACTGGCACTTAAATTTAACGGAATTCATCGCGCCATGTTTTCATCGGTTGACTTTTATTTCGTGTTCCATTCAAAAAGTACCTATGCTTTCTACACTATTTAATCTGTATAAATTATTTCCATTAAATACCACGGAAATAATTAATTCATTTAAAAATGTATTTCCTAACACTGTTTTTTCTAATGTTAAACACATTCCATTATTGTAGATATTTTTTGTGTTACAAACAAACAAACAAACCATCACGCCGTTTCCCCGCAGGGGTAGGCAGAGAGAATGGACCGCCACACTACTCTATCCTGGCAAACCTCTCTAGCTTCCTCCACATTCATACAACGAGTCATACACGCACGTCGATTCCTCCGATTTCTAACATGACCAACCTTTAAAATTTGATTAATTTGGTCATGCCATGTTTTCCTCGGTCTGCCTCGACTTCGCACCCCATTGTGTTTATTGACATAAAAAAATATTTGTAAATAATTATTATTATAACATCTTTTACGCTGCCTTGTTCATTAAAATATAAAAAAAATGAAGTTTTAAGGTAATTTAAAAAAAAACTGTGTTTATATAATTATGCAAAAAGCTGTAAAGCATAACATGATTCAGTCACCCCAAAGGTGATCGTGCTGGCATTAAACCTGTAATTATGAAGCGCATATTCTTGGCCTTGAGAATCCAATACACATGTATTTGTTAATTAGGAGATGGGTTAAGATGCCAATAAAACACCTGTTACTTCATTTCTTTTATTTACGGATAACAATAGGCTAACGTATCCACATCAAACTTGTATATGCAAACTTATTTTTAATTTAAACTAATAGATATAAAATAATTAATACTTTTTATTTAAAAACGTTATGGTTATTATAATTGATGCGACTAGCTTGGGTTCTAGCAAAGCTTCATCAGGGCAAAATAATAATAACTATTATTATATAGTCCACTTAAAGTTGTCATCGCAAATAAAAACCTATCCAAAAAGCTAGAATGGCAGTGTACAGTGGTGTTCTTCTACCGACCCTTATGTATGGAAGCGAAGCATGGAACTTGTAAAAGAAGGATGAAAGTAGAATAAATGCAGTAGAAATGAGATCTCTTAGACGAATGTGTAATACTCTGTGTATGATAGAGTGTCGAATGAAATGATAAGAAGTGAATGCGGTGCGAATTATGGTGTTATGAATGAAAAGATCGTTAAGAAGGTTTGGACATATGGAAAGATGAATGAAGAAAGAATGGTAAAAAAAGTATATTTTAACGATGTAAATGGAACCAGAAATAGAGGAAAACCGAGGAAAACGTGGCACGATCAAATAAATCAAATATTGAATGTCGGCCATGTGAGGAGTCAGAGAAATCGACGCGCGTGCATGACACGATGTAGGAATGATGAGGAAACGAGAGAAATATGTCAGGAAAGAAAAGTGTGGCAGTCCATTCTTTCTGGATTAGTTTATGGTTAGTTAGTTAGTTAGTTAGTTTATTATATAGCCCTGATGAATCTTGGGCCCAAGCGAAACTTCATCAGCTTGTCTCCATCCACTGCTGGACGTAAGCCTCTCCACTCCTACGCTATCCCTCTCGGTCTCTCGCCAGTGTTCTTCAGGCCCTTCCTGCCGTTCGCAAAATATCTTCGCTCCACCTGGTAGGCTGTCTCCCGAAACTTCTTCGGCCCAACCTTGGCCTCCATTCAGTAACCCTCTGACTCCATCTTCCATCATCCCGTCGGAACACATGCCCAGCCCATTGTTACTTCATCCGTGCAATGCGTATCCCTATGTAGATGACGCCGGTGCGTTTTCTTGTCTCTACGTTGGGTATATGGTCTCTAAGCGAGACACCCAACATGGATCTTTCCATGGCCCGTGGTGCAACTTTAATTTTGTGCAATGCTTTAGTTAACGTCCGTGTCTCGCATTCATAGGTCATCACAGGTAACACACACTGGTCCAGCATTTTTGTTTTTATATTCTCTGGCATGTCCGACTTGAAAGTTGGCATCAACTATAATAACATACCATGGTTGAATACAATATGTTTTATTTTATATCTACATTCTTAAAATGTTCAACCACAAAGTGAGTGCTTTATACGAAAATTTCATTTGAATTTATCTGAAAAGTCTGTATCAAATTGATATGATTAACCTTCGTAGCCTAGTGGTAAGTACTATGACTGCACAGACAGAAGGTTCCAGGTTCGATTCCCGGCGATGGCAGTGTGATTGTCACATTGTCTTTGGTCTCTGATTTGTTCAGAAACAATGTCTTTGTCTTGAATTCATTTATTTTATCACTCTCCTTATGTTTCCGTTCCTGTATAATTTTAATTTACACATATAACATCCTTTGAATTTTGTAATTAGTTAAATACATTTTTGGTTAATTTAAATCGTTCTCTGGGTGATGAAGGAATAATAGATGTTGTGAAAAATATACTCATTGAGTGAAATATTTTTTTCTGATTAATATTAAAATTAACAATATGAAATTCCACAATAGTAACTTTTTAAGTTTATCAAAAATATTCATTTAATCATTATTTATTGAGAATATATAATATTATAGTTTTCGTACCTCCCATCTAGGATAATCCGTTATTAGGAGA